>CM032230.1:58785000-59427500 GCA_019009955.1 Riptortus pedestris | reverse complement strand
GAAACATTTTATTTGAAGCTTAAATACCAAATATTGTTCTCATTGTACTTTTAAGTTTTAAGATAAACGCAAATATGTGGCGCACGTGGGAAATCTGCTTAGTTAACGCAGCCCCTGCGGACTATATTTTACTTTATAACTTCTGTTGGCGCACCTCTTTCTCCTATTTTTTGTCTTTCCTCGAGGTTTTAAACCATAGCTTAAATAAACTTTACAGATAACAGCTAACGTTCTTTCAGCATAATAGTTTTCCCTAAACACTTTCACTTTTTATTTTAAAATATTGAACTCAGTTTACTATAGGTACATTGCTCAGTTACATTCCCAGCACATATTATATTTATTGCCAATAGCCGAAGGAGAATATTCCTCAAATAAATAAACCATACCAAGCTGGTAAAAATTTATGGGGAAAGTCAGGATTTATATAAGTTCAATAGAGACAGGAATAGAGTCTATTTACTAAATAAAGTTGCTATTGAATTATTTCAGGGTGGAATTATACCATCAAATGTGTAGTTTATTCTGTAAACGAGTCGCCACAAAGTGAGCTCTTAAATACACCACCAAATGGTGCTTTAGTCTCATTAACATTTCCCTTTTTCCCTACTAATGAGGCTGTTAGTTTGTTCAACAAATTCCAGACTTTACGAATTAAGGAATTTCTGTTCCTGTAAACGTTAAATTGAAATTCATTGGTTTCAGGTTGGATTTATTTATGTATACTCTACTTCACTTTATTCTGAATTCGGTTCACCTTAATATTTGCGGTGAGGGGGGGGGGTTGCTTGTTGTAACTCCTTTTGTTTTATCAAACTTTTTGTTTTGCTTCATTTTAAGTTCGATATATTTATCCTTAATGTTTTTGTAGTTCATTCAAAAACATACCTGTTTTAATAACAACTATATTTATTGAGTGTGTTGTTCTGCGTAAAGTGATTACATTCAAAATAGGGTCTAACGGAATAATATTCTTTTAGGAATTAGTTTTCCTGAATAAGTGTCAGCTTCGCATTCTTCGATTAATTGCATATTTTATGTTGCCGCTTCTTCCTTGCTGTACCTGTTTATGAAGTATTTATTTATTTCACAAATGTATTTTATTACTCATTTAAAACCAGATTCCTGTTATTGGTACGAGGGGTGTACAGAAAGTTCTAAGCCTGATATATAGCTATATATAAATATATATATACAAATATATTTTCAACTTACATATTTTTATTTTTCAATATAGTCCCCCTCAATAGCAACGCACTTATTCCACCGCTTTTCCAACATCTGTAACCCGGTCAAAAAAAAATTGTAAAATAATAATAAAAATTTCAGTAACTGATGTTGAAGGCCGCCCAGATCGGTCATCATCTTCAAGGTTTTCTCGGCCACCTTTGAAGAGTGCGGCCCACTTTTTGACGGTGGCATACGATGGGGCAGAGTCCCTCAAAGTTGCAGACATGTCTTCAAAAATTTCCTTCGGCCTCATCCCCTTTTTTACGAAATATTTTATCACTGCACGATGCCCAAAATTAGACATTTTTAAATCGACCTGTAACTTACAACTGTCTGAAAGAAACTGACCAGAATTGAAAGGAGGAATTAGGAAGATAATAACAATATAGATAAACAATGACCTTTAACACCACTCAGCTTATCTGTTTGATATAAAAGGTATCATAAGTACTCCAGGCTTAGAACTTTCTGTACACGCCTCGTATATTAATAACTATGGCACTCACATTTCACCGTTTAAAATGATATTTAAAGAATTCATATATAATTCAAATGCAAAATAGTTGTAACAAAATAAACATAATTTATATATTCTTCAAATTTGATGGCAAGGGTCTCCAATAAAAAACATTTCTTTCCTGTGCAAACTTTATTGAAACTGCCCTAAATGTTTCATGGCTTATTTACCACCTCTTCAGGGGCTATTCCTTTTAAAAGAAACATATATAGAAAATTATTAATAACATTAATTTAATACATCCCTTAATAATTCTTTTGCTATATATTGTATTAGTAGGTGCTTACATCAATGATATATTTATTGAATATAATTATAAATTCCTTCTTACATTTCTGAAGTGCTTGTTTACCTTTTACATTACGTTGCGAATGTCCTCACAGAGGAGGCATATAGAAAGGTTCCCGAGGTAGGTTAAGTCTGCTGACTAAAAATCGATTATTTACAAGTCAATTTTGAACTCGATTATTTTGCGTTATAATTTAAAGTCGATTAATTTAAGATAAAATGTTATAGAATATATGATTCAGGTATTTTTTAAGAAGAATAAACATAATTGGTTAACTGTTTTTATTACACTAGTTGTATTAGTTTATTACTAAAACTTCGATGGTTTTTGAAGTGTACATCTTAATTAATTTCAAATAGGGTTTATAAGATTTAGCCCTTCCAAATGAATGGCGGTCAGGAAGCATGTGGTAAGAGGTTTGTTCCTTATGCAGAATAAACTTGCACCAAGGTATGGCTAATCCTTAATCTTGGGATGAATCATTCTTTTTAAATGCCATGTGTCTTGAGCCAGCACTTAAAAATGTTCCTTTTTAAATGTTTCTCTACTTTCGATAGTATTGAGGTCTTCACGGGTATTTGGTTTGTGCTGAATGTGTTAGCCTTTACACAACTTGCTTTGTTGTCTTATCCACTTCTAAAAATCAATTAACGTTAAGGTTACTCAGAAATATCAATTTCGGTGATCAATATATAGGTTTCTTACAAGCTAGATGGGTTAATCGTTGGGATAGTCTGAGGATAATGAATGATCCGTTGATCAAAGGGTTGGCAGCATGTCACAACCTAGACTTGCTTACTCTTTGGAATAACCTAAATACAGTGCTCCATTGATTAATTGACAGGAAGCTTAAGAGTACCTAGATAGGCTTACTAGTTGATATTACCTGAAGATGGTGATCCATTGATCAAAGGGTAGTCAGCGTGTAGTAACCTAGACTTGCTTTGGAATAACCTAAAGACAGTGATCCATTGATTAATTGACAGGAAGCTTAAGAGTACCTAGATAGGCTTACTAGTTGATATTACCTGAAGATGGTGATCCATTGATCAAAGGGTAGTCAGCGTGTAGTAACCTAGAATTGCTTTGGAATAACCTAAAGACAGTGATCCATTGATTAATTGACAGGAAGCTTAAGAGTACCTAGATAGGCTTACTAGTTGATATTACCTGAAGATGGTGATCCATTGATCAAAGGGTAGTCAGCGTGTAGTAACCTAGACTCGCTTTGGAATAACCTAAAGACAGTGCTCCATTGATTAATTGACAGGAAGCTTGAGAGTACCTAGATAGGCTTACTAGTTGATATTACCTGAAGACGGTGATCCATTGATCAAAGGGTAGTCAGCGTGTAGTAACCTAGACTTGCTTTGGAATAACCTAAAGACAGTGATCCATTGATTAATTGACAGGAAGCTTAAGAGTACCTAGATAGGCTTACTAGTTGATATCCTACTAGATTTATAAGCGTGAAAGATGGTGATCCAGAAGTCAGCGATGTTGATTAATTGTAAGAGTACCTAGATAGGCTTACTAGTTGATATTACCTGAAGATGGTGATCCATTGATCAAAGGGTAGTCAGCGTGTAGTAACCTAGACTTGCTTTGGAATAACCTAAATACAGTGATCCATTGATTAATTGACAGGAAGCTTAAGAGTACCTAGATAGGCTTACTAGTTGATATTACCTGAAGATGGTGATCCATTGATCAAAGGGTAGTCAGCGTGTAGTAACCTAGACTTGCTTTGGAATAACCTAAATACAGTGCTCCATTGATTAATTGACAGGAAGCTTAAGAGTACCTAGATAGGCTTACTAGTTGATATTACCTGAAGATGGTGATCCATTGATCAAAGGGTAGTCAGCGTGTAGTAACCTAGACTTGCTTTGGAATAACCTAAAGACAGTGATCCATTGATTAATTGACAGGAAGCTTAAGAGTACCTAGATAGGCTTACTAGTTGATATTACCTGAAGATGGTGATCCATTGATCAAAGGGTAGTCAGCGTGTAGTAACCTAGACTTGCTTTGGAATAACCTAAATACAGTGCTCCATTGATTAATTGACAGGAAGCTTAAGAGTACCTAGATAGGCTTACTAGTTGATATTACCTGAAGATGGTGATCCATTGATCAAAGGGTAGTCAGCGTGTAGTAACCTAGACTCGCTTTGGAATAACCTAAAGACAGTGATCCATTGATTAATTGACAGGAAGCTTAAGAGTACCTAGATAGGCTTACTAGTTGATATTACCTGAAGATGGTGATCCATTGATCAAAGGGTAGTCAGCGTGTAGTAACCTAGACTCGCTTTGGAATAACCTAAAGACAGTGCTCCATTGATTAATTGACAGGAAGCTTGAGAGTACCTAGATAGGCTTACTAGTTGATATTACCTGAAGACGGTGACCTAGACCTGCTTACTCTTTGGAATAGCCTGAAGACAGAGATCCATTGATTAATGACAGGCAGCTTAAGAGTACCTAAAAAGGCTTACTAGTTTTACTTATCTGAAGATAAGGATCCTTTGATCAAAGGGTAGGAAGCGTGTAATAACCTAGACTTGCTTAATCTTTGGAATAACCTCAAGGCGGTGTAATAGTTAACAGTTATATAAACTTGCGGTTGCGTCTAGCTGTCACCGGGTCTAGTTGTCACCCTGCTTTAAAATTTACTAGTGATTCCGGAGTGAGTACGAGCTAGTGGCAACACTGCGTACATAACCTGTCATCTAGGTTAGAAAAATCACGAAGAACAAGTGAGTGCCTCCTGCGAAACATAGCCAAAAACATTTTATATGGTTGATAAACTTAATTAATTGTTTGGTGCACTTCTCTCTTATTATTCTATACATTACACATTTCCCACTCCAAACCGTTGATGAATTGGATGAAAGCTTAAGAGTACCTAGAAAGGCCTACTCGTTGAAGTTACCAGAAGATGGTAAGCCATTGATCAGTTGGTAAGAGCGTACTACCGCCCTTAGCGAGTAAGTGCCTATAGGTGCTTCCTCGCCAGAATAGCATGAGGATAGTAAACCGTTGATCAAAGGTTAGGAAGTGTACAGTAACCTAGACTTGCTTTGGAATAATCTAAAGACAGTGCTCCATTGCTCACCTGGTATAAAGCTTCAGTGTACCTAGAAAGGCTTACTCGTTAAAATTGCCAGAAGATGGTAAGCCAATAATCAGTTGGTAAAAACGTTCTACCGCCTAAAGGTGCTTACTCGCTAGAATAGCATGAAGATAATAAACCATTGATCAAAGGGAAGGAAGTGTATAGTAACCTAGACATGCTTACTCTTTGGAATAACCTAATGACAATGCTCCATTGATCAATTGGTATGAAGCGTAAATGTAAGAGTACCTAGAAAGGCCTACTCGCTGGAATAGCATGGACTTAGTAAGCCATTGATCAGTTAAACAGAGCGTACTACCGTTTCGAGAGGTTTGCTCGCTGGAAAAGTGAAGATGCTGATCCAATGATCAAGAGGTAGCTGTGACTTCTTAGATAGGCTTATTCGTTGGAAAAGGTTGATGACAGAAACCAGTTGCTGTCAATGGTAACACTATACAGTAAAGATGTTTTCCTTAGTTCTTTGAATTAGTATAGTACATCCTTTGTATGTTAAATCATTAAGAACTGAAATACGAGTATCTATGTTACGTACTCCAATTGTCTCTAGAGACTATATTAGGTCAAGATGGGCAGCTTTTATAGCGTTGCATCTTGCGTAGGTCCTTTTTTGTTAGGAGAGGCTCTAAGAAAGCAGGAAAGGCGAGTGTGATATTGGGGTAAGTGGAAGATAGGAGGAGGGGCGGTAAAAATGTTGGAGTATGAGGCCGGGGGTGGCCGGGAACTCTATCGATCCTGGGGGCGGGTCAAGGACAGGCCTGGAGCCCTGGGAACCCTCCCCCGCGGCTAGGTCAGGGATCACCGGGATATTGTGCTGACTCTTGGAGTCATCATCAACTCTCACAAATCGGGAAGAGGTGTTGACCTATACTGAGGTGTTGAGAAATATTGGACCAAACCGGAAGAGGGAAAACTGAAATTTTAAATTAAACTAATGGGCTGCCTGCATTTTTTATGGGGTTGGAAAATATTTTAATTGGCTGGAGAATATTGATAGAAAGACGCTTGCCATTTCAAAAATGTGTCCTTATTGCAACTACGATTTGTACCCTTACCACCACTATGCATTCTTTTGTTTGACTTCGCCATAAAGAACATTTTTTAGCATATTCCCCTCAAGAAAATAAGCTATGAGGTTGTGCTCATGACGTGATTTTCGAAAAATGCCTTCGAGTCCATCGATCCTACCTAGTAGATGACGAAAATTAGGTCCGCTCTAGCGGTCGCAATTTTAGTTTAATCGTTACCGAACTCGATATTTTATCATTTTATGGCCACCCTGGCTAGAAAAAGGTAGTAACCTGTAGATAACCCGTCCCAATTAGCCATAGTAGCAAAAAGAGGAAGTGGTTCATAAATAATAATAAAATCATTTAATGAAAAAGAAAAGAAGAAAAAGATACAGTTCGTTAACGGCTGAAGTCCGACTAGTGGGAGAGGTGGTTTAAAGGGAAGGAATTTCGAAAATTCTTAATATCTCCGTTTTGTGCGTCGGATCGAAACATTGTATAGAACCTATTTTATTACAAATGTAATGTTTTATAAATGTTGCTATGTATGTATTTTCACTATCTTGATTATTAACCGAGATTTTTGCATATTATAGTTTTTAGCCTTCAGTAAACCATCTCCCCTCTCCTACTCATGTCATATTATTAATTAAGTTGTTATATTATGAAGAACATTATTTGAAGCATAAATACCAAATATTGTTCTCATTGAACTTTTACTTTTTGAGTAAGTTGTTATACCAACGCTTGGGAAATCTGCTTTAAGGAAGTTTAAGCAGCCCCTGCGTAACGGACTTTCTTTATCTATGATAACCGCCTCAAAAAGAAGATTGGAGTCCAACAAATCACACGGACAAACTTTATAATTCTGAATTCTGATCTATGGAGTATTGGAATCTTGCTGTAGGAGAATGTATGCTGTGCTAGTCGATTATTTTCACCCCGGTCTTCATTATGGTGAAGAATAAAATCCTTCAACAAAAATTTTGTTCAAACTGAACTTTTACAATAAGGTACCATTTGGACGCAGTAATTATCAATAAAAGTACAGTTTTATGTTACAGTTGTATATCATTATTCTCGAGCAGAGGAAAAAATTAAATAAATTCATAAATGAATCTTGAAAAAGTCGTTGCTAATAAATATAATAAGTTTTGCTTTAGTTGTCGTCAGATACAAATAATAGACGAGATGAACCCCTTAAAACCAACTTTTTTTTTTTTTAAAGAAATAAAATCCGCCCAAAATTTCGTCACATTGGAAATAACTTACGTTTTATTTCCTGTCATTGAAGGCATCTTACAATTGTCTTCCTGAAATAAAGAATTTGGAGTCGGAACGTTAGTTCTAAAAAACATTCAAAATGTGCCTCGATCCCTCTTCATTCAGTGATCGTTTTGGAATCTGATTTAAACAAAAAATAAGAAAAAAAAAAGTAAAGAGGTTTATTTATATATTTTTGATACACACATTTTAACTTCAGAAATTTTCAAATATGAGTCTCAATTAAAACAATATGGTTTGAACCTTGACCATATGAAGATTAATTAATACCAAAATTTCATTATCTATACTAATCCCGCAATTCTCCAGTGCTTTGAAGGAGCACAGCTCTTTAGCAGTTTTATTATAATTAAATGAAAAATATATGTTTCTCACTCAGATATATTTGTGAAGTATTGTATCCGTTTAGTCCATTGTTTTAGCTGCCACTATTATTTTTAGATAATTTTTTATTCAAACGATTATTAGGTTAAACATCCGATTTTATTTTAAGGGCACTGGACGGTTCAATATGTAGAGTGTTTGCTGTACTTACCTTTAGCTCTATATTTATTGTAAATATTCGTGTGTTTTATTCTGGGGCATTATACTTACGACAGAGTTATTGGAAGCGAAACCAAACCGCCAACAACCAATGATAGAAATGAAAATTTACGGAGTTGCGTGTATTTGGAAAAATACTATTACTTCGTTAAGCACTTATACAATTTGGGTGCCCATCTGATGGGTTTATTAAAATCGTCGTGACAATAATTTGTTGACCTTTGCGAGTTTATAAATAGCTGTGGTCGAAAGTTTGTAAAGGTAATGAATCTACGTATAAATCATTTGTAATATCTCGGCTGGTGTTCACCTTGTATGTATGGCAACAGTAGCCATATTTGATACTTCTTTTTCAAGAATCAACTGCTCCATAGCCTCACAATGGTTTTTAACCAAACTGGCTGATGCCTAGACTAATGAATGCCTACAATTGCAGAGCCAAGGTAAACACAATTTGCCATTATTGGAATTCAATTCTTCTTCATCTTTATTAGAACATAATATTTGCAATAATATTGGTTCTATACAATTTATCTATCACGCGCCATAATAACGGAGATATTTAGAATTTTTGAAATTCCCTCCTCTAAACCCCCGCTCCCACTGGTCGGATTTTAGCCATTAACGAACTTGATCTTTCATTTTACATAAAACGATGAAATATTGAGTTTGGTAACGATTAAACCAAAACGTCGACCGCTAGAGCGGTAACAGACAATTTTATATATATATATATATATATATATATATATATATATATATATATATATATATATATATATTGAACGGACCTCATTTTCGTCATCTACTAGGTGGGGCCGATTGAAATATGAGGAAATTTTTCAAAAATCGCGTACAACCTCAATAGCTCATTTTCCTGAAGAGAAATCTGCTAAAAGGAATATGAACATTCAGCTATAGGAGCATTGCGTTTTGAGGATGTTATGTGGGACATGAGAATTAGAGGTTGATTGCTGGCCTAAATTTAGCTAGATCAATTGTAATTTATTTATCGTTTCCAATATCGGGTGTTTGCCGATCGGTTTTCCTCCTATTACCCAGGAACACGTTCGTATTATTACCTGTCTTCCCGTCATAATTCTGCACCCTTTTTTAAATTGGATGTCCGCTTTAGACAGTTGTAATTATACGAACGATTTGTAGAAGTACCTACAAGGGAGAAAACGTACATTTTTATTTTGGGAAATCATAATTATTTCTCATTAACAACATCTTTATCGAGTAATGTGTAAATTATATTGATGTTTGATTAATTTTATTATATTCTCTTTGGAAATAATATTTTTGTATGGTTATTAGGAATTCGTTGCTATATATAGAGACGCCCGCAACCTTGTTATGTTTGTTTAGTACTTCACTGTCGTTTAATATTCTGTTAGATCTGAAACTTTTTTCGATCCTCTCTGTTTCCTTTTGCTGTCTGGGAAGTGTTTCTGTTCCTTTATGTAGCGACTGTCCTAGTTTTATTGCCTGATCATCTATGTACTTCGCAACTGGAAGACTTATAAAATAAGCAATTTAGTATTAATACTAATAATACGGTATTATGTTAATAGATAGGTATCTTTAACTGCAGATTATGAATTATTTTTGATCTGTCATGTTGTTAAACCCCAATAACGGCAGGGTGCGCTTTTTTCAGTCTTCAGTAAAACTCCGCTCATTTAGCCTTTATGTCCAGCTAAAATTCCAAGCTTGGTTTAGGCATGATAATCAAGAAGTTAGTACCATGTTTGATGCCTGCGGGAGCAATAGGAATACATTTAGTGAAGAACGCACTAAATGAAATCATTAGTCCTACCTAGTGGTAACCGATTACAAATAAATTGACAAAAATTTATATTAAAAAAAAAAGTTAATATATTTTTCTTTGTTGTGTGTTTATAATTTCACGAAATTTTAACCCTTCGAGTCCACTGAGTTTTAATGAATACCTTTTTTCTGCACGTGAAAAGGCATATAATTTTGCTCAGGACAAATATATTTATGTATTCTTCCAAAAACGAATTTGGGTTGGCTTTAAAAAGTAATGGGCATAAAAAGTTTTCCCCTGAGTTCTTGTGGTCGATCGCGGGGGAGGAGGAGGTGCTTTGAAATATGTTTAGTCCCTTTCATCTTGGCCAGACAAGATGGGTAACCTTTATATAACATGTCCCAATCAGCTTTAGTAACAATTGTCTGGCGTTAATTACTTTTATATTACTTAGGTTCTTGTCTGTTTATTTGAGTACATATTTGTATTCTCAAAATTGCAAGTTTTTTATTTATAAACATATTGTTATTAACCGCGTGTCCTTGACCGATTCGTAATTGATATACTTTTCATCTCATTTTCTAATCTTAGCCATATGTGATACCATTACATGAGTTTACGGAGTGTTTATTTTATTCTCCGATTGCTGTATTAATTCCAAGTGAGAATGGGACTTACATGACCTGTGACCTTAACAGTTTGTATGAAATCGATATAGCAGATGAGGCCACTGTCGCTACAGTACCATTATGTTCAGGGAAAAATATTACAAAAAAAAAAAATGACGAAAATTTTCCATTCCAGGCTGTGGGACAGTGCTTACTTGAATGATGTATTTTACTAGTGGTTCCTGTTATTAAGTCGAGAGCATTCTGCTTATGACTTTAAAAAAAGCCCGTCACGCAGGTGCTGCGTAAACTAAGCAGATTTCCCTCGTGATGATTAACAATAGATAAATCTACATACTGGTAACACAACAGCATCGTGGATATTAAGTGAATAAATACAAACGATAATAAGAAACCTCCAATCGGGACGCACCTGAAATGTAAACAAACAGTTCTGCCAACTTCTTACCGAAAAGAAAAACAATTACTTTAATATATCTGAATATAGCGTATTAATTTGATTGAAAACTATTTACTATATCTAGTACTATAATTTATAATGAATCAGAATAACTTTTATCTCAAAATATATCAAATCAAATTTAAGTAGTCCAAAAACTTAAGAGTGGGTGACCAGAACATATTTGCATGTATCTCGTATAATAAATGTCCCTTGAAAACAATATTTGACATTTAAGTTTCGAATGATTTGGTTTATTACATGACCGAGTATTGTTTATGTAACATGAGTAGAAGTGGGGGTGTGCTGAAGGCTGAAAAATGCACATATCTCGGTTAATATTTAAGATAAGGAAGAAATGTATATAACAATATTTATAGTACATTTAATTTTCTATAAGATTGGTCCTATACATGTTTTCGATCCAACTTATAGTAACGGAGATATTTCGTATTTTCAAAATTCTCCCCCTCTAAACCGCCCCTTCCCCCTTTCAGATTTCAGCCGTTTACGAACTTGATCTGTCTTTTTACATGAAACGACTAAATATCAAGTTTGGTAACGATAAATCGATAATTGCGACCGCTAGAGCGGTAGCAGACAAATATGTATATATATATACAATAGGTATTAGCTGCCTAGAAACATGTAAATACCCCTTACGCACGCGGTAATCGAACCCACGACTCTAAATTTATAGAGTTATAGATATCTATAAATGTAATATATTTACAAGATAAAATATTGCTTATTTTTATTCATGTATTCAGATATTTCCTCGTTTTCGTCGTCGGTCATCCATTTGGCATTAGAGTCAGGCTGGCCAGACGCCTGATGAAGAAGTGTCAGCATTCTTGAACAGGTTCATTACAAAGATGGTCGTGACGGTTCTTTCTCTGGCGAGGAAGTGGCAGATCTTGACTCTGTATGGCTCGGGATTGGTGGCAACTAAGAAAAGGAAAAAAAAAAGCCGCCATCATTACAAATTATAAGCGGGGCTCGTGTGTAGAATGCGCGAGGAATAGCAATGGCCATCCCGGGGTGAGGAGATCAGGTTAGGTACCTTATAGGAGATATAAGGCCAATTAGGTCTACATTATTGCATTTGCAATTAGCTCTGTATTACTGCTTCATATAGCTACTAGATATACGTCACTGAATAACCACTTGTTAATATACAGCTGCCCTCCAAATACATTAATATATTCCATTGTAATGAATATTTCCCTTTGTAAAGGCATTGAACATATTTATAGTTTATTATCATTGAATAACAATATGCCTCTCCTACGGAAGGTGACTCCTGAAATGAACTCAACACAAACGAAATTCAGCCCTAACGCGATACCAGTTTTCCAAAAAAAAAAATTCAAAATATCTTCAATGAAATTCCTTTTAAGTTAAAGTATTTCACTTCTTAGGCAAGTTACACTACATAAATCCTAATTTTCTATATCACTTACGATATTTCTGATTCTGTTTTGTAGTCTAAATTTTTTCCCTCATGTAAATGTCTTTTTTTTTTTTTTTGTTCATGGATAACTTTATTGTTGTTTGTTTAATATATTTTTCTTTTTTGATATTTTATGTTTGTTTCAAACATCCTCTTTTTGAAGTGAAAACTTCTTTAGGCACGTTGTGCACCCCGTAAGGAAGCATTTGCGGGAGAGGAAAAAAGTATGAAATCGCGACACCGCCACCGCCACCGCTAGTACTAAGGTTTAGAAATAAAATCATATGGTATTTTATAACCTAATCATTTGATAGTTTATTTACAATTGAAGTGAAAACTTCTTTAGGCACGTTGTGTACCCCGTAAGGAAGCATTTGCGGGAGAGGAAAAAAGTATGAAATCGCGACACCGCCACCGCCACCGCTAGTACTCAACTCAAAGCTAAAGGAGCTTCTTTTCTTCATAACTCCTGAACCAAATTAGCTAGAGTTTTCGTTCGCATACCATTTTAAAGAGGACAAAACCAGCATCATTTCGTTCACAGATACTATATATCTACCATTTTTACTTTCATAGATATTTTTGGTGCAAGAGTTGTTGAAATTATGGATAGAAATTGATTTTTCTGAGTGTACTTAACTTATTTTTGTAAAGCATTTGTAATAATTCTGAAATGTAATTTTTTTCTTTTATGTAAAATAACTGAAATAATTATGTATAGTATTTTATATTGATAAATAAAACAATTCGTGGTACATTATTTTTTTTTATCACTATTATTTTTGTCATTTCATTTTTACATGTAAAATAGAACATAACTGTTACTTATTGATAAATAACTAAAAATATTTTTAAAATAAGACTTCGTAAAAAAAATTTCTCAGCAATGCCAAAATTGAGCGATCAAAGCTAAAGGAGTTTTCACTTCTACCGGCAGTCCCCTGACTGCTTTTTTGTTTTGTTTCTCAAGTCTTGGTTAGTTTATTTGAAAAAAATGAGCACTTGATACAATAATTTAAAATCATTAGTAAATAAATAATATCCATTCGAACAGTTATATAAGAGTTTATTGGAAGGTGTTTAAAATATTAAGAGATATGGCTCATATAAAAGGCCTTATAAAAAAGGGTTAATCTGAAGAGGATATTCATAATTTCCTGAAGTAATTATATAGTATTTTGTGGGGGAGTAACTAGGCAGAGGCCGAATACTTGATAACTCATCTCCCCCGCCATTGTCCCAGCAAGTGGTATTGTTCTCTTTGTCCGTCCGATCCATATTCTCTCTTCTTCTCCCTTATCAAGAGTTTTCCCTCCAAATCACTAGGTTTGTCATCGCTTAAGCTCTTTAACTCTAATTCATTGCTCAATGTTATCCCCTATTAAAGGATATTCTTATCGGGTCCCTTCAAACCCCGCCTGTTATATTACAGCAGCTTTTCAATTGGCCGATTTAGCGTTTGGTCAGCTGTTCTTTTTTACCGCCACTTTTATTATTCATTAACGTCCACTGTTTGCTGCTACGGCTGATTGGGGCGGATTATCTACAGGCTACTACCCTTTTCTAGCCAGGGTATGGACTTAAGATTTTGTACGATTAGCTCGTCACTAAATAAATTCCTGTTGCCAAGTCGGGGATCGAACTCGCCACTCTAGGCTTACCACGCGAGGTTACAACCAATGCCTTAGTACAGGTGGCTTTACTGTACTCATCAGCATTAACGATTTATTAGAATTGGCTTTCATACATTTCGGAATGTTGTAAACCTTTTTCCTGTCTTGGCGCTTTATTACAAATTCTATTGTATACCAAAGAAGATTACGGTTAACACGAGCGCGTTGACACACATATATATAAATTTGGCCAGACCCTAATTCCGTTAACTATCCGGTAGGATCGCTAGACCTTTGAAGAAAATATGTCATGCTTAACTATTACTATTTGACGAAAATTTATATTAAAAAACTTTTGTGCATTTATGCAGGAAAAAAAATACGGAAAGAAATATGATTATTTTTCATTTCATTCTGACCTTAGAACTCCCACTCCCTCCTGTTCGTGTCTAGAAATGTTAATAAACCTTATAATCTTTTTGAATATTTGTATTGTGTGCTTTAGTGTTTCTTATAATCAATTTATCGAGTCCGTATTTATTGCAATTACTGTACTCATCAGCATTAACCATTTATTAGAAATGTCTGCCCTGTATTTCGGAATGTCGTAGACCTTATTCCTACATTGGCGCTTTATTACATATTCTATTGTATACTACAGAAGATAACAAATAACAAGCAAGCGCGCGCGCACACACACACATTTGGCCAGACCCTAAATCCGTTACCTATCAGGTCGGATCGCCGGACGTATGAAGAAAATATTGAAAAGTCCCGTCACCAGTACAACCTCAATAACTGATTTCCCCTAAATGAAATCCGCTGCAAATTGAGGTTGTTGATAAGGAATGTTTAATTTATTCCTTGTTATGAATGCAATCGTAATCTTGAATACGAGTATACTATTCATATTAATTGTTTGACATTACTGAAATAGTTTTTACCAGTTAAAAAGGAACGCGTAACAAGTGGGCCTGCCTTGCGTGTTGCAGCCTGTTGCACGGTTTACTAACTCAAGTTAATAGTTTACTTAGCCGTCATTATCTTGTTAAGCTGTTCGATTTACTCTCAGCAAATTATAAGCATCTTGAGACCACTCAATCTCCTTTCATTTACAATATTGATGGCTCACATTTATTTTTACAGCTGTTCCTTCTGATAAGGACAATGCCTTTTGTGTCTTAATGACTCTCTTGGAAAACTCCGATAAGGAATCCAAGCTTTCTTTCAATGTTCTTTTGAAAATGATTAAATATGCCATTCTGGAATTTATGTCAATGCACTTGTATAGTCGGTTTTATAGAATATCTTGTTTAAATGACAATTCTGCCGAAAATCGACTATAAATTGCTAAGAAATGTTTTGTTTTTTTTATGTTTTTTTTTTACAAGTTAAAAATGGGTTACTATTCTTCAGAAGTTGTTCATAATTTGTTTAGCTACTAACATTGGGCAATTAAATTAAATGAAATTTGTTTTTCTGACAATAAGACAAGTATTAAAAATGAAAAAAAAAAAAAAAATGTTCGGAAATTATTCTATCATTTGCTAGACTACAATGCAGCATTTTAAGTGTTTTTCTCTTGTAGAAAAATATATATGGTTTTAAATTAATATGCTGGATTGCTTTAAATAGGCTATAATGTTGCGAAGCTTAGCCATTTAAGGCTGAACGATGACACATTCGAATAGTTTGCGAACTTAGTTATTATTTTTCAACAAAAAGTACATCTCATTATGAGCATTTTTCCTATCCCAAGTAATTTCGTCAAATTACTTTAGTTATCTTCCCATAGGCACTCGTTATCGCGCGCCACTAAAAGGATTAAAAACACATTTCCTTCAAATTACTTAGGAAAACTGAACAAATAGAAAGAAACGAAGACTAAACTATAATTGGAAAATTAATTAATAACTTATTATTAGGTGTTCAAATAATTAATTTGGTATACTGAATATCTAAAAGGTTCTTAGAGAGGCCCTGTTCGCTCTTCTACCCCTTTGAACGACCATGATAATATCAAAGTACAGGAAAATAATGCACTTAGAAAATTGTCTCAGCGTAGATATGACTTCACCTACCATCTGTATCCATTCATATCCATTCTGTTCCCTATTCCTCATATAAAAATTACTTTATGTAGACAAGACTTGAACTTTATAGTATACCTGATATGTTCAATGATATTGTACCTTTATGTGAAATGTGAATGGTAGAAATTATTGATATATTTATGTACTTTGCATATTTCTAATATTAATTGAGATAATTGCATTTTTTAGTTTTCACCCTACAGTTAACCCCATTCCTACTCGTTTCATATTACCTATAAGGCAATTTATTCATGACATATAGTTTTCATCGAACAGTGTGAAAAGAGGGTGGGGGAGGGGGGTCTGAAGAGGTAGAATATAAAAATTTAAATGTCTCCTTTTTTATCAGCAGGAAAAATGGAAAATAGTCTATGGCAGATTTGTAGCGAGTTCGTCACGTGGGAAATTAAATTAGTTTACTCAGCTCCTGTGACGGACTTACTTTGCATTCTATTAATGTGCCAAATTCATGGTAGATGAATAGAATTGTGCCAAGATTGTGTGTATTATAATTGAAATAGAAATCTGCTTAATTTACTTAGACAACTTCTTGTTTCCCCCTTTGGAACTATGTTATCATTTGCTTATAAGTGTGATTAGTTCGAGTGTTGTTGGCCTAGCTGGATAGAAGCCAGTTAACGAGTTCACCTCTGTCCAAGTATGGGCCACGTACCCTTCTCTTCTACTTCTTATACAGTTCTATTATGTCCAATTACTTTTTAATGAGTTAAATAATTAAAAAGGACTTCTTGTTTGTAGTTTTCTGGAATAATATACCACTTTTGACCTATATTTCATTATTACTAGTTTAAATCATTATTTAGCTTTTATAATATAATGACTAACGGAATATGTAACTTTATTCAATTTCTCATAATTTTCTTGGTGCCTAATTTTTAATCTCATGGATTACAAATAACCCCTCTTTTTCAGACTTACTAAATTAAGGGATAGAAGCATTTAAAATAAATTAGCAATGTGAATTTCTCCTTGCTTTTAACATGTACTGAAAGTTCATCATTTTTATGTCAGATGCTGAAATATGGAAATACTAAAACATGTAGCCTTTAATTCACATGTTTATTATGTGATGAAGCTTCTTCCAGAAAGAATGTGCTTTATTTTTTCTTACTATTAGTATATACAATGGAAAGGCTGAGGAGTCCTAATTACGCTAAATTTGGATGGAATATTGTGTACAATTATAAGATTGCGAAAGAGAATATGTATTATGTCCGTTCAATATTGTTCTCCCAGAACAGATAGGAATTCAACTTCATAATTCCTTTTCATGTGCCTTCTTTGTACCTTGAAAGCCTTATTTTTTCTGACAATTTAACAAAAGTAATTAAGTAACTTATGAAGATCTTTATTCAAAATAACAGTATTAGTTAATACACAAATGGCGAGCCAACCATGATTAATTATTATTATTATTATTTATTAACGTCCACTTTTTGCAGCTTAGGCTAGATGATTAATTAGAACTATTGTCTTTAAGATTTCTCATGAAGCAGTGGAGGAATCAAAAATAGGGCTGATTAAGAAATATCTTTTCGTAGTTGTGAAGAGTATGAGTATTTTGTCATCCGTTTATAATAATAGCTGTTATGTCACTTTTTATAAGTATGCACGGAATAAGTTTTGACTTGTGGAAACAATATACAACTCCGTAAATATTTCAAATTTTCAACAGTTGAAACCAAATTCATTTTTTTAACCCTAATTTGTTATTTACCGTTTGATTTTTCGTCCCATCGGTCCTGAGATATAATTCAAAGTTATTTGAATGAAAAGCTCTTAACATGTCCTTATTCGGTAGAGGTAGACACTGAGAGTGTTGTGGAACCCACGTGGAACTTTTTTACTTCTGGAATATTTTTTCCGATATATGTGGATTCATCCCATGGAGAGAGAAAGAGAGAGAGAGAGAGAGAGAGAGAGAGAGAGAGAGAGAGAGAGAGAGAGAGAGAGAGAGAGAGAGAGAGAGAGAGAGAGAGAGAGAGAGAGAGAGAGAGAGAGAGAGAGAGAGAGAGAGAGAGAGATAGAGAGAGAGAGAGAGAGAGAGAGAGAGAGTGAGTGAGTGAGAGAGAGCAGTGATTAGTTGAGGTTATTATGTCACCTCTCCCATTATCTACGATCTTTATACATTAAATCCTAATATAAGATGCTGAAATACAAATTTACTAGTGCTAATTACGTCTAGTTACTATTTTTTTAAAAGCCTGGCAAATTCTTAGCCTTTAATTTAACTCAAATTTACTACAAACACGTCGCAAAGTCTAAAAATAATTTTTCATAATTAAGAAGGCAGTAAGTCCTTTCAGCAATATAATTTAGACGGCGGATTCCGGTGCATCGTCATAGTATATTTTCTACACGAGCAATGCTATATTTTCTACAGGTTACTCTTGAATTTCTTCTATTTTTAGATCCCTGGTCCTTGGGGTATATCAGGGATCAAAATTTTTATAGAGAACGCTCTTCTCCTATTTTTATGAGTTAAACGCAAATAAATTCCCTATTTTTGTGATAGATTACTTAAAATGTGTAAATTACCGTAGGCAATACAAAAGTGTATCATGGACTGAATATACATTGGTAGTTTGTTCAAAAAAGGGATATTGTTTTAAAGATAAATATATAAGAGTGATTTATAAAAGACGACATTACAAATGTTTTATAATTTTAGAATAGAGATAGAGTAACCTTTCAAATGCAACAAACTTCGAAAGACATTTGGAAATATGTAAGTAATAACAATAGTAATCTCAAAATATAAATATATTTCAAATAGAAAGTCAGCTGTAGTTCTGAAAAATATGATATATTCAATATATGTTACTGAAGAGCAACAATAATCAAGCAGATCTGAAACTAGATAATGTAGTCAAAAGTTAATTTATTTGTGCTTTTACCATTTAAGTAGTTGCTGTTACGAAGAAATGCTTTCATTGAGGAATTGTCTTTCGAACCATTGGAATCAATTTATCAACCCGAAAGCAATATATGGAATGACTGGTCAAATTGGTAGACGAATGTACGGGTTAACTTCATTGGTTAATTAAAAATAAAATCTGTTAATGGGAATCAGGTTATTGTGTAATCGGCGAGAAGAAATAGTACTCTTCGAATAAGGATCGGACCTTCCCGACTGACTCACCAATACTTGATGACGAAATCATATGTTAGTACATACTCCAATGAACTTCCCGACAATGAAACACTAAGTGCCAACTACGCAACTTAAAATTAGACGTTCTTCATGACTTAAATGAATTTTTGATTAACTCATGCCTATTTTTTTCAAGAATAATAAAGTACATAAAAAAAGGCAAACACGATACACATCCATCGAATGAAGCTAACTTATTTTTAAAGTAAAAGAGTTAGTTTTGTCAAAATGTTGATTATTAACGGAGATGTTTGCATGTTTTTAGATTTCCTTTCACTAAATCCCTACTCCTACTAATGTCATATTAACAATAAGCTCTTTTATCGTGAACCATTTCATTCGAAGCTTAAATACTAAATATTGTCTTCATTTCTTTTACTGTATGAGATACAAGAAATAAGTAGAGTGATGACGGTATCAATCAAGATTTTCCGGCTTTGACTCGAATTTTTTTTTGATCATTACTATTTTCAATATTTAACCGCTTAATACAACTTTGTTCTTATTTGTTAATGGCTGAAATTGGACCAAAAATAGGAGGGGGGTTAGAGTGAGGGAGTTGGGAATTTCAAAATATCTTCTTTATTATGAGTCGGATCGAAACATTTTATAAAACCGATCTCGTTGGAATATTGAATAAGTGGTGAGATGAAATTGGTAGTGTGTCCTACCAGGACTAGGGAATCAGGACTTTTATTTCTTGTTATACAGGGCCAGAATAATCCCCTCACCAGGGCAATATACGTGCAAGCACTACTTGAAATTTAAAACTCATAAAATTGTATGCATGTATTTATAATATATTCGTTACCAATCATATAGTTCATGTTAATTTTTTTTTTATTTATTTAATTTAAATGAGTTCCGCAACGCAGGCGATTTACTCATTATTAAAGTGTCATTATAAAGTGAAGTGCAAAAAAAAAACATGTTAAATATATGTAGGGTTAAATATATTTCCATTCAAAATTGGCGAGCGTTAAATAACTAGAATAAGGTTATGATTACTTCATTTAAATTGGTAGGTTCGAAATAGTTTTTCCAATCTTCTCTTTGTGTCTCTGTGAACAGTTTCGCTGTGCTCTCTACTGTTTACGTCATTTTCCATTCAGTGGTTCAGTATTTCCATTGAAATACATATTCTTTAGAAGAAATTCTATATTGAGGTTCCGCCTATTTTTGAGACCCCTTTAAAATCGAATCTACTGTGGTAGAAGTCATAGCACTTATTAGCAAAACAATAGGTACACTTGTTTTTTTGTTCTTATTGTTATTTATTCTTTTCTAATGAATTTTCTTTTTATTGCAGGTGAGTGAGGACCGTCCTGTTTTCTTTAAGGGTAATGTATTTTATTTCAACTCAAACTCATCCCTTCTGTATTATTGCCATTATTATATTAATAAGTACTATAGTTCTAACATCTACTTCCTTTATCCTTATGGATGGAAAATATGAATGCAACATTGAAAAACCTTTTTATTAATATGCTTTTAAAGGTAATTTTTCAACAAAAAAAAGAATACAGTCATTCAATATCACCATTATTCATAAAAAAAAATTCGAATTATATTTTCTGTTTAATAAGTAATTAACAAACTTTAGCAATCTTCATTGTTAACAAAACTTTGAGCGGTGTCCAATGTCTCATTGTTCAGAATGTCTCATTCATAATTTTAATAGCCAATATCTTTTATGCTCTTAAAAGAAAATAAGTTCACTTTGAATATTTTTATTGTTTTTTTCTTCCAATTAATGAAATCGATTGTTCATTTAGAGCTAAATTGAATTGCCTTACATATTGAAATTTGTACTTAGTTGTTTCCATAGAAAGAGTTTTCAATTTGATTTTCCAATATCATTGAAGTCTTCCTATCATATTAACAAAAAATATTAAAAGATATGAATTATATACTTTTACATATATGTATATATATATAAAATATTTGTTGTAGATCATATAATACTAATCTGTTTAATGAAATAAATAATGTATTATATTTCAAATAAGTTTTTAAGCTCTGATTTTATTTACAAAAAAAAAAAAAAACATAATCAAGTATGCTACTATTCTTAATCCCTTCTATTTTGAATGCAACATCTTAGGAGAGGAACATATTAATCAAGATTATTCTAAAGGATACTTATAAAAGCTTATTGTTAAATTATATCTTAAATCCGTTGGAATATGATCGTGTTATGTAATAGATACAGATATAGTAGCATTACCTAAGGAATATTTCCTAAACTTGGCCTTTCCGATTTAGCTTAATCCTAATAACTTGTTCCTCCATGGAGTTATTGATAATTCACTAATATATTAGTTATTTCTTTTTTTTTTTTATATTATAAAAATGGATTGGATTTGTTTTTAAATGAGGATTTTTTCTTCGTGAAATGAAAGTAAAGACAGTATTCTTAGTATAATAGATATAGTACATCATTTATATATATATATATATATATATATATATATATATATATATATATATATATAAACAAAAAGAAAAAATAACATTTCTTGAAATCGTCGTGAATCGTTTAAAATGTCGATAAAATGTGATATAAAAAGTGTCAACAACAAGGCCAAATTGAAATTATATATTGCAATAATATCTATTAATATTAATCTCTTAAAACACACACACACACCCACACACACACACACACACACACACACACTCACATGCGGAGGGAGAGATGAAGAGAGTTAGACTGACGCGCTCTAGCGGTCACAGATTTTGTGATATTGAAACCAAATTTCACATTTAAACTTTTTACCGCGAAACAAAGGTCGAATTATTTAAAGAATATAACCGTCATTGGTGTGGGAGAGGATAAAATAAAATAATCGAAATATCTTTGATATATATATATATATATATATATATATATATATATATATATATATATATATATATATATATGAGTTGAATATCAAATGTTATATGACCAATCTTGATGCAAATTTAATTTTAAAAATGTATTGTTATACATATTTTTTCTTATGAACTATAAATTACCTGCATGTTACATTTTTAGTACACTCCCACTCCCACTCATGCGAGTTTCACTTAGAATACCTGAGCCACTTGACGTCTTATCTCGAGCTTAAATTCCAATTTCATTTTATTTTCATTTCATTTCATGCACACACACACACGCACGCATATATAAATATATAGAAACATGTGGGAACTCTGCTTAGTTAACGCAGCCTGTGAAGGGCTTTTCGTATTTCCGCATGAAGCCGGAGTATTCACACAATATCATGAAATACGATTTGAAATAATAGATATCTGGGCACCTAAGAGGAGCTTCTAATTCCCTAGATCCTGCGCGAAGGACTTTTTTTTTGTAGTTTTCCCTTCAGGGAAATCAGCTATTCATGTTGTACTCATGACGGGCTTTTCGAAAAATTTCTTGAATTTCCATCGATCCTTCATAGTAGATGACGAAAATAAGGTCCATATATATATATATATATATATATATATATATATATGTCTGTTATCGCTTTAGCGTTAGCAATTTTTGTCATACCGTCACCAAACATCATCTATAATCATTTTATGTAAAAAGAAAGATCAAGATCTTTAACGGCTGAAGTCGGACCAGGGGAAGTGGGGGGCGGGTTTAGGCGGGTGAATTTGGAAAATTCGAAATATCTCAGCTATTATGAGTCGTATAGAAAAAAGTCCGTCACGCAGGGGCTACGTAAACTGAGCAGATTTCCCACGTGAAGTTTTACAATAGAGAAATCTGCCTAATAATAATAGTAGTAGTAAGGAATCTCTAAACCTATTCACGAGGGACGATCAGAGATGACAACGGCCGCCCTAGCTCTCGGCGGAATGTCCCGAACATAGCAGACTCCTGCCGACAACACACACAATACAAATGATTATCTCGCTTAATATTCAAGATACAGAATAAATGTATAGAACAATATTTATAGTAAATTTAATTTGCAATAAGATTAGTTCTATACAATGTTTCGATCCGACGTATAGTAGCGGAGATATTTCGAATTTTCGAAAATCCTCCCCTCTAATCCCCCCCTCCCACTGGTCCGCTTTCAGCCGTTAACGAACTTGATCTTCCTTTTAACATAAAATGACTAAATATCGAGTTTTGTAACGATCAAACAAAAATTGCGACAGATATATATATATATATACACACATATATATATATATATATATATATATATATATATATATATATACAGTTTTGAACGGACTTCATTTTCGTCATCTACTAGGTAGGATCGATGGACATTTGAAGAAAAATTTCAAAAATTCCGTCGTGAGTACAACCTCAATAGCTGATTTCCCTTAAAAAAAACCATATAGAATGTATCATATTGCAAACGTAATGTACTATAAACGTTGTTTTATAAATTTATTCTCATGAGATATATGCATTTTTTAGTTTGCAGCCTTCAGTAAACCCCACTCCTACTCATGCTACATATACAATACCCTGTTACATAATGAAACACTTTATTTTAAACTTAAATACTAAACATTGTTCTCATTGAGCTTCTACTTTTCAAGATAAATGCAAATACGTATATGGGAAATCTGCTTAGTTAACGCAGTCCCTGCGTGGCGGGTGTTTCGTATATTTTATACAGTTTTCAGAACTAGTTGCTTTGTATTTACCGATAATCTCCTGGCTGTTGAATAATTTGGAGGAATTGAATTTTCGGTCTATGCTAACGTGGCTGAGGCATCACTCACTGGAAGCTCTCTTTCCTAACCTATATTCCTATCTAATAAAAAATATTATTTTTGTATTCTCGCGATAAAAAAACGTTATTATTAGTAGCTCTAAGTATTTCTATGGTTACAGTATTCCTCCTGTTCTGAAAATTGTAGGGTATATTTACTCGGAATTCGTATGATTACTGACAATGAGACAAGCAGGCCGCTAAAAATATTTTCCTGCTTCTATTTATAATACAATAGTTCTATATTTATCAGTTGACTTCAAAGAATGCGAGAAATATTTCCGCCATAGGATCATGAAAAGAATGATAATTGACCTATCACATTTTGAATTACTTTCCATTATAATTTGGAAGAGGCTTCCTCATATTTTTTTTTATTATTCTTTTTAATTTATATTTTATTTTAGCTTCTATGTGCAAAGGTCAAAGTCTTTTTATATTTTGTTATTTTCTTCGCTGCGGTACTAAACATCTAATCTACTGCAATGGAGTTATGTTGTTCAGCTATATTGTTCCTGAATGCTCATTGTCATTCTTTAAAAAGTGGCTTAGCAAATTAATCACGTGGATATGTGATTTATTATTCTAAATTTCAAGAATTTCTATAATTTTAATCATTTTTGGTTGACTTAATAGGTAATGTAATAATAAGTAAATAAAACCTTTATTTGTACATGGATAAAAATTTCAGATCTTGTTGATGCAGAACATTTTTTTTTTAATTGGCTAATTCTAGTACAAATTCAACTTAAAGTTGAGTTCTTTTTGATTTTTCGTTGGGGAAGATCTGCTAATTTATTTCAGGTTTAATCCTGGCGCAATAGTGTTCTTCTCCAAGTATCTTCCATTCTCTTCTTTCTTCAGCAAATCTCTGTCATATAGTAACAGAGTAAAATATATGATTAAAAAATACAATTAAAAATAAAAGATGAGATTCATAAGTGAAAATGTCAGTGAGTATAACAAACTAGCTATTGTGGCCTTACTCGTCTCGTGATTTTCGAAAAATATCTGTGAATGTCGATCCAGGAAATATCTTAAATCAAATATATACTATATATGTATATATATGTATGTATGTATATATATATATATATATATATATATATATATATATATATATATATATGTTATTGAACATGACCATAAAAGAATTCGAAAACTAGCATTGAGCTGGAAAGACGGAGGACTAACTATCTACCTGAACGTGATACGGCAATTATGATCAAAATATGTATATATTTATGTTTTATTTGATTTGAACTATATTTTTAATTAACTAAATTATAATATATTAATTTTATATGATTGACTCCGATTTAATTATTTTTTTTAACTAGGACATTTTGTAGGACTGATGTTAGTATGTGATTGAATTTAGATTAAAACGTTTCAAATGTAATTTTTGGATAAATCACATGGTCTTAAACATGTTTCTTTTTTTATTTGTTTGTTAGCCCCTGACAATAGCATGTTAGTGCCGTAAGGCCTTATGCTTTAATAAAGAAATTGGTGGAGAGACTTCAAGTTATTAAGACCTTTTACATTTATATATTTACTTGGAAGCACTCTGGCGGTCGTAATATTTGTTTGACATGAAACTCGATATTGAATCGTTTTATTTATAACGAATAGCCAGGATGAGAGGGAAAACGCCTATTTTAAATACCTTTGTTAGTTTTGAGTTACCTCTGTCGGATAAAAAAATGATCATAGTATTCATTTTATACCAAATTTAATTAACTACAAGTGTTATTCTATACAATTTTTGCTAACTGTTATATTAACCGAGATAGTTGCTTTTTTTTTTCTCTTTCTAAAATGGTTTTTGTTCAATCAGTTTTGTTATTTTTTTATTTTGTTTATATGGTTGTAGATGACATGGGGAAACACTGTCTTTGCCGTCGCGACGTTTCGATATAATTTATTACTCTTATCCAGTTAACAACAGCCATAATGTCGTCAAAGCTGAAAAAAATTGTGTTTACCTGCGTGACGGACAAGCAGACATGAGGGAAAATAGATCATCAAATATATTCAATTTTCGCTATGTTTGTTGTGAACGTGAAATGTTGAGGTAGTTTCTCTCCCATTTTATAATAGTCCTTTGGCAGTAAGTCCAGGAAATACACTTTGAATATTTCTGAGTCGGATTCATGTTATACAGCTTTCTCTTTCTGCCCTTTTAGTGGCTTACTATTTGATATATGGCTCCGCGATCTAGAGTAGTAACATAAAATGACATATCGGTGGTTGCATCTAGGTCAACCCCCCAAACCGCTTTTCTTCATATAGTCTTTATTGCCGGTAATGTTGTCTTGTGTTGCATATCTGTCACATTTGTGTCTATCACAAACTAAATGTTCAAATGATTCTCTCTTAACTAAATTAAAGCGGATGATTTTCATACAAACAATAGTTGACAATTCAATAGAGAGGAAAAAAGCCTGCCACGCAGGTGCTACGTAACCTAAGCAGATTTCCCTCGTGAAGTTTAATAACAGATAAGGCCACATACTGCTAGCACAACACCACCGTGAATATTAAGTGAATAAATACAAACGGTAATAAGAGATCTTTCCTCTCTCTTTCCTGAGGGAAGCGTCCGCTCATAAACATAACAGGTCAGCCATGCGCTCACCGGAAAGAAAAACAATAACTGAAACATATCAGAATATAACATATTAATTTTATTGAAAACCATTTACTATATCTAGTACTGTAATTTATGATGAATCAGAATAATTTTATCTCAATCAATCAAATTTGAGTAGTCCAAGAATTTAATACGGGGGGTGGGTCACAATAACATATTTGCATGTATTTCGTATAATAAAGGTCTCTCGAAAACAATATTTGCTATTTAAGCTTCGAATAATTTGGTTTATAATATAACAGGGCATTGTTTATTTAACACAATTGAAGTGGGTGTTTACTGAAGGCTGAAAAATGAAAATATCTCGGTTAATATTCAAGATAGAGAATAAATGTATATAACAATATTTACAGTACATTTAATTTGCAATAAGATTCATTCTTACACTTTTTCGATCTGACGTATAGTAACAGAGATATTTCGATTTTTCGAAATTCCTCCCCTCTATACCCCTCCCCCAGTACACATATACCGTTTTGAACGGACCTCATTTTCGTCATCTCCTAGGTAGTATCGATGGACATTTGAAGAAAAATTTCGAAAATTTCATCATGATTACGACCTCAACTGCTGATTTCCCTTAACGCGTTCTACGCTTATTCCACGAATTAGTTTAGTTGGGCTTGAATGAAAGTGAAATAGCTTCCCCTGTGCCCTCACTACAACTTTATCAGTCCTACTGATAACAGACTATGCCGTGTATCGAGCATATCTCTTACGTATTGGGCCCACTTATACTTATTACATCACGCAATGTAAGAAGGTTTTCATGTTGCTCTTAATTTATTTTAGCCCGTTAAATATACCCTTTTCTTATGGATTTGACGCCCTTGCTGAAGTAATTGCTTTTCGTGACATTAAATGCATACCCTGGAATTTTCTAGGTTCATGAACAATTACGATTAAAAATAATATTTATGTTTAATTACTCATTGGACATAGTATAGGAGTATTATTCATGGCTTAAACGCCTCAAATTCTTCGTTACAGCGTGAGTTTATTTTCATCATCGTTTGCTGCCTGTACGTGCCACCATATCTTAGGCCCTATCTCGGATTTCTTTCGCACGCAGGTCTTTGTGTTACATCCTTCTATAAAACCATATGTTGAGAATTGAGTTGCATGAATTACAGTAGTCGGTTTGATGGAAAACATGGGCGTGGTTGTTGTCTTGCAAAGGACACACTTTTTTAAACTAGCTGTCATGGTTAAATTTACCATCAGCAAATCAGCGTAGAATGAAAAGCAAATGAAGAAATAAATTAAGAAGAACCGCTTGTGTAAGGGAATTTTTACGGCAACACGAGGGCCAACAAGGATTAAAGAGAGATAGTATGAGGAGGGAGAGAGTGTGTGTATGAGGGAGAGACAGAGAGTGAAGTTTGTATGAAAGGAGATTTCCATTTGTATGAAAATAGCTAATTAGCCTCAGGGCTTTCAGGTTCACCTTCCTTTTTCGGACTTGCTTTGTGACGTCATTGCTTTACGTGCTACGATATGTATATATATTTATATCCTGTCGTTAGCCCACATTCACAAGGATCATAATATTTGATTATTTTTCCTTAAGGGGTGACTTTTTATGGACAAACGTTTATGGCCCATATGGCATAGAATTTATGTCTTCAATAATAAGCATACAAATTATATTTTACCTAAAACTGATTTGTAATAAAGAATAAACCTGATAGCACTTCATATTTATAAATAATTGTCTTTTATAATATATTCTTGAACTGAATAGTATGTATTGCATTACAAGCTAAACGTTTGATGTTTAGAACACCCTTGTATTACTCATTTAATAGAGTTATCCCTAATAAATATCATGATGATAGCTTTTTTGACACTTGGGATTTTAAGAAGATAACTGGGATTTCTTGGTGAGTTATTTTCCACGGCTTTCACTAATTTGTACAGAATGGTATATTCTTTTAAGTTGAAATTAATTTATATTAAATATCATGAGCCACTTTTTCTGAGGGTAAATACAAAATACGGTTTTCATTGAACATTTACTTTGTGACATACATGCAAATAAATAAGTTTGCAATGATGACATCGATTCAGATTTTTCGTTCTTTCCTCGAAAACGTTAATTTGATATCTGCCATGATCGATATTTAACCGTTTCAGTCGAAGCTAAAGATCTTATTAGTAATTGACTGAAATCGGACTTGGATTTTTGACGTTTTAGTGTGTGGGGGAAGATTTGAAAATTCTATTTCTATTTATTTATGTAGGAACACCCCTATCTTGGCGATTTGGCTCAAAGTTTCACAATGTAAAATGAAAACAAAATAAAATATACGTATTTTTAATTTTCAAAATACCTCCGTCATTAAGACTCGGATCGTAAAACCATAGTTATAGAACAAATCTTGTTAAAGTGTTGATGTACTTTACTGCTATTTATTTTTGTAACTCGAGTATTAAGCGAGTTATTCGTATTTAATGTTTTCAGCTTTCAATAAACCTCCACTAACGCATTTGGGAAATCTGCTTAGTTTATGCAGCTCCTGCGTGACGGCCTTTTTGTATATATTTTCTCGTACAAATCAGTATTTAATTTGGCGGCGAATGTTATATACACTTTAATCTTTTTACCTGATTATTTAAACAGATTTCTCTCTATTGAGGTTGTACTTATGACACGATTTTCTAACAATTTCCTCAAATGTCCATCGATCCTACCTAGGAGATGACGAAAATTAGGGCATTATATATATATATATATATATATATATATATATATATTCTTATTTTATTGTATCCAAACTCGACATAAAAGCGTTTCATTCAAAACTAAAGGTGGAGTTCGTTAATGCCTGAAATCGAACGATGAAAGGGGGTGGGGGGTTAGTGGGGGAGAATTGACAAAATTCGACATATCTTCGTTATTATTATTCGTGTTGAAAAACTGTATAGAACCAATTTTATTGCGCATAAAATGTTCTACAAATATGTTTATGTACATTTATTCTCTATCTTTAGTATTAACGGAGAAATTTGCGTTTTTTTGGTTTTCGGCCTTCAGTAAACGTCCACTCCGACTCATGTCAAATTAACTATAGGCTGTTATATTATAAAGCACTTTATTTGAACTCTAAATACTTAATATTGTTCTTATTGAACCTTTTGAGATAAATGAAAATTTGTGCAAAGCCTGTTAAGTTAACGCAGTGCCTGCATAATGGACTTTTTATTTATTTATTTAAGATTTATTAGCAGTTTTATATGAGTATTAAGTTTTGTTACACACATATCAAACTAGAAATAATAATATAGTATATATAAATAGTATTAAGTATTTTTCAAGTCAAGGCATTGAAATACTACTTTATTAATGTGATCTCATGACACATTTTCTGTCAACATTATTTTTCGCGACCTTCCGTTCTAATACTAATAAAGAGAGCCATTAATCGCCGCTGGTATAACCGGTGCTTATTTTCCATGGTAAGTGGCGTCATGCCGAAATAGCGTGAGGGGTAGAGTGGGGTCCCCCCTCCAACGTACCGCCCCCTGCGGGCCAGTCTGTCGCCGGTAGTGGTTCTGTGTTGGTCTACCCCGGGACACATGGTCTCCGTCGAGATGGCCGGCAGCCCCGGCCCAGTACAGCGCTTTGCCAAGAAAATCAGGGCCTTTTGCACTAATGACGAAGGTACTCATTGCAACGAGATTATGCACCAACTCAATAGGTGCATTTTGTAATAGCGAATGAGATAGAACATGGAATTTATACGTAGTTTTCGTTGCTATTTTCCCTTAATTACAATTCCCTCAGTGCCTTCGGCAATTTATTACCAGATTTTTACCCCAAAAAAATATATAGAACGTAATACATTTTTTGGAATTATGTATTTCAGAAACTAAATGCACTTCTTGGCTTTCCGATATCCGTCCACCAATCGACAGTAATTTAAATTCAATACTTTAACATTTTGGGTTCTTTCAATCACTATTCACTTTTCGGTTTTTTCTCGAGACTATCATTACAACTCAGACCCCGATCCTATTGATACCTAAGCACCCTTGTTTTATTTTTTATTTAATTCCCGCCAACATTTCTGTGAATAAAACCCTTTATTTTTTTTTTTGTAAATAGAGCCAAGGTTTTTCTTGGAAAGATAAATATTACTAAAACCCAACTATCTATCAAAGGTTCTATATTTTTTGAAGAAAAAGAAAATTATATTTGATATTGTTCATAATTAGTAATACTAATTTTATTTTATGAATTGTGCAATTTTATTTTCATGCCATTTATAGTACACCATTACATAAGCTATGATCCAATGACGATATAGCATAAGGCAAATGCATTGAGTAACTTTCTGTTGTTACACCTTTGATAATTAAAACAGTAATGAGGCTAAACTACAATATTTTTCCCTCAAAAAAGAAGGAATCGCACTAAATTTTAGAAATACCCTTTTTCATCAAAAAAAGAAGTGTCTTTCCTGAAGATATCTGATTGAAGATATTCTTTGTTGATTGATTCCTTAAACTGTTTATGGTGTTATCAGATAACGAGAGAGGCGGAGAAGAGAGGCATCATCTCCTCGCAAAATGGCTCAATGTGTCTTAGTCTTCAACATCTATCAAAAACGTGTTTTAAACTTTTTAAGGAGCCCATGTTATTTATTCTTAAACAGAAATGAAACATTTTCTTTCCGATCAACTTATGACAAAATCTAAAGGATTTTTTTTTTTTTTAATATTTGCACGGCTTGGTGCATTCTGCACAATATATCTATATATTCTGTAGTCAGTAATCTGTAATTTAAATGTAGCACAAACGACTTTCTACAAAACAAACTAGTTTTTGGTTAAACCATCTCGTTTTTCATTTCTCTGATATTCTAAAATACATTACTGCCATGAGTTAAATATCATTATTTACTGCTCTATACTACATTTGAATATTTTAAATATATTTTTTCTACTCTTCTTTAGCCTGCGTATTTATTCAATAAACTTGTCTGTAGATAGTTAATTCAGACGTTACTTAAATGATACTAGTGCATATGTTAATTTCAAGAATCGAAAGAATACTAAGACAATGCAGAACTAATTACAGAACTTAAGTGTATGGTAGAGAACTTCTTGCCTCTGTATTGATCGTCGTCTCAGTACACGCAACTCTTTCTACTATTTTTTTTATATAATGTCGAATAAAAGAGTCCGCTGGTTTATGGATAGGTATTTATATCAATATAAATATAATAAATAGGTAGAAAATTATAGTGTGCTTGTATTTTTGTTAAGTACCGCCACCTAGGACATACGCAATATATAACTTATAGAACACTCAACAAATATAAAAAATAAAATTAACGGGAATGAAAAAAAAACGCATTTAAATTTAAAATATCCATTCAAAAATATATAATAAAAATTAAACCCTTGGCTTTTAAAGAAATTAGACAACTAAGGACAAACTCTACAATTTTAAACTACATTTTTTTTATAGGAATTGATTTCTTTTAGTTATTTAATTAAAGCATGCATGTCTTGCCTCCAAGTAGCCATAGTGTTTGTGAATGCAAGTACAAAGTCTCCCTGCGTTTTATAAGTGAGGAGAGTGTTGCAGAAGGAAGGTTTGTCCTTTTCTAGTCATTCTGATTTTAACAGTGCCCAATGGGTTGGACTACTGTCAGTAACATACAGGATTGACTTTTGACATATTACATTACTTCTGACATATACACATGGATATTACATTAGTAATATATGCCCTTTCAGATATTGAAATATCTCGATTAATATTCAGTATAGAGAAAAAACGTACATATGTATTGCATTTGCAATAAGATTGATTCTATTCAATTTTTCGATAGTAAGAATGATGATATTTAGAATTTCCCCCTCTAAAGCCCCCCTTTCCCATGTCTGTTTTCAGCTGTTAACGACTTGATCTTTCTTGTTACACGAAATGCTTATTTATCGAGTTTGGTAACGATAATACAAAAATTACGACCACTAGAGCGGTAACAACAAATATTTATATATATATAAATATACACAATTTTGAAGGAACCTTATTTTCGTCATCTAGGTAGGATCGATGGACATTTGAAGAAATTTTCCGAAATCCGAGTCACGTGTACAACCTCAAAAGCTGATTTCCCTGAAAGGAAATCTCCTGAAAAGTAAAATATACTTTCCAGAATAAAAATTCAATGTAGGATGGATTATACTATTGATTAATAAATATTATATGTCCATTGCGTCGGCGTTTTGTAAAGACCACTTTAAAAAGGTTTCCTGTAAGAATTGGTGGTGTCGGAAGAGAAGGTTAACATTCTGAAAATACTTGCATGTTTACATGTCCATTGCGAAATGTTATGGCGTTCTCTTGGAATGCTCTTGAAGGGAATAAACTTCATGTTCTACTGCGTAGCTCACTGGCTTAGTTTTCCCGCGGTTGTTTTTCATTGACCAACGAGTGGAGTTGTTACATTTATCGGTTTTCTCAATCATTCCCGATTTCGAGTGAAGGTATATTGGATGGTATGAGCAGTAATGAATAATGATTCCTATTCAGGCATCGAATAATACAAGTTAGTATTATTACTATCTAAATGAAATTAAAGGCGCTTGTGGATTAAACTACAGCATGATATGGAATTTTAATTTCATTTAACACAATACTAATCATAGTGTTCATTGCATAGAGTTATTTCGAAGTACTTAATTTATATATTATTTTTTTAAAACGTTTTCATTATTCTTATTTTATTTTCCGTTCACTCATCTGATTAATCATTGTTTGAAAATGTGGTTCTTGTAATATTATTATTATTCTTACTTCGCGACTGAGGCGATTTAGCGACGAATCAGTTAAGTTCCTATAATCACTTTATTATATTTACATAAGTATGCTCATTTCTGCAAATATTTTTTGTATTGTCCTGCATTATAATTTTTTGACAATGTTGTTATGTTTAAGTAGAGTAATACGCGGTCTATATACTAATAGAGGTCTATGTGAGTCCTTAGGTCAGCAGTCAGTAAGTATAATACGTAAGTATAATAAGTTCTCGTACCTGGTTCTTTATTGGCGCAAAACGTTTCTGTCCTCCCCATAGACCATTTAATTACCACCTCCGAAACTGTCTAATCCGAACACCGCCATATTTGACGTAAATGTTGACTGCAAATTGAATGCTGCATTTTTTCAGTTTTAAAATTGACACTAATAAAAGTCTGCCACGCAGGGGCTGCGTAAACTAAGCAGATTTCCAACGTGAAGTTTCACAATAGAGAAATTTCACGAGAGCCGAGAGTTAAGGAAACGACCAAACTAGCTTTTGGTGGGGAAGCCCAGTTAGCCGTCCAGTTTTAATAAAAATGCAAATATCTCGGTTAATATTCAAGATAGAGAATAAATGTATATAACAATATTTATAGTAAATTTAATTTGCAATAAGATTGATTCTGTACTATTTTCCGATCCGACGTACGGTAACGGAGATATTTCGAATTTTCGAAAATCCTCCCCTCTAAACCCACCCCTCCCACTGGTCCGATTTCAGCCGTTAACGAACTTGATCTTTCTTTTTACATAAAACGACTACATATCGAGTTTGGTAACGATCAAACAAACATTGCGACCGCTAGAGCGGTAACAGACAAATATATATATATATATATATATATATATATATATATATATATATATATATATACAGTTTTGAACGGACCTCATTTTTGTCGTCTACTAGGTAGGATTGATGGACATTTGAAGAATAATTTCTAAAATTCCGTCATGAGTACAACCTCAATAGCTGATTTCCCTTAGGGGAAATCTCCTAAAATCTACAAATGAAGTGCTGCACTTAAAAATTTGGCTTAGGCATTTTGGAAGAAGGTTTCTTAGTCGTCCCGGAATCCATTCGACTTCTCGTTTCTCAGCTAGATGGAATAGATCAGATTCCTACTATTGTACTAATTACGTCTATGTGAGAGATGAACTGAATTGGTTACAAAGGTCTTTGACACGACGGTGATATACTCAGAAATCAAATTATATTTGAATTTAAGCTCTATTAGTTTTTATATATTTGAAAGGCGACAAAAGATATGGTGAGGCGGGTTGCTCTTTTGTACTGCACATTTTGGCAAACTTGTCAATATTTCTTAGTGAAATCCCTTTGTGTACCTATTATTTCGACTTATATTGCATCTGCCCAAATATTACTACGCAATGCAGTAAGCTTTTAGAGACGAAATATAGAAATGCAATTTTAGAATTTTAAGTTTTAGTTTTATGTATCCAATTTAACTCTCTATAATGACCTGAACATTTCTTTTGTCCATAGCCTCGCAAAATCCCGATATCAGAAATTCCACTCTCTCCTGCCCTCATATCCTAATCCTTTAGTCTAATCACTCTCATCTACCCGTATTCCAGAAAACCCAAGACGACGTCTGAAGTGACCAAGAGATCTTGTGTAGTGCACTGTATAACTCCATGTAGTACAATCCAATGTTCCTTCCAATGTGGATATTATCAATGGAAAACTTCCCACCTCAAGCTAATAATCAAGCCAATTGTTATTAGCATCCATATCATTTGCTTGTAATATTTAATATTGTTGCAAAGAAACGAATAAATGCATTTTAAAAAAAGTTTTAGTTTACTCCTTCCATGGTGTCATTTTCGCACCAAGTGTTTTAGAAAACGCGCAATACTAACATACTGCATAACATTCAGAAGAATGATGACCTAATTACTATATATTTTATTACGATATTAATAGAGTGTAGAATACGTAGATATGTGGTTCCCCAGCAGTTTCGCTGTTAGAAGTCAAGTAGTCGTTGAGTCCTGAGCCTTCGAGAGTACTTACTTAGTGTTGCAATACAAGTTTTGTGAAGGAGACAAACTTCCATAATGAGCATGCTGCCCTTCGCGCCCTCTCCCCATTCCCTGTCCAGTGTTGTGAACGCTAATAAGCTTGAAGCAAAGACTGGACAATCAATTCAGATGTACAAGGCTGCATTGTTGAGGCGTGTGTACATCGACCACTCAAGGCGAAGCTGTCCGCCAAGAACAGAATCATAGGGTCCGAGTTGCCCCTGCCAAGAAGTGGGATACGTCCAGTTAGTTAGGTTGATTTAGGACATCACTGGCTATGGAATCTCTAACTCAGATCTTTATGGTGGCTCCCCCACCTTGTCGTGATGAAGTACAAGCAGACTTGAAACTTGAACTAGACGTGCAATATTAAGTAATATAATAGTATAATATCATATCAGTAGAAGTGGGGTCTGAAAATGAAAAAGTCAGTCACGCCGAAGCTGCGTTAACTAAGTAGATTTTCCAAGCGAGCAACGTATTTGCATTTATCTGAAAAAAAGTAATAGTTGAATGAGACCAATATTTGGAATTTAAGCTTCAAATAAAAGGCTTCAAGATATAAAAGCTTATAGTTAATATGACATGTGTAGGAGTTGTACTTAACTGAAGGCCTAAAAACTGAAGAATGCGAGCATCTCCGTTAATAACCAACATAGTGAAAATACGTACATAACACCATTATTGAACACAACATTTGCAATAAGATTGGTTCTATGCCATATTTCGATCCGACGCATAGTTACGGAGACATTAAGATTTTTCGAAATTCTCCCTCTAAACCCCCCTTCCACTGGTCTGATTTCAGCGTTAACGGCTTGATCTTATATCTTGTATATATATATATATATATATATATATAAAATCATCTCCTGGGTTGGATCGATGGACATTTGAGGAAATTCATTTTTCAAAAATCGCGTCATGAGTACGACCTCAATAGCTGATTTCCTTTAGATTAAATCTGCTAAAAACTGTTACTTTTAAATAAAAGAGTATGCTTATAAAAGCAGTTGTAGTTCATTACTATACTAACAACATTGCCCCTACAGATTTCTGTAACAAAAGATATGTACAAGATTTAGTATTTTACATCTATTCACTCCTCTAGGTCTGGTTTTGGCCATTAATGAACTTGGTCTATAGTTGTATATTAAGTTAAATCAAGTTTCTTAGCTATGAAATATAAGTTTGATGGGAGCTTTAAAACACATATTTAAGTACACATACGTACATACATATGAACGATGATTTTATCATCTGCTTTATAAGTAGGATCAGTGAGCATTTAAAGAAATTACCAACAATCGTGTTATGAGTACTTGTTGAACAGCTGACTTCCCTTGAGGAAATATGTTAAAAACAAAACATATTAATCTTTATATATTTAATTCTACTGTACGTGTGTATGTCACTGAACTCCTCCTAAACGGCTGGACCGGTCTGAATGAATTTTTTTGTATGCGTTTGGGTGACGTCCCGGATGGTTTAGATTTACAAATCATCCCGGTAGATGGAGCAGGAGTGGGGGTTGTAAGGAGGCCTAAAATTAAAAATAGCAATATTTCCTTTCCTATTGGTTTTTCGGCAAATATGCAGAGGATAAAAGTTGTTTATTTTGTTATTTAGAGTAACTTTTGCTATATTCACTTTTGTCGTATAACAAAGTATAAACGAGATATACACTAAAAAATTAAATAATTTTATTGGGTACTAACAATTGAACCGAACTTAACAAAACTCTATATGTAAATTAGCATTAATTCGTCCATAATTATAAGCTATATTAATTTTTTTAGGTTCGAACGGGAGGGGGGGAGGGGTTATAAGGGAGGCCTGAATAAAAACTTTTCGATTTTTCATTTTCTTTTGGTTTTTAGGCAAAAGTACACCTAACAAAAGTTGTTTTTTTGTTATTAAAAGTAGCTTTTGTTTTAAACATAATATTATTAAACTTAATATCCTAATCGCTTGAAATATCATGTAGGGCAATGTCTTTCGGTTCCGCTAGTATATTTGTAATTTATTACAATTAACTAATAATACTCTCTCTCTCTCTCTCTCTCTCTCTCTATATATATATATATATATATATATATATATAAATGTGTGTGTGTGTGTGTTGTACATATTACCAGTGTTATATGTAGGTGTTCCCGTATGTAACATGAAAGGAACGCTCGTGGGAAGGAGGGTAGTGCGGCATTAAGGAAGTAGGAATTCTTGAAGGCTGCCAACAAAGATGGCCCATTTAATCTGGCTCTCTTTAATGAACTGATATTTTTCATCACATTTACTGTCCTGGTCCAGGCCTCCCATTTTTAAAGTATAATCAGTTAAATTATTGAACCTGATAGTGAATGGATAGTGCATTTACTGAATAGTGTTTATAGAACTTTGGTCCTCAAATGTTAACCTTAATGAAAATGTTTATGACACGTACATTCATATCGGTAAATAACCCCGAACCGAGAAGTATCATATCAAACGACGTGACTGCGTTGGTGAAGTTGGAATTCTATATGAAATCAGAACTCTTTTCCAAAGTGAAAATAAATAATTGAGAGTGGTTTCGTTGGTTTTCTTTGACCTACCACCATTTTATCTTTCAACCAGGGTTAAATTTATTTTTAAATTAAACCATAAAATTTGAATAGCTTACACAGCCCATGCTTGACGGATATTTTTAAATTTATTGTTGTCAGATTGGAAATCTCGAGCCATTGAAAGAGCTAACTGCGACTAGATATAAGTACAGGAAGACATTTTTTGGCTTCCATCATGCCGAAGATCTTGTAACCCAGCGAAAACGAAATCAAATTTTCTACTTATTATCCTGCAGTTCAAGAAAATTAACGTTTTTTTTTTTTCTAAAACCGTATAGTTCAAATCCTATCTACCTATAACTAATTCTATTAGCGGATTTCGAGAAAGAAAGTCTTTAAATGTTGTCCTTTATTTGTCACTGTCCAACATTCTGTAATTTCGGAAGATTTAGAAGCTGACTTTGCTGCTTTATATATATATATATATATATATAAGCAATTTTGAACGTCATCTCCTAAGAAGGTTCGATGGACATTGTAGAAATGATTTGGAAATCCCAATTGCGGAGTACAACCTCAATAGCTGATTTTCCCTTAGGTAATTCTGCTAAACGTATGTTATCATTAGTTAGGCGACTGATCGCCGAGTCTCCTCGTTGTTGTCATCCTGTATGTAGGTTAGTGAAGGGGCAAAAGGCCAGAGGTGGCGACCATAGGCTCATCCCATATCCTAATATGGGCTATAGCTTCCCCAGAGAACCTGCTCCCATATAATGTAGTCACTCCCTCTTACAGCTCATATATTTCTTCACTTACGCCCTCTTTTTCATACAAACAACCTTAGATTTTCAGGACCATACACATTTTCCTGGCATTTCTATGTGTATTAGCAAGTGTATTTTCATATAAAATATACTTTATTCAAGACTATTTACTATAGCTAGTACTGTAATTTGTAATGAATCAGAATAATTTTTATCTCAATCACTCAAATTTTTGTAATCCAAGAACAAAAGAAGGAAGGGGTGGGGTACCAACAGAACGTATTTGCTTATATCTCACATAGTAAAAGTTCAATGAAAACAATATTTGGTATTTAGCCTTCCAATGAAGTGGTTCATGATATAACAGCTTACTTTTAATATGACATGGGTAGGAGTGGGGGTTCATTCAGAGCGGAAAACAATAAAATTCAAATATCTCGCTTGATATTCATAATAGAGAAAATATGTATACTACAACATTTGTGGGTAGTTTAATTTGCAATAATATTGGTTATTTACTACTTTTCGATCAGACCTATAATAATGGAATAATGTCGAATTTTCACAATTCCCCTTTCTGAACCAGCCCCCCCCCCCACTCCCCAGATTCGATTTCAGCCATTAACGAATTTTGTCTTCTTTTTTACATAAAACGATTAAATATCAAGTTTGTTAACGATCTAGCTATAAGATGTAGGACATTTGAAGAAATTAGTCAAACATCGCGTCATAAGTACGACCTCAATAGCAGATTTCCCTCCAGGGAATTCAGCTATTGATGTCGGACTCATGACATGATTTTTGAAATAGTAGATCACGAAAATGACGTCCGTTCAAAATTAGGTGTGTGTGTGTCTGTATATATATATATATATATATATATATATATATATATATATATATATATATAAATGATGTGTGTGTTGAACCTCAATAGCTGATTTTTCCTGAAAAGAAATCAAAGGAAATTGTTTTCTATTACTTTGTCTGTCTTCATTCTTGCTTTCTTATGTCGCGAATAGTCCAGCCATGCCATTGATACATTCGTCCAATGTATTTGGAATTTTTTAAAGACACTAAAGCACTTATTTAGACGACGTTTATTGACATTTCGGTGCATACTTTTAATATATCTCTATGCATTCTCGTATAACGTTCAAATTCATAGTATTCTAAAAAAGTATTACAGCCACTTGTCAAAGTCTCAGTATACCGGTTTTACCGCCTCATAATATTTAGTAACGTACTGTCCATGTGGCCCCAATAACTGAATTCACTATATAAAAGTTTATTAAATAAAACAAGTTACTCACTAACTGAGTTTATAGCAGTGCCACAGAATAAATTAAAATAATTAAGTCCGTTATATGGCAGACACAAGATGGGTCCATAATGAAAATGTTTTTAACAATTTTGGCTAAATACATTTATTTGGCCAACCGGTATTGAGAAATGGTCAATATATGACTTGCTACTGATTATGTATTATTTTATACAGTTATTTTGTTATTTTATTCTATTAGTAAACTGAGGGCTCTGGTTAGCCATGTGAGTTAAAGCGTTGCCTTTAATCTCACATGGCAATCCTACAGTGGCGATTTGGATTCCAGCCTGGGCAATGGAATTTATTTAGTGACGGTATTCAATAAATAAAATCCTCAGTCCCACCCTGGTTAGAAAATGGTGGTAACCTGTAGATAGCCCGTCCCAATTAGCCGTAGTGGCAAAAAGTAGACGTTAATAAATAATAATAATATTAGTAAACTTATTGACTTAGCCCACACTAGCAAATTGAATGAAGTTATGCCCGTGTTCTTAGGTATTCCAAAACTCGTTTAAAAGATATAGTTACCTTTGTGCTCTCAAAGAAGTAGAAGTATTTTATTAATAATAAGAATAAGTATTTTATTGCTGTACTAGCTGCTACTTTTTAAGCATAATATGTTTTTTTGCCCATGTAGGTGCTAAGTAATTCTATTGCTATTGTAGTTAGATCACCTGACCACCATTGTACTTATTATCTCTGCCCTTATATTTCTGAAAGATTTGTCTGAAAATATCTGTAAGTCCCGCTAAACCGGGACTGAACTAACACCTCTGTGAATATAATCTGAACAACACAATCTTTATTGCCCTCCGATAAGTATTGTGACTGTATACAATTACAGAATTGTCCTTCACCTAATAGATTCAAGAATGTGCAAACCAAGAGTCATTTGATAAGACTTTGAACAGACGTCAGGGTAACTCAGTGTGATTTATTGCACGATTTTATCTGCGATTCTCTTCAGTCGTTGAGATTAAATGGGACACATGCAGATTTCATATTGCGAAACTATTCGATTTAAATCCCTTTACAGCTCTCCTTTTGGCCTACATTTCCCCATAAATTGTATTACGATTTTTCTGTTTTCAATGCGTCCACTAAAATTCACATTTATTCCACTTTATAATGCTCTTTAAATTATGATTTTTATTTTTATTAAAACTGCAGCTATTTAATTTTTTTTTTAACCGCCTTTATAACTTAGGAATGAAATGCTCGGTTAATGTTCACTTTTAGTAACTGCTTTTTACCTCTCCTTTATCAGATTGTGAAAATTATTAGATCTTTGTAATTCAGGGCTGCATTTTTCCTAAACTAAATCATTTGTTATGTAAGTTCCAGTGTTGTTTGCGACTGGTTACATGACCTCCGTACTAAAATATCAGCCCGCAACAACTCACTTTTCCGATCATTGCTGCGTTTTACTGCATAATAAAAGTTTTATTGAACGTTACAACATTATATGCCTGTGTTGCATATCGAGTGGAAAACATATGTTGCATATAAAATGGTATTTTGCGTACATGCAATAGCTTATTTATTGTAGTTTATTGTATATTTTGTAGAAGGACCATTTATTAGTAATATTTTGTTTTATTTATTTTTTTCAAAGTAACTTTAGCATTTTAATATATACTTCACCATTAATTCATAGCCATCGCATTTGATGGTAATCATATATCCAAAAAAAATTATTGAAGTTATCTGTCAATATATAAAATTCTAACGTTTAGAATAAACAAGAAATACACAAAAGAAGGGGTCACAATTGTCTACACCAAAACTCAGTATTAGCTCTGACTCATATTAGATTATAACCCTTTATATTAAATTAAATTATTTATTAACGCCCTCTTTTTTCAACTAAGGCTAATTGGGCGGGTTATTTACAGGTTGCCACCCTTTTCTAGCCAAGGTGGGACTAAGGAATTTATTTAATGAATCCCGCCACTGAATAAATTCCTTTGCCCAGGCGGGAATCGAACTCACCATGTGAGATTAAGGTGAACGCTTTAACTGAGCCCTTAACCTATATTAACATTCTTTGGTACGAACAGGGGTGTGGAGTTGTATTGAGGCCAGAAATGAATATGAGTAATATTTCATTTCCTTTTCGGGTTTTCCAAAAAAATCCCCATATCAAAAACTGCTAAGTTTGGTATTTAGAGTAACTTTTGTTATATACATTATTCCTGCATAACAATGTATAAAGCAAATAATTTGTATAGAAGAATTGCTTCAGTTAAAAATTCTTCCCGAATTTATGAAACATCGTATCCTGTACCTTACCTTGAAAATGATCTCCCCCCCCCCTTCATCAAACATCATTAATTAATCGGAAATTTCATATTTCCTTTTTAATGTATCTAATACTTTCTTTAATTAAAGCACGAAATTTAATTTCAACATATACTTTCAGTTTCGTGAAAGCAATAAAATCAAAATTGTTTCCATCAAGCTTCTCTTTACGACTTCAAATGCTAAATGTTTTAGTGCATTCATTACGCTCTTCCCTTTTCATTCTGGGACGATTTGAGGTGAGGAGAAATTATACCCAGCACAGGTTTGTGTCAGCCGTATTAAGGCGGGAATTACATTGATAAAATTATAGTTATAATCACTGCTTGCCGACTTCACCCGAGAGTATATTGGTTTATGCTTACATGTGATTTGATGCTTATACTTTTATTAGTGTAGTTTTTTGCTCAGAAATGTGAATTTGTTTAATCCTCATAAAAAAATAATTCAAAAGGATGAACTCTGGTGGAGCGAAAGTTCTGGGAAGGTGTACGCATTTATTTCTTGTATTTATTAACACTGCTCCATTAATACGTTAATCTTCACTGAAAATACTATGTACCATTATGAGCATAAATTTTACTTCCCAGTACGCCCAGTACTTCCATGCGAAAGACGTATGATAATGGTGAGTGTATGCATAAAATAGGTGTCATATTTTGGTTTGGGCCGCTCTTCGTCGAGTAGGCTTCTATTCATACATGATTCGGATTTCAGAATACTATCCATGGTTATGTATTACATGCTCATGACGTTTAGAAAAAATATACACACACTGTAAAGGGAAATATAAAAATATTTTGGATAGTGTAGTCTTACATAACAAATACTTTTATTCTTAAGATATCTTTGGCAAAGCCGGATACCTTCGCTAGTTTTAACATACTTCAACTTCTTATAATATAATAGATAAGCCTTCCATCCATCATTTAATAGAAGTCCAAAGTTTCTTTGTAGTCCTTCATTGAATAGTTTTACTTTGCCAGAATAAAACATTTAAATATTTCATATTTAAATATTTATTCCGGAAAGCATTAAAGACTCATATTACTTTTGACCAGAAATCTGGTGTGTGTCATTAGCTACTGTTATAAATTGAAGTTTATGTCTTAATCTTTGAACTACTACTACTATTTTCACTAAGGACCATTATATAACTATAATTTCCACTTATAATACAACGTATGTTTTGTGGAAGAATCATGATCTCGAAAGAATGAGAAGGATTAAAAAATAGAAAAAAATTAAGATACTTAATATAGCATGGAGACCTAGATTATAGCTGTGAGGAGGTCATAGGCCCGTTTCTAGTCATTCTATTTATATACTATTTTGAGTTGATTTCTGAAGAAACAGTCCAACAATCCTTAAAATTAATCTTGCTTTTTTGATCCATTTTCCATTCCTGGAATACAATTATTTTCCATAGTCAGTGTTAGATGGAGAATAAATGATCATGTGATGTCTCAATCAGTTTATTCTGTATTATAACACACGTTTGACCTTCTAGGCATTACCAATGCTAAAACAGGATCACGTTTGTTATTTCTAATTAAAGTTTTAAATATAAGGTTTCATCTCTAAATAATTCATTGGATCGAACTCTTAAAATAAACTTTTTATATCAAGTTAGGCCTATGTTTGCAAATAATAAATTTCATTCAGGTAAAAATTAATAAGGTGAAATATGTATATACAGATTTTACATTATATATACACACAGATGTGTGTGTGTGTGTGTGTGTGTGTGTGTGAGTGAGAGTGCGTATAATTGTATATTATATCCATATAAAGTAATATGATTATATTTTGGAATTCCCGTTAAAACTACTGTTTTATATATAGGATCATAAGGTGGCATTCATGTTATATGACAACAGTATCATTTATACTGGGGGTTGTAACCATTTATATGTGTTACTTTAAAAACGTTTCCCCTTATAAATTAGTTAAAAGGGCCTAAACAAATATGTTGGATTTCTTGTAAAAACATGAAAAAGAAGTTATTTCTTTAGGGGATTTATCATTTCTTTATCATTTTTCATTAGTTGAAACATTTAAAATAAGTATACAAGCATAACATGCTTTTTGTAAAGCTGCTTAAAACATAACTGTCATAAAAAAACAAAACAATATATATTCTCTCTCTGAGTTAAGTAAGTAATGTAAGTAGATGAACAGTATATCTATCCATATATTTTTAGCCAGCGCCGGTTTTGGGGACACCCCCCCCCCCCGCGTGTAGATTCTCTTCAGGACTTCATATCATAAACAAATTGTTATACAATAAATAGAAAACGAATTTTATTTTTAGCTTATATTTTCGTTTTTGGTCATGGGTGTTCTTCCACGACCCATATCGTTGATATTTTTTATCGATTCTATTGGTCATGGTGGTCATTCATTTAGAGTGTCATCACAAGATACGTGCATCTATGGATCACTTAATTCCTTTTCTGCGAAATCTTTATTTCGTTTTATTCATGGTATAACGGTTGCTTAAGGTTGCTATACATTTTTTGTTATTTCTCAATCAGGCGTTCTTAACAACCCTGTTATTGGCCAACCTAGTTGTCTAATATATATTAATATTGGTATTTAAACTTTTTTGAAATGTAGTTAAAAAATTCTATTTGCTGATCTAACTGAACAGCCCTATGCAGAAATAGTGAGTGGATGAAATAAAATCATCATAAATGCCTGTATTTTTATGAGTTAGACAAAATAAATTAAAGTTTAATCTTTTTTATTTTTTCAATAAAGTTAAAGTAGTGAAAGAAAGATAGGGACGGAGAAGTAAGAATTTTTGTATTTATAGTTCTCTCCAATCACCCTCTCTCCTTTCCTCCTAACCTATATTGGTCGTTAATATTAGATATTCCATCTACTACTTGAGAGAAATACATTTATTACGAATTCCTTTTATTTCTTACAAAAATAATCTCTTCAATGGGCGTATATTCACACAATACTTAAATTTGAAAGGATCTTGTTTTCGCAGGATTTCCTTTAGGGAAATCATTTCTCATTCCGGGTCATCAAAAAGAGTTCTTATGATCCCAACCAACGTTTTACCAGAACCTGTAATATATATGTATATTCTGAAATATTGAAGTTTTATGGTTTGTATCACAACAAATATTTTAATATGGGCTGAGTATTTGGCCCCCTGAGTGCATGGTCTATTTCTGTTGTGATAGTTTGTTCTTGCTGTAGTCTGGGGCATGGAATGCTGAACCTTCACCTAGATTCCTCACATAGGTTTTATAGTTTTTTTTCGCCGTTTCATCTTATATCCTAGCCCAAGCAAGAGTGGACTACCACGTCATAATGAACATTTCTATTGTATTCTGCTACTTGTCCTCTTCACCGGTGTCAGGGGAGATGCTGTTACTTATTGCCCGATGGTCTACAGTCTTAAGGGAAATCAGCTATTCAGGTTGTACTCATGACGCGAAATTCGAAAAGTTTCTTCATATGTACATCGATTCTACCTAGTTGATGACGAAAATTTAAAATTCAGTCCGTTCAAAATTATATATATGCCTGTTACCTCTCTAGCGGTTACAATTTTTGTCTTATAGTTACCAAACTTGATATATAATCGTTTTGGGTAAAAAGAAAGATCAAGTTCGCTATCGGCTGAAATGGGTGGAAGGGGGGTTTAGAGGGAAATAATTTTGTAAAATCGAAATATCTCAGTTATTATGAGTCGGATCGAAAAATTGTACATAACCAACCTTATTGCAAATGTAACGTTTTATAAGATTGTTACATACATTTATTCTCTAACTTCAATATTAACTGAGATATTTGCATGTTTTAGTTTTCGGCCTTCAATAAACCCCCAGTCCTACTCGTGTCACATAAACTATAATCTGTTATATAATGAAACACTTTATTTGAAACTTATGTACCAGATATTGGTACAAAATTTAGTTTTTAAGATAAATGCAAATACGTGACGTACGTGGGAACTTAATTAATGCAGTGCCTGCTTGACGGATTTCTTTTTTTATGAACCTAGTTATTATGACTACTATCTCCAAAATTGAATTATTTTGGCACTTTTATGAAGCGAAAGGTATTAATCAAATTTTGGCTAAAGTACAACTATTCTAATTATGAGCTGTTTAGATACAATAATGAATTATTAAAGCAATGCATAGCGCAGATCATCAGTTATAAAATATTTCTACCTGCAAAGACGGTATTACTTTGGCAAAGTACTGTGCCTGAGGTGCCACGTTCAATCCCCATTGTCTTCACTGGCTCATTGAGTTTTGAGGTCGGACTTATATCCGATTCCAGTCAGCCCCGTAAAGCAATTGAGTAGCTAATTGAATAAGTAATCTTTGGCCAGTGGTGCCACCAGAATATATCAGAAAATGAGTAAAGCTGCTGACCACTTGATCTTTCTGCAAACCTCGAAGCTATCAAGTAATACTTGATTTACCCTTGATTTGAATTTCAGTGAGATTATTAATTGCTTGGTCTAACTAAAATAAAAAAAAAGTATAGTAGAATTTGGTCATAAATGATGTGATTTATCCTTTTTATTTTGTTTTTCTGAATTATCAGTTCCATTGGTTAAAAATGACCAACTCCGCGCTTATTATCTAAAGAAATCTTCCGAATTACTCATATATTGTACGTTGATCGATAAATATAATTGTTTTAAATTTAACTAGCCTATGGCGGAAGGTCAACAAAATAATGAATACTTCAAATGATTATATTAAAAATCATTTTTATTTCTCTACGTTTCGCGTCGATGTGACGCCTCATCAGGAGAAATTCTACTACAAACAGGCTACTAAACTAATGGCTACATCTTTGTATACGTTCCACTAGCCGTGCCAGTCGGAGAATGGTTTAAAAAGCATGACGGGTCAAGTCAGCTGATTTATATCGATTTTTGACCTGCCGCCATAGGTCAGTTAAAGTGAAGTTAAAGAGGTCATATTTTCACAATGAAAATTTTTTTAAATACAACTATAAGCCTATTGTTATACATTGTACCTTTTCAAAAGGCGTTAATCCCTTGGAATTTCAAAGAAACCACAGTGGGCATAACTGTTCTGTCCATTTTCGTTTGTAGTGAGATCCATAACAAGGCTTGTTCTCTATCTGAAGAGAGTTTGACTTGAAACATCAGGGTCAGTGAATTTCTCGAATGGAATTGAGATATCGTTGTATAGTTGATCATGAACATTAAAGTTAGTCTGACAGTTGTTGAATGGAAACTTGACTGAACTTCACCAAAACTTACAAAGCATCTTCATCTAACCTTTCCGACCTTCCTCTTGGTTGTTCATCATCTCTTTATAAATCTGTATTACACCAGCTTTCGATCTTTATACGTCTTCAAATTTTGTATAGTCTTTCTTGTGTTATGGCATATGTAGACATTGTTTTTCTATTTGCAGTTAACGTTATTTATCATAGCAGTCATTCAGAAAAATAAAAAAAAAACTAGAAAAGCTTTCGGGGTAACTTAATGATTTGCATTAAGTATGTTACGATAAGGGGAAACTCCAAAATCGAACATAGTGTTGAAATATAAAGTTCCTGAGATTTAATTGGTGAATGTCTATGGATTGAAACATAATTCTAGACAGCGTTAATGCACCATTCTAGCTACACGAGCTAAAAATGTGTGTGGGGCACGGGTTGGCTATTTGAGTTAAAGCGTAAAGTTAATCTCACATGGTAAACCTTGAGTGGCGAGTTCGATTCTCGCCTGGGCAAAGGAAATTACTTAGTGACGGAATTGAATAACATCCTAAGTCCCACCCTGGCTAGAAAAGTGTGGTTACCTATAGATAACCCGTCCCAATTAGGGTAAGTTGCAATGAGTGGACGTTAATAAATAATAAAAGTGATGTGCAAGAAAGTTGTGCTGGGCCAATATTTCAGGCCATGACAGTTCGTTAGTATAGATGACTCTTCTGTTGGAATAATGTATTTAGAAAAAAAATGAATTATAATAATTTATTTTACATACCTCATATCAATAAGGGTCAGGTGACAAACCTGTTAGCGTTGATCATCAGGTCGTTGTACATTTAATCAACCATATCTCCCCTTTCAATTGGCCTGAGACATTAGGTGGTAAACTTCATTTTGTAATTTCATTGGATTGCTCGGGTTTCAGTGATTTGAAAGGGTTGAGGAGGACTTTCGCTTTAGCACCCAGCAAAGAAGAAGCCAATATTTACTCTGCATTTTTTGTCTACCTCTCTCTGTTCGTCCTTTTCCTTGCATCCTTTTTTCATGAATAATTACATTTATTTGTTTTTGGTCACGGATTTGGGAATTTGTGAGTTCTAACATCCATAGACATTAATGTTTTAAATATATCAATTACTAATGTCTTCTAAAAGTGTTTATATATAGTATTTCTAATCAAAATGATTTCTTAACATAATAATTGTATAGTTTGTTTCTTGTGAAGAGTTGGCCTATTTTATTTGAATATTTACAATTTTTGTCTTTACTTCTCGGATTTATGATCAATAGAGTGATCTAAAATAAATTATATTTTAATTTATAAGTCATACTTACAGTACGTTTAAAGTAATATACTCATTAAATGTTTTCCGATGTTCGCCACAATTCCTGTTTCCTTATTTATTTTAATTATGATAATTGTAATCGTGTGACTCAAGTTTAAGAACTAATTTCTTTTATTCACACTTTCAGTACGCACATCATTCAAAGAAGTGTCTAATTAAATCATTTGATCTATAAATTTCCCGAAAATTACTATTTATTAATTTACGGCTTGAGATCAAATGATAGTTAACCAGATTAGCTGTGTGAAGTAAAGCGTTAGTCAACTTAATAAGCTTGGCAAAACTAGAGCCATGGGTTCGATTCCCACGTAGAAATAGGAATTTATTTAGCGACGAACTAAATAGCATCCTTTGTGACATCCATGCAAGAAAAGAGTAGTAACTCGTAGATCTCGTCCGATTAGCTTCTGTAGCAGAAAGTGAACCATTTATGAATAATGAGTTTCAGAAGTCGTTGAAAATTAAAGACTGAAGATACTACTAATGTTTTAAGCTGTTCATATCCTTTTCACCATACTAAATCTTGACATAATTTCCAATTGTTGTTAAAAAATTGATCCCGGTCCCGCATTGGCACAACGATTCACGTGTGAAATTTTTACATTATAAATTTGACCAAATGTATAAAGTATAATACTACAAAATTCCAATCGCCCCTACAAAGTACTTCGTAAATTCATTAACAATTGGAGAAAATACGTATAGAAACAGGGAATCCGTCATAACGGTCAACTGAGGGTTAAATACAGCTGGCTGAAGCATATTTTTTTTTACTAGACAGGAGGAAGTTATTCTTGCCAGGCTCAGAATCGGTCACACATAGACACACAATGGCTAGGACATACAACCCTATATGCAAATACTGCAACAAGCACCTACAAATACTAACATATCTAAAACATGTAAATATTTACAAATACATATAGTATAAAATATAATAGATCTACATCATACTTGAGAAGATTTAAAGGCGATAACTTTTATTATATTCATTTTGACAAAGTATAGATATCGTAGGTCCTAATCTCGTGTGGTAGGCCTAGAGTGGCGGTTTCGATTCCCGCCCTGGGCAGTAAAAATTTATTTAGTGACGGACTCACTAAATAAACTCCTTGAGTCCACCCTGGCTAGAAAAGGATGGTAACCTGTAGATAACCCGTCCCGATTAGCCTAGTAGCATAAGGCGGACGTAAATAATAATAAACAAAGCATGGATATGAGAAACACGCAGATATATAAGGAATATTTTCCATAATACATAAATAAAGTACAACTAAGGTGTACATGAAGGAATAAATATATTATTCTAACTACTCCCTAAACAGAGAACTTGCCAATCACCATCAATGGGGGGGGGGCTCAAACCCAATAAATATATTTTTTTTATTACAAATTTAAGACATCTTTTGAATCTAAAATCGTAACCATTGTGTATTTTTCCCGATGCTCGTGACCCTTAACTAACGTTTATTATCTACTCTTCGTATTTTTTCCCCCCGTTGTTGGAGTTTGTGGCTACAGCTGTAGAATAGAAAATCCAAGAGAAACAAATCCATGCTACAATTAGTATGCTAGTTTAAAGGTCGTAGGGGTCTAAACATTGTAGAAGACACTCCACCTTGACCCATGTTGATGGTAACATTGTTTTCTTTTCTTAACATTGGAGCAGAACCATTTGTTCCCCAGGCACTATGGCGGCTGTGGTATCTTATACTCGCCAGCAACTATTGTACATGTTTACTCTCTATAACCTCCATACATACAATCAATGTATATTAATGAGCTGCACGGTAAACAACTTCAGTTTTAATAATTCAAACTCAACTGTTAGAGTTTACTTTTATGAGTCATAAATAAATATTTTCGTAAGGTACTGTCATGGAGGAAATTGTTTGTTCAATTGAAAACTGTATCATCAAAATAGCCTTAATTTAATGATCTCTTAACGTTTTGCATTTGAGCCTTTCAGAATATGAATCAAGTGATCAAACTTACTTATACGATATCGTCAATAATAAGAAACTAAATAGCCAACTCTTCCTTTATTAATCCATTTTATTCCGAACCAAGATTAGACCAATTTTCTCTGTGAACTAATAATACATTGATCATAATAAATTGTTTCAATAGCACTTTTACGTATCTGTTTATATAATGGAATATTATATTTAGGTATGGAATTAGTATAAGACAGAAAAGGGTTGTAGAGGATAGGGGGGATGTGTCCGTATCAGTAGAGGGCAATGTTGGTGCCCTGAAATAAAGGCCTTACGACCTGAATGTATCTAGGTACTTACTGTTTAGTGATTATGAAATATTCTGTTTTTAGTAGATTTCTCGTAATGAAGAATGCAATGTGCGTGTGTGTGATCGCCCGTGCCATATGCGCTGGGGTTTTTTATTTTAATAATACTAAAGTTTTATTGTTATTATTTATTAATCAACGTACACTTTTTGCTACTATGCCTGATTGGGAAGGGTTATCTACAGGTTGCCACCCTTTCGTAGACTGGGTTGGACTAAGGATTTTACTTAATGAGTTCGTCACTTAATTAATTCCTATTGTCCAGACGGGAGTCGAACTTGCCGCTCTCGATGTACCATGTGAGATTAAGGCCAACACTTTAAATGTGAGATTGGGGCCAACCTGAGCCCCACTAAAGTTTTAGCTTTCTTACTCATACTGCATAATGCCTATCATTAGTCAGTAGTTTCTGGACTAAGGGTTGCAGAGGGCATGGATCTCTAACAACTTTGCTATCGAGTTGAAATGGCCCCACATCAAGATAGTCTCATGCAGTACGTAAATGGGAAACCATTGCTTACCCATGTTCCTCTCTTCCAAACCTAACCTTTAGTTACAAAAATTCAGGTTGAATGCAAGGGATGTGGCGGTTGTTGATCTAACCACTCTTTGAAAGTCAGGAGACCCTGGCGGAAGAGCCGCGTTACATTTTAAATAAAACCACCAAACTGAACTGAGAAAGGTTACTGGAGAGGGTCAAAATAATAATGCTAGCAATGTAGCAAACATGAGTGTGTTCCTTCCTGAAAGTGAATGTAAATGTCCTATTAATTCCTAACCTTCTCAGCAGCTCTTGTGTTTTCATAATCCAAACCCATACAGTACTGCAATTCATCAACCTCTAGATTACTCATCTTTTACCATTCCTAAATGCTACCTTCAAACCAAATCTATCTCTTTGACATTTACTTTTACCAACATATTTAAAAGTAGGAAAGACTAGCATTCAAATATTTTTAATATCATTCTAAATAAATAATGTTTCACAGTTTTTTCTTTGATAATTGTTTTTTATTCATTTAGGAAACTTTTGGGATTTTATTTATAATTTTTTTATTACAAAATAATCGTTTATATATATAATATAACTATCGATAGTATCAGATGATTTGGGCTACCTTGAGTTGCTAGCCAGTGCTTTCTTATCAGTCTCGATGAAGACCATCTAGATGAAGGATATGTCCCTCGGTCATGGATTCGCTTTGTTTATTATTTTAATATTTCTTCCTGAAGAGGCGTAAAAAAACCCAAATGTTCAATGAAATGTGATCCTTTGCCTTCTGGTGTCGCATGGATTTGGTGTCGGAGGTTATCCAGATGTGAGGAAACATCGGGATACACAAGTCCAGCCGGAAGAGGAAATAGAAGTAGAATGTGCTTCTCTCTTTCGTGTCATGTCCCTGTGATATATATGCTCCGACCACCCAACACCTTATCATAAAAAGAAAATTTATCCATCCTTATTTTTATCAGTTTCTAAATCAGCCATAAAAAGGCATGAAATTTCTTCAAACGTTCCAAACTTCTATACAATAATTCGTAGATAGTAATCGCTTTAGGCTTCGCAGCTAATTACTGTAATATACAGGTGAGAGTAAATATTGAGTGCCTGCTCTGACTTCTGTCAAGATTCCAACTGGCTAGTCGCGGTAGGTCACTTAATATCCATCTATTTTTATAACAGCTGAGGTGTTACTACGTGCAAAGATGACATCCCACTCATTGTTTTGCACGCCTCAGAAACACTTTATCATTTTTTTCTTGTTTAATCTGATACATTAATTTATTTTTTTTTGTATTTTATTTTTGATTAATATTTAACTTAAAGATTATATTTCAAACCTTAATGAATCTATGTTTCTTAAGTGAAGAAGGGTCTCTCCCATTAGAAACTAACTCCTCAAAAATCTCATATGACCGAGCGTAAGTTTTGTAAGGTTAAAATAAATTTATTTCTCTAAAATCATTGCACAGCTTTTAATCCAACTTTAAAAAATTAAAACTCCTCTAAGAAAATGTGCATATAAATTTATTATTATTTATTCAGTATAATAAAAATAAAATTAATAGGCGGATGAGAATATATGTAAGGTCTTAAAAACACCACGAATACTCCAGAGTTTATGTGTAGTGTCATCGAGATAAAACTAGAATAAAATGTTAGTAAATTAGTGCATGTTCATGATAACTTGTGTTTGGCCAATATTTTGAGGATAAATCTTATGTAAAACATTGAATTTTTTCTTATGTAAAACATTTAAGCAATGTTTGTAGAATATATTGTCAGACTAAAGTAAATTTCTCCAGCCAAAGACTCAAAATTTGACCTCTTCTCATTTCACATGGTAAATGTTAAAGTGTGGATAAAACATTTTAATGAATTCTTGTTGGTCGTTTTTTTTTTTAAATGAAAGTTGACACAGATTTTTTATTTCACTTATCTTCAGTTAGGTACTTACATTTGACTTATATTTTTTTTTATTTTACTCTGCATCATGATATAACAGCATGCTGTTAATCAGACATGAGTAGGAGTCGAAAAATAAAAACTATAAATATCTCAGTTCATAATTAAGATAGTGAAAAACAGATTTGGTCTATACACTTTTCCGATCCGACGTATAATATCGGGGGGGGGGGGATTTCTAAAATTCAAAATATTTCCGTTATCAGAAAATAGTATAGAACCGATTGTATTGTAAATTTATTCGCCTATCAATGTAGTTATATACGTATTTAGTCTGTCATAAATATTAACCGAGGTATTTGGACTTTTGAGTTTTCTGCCTTCAAGTAAGCCAACCCACATTGCTACTCATCCCATATTAACAATAAACTTTTCATGAACAACTTTATTCTAAGCCTACACTCCAAATATTCGGGATTTGGCCTGGCTGGTGGAGGTCCAACATCATCGGAAGGATAGGAAGGTCAAAACACCTCCACTCTTAACACTTCTTTTATTAACTGCAGAGTACTTTCGGGGCGAACCGTCCCATCTTCAGTGCTCTTGAGCTGGTCCCTATTCAGCCTGCATCTCCGGAGAGGGGATAGAGAAGGGGGAATGTGAAAATTCAAAATATCTCCTTGACTATGAGCAGGATCGAAAAATAGTATATAACCAATCTTTTTGCTTTACAATTGTCGTTCTATACATTTTCTCTTAAGACAATGTGGCGAAATGACATTCCTGGTGTTACGCAGCCCCTGCGTGAAGGACTTTTGGTTGTATGAATGTGGCCTTCCTGTCACGGTTGCAAGAGGCCATATTAAGGTCTCAATTTCCTCACGACACTTAATGATCAGGCCACCAGCTAGCTCCCTTACCCCTTCTAGGGGAATACTATTAGTATTACATGTTAAAATTCTATTTATCCTGACACAAAAATTAGGAGAAGGAAAAATAAACTTATTTATTTATAACTTGAAGAGCTATATCTTTATATTAGATTAGAATAGAAATTCCGTTAGATGAGATAATGACCTCTTAAGACTGCTGTTTTAATAAACAGCTATTTTTAGAATTATTCTATTTAAAGCAAACAACTGCGATATTATACACGTCCACGGGTAAAGAAAATAAACTTTCTTAACGGTAAAGAAAATGTAAAGAAAATCTAAATTTTTTATTTGTTTTTAATTCTGAAAGGACGTTTACTTATTTCCTTAGTTTTTATAGTTATAACGTATTATTGTTGTCTAACCACATTCTAAGAAACTAATCCATTTATTTTTATTTTCAGGTAAGTTCATGAGGCATTATGTATTTTCCTTAAATGAGGTAAGTGTTTTTTTTCATTCTCACAATTATTATCCATTGCAGAGTCAATCAATTACATCCTTCTGTAACTATTAAATCGATCAATATTAACTTAAATGTTTCAAAAGTGGTTTGTGTTTTAAAAACGTATGAGAATGTTTCATAGCATCTTGTTTCGTGTTTATAAATGAAACTAAAAAAGAATGTTAAAACATTTTTTCCTCACATACCTGCCTATAATGCATCTTTTTAGATTTTATTCTGAGGAGATTTTCTTTATTCGTGCCTTTTTCAAAGAATTATAAGTTCATTATTTTCAAGAGGCAATAACCTCTGTCCTTACTGTTATTACCGATCAACGATAATAACGTTTACCGGTGTTAATTTGAAATTATGAATGTTGATAGAATTTAGTAGTGAAAGTTTATTATCTGAAGTGTTTGCTCGACAATCTTAAAAGAGATTTATTAACAATGCTGGCTTTTTGACACAGTAATGTCATTCCGAATTGTCCAAGCGATGCCTACTTTTATTAATAACATTATTTGAGAAATAAAAAATGTATATATTCATTTGAGCTAATATTTGACGTCCTGCGCTTATTTATTTTGCACTGTCTCTAATAAAGCAGATATAAATGTTTCCTCTGTGATTCCTGGCCCACAGCTTATCTGTATCAGTGATAAGCCCATCAACCTCTATTTATCTTGTAATTTATTTTTACCAGTCGCAATCTGGTTTCATTCTGGTCCAAGGCTTTGCGCGATCCTTATCTCGTTAGTTTGATTTGTTAAATTATGAAAAATGGTATCTTATTTATTAGTCTCCGTTTATCTGTGTGTGTGTGTGTGTGTGTGTGTGTGTGTGTGTGTGTCTATATACACAGACACTAGCTCTGAAAATAGTATCTTGAGCTACAGAAAGTACGCCCAGATTTCATAAATATATTATTGCGATGGAAGACGAAGACTTTTTCCTTGGAATACCCCAGTTCGAAGGTCCTTCACTCCCTGCAACAGTGTCATATGAATTATAGTTCTCACACTCTTTTATTATTGGTTTAGTAGAGTTATGGTGAAATCTGCTTAGTTTAAGCAGCTCCAGCCGGGGAGACTTTTTTTTATGTTTAGTAGCGATAATGCTTCAGATTATATTGCTTTATGAAACTCTGTCATGATGCTAGCTGCCATATTTATAATATTCTCAGCTAGAAATACCTCTTTCTTTATGGAGCTGTATTAGGTGTTGAATTAATTGGTTAATATTGGTATACCAAGTGTGGTGAATTCGATTGCCTCATGAGCAATAAGTTAAAATCCTTAGTATCTCTCAGGCTACAATTCGGTGGTAACTTGTAGATACCCGTCCCAATTAGCCACAGTAGCAAAAAGTGGACGTCAATAAATAATAATAATAATAAAAGATCGGACTAAAAAAAACACAAATAAAATTGGGAATATATAGGAAAAACTGCGATATTATGGGGTGTGGTACTTGAGATTGATAATAATTAAGAATTGTCTTGTCCCTTCTAGACTTCCCCGAGTTTCCGAATGCAGAGGTCAAACTACTTCTCAGCTGTCAAAATTTCCTCTAAAATCAGTCATTTTACATTCACAGATTGAGTAAATTTACAATCTGTACCTTCTCAGCTCTCCATTGAGTTGTACTCAGCTCCTCAATTACTTCCGTATGCTGAATAGGCTCTGGAGCTAAGGATATAGTGCAACAACAAAGCCCGTGAATTTCACAAGTTAAATAAAATGTAGTATAGTACAGCCAATTTTTCTTTTTAATATTTATAAAATTATAATGTAAGGTTGTAATATAATTTTTATTAGGCCCAGCCATATTCTGGTGAATATTGCAATTATAATACATTATGCGTGAATCTAAAATATTAATCTTTTTAGTATAATTAATTTCCTTATTGTATAATTTATTCAAGTATTTGATAAAACTAAAATATGGCCTATTTTCCCTATCTCAGTATCCGTGAGTTTATAGTTATGAAATTTTTGAACAGGCAAATAGATACAGAAATAACAAGCAGGTAAAATACTTACTGTTCTAAAAAAACTTTCTTAAGGTCTGAGCGTATTTCCTTATTTTTTGTGGTCCCCTATCAAATATTAACTGAGAGCTGTACTTCAACGTGTTGTTGGGACTCTGCCATACTCTGTGTCCATTATTATTTAATGGTTATTCCTTATTGTTTGTCAGCTTGATGTACCCATTACACAAAGCCAGCTTCAGGTAATCTTCGTTCAATAATCAGCGCTCTCTGGCCAGGTTTGCATGATTTCTTTATACTGTACGAAGGAAAGAAACAGTTTTCTAAGTGCCCTTTACTAGCCATGACTTATACATTGAACTTTTAGCAGATTTCCCTTGAGGGAAATCAGCTATTGAGGTCGTACTCATGACGCGAGTTTCGAAAAATTTCTTCAAATGTCCATCGATCCTACCCAGGAGATGACGAAAATGAGGTCCGTTCAAAATTATATATATATATATATATATATATATATATATATTTGTCTGTTAACGCTCTAGCGGTCGCAATTTTTGTTTGATCGTTACCAAACTCGGAATTTAATCGTTTTATGTAAAAAGAAAGATCAGGTTCGTTAATGCCTGAAATCGGACAAGTGGGAGGGGGGGTTTTAGAGGGGAGGATTTTTGAAAATTCAAAATATCTCCGTTATTATTCATCAAATCGAAACATTGTATAGAATCAATCTTATTGCAAATTCAATTTACTATAAATATTGTTCTATAAATTTCTGCATCTTGTATATTAACCGAGATATTTGCATTTGTATTCTGTGCGTGGTCGGCAGGAGTCGGCTATGTTCGGGACATTCCGCCGAAAGCTCTGGCCGGCCGTTTCCGGAAACTATTCGTCCCTCGTGAATAGGTTTAGAGATCCCTTACACTACAGTTGTTATTGGGCAGATTTCTCGACTGTTAAACTTCACGTGGGAAATCTGCTTAGTTTACGCAGCCCCTGCGTGACGGACTTTTTTTGATAAAGCCCGATAGAACTTGTATAATTAGGATAAAATTATATGGTCCTAACCCAATAAGATGCAGAAAATGTATGAAATTTGGACATTTTTCTGACAGCTGTCAGAAGGGAGTAATATGTGGCTTCTGTGCAAATCCAATACACCCAGATACCCCCTGCAATACTTTTATACCCAAATGTGTGAATTGTGGCGAGGGACACCACAGCCTTGATATAAAATGCCCTAAATTTATTGACGAGAAAGGAATAAAGTTGATTCAGTTTAGAGACAAGGTTCCATACCCTGTAGCTAAAAAACAGTATTTTCAGACGTCCGGCACATCAGTGAGTTATGCTGCAGCTACGAAGAAAAAAAGGAATTGTATTGAAGTAGGCACACAGACTGAAACATTTAATTCACAAATTGGTATCGAGAAGGTTATAAAACCTTCCACAGCAAGCTTAAAATGCACACGAGGTGATAACACTAATACTACCTCTACCCATCAACTTCCTGCCTCTTCCCCTCCTACACCTAACCTTCCTGGCGCTAACCTTCCTGGCTCTTCCCCTTCTGCCCCTCACCCACCCCCACCTTTTACTCCTCCCCCTCACCCGTCCCCACCTACCACTCCTCCCCCTCCCATCACTCCCTCTCTCTCTACTCCCTCTGCATCCTCTCAATCGAACTCCGAGGGACAGGTAGAGAAATTAGACAATTTAAAAAACCCCTTGCCTAAACGTAACCCTCCAGCTAGGGGTAAGAAAAAAGCTAACTAAACCTAATGACGGAACACAAAATAAAGAAAATAAGTTGGAACTGTAAATACTGTCCCATTTGCAATATGCCTGCAAGAGAACAAGCTAGACCCACATATGAAATTTCTTTAAAATGACATCCTTTAATATTTTGCAATGGAACTGCAGAGGAGCAAAAAAGAATGCAAATGACCTCAAAATTTTGATAGATGAGTACGGGCCAGACTTCATTTGTCTACAGGAAACAAACCTGAAAGAAGCTGATATCTTCAACTTGAGAGATTATACGATCTGCAGGCTTGACTACACTCTTGGTGCCAAAGCTTGCGACGGAGTGTTGATCGCGGTGGCAAATCACATCCCATTTCAACAAGTTCAAGTTCAAACATCTCTCCAAGCGATAGTAATTACGACCCTTACTGATATACCAACTACTATCGTTAATATCTACTTACCATCTGATGAATTAGTAACTGAGGAACAACTACAAATAATCTTACACCAAATCCAAAAACCATTTTTCTTCTTAGGAGATCTTAATGCTCACTCAATTTATTGGGGCTCGAGTAAAAATTGTAAAAGAGGCACGATGCTAGAGAAATTCTTTCACCAAGAGGATTTACATATACTAAATACTGGAGAAGCAACCTTTTTAAGTGACACTCATGGAACATTTTCAGCAATAGATGTCTCCACATGCAGCAACTACTTCATTCAACAAACTAGCTGGCAAGTATTACCAGATCAATATTCAAGTGATCACTTCCCATTATTAATTACTTCTTTCGGAAACATCCCTGCTCAAGAAAGACGAAGAAAGTGGAAAATCCACAAAGCAAACTGGGAATTCTTCCAGCAATTGGCCGAAATAGGTGGACCTTTACCAGATAATCCAGAAGAAGCTTGTGAAATCGTCACCAAATCCATTTACAGCGCGGCCTGCCAAGCCATACCCAAATCAAGTCAAAATCCCAAACATCGCCCTACCCCTTGGTTCAACGACGAATGTAAACAAGCAATTCGAAACCGACGAAAAGCTTACCGACAGTTTACACGAAGCATGACTCAAGCAAACTTAATTGACTACAAAAGGAAAAAAGCGTTCTGTAGATGGGTTATTAATAAAAGCAAAAAAGAGTCATGGAAAAACTATGTCTCAAATATAACCCAAAACACACCAGCAGTTGAAGTTTGGAGAAAAATCCGAGCAATAAGTGGGAAAAACAAATTCCAACCCATCTTTATCAACATTCAAAATAAACTCTGCTTAGAAAAATCTAAGATTGCAGAAGAGTTTGCAAAGGTCTTCAGCCTAGAAGACTTCCAGTTTGATCAAGAATTCTTACGATACAAAGAAGAGAAAGAAAAGCAAACTCTAGACTTCTCTGACGAAAGCAATGAAACTGCAGACTACAATCGACCATTCACATTGATTGAACTCAGATCTGCACTGAACTGCACAAAAGGAAAATCTCCAGGACCTGATGAAATAACGTATGATATGATTAAAGCCCTGTCTGACAAGATGTTGACAAACCTCCTATGCTTGTACAACATAATTTGGAGAAATGGAACTTTGCCTTCTGCTTGGAGAAAATCTATAATCGTACCCATCCCCAAGGCAGGAAAATCTAGCCAGGCTGCTACTAACTATCGGCCTGTATCTCTCACAAATTGTTTATGCAAGATTCTTGAACGCATGATTAACAGACGCCTCACGTGGACACTAGAGCATTTAAGTCTACTAAATAACTGGCAGTGTGGGTTCCGGAAAAAGCGGTCTACAATAGATCACCTGGCCAGATTAGAAGCGGAAATTCTAAATGCATTTGCTAACAAACAGCACGCAATTGGAATATTTTTTGATATTCATAAAGCATTTGACACAGCATGGCGCTTTTATATCTTAAATCAACTACATCAATGGGGTTATAGAGGCAACATGCCCATACTCATCCAGGAATTCCTAAAGGAAAGGTATTTCCAAGTGGCAGTTGGAAACACACTGTCCAAAGAAAGAACAATGAAATCAGGTGTCCCACAGGGAAGTATTTTGAGTACAAATCTTTTTTTGATTGCAGTGAACGAAATAACGAAATGTCTTACCAACAATGTAAAAGGCTTCCTGTTCGTTGATGACTTTGCCATTATTTGCCGATCGCAAAGCTTGGAATATATCAAAAGACAACTACAAGCTGTGACTCTTAGATTAATAGAATGGTCGAAAAAAACAGGTTTTTTGTTTTCCCCCGAAAAAACGAAGTGCATAATATTCTCAAGGCGCAGAAATTTAAATGATTTACCACAACTCTATCTTAAGAACACCCTAATAGAATATGTCAACCATGCTAAATTCCTAGGTATGTCTCTCGACAGCAAACTGACATGGAATGTACATATAGACAAACTCAAAAAACGCGCATCTGAAAGGCTTAAAATTCTTAAAGTACTTGCTAACACATCATGGGGAGCAGATAGGAATACCATGCTAACAATATACAAAGCTCTGGTATTGTCTAAATTGGACTATGGCAGTTTTGTATACGGCTCAGCAAACTTCAATAAATTATGCAAACTAGATGTAATTCATAATGCTGGGCTACGTTTATCCATAGGAGCCTTCCGCTCTAGCCCAGCAATAAGCTTGTGTGCTGAAACCGGAATCCCACCATTGACATTCAGAAGGCAAAAGCTGGCAGCTAAATACTTATCCAAACTAGTGACACAGAGAGGTCACCCGACATTTCAGAGTATATTCCACCCTCTCTACTCACGGCTATACGACCAAAACCCCACAACACCAAAACCTATTGGAATTAGGCTGAATAACATAACAGACAAACTATTACAAAACTCAAACAGTCTTGATGAATTCGACCCAACTCCACCTTGGACAATTCAAGAAATATCTATAGATACAGGAATCACCAAACTCATAAACAAATCGTCTCAAGAGATCAACTATTGGAAAATAAAGGAAGCTTTCATTAATAAAATAGAAAAATATCAACACCTAAAGATAATATACACTGATGGTTCGAAAATTACCGAGTCTTCCTCCTGCGCCTACTACGAAGAAAATGCCTGTCAAAAATTCAAACTCAACAAATTAACCAGCATCTATTCCGCCGAACTATTCGCAATTAAATTCGCTCTATATCACTGCATTTGCAACCACTCAACTCAAGAAAAATTCCTGATTTGCACTGACTCGTTGAGTGCCCTATTGAGTATCAAAGATGTATTCACAAACAACCCAACAGTAAAAAAAATACAAAATCAAATACAAATGCTCCGAGAACTAAAAAGGGCCGTCTACTTCATGTGGATTCCAAGCCACGTGGGAATAGATGGAAACGAAAAAGCAGATTTAGCAGCCAGAGAAGCCCATCAACTCGACTCCATCACCCCAACAACAATTACATCTGCAGAACTCTACCAACCACTCAAAGAAGAAATTAATAAAAACTGGCAACACATGTGGAATGAAACCCAGAACAATAAATTAAAAACTATTCAATCCACCCTCAGTCCATTGAAATATTCGAAAAGAGACAAAAGAAGAGATGATGTTGTATTAGGAAGACTCCGAATTGGGCATACACGACGTACGCATGGCTATCTTATGACAAAAGGTCAACCCCCGATTTGTGAGAAATGTAACACAGAACTGACTATATATCACATATTAATGCAATGCCATAAGTACACAGATATTAGAAACAAATACAATATTTCCAATAGTATAGAAGTGGCCCTTGGAGATGACCCGAAAGAACTCGATAAATTGTTTAATTTTGTAAAAAACACGAGTTTATACAAAGAAATTTAAAGTGCAATTGCTCGTATCCTCGTTTATATTGTTAAAATGGCGATATGGATGAGGATTCCAAAATGTGAATTATAAATATTACAGGGCGATGATAACCTGGTAGTTTTTCGCCCTTAAACCCTATACAACAACAACAACAGAACTTGTATAGAACCAATCTTATTGCAAATTAAATTTACTATAAATATTGTTATATACATTTATTGTCTATCTTGAGTATTAACCGAGATATTGGAATTTTTATGAAGTCTGTGGTCGGGTATATTTCGGATTACGTCGGCCATCTTCGTTATTTCTCGGCTCACGCGGAAGTTTCTTCTAACCTGTCCTTTCTAACCTTACCTTACCTTCCTTCATTACTTTGCGAGACTTACACAAATATGTTCTGTTCATCCGCCCCACCCCCTTCTTTAGTTCTTGGACTACTAAAATGAGTTATTAAAATTATATATTATTATTATATTATTCTTACAGTTCAGAAGCCGTTTCAGTTGGGAATTTATTTTAATTAACTGAAAGATTTCTCATTACCGTTTGTATATAATCAGGGAGGTATTGTGTTACCAGTATGCAGATTTCTCTATTGTAAAACTTCACATGGGAAATCTGCTTAGTTATCGCAGCCCCTGCGTGACGGACATTTTTTATTGGTGGAAAGTCTCATGGCCAAAGCAATGGTTTACAAATGGCAATTTTCTTGAACCTCTTTGCATGTTTGCTTTCGTGAAAACCATGTCTTTCTGATTATGACAGCAACCACCATACACGTAGCACGTGATACAACCTACTTATATACAAAAAACTGTAGTGCCGTTCGTATTGAATATGAAGAGGAGAAATGTTATCAAAATGATATTCGTTGATAAATATTACTGGCCTTTAGAAAGATGACTGGGTTAATTATTTCTATTACAATATCTCATTCTCCTTTACCTCTGATAACCTCTCAAAATTAATTGATATCTACGACGACAAAATTAAATATGTTTGTAAAAAACTGTTTATATACATCATTATTTTTTTATCTAGAAGTTGTAAAATATGTTTATTGGCCAACTGTTATTTATTTTTCAAATGGGAGGAAGATAGTAAGCAATAATTAAAATATAATGATTATTTTCATTGAGATTAGATAATGCTACCTATTATCTATAATTTCTTAATCCTAGAGTAGGTCATCATTCCTGTTCAGTTATTTGTATTATGATATTGAGAAGCTTTGTCACAACTCTCGATTGGGAATCATCAGAAGTGAATTTCTGTCCATATCCTCGAAGAAAGTTTGGTTGAGTGATAAAAAAAACTTCACTATTATATTAATATAATTTTAATTTTTCATTCACAATGTAGTCTCCACCAATTGCAGTTAGTGCTCTCTGCTCTTCCTCCAAATGAAACTGCTCTCTGAAGATGGGGACCAATGGTGCCCGAAACTGTAAGCACTTCCAATGAAATTCTCTATAAGAAGAATTAAGAAACCATTCTTTAGCCGACACCCAACAATCCTCTACTAGCTTAATATAATTCTACGATTTAAATGAAAAAAATTGCCATGTTTATTAGTTTGACTCCCATTAACTTCGAAAGGAACATGTTGAATTGACCTTTCTAGTAGATTTTTATATTATTGCAGTGTAAGTAATTTTGTTCACACATTTTGACGATTACTTTAATATAATTTTACGATTTAAATGAAAAATGAAAGAAAAGAATTTCCATTGTAGAGTTCATTCTTTTCAATTTATTTGTCATAACTCCCATTAACAAGGACATTTTGAATTGACGCCATTTTGTACATACTTGCAGTGAAAGTCATTTTTTTTCTGAAGATTCCATTTATTTGCATATTTCTCCTAAGGGAAATCAACTATTATACTTAGGTTATACTCATGACGCGATTTTAGGAAAATGTCCCCAAACGTCCAATATTTGTAGCGGGACGTGTTTTTAAAAATTTATACTATTCAAACTTAAGGAGAATTTTCGTCATGAAATAACTAGATTTGCGTAAAGGAAAAATTAAAATATTTTCTCCAAAACCTAAAAATCTTATAACTTAAATACGTCAAACATGAAAAAAACGTCCGTCACGCAGGAGCTACGTAAAATAAGCAGATTTCCTATGTAAAGTAATACAATAGAGAAATCTCCATTGGAGTGCCGAACAGTTACGGAAACGGCCGAACGGACCTCATTTTCGTCATCTCCTGGGTAGGACTGATGGACATTAGAAGACATTTTTTGAAAATCGCGTGATGAGTACGAACTCAATAGCAGATTTCCCTTAAGGAAAACGGAATTGTGTTGTAAGGCAATTTGAGTTATGTTATAGTATTTATGTCAAAATATTTCTGTTTCCTGGAAATCCTATATTGAAGATGAAAAAGCCAAATTAGTTGGACCTTTGGTTGTCCTAATGAACATTTACAGGATAATGGAGAAAAAAATACACTTGAGAACACAATAGAACGTTAGAAGCTAGAAATATTAAAAAGCTTTAGGCCTTTGGGCTGAGAAATACTGGAGAGAGTTTTGTCTCCTTTTCTGAGGACAATATTCAGAATTCTCCCTCCGATATTCTTCTTAAGGCTCCCTTTTAACTTCCTTAGTTGGCACCCTTTTCATCCCATTTTCCCCTCTTTTTCAGTCACATCTCTAGAAGAGAATCATTTTAATCTCCTAGAAGTGAAATTTATTATCAAAGACCTTCTTAAGTCTTAAATGTTATGTCTTTCAGCCTTAGCTAAAAATTCTTGACTCCAATGTATTATTCTATTGTGTTGTCTACATTTTTTGTGTGCCGCTTAAGTACAAAAGTGTTCAACCATTCCGTGGGTTCTTTAATTTAATTGTCATCAATATGAGCAACATGTACCTTTTTTTAGGAGATTTCCCTTATGAGAAATCAGCTTTTGGGGTCGTACCCATGAGATGGCTAAAATGAGGTCCTTTGAAAATTATATATATATTTCTCTGTTAACGCTCTACCGATCGCAATTTTTGCTTGATCGTTATCAAACACGGTATTTAAACGTTTTATGTAAAAATAAAGATAAAGTTCGTTAATGACTGAAATCGGACGGGGGGGGGGGTCAAGGGGAAGATTTTCGAAATATCTCCGTTACTATACGTCGAATCGAAAAATTGTATAGAATCAATCGTATTGCAAATTAAAGCTACTATAAATATTGTTATATACATTTTTTCTTTATCTTGAATATTAACCGAGATATTTGCATTATTATTATTTGTGTGCGGATAACGGAGGAGATGAGATCGGCTAATTTCGGTTCTCTAGTCGTGTGTTTCCGTCAAAAGCGTTTATTGTAAAAGTTCACGTCGGAAATCTGCTTAGCATACGCAGCCCCTGCATGACGGACGTTTTACCTATTATATACGTTTTCGCGATTCACCCTTTAAGATATACGCTATTACCCTGTAGGTCGCATGGAAACATCTATTCCTTGCATCAATGTATCATTTCATTATACATTGTATTTCAGCCGTATTTTTTGTAAAATCCAATTTTTGGATATCAGAATGTAAACTATTTTTGAAATTAGTAGATGTGAGTTAGTTATGACCAGCAACCTGCATATGATATCATTTGCAGGTTTTTCATTCCATTATGCAAAGTGTGCAATGACCCTGATGATTTAAATATATCTTTTATTTAGCAAGGGTCTAACAAAAAAAAAAGAAAACGAATAGCTTCCTAAATATTTTATTATGCCCTACTTGTTTCGTGACTTTCTTGGCACTTCGTCAGAGGCTGCATCGTTTAGGTTGTCACCTGGACAAACTTTTATTTTCTTCCCATTTTTCATTCACATTAATTGAAAATTTTATGATGTGTATTTTAATTAGCTGTATTCAGGTTTGCTACGTTATTTGTGTTTGCTAACCCACTTTCACTAGTTTTTCGGAAATGGCCTATCTACCCAACGTATGTTGTAGGATAATTTGTAGATTTCTTGATCATGTGTAAGAAATTTGGAAGCTGAGTCGAATTTAACAATTAACATAACCAAATTTATCAAAGAATACTGGTTCTACTAAGTTTGTTCCATACATCTTTACGTAGCTCAAATATTTTTATATGCATATTTTTTTTATTTTCATTTTTCAGTAAACTCATACTTTTACTCTTGCAATTTTCACTATAGTGTCGTTAGTCAATAAACATCTATTGTTCAGCTTAATATTCATTCCCCATTTACAATAGCTTAATATTGTGGAAAAATAGATAATAGATTAGATCATCAGTGTGTCATTCCAACACATGGATAATTTCCGTAGGTTACACAGTTTCTGCTTGTCGGACAGTAATCCATTTAAACTAAATTATGGAAAAAATCGGACAGGTTTGACTAAAAACTGTTGTGTTTCAAATAATATATTCAATTATCTTAGAAAACAGCTAAAATGCTGCTTCAATTCTTTCCTGTTGCATCATCCTCCGTTCATCAACCGCAGAAGACGTATATTAATAATTTGTTAGGAAGATTGCCCATGTGTAATACAACACATTGTTTTGAAACGATCTCGAAAGGAAAAGGAAACTAGTAACTCCTTTAATCTTTTCTTAGCATATTTCCTTAAAAGGTCCAATCACCACAAATGTTGTATAACCAATAATATTGCAAATCTAATTTCACACAATTGTCGTTCTGTACATTTTTTTGCTCACTAACTCCTGTTTCTAACCGATATACTTGAATTTTAACAGATTTACTTTAAGGCAAATCAGCTATTGATGTTGTACTCGAAACGATTTTCGATTATTTCAAATATCCATTGATCGTACCTAGGAGAAAACGGAAATAATGGTCCCTTCAAAATTAAATGTTTGTGTGTGTGTGTGTGTGTGTTTCATGTACAACTAATGATCTTCTGAAGTTCTAAAATCTTCTGAAATCTAAAATGTTGAACGGCTAAAACCAGATTGTAGCAGAGGAGGGAAATGGAAAATTCAGATTATCTCCATCCTTATGTTTCGGTTCGAAAAATTGTTTACAACCAGTCTTATTCCAAATTTAATTTTCTTTAAGTACTTTTCTATACTCTTTTGGAGAGGGAAAAAGAAGTCCAATTCTTCACAGGTTTTTATTTCAGCGCTTAGAACTTGGACGTATTTTTTTCTCTCCAAGTAAACAGATTTCTCAAGTATAGGTATAGCATACTTGTGCATCGCCACAGTTTCTCTATATTTCATTTTATTTCATCATATGAAATATAAAAGCTATTATTTACCATTATGAAAGTTACATATAGCAAGTACTGTACGTGGAATATAAGTTTTGCCTCCTTCCAGTTTAACTATTTATAGTTTTTCTTTTAGTTTTTTTTTTGTTTAATTTTAATTTTGGTTTATTTTCCTCATGTAAATATACTAACAATTTATATTTAGTTTTTTATATTTGTAAAATTTAGCTTATATTCAAACATGATAAAAGATGAATCGTCACAGCGGCATCTCAAATAAATAATAATAAAAGTTTCTCTATTTCTAAGTAGAAAGCCCGAGAAGTAGAAGGGCGGGATTAGGACGGGGGTTACTTATTTTTTTTTTCTTTTTTTGTCGTAGCTGTTAAAATGTAAAGTGGACGCATCTCACTCGTTAATATTACGGGCTCCCATTCCTTCTGTATTGTGTGCTGTTTATTCTCGCCATACCTTTGTAACGTCTTATCCCCTGATATTTGCCTTGAGCCGTGTATATGATGTAGTAAGGGCATAGAGGGGCAATATAAGTGTTTACCCTGAGAGCTGGGACCTGGCTACAGCCGTATTAAAGCGGAATAAGGGAGTGTACGAGACGAGGACAAGAGCTCTGTCTCTCTCCCGTTGGATCCCTTCTTCAAGTACTCTTCAAATTCTCTCGCCAATCTTGTTAAGGGCCACTCATAACTTCTTTAGTGGTTCTCCATTCTTTCTGGGGTTTTTTTTTCCTCCTTCCCTTCTTCAGACAAGAATGAACCTTGGTAACTTGCTTACAAAAAAGAAAAGAAAATTTCATTTGATCTCTGGGCTTAGGACTAAGAGCTAATTTAAATGCTCAATAGGAATTAACTTTCCTGGTGATTATTGAACCTGATACATTTAATTTATATGTAATTTACTATCAATTCTGTATTATTCTTGCACTCAGTTCAAGTTCATGTTCGCTTGCATTCTTCTTTTGGGCACTCAAGGACCAGATTTGACTTTTTGAAAACCCTTCTGAAATAAGAAAATACTCAATTTCTTTAACACATGTTACCTCTTTCAAGAGACAGTTTTTTCCTAATATTTTACTATAAGATTAGTATTTTCAACATCCATATATGTCATTAATGTTGGACGTGAAAAACGCCATATCTGAATATTAAATTCCTTTCTCATTTTTAATACTTTTTATTTAAGAAAAACGTTTTTCGAACTCGAACCCGCCAATATTTACCAAGGGTGTGTATTCTATCCTGTATAAAATTTTAAACAAATATTTTTTTTTAATACATCGTTCAGTGCGTTTGTTCGAAAATTTGTACTCAACGATTTCAGGGAATCAAACCAAAAATTGCTGTTCTATGGCATACTCGATATTTAACTGTATTATTCTACACTAAGGGTCATATTAGATAATGGCTGAAATCGGGGGTGGAATATTTATTATGAGTCGTATCGCAAAATGTTATAGAACCATTCTGGTTAAACTATCAATGTTCTACAAGTGTTGTCTTTGTCTAAATTTTTTCCTAACTCAACCATTGAGCAAGTTGTTTGTACTTTATTTATTTTTAGTAATCCCCCCCACCTACGCCCCTTTTACTCATCGGGTTTTTTTTATATAGAAATAGAGAATATGTTGTGAGATGAGGTCAGTAGTATAAAAAGGGGGTTTCTGGACCACTTTTCAAAATACCCTAAATACCCCAAAAAATACGAACGTGTTAATTTTACTAATTTCTCAAATATTCCCTAAAAATCGATAAAAACATTCATTTCTTTTCAATGTTTTTATCGATTTTTAGGGATTATTTGAGAAATTAGTAAAATTAACATGTTCGTATTTTTTGGGGGATTTAGGGTATTTTGAAAAGTAGTCCAGAAACCCCCTTTTTATACTACTGAGGCCACAAGTGTGTTATACCAGCACGAGGAAAATCTGCTTTGTCTACGCAGCCCCTGCGTGACGGACTTTTATAGCTATTCACGACTGATAGAAACTATAATCATTAGCACACAATGTGATAGAGTTGCTTATTCTCTTGTTCACTGACCGTCCAGATCCGTAGGATGATATCTCTTATCAAATCTGTACCATTCTTGTCTGTACCACAAGCATCCGTTGACTTTTTCCCTGTACTCTCCCTCCCCCTCCCGCGATTTCTTTTCCCCCTTCCTATTATCTCCGTCGTTCACATTTTCCTCTTTACCCGGACTTTCCGATACCAGACCAGGGTATTCCCTCATGTGGTTTTTACGTCAACAGCATTCGCTGTCTACATCCAATCCTGTCGGATCCTTCGTCTGGTTAGTATCGTCCTGAACGTCTCTCTTGAAAACCTATCTTATCATATCTCTGGTATGTTTATAATTTCTATTTACTAGGTACTTAGATTTATCACTAAATGTGCATTTGTACATTGAAATTTCTTATCGTTATTAAAATCTAATTTCGCCAAATGTTTCTTACACTTTGGTTGGGAAAGGGGCCTTAAATGTGGGGAGGTCTTAGAAACATTTTGTTAACGACCCACAATACACCGTTTAAAATTTCTTCTTCAGCAAAGGAAGGATGACAAGGTCAAAGCTTGTTGAGCATTCTTTAAGTAATATATGTTTATAAATAATTAAATTCCAAAATAGCTTTCATATTAACAACAGATCTTGGTATTAACTCACCCTTTGTTTTCGCATATTTGACATATGTTTTTGAAAATTTCATGGGCGTATGCGTCATTAAGTCATTAAGCAAATCCTACCATATTAACCGTTATTTATCGTTTCAGAATAGGGAAGTATTTTAATACACGAACCTGGATATCTATCTAGTCTGGTGTTCACCCATCGCTCGTTATGTTTTATTACTAACATAAGGTTTTAATTTGCCTGGGTGGCTTAAGCTGCTTTTTGTGGTCTTAGTCCCACCTTATTCCACTATCTACGTATACTAGCATATGACATTTATAAAATGGACAATCTTACTTCAGTGATAAGACAAGCTACTTTGGCAAGATCTTTAGTGACGCGTTTACCTTTTGGATTTTTCAATAAAGCAGCAGTGTGTCTAAAAAACCCGGCCTTTTTGTAGCACTTGGCCAACAGATAGTGGCAAATTGACGTATGTTTATATTAGTGTAGCTCCCCCTTTAAGAAGTAGTTGATTGATGTAAAAATATATGATAGATAATTCCCTTTTCTTGGTAACATACATAATAAAAATAAATCATTACTTACTTTTATTTTAATATTATATGTTTAAAACTTGAGTAATGTTTTCATTTCTGTTTTTTTTTTTTTTTTTTTTTTTTTTTTTTTTTTTTTTTTTTTTTTTTTTTTTTTTTTTTGTTTTTTTTGAGACTCATTAAGAAAATTAGTTAGAATAGTTGAAGTATTCACTTCTTACAAATCTACAATCGAGGGCTTGCATTGAGCGTGTACAATGCGTTCATATGTTGTGGGAAGATAACTAAATAAAATAGTCTTAGTCTCAACCTGATTAGAGAAACAGTGGTAATCTGTAGATATAGTAGCCACTCTGAACTACCATGAAGTTGGCGTTAATAAAATTAATAAATTGTTTATTAACTAACGTCCAGTTTGTCCTTCAACAGCTAATTGGGAATTAAGAAATTAGATCAGCGCTGGTCTAATTAAATAAATAGCCTGTTTCATTTCAGATAACTTGTAGAATATTGTTTATCTTAATGGCATTTGACTGTATTATTTAAAATATGGCCGTGGTTGTTTCAACATTAGAAAACGGTCCGCACATCTCTAGACATCACTTAGGTATCAAATATTGAAGCAAAACTACTCAGAACAGTTGAGGCATACAATATAATACAGGTTTATCAAAACCACAATTTTGTGGTTCCTCACAAAATATCATATTAATCATATTATAAATATTTATTTATTCAAGTTTATAAAGAACACAATTTTGCGGCTCCTCACAAAATAAAATATTATTTATTTATTTGGAACTTCGCGGCTTTGGCGATGTTGCTCAGAAAAAAAACTGTATTAAAACAAATGTATAAAATTAAAAAAACGAAACATAAACTTAATTTTTACGAAAATAAAACAACATAACACAACAGAAATTGAAGACGAAAAAAAAATTCAACACAAAACAGAGATGGAAACCAAAAGGAGAAATAAAATATTAAATATATTTTAAATATTTATTTATTCACGTTTATAAAGAACACAATTTTGTGGCTCCTTACAAGATAACGTTTTAATTATATTTTAAATATTTATTTATTCAGGTTTATGAAGAACACAACTTTTTAGGTCCTCAAAAAATAACGTATTAATTATATCTCAAATATTAAATTATTCAGGTTTATGAAAAATACAATTTTGTGGTTCCACACAAAATAACGTATTAATTTTATTTTATAATTAATTTTAGTCACCGGCGGTCGTGGTCCAGGCTACGCAGCTTTAATCAGGCACTGAGGATGGAGCGTTGACTCCGAAAGTGCACTCTGCATAATATTAAAAAACAGTAGAGGACTTGGCCTTCTTATTGATCCTTATCAATTGGTTCCTCTACCATCCAGCATATTCCAGAGATAATTTTATTTTAAATATTTATTTATTCAGGTTTATGAAAAATACAATTTTGTGGCTCCCCACAAAGTAACATATTAAATATATTTTAAACATGTTTAAAATAGAATAAATTACAGTGAATATTTTTTTCCATGCAGCTAGAAGATTTAAAGTTGACAGTCTTTTAATTGAATAATAAAAATGTTAATTGTAATTTTTTGTATTCCAAATAAATATTTTAATATTAAATATGGTAATGGTAAAAAAATATTATTATTAAAGGTTCTTTAGGTGTAATCCTAGTTTTTTCATGGCTTGTGATGGACATTTTATAAGCTTTTACAGCTTTAGATCTGCAGATGACAATGTCAGTTGCTGAAACCCTGAGTGTTTATAAAAATATATTGGGAGGAGCCACAAAATTGTGTTCTTGATAATCCTGATTCGTCCCCCTCATGTTCAGCAGAAATAACAAAGCATAAAATATTATTAGTTTTTAATATTAAATGTTGCTTAATGTTTATTAGGTAGTTAAACTAAAAGCATTGATTTACTAAATTCATTATACGTTTTTGGTATTGGTGGCACGCAAGCGGTTGCAAAGGTTCTTTAATAAGGACTAATGGATTCACCGAATCAGGGCTTTATTGATCATAAAATTATCATTCGATGGAATATTCTCTTTATGTCCTCTATTTTAATTATTCAGCATTCCATACTGTTATTCTGTACGCCGGGAGTTTTATTAAATACCGAAAAGGTATGCTATAGATTAGCCTGTTGGAGGATATTAAATTAAACGGGATGTAATATGCATATTTGATGAAGAGGCCATGTATCCATTAGCTAATAAAGGGGTGTGTTACTCCACCAAGACATTGGCCTACGAATTAGAGACGATTAGGCAAATTGCTTCGTCCCTTGTTACGAGATTTATCAATATTCCCTTCTTAATGTCTCTTCCTCTTCTCTCTTATATCATTCCAACCGATTCATTTGCCCACAAGGAATAACAGTGCGTGCATTATGCGCAAAATGGAATATTAGATGAGAAGATTCACTAGAGGTCATGCTTTCTTCCTAGCCTGTTATAGGACACGCATCCTATATTAAATTTGAGTAAACGTCCGTCACGCAGGCGCTGCGTTAACTAAGCAGATTTCCCTCGTAAGTCACATATTTGCATTTGTCTTAAAAATTAAAATTTCAATGAGAACAATATATGGTATTTAACATTCAAATAAAGTGTTTCATTATATAACAGAGTATTGTTTAGTTGAGATAAGTAGGAGTAGGGGTTTACTGAAGGCTGAAAAATAAAAAATGCTAATACCTCTGTTAATGTTAAAGATAGAGAATAAGTGTATATACCAACATTTATAGTTCATTTAATTTGCAATAAAATTGGTTCTATTCAATTTTTCGCCTTGACTCATAATAACGGAGATATTTTGAATATTCGAAATTTCCCCCCTCTCCCTCGTTTGATTTCAGCCGTTAACGAACTAGACCTTTAGTTTTATATATCGAGTTTCGTTACGATCAAATAAGAATTGCGACCGCTAGAGCAGTAACATACAAGTATATATATATATATATATATATATATATATATATATATACATATACACGTATATAATTTTGAACGGAGCTCGTGGATTTCATTTTCGTCTTCTATTAGGTAGGATCGAGGGACATTGGAGGACATTTTTCGAAAATCGTGTCTTGAGTACGACTTCAATAGCTGATTTCCCTTTAGGGAAATCTGCTAAAACAAATCATACTGCTAAACCTACGCGGCGTTTTTAGAAGATTTCCCTTAAGGAAAATCGAAGAACGAAAATGAGGTCTGTCAAAAATTATTTATATCCGGTCACAATTATCATTTGATCTTAACCAAACTCGGTATATAAGAGTTTCATACAAAAATAAAGTTCGAGTTCGGTAATGGCTGAAAGAAAGAGGGGGAGAATTTCGAAAATTCGAATTTTTTCCGTTATTATACGTCGGATCGAAAAATTGTATAAAACGAGTTTTAGTGTTAATAAAATGTAATATAAATATTGATATATACATTTATTCTCTATCTTAAGTATTAACGGATATGTTTCCTTTTATTTAGTTTTCGGACTTTAGGAAAACCCGCACTCCGACTCATGTTATATTAACAATAAACTATTATATTATGAAGCACTTTATTTGAAGCCCAAATACAAAATAATGTTCTCATTCTACGTTTTGTGATAAATGCAAATATGTGATGTACTTGGGAAATCTGTTTAGTTAACGAATCTCTGGGGACTTTTATAGTATGAACTTTGTACTTGCTATGTTTAACTGCATTTTTCTTAGATTTACGGTTTCTTTTTTAAAAAATAATTGTCCAACAGAGGGACCTGTATGGCAGTTATACACGCCTTTGCTGAACTCAGGGAGTTTAGAATCAAGTTGCTATGTATCTTTGTATAGAAAGTAAATGAGGAAGCATAACCGTTTAGCAGTATAGCAAAATATTGCATGAATTCCCCTACTGTCTCTATAGCTGACATGCACACATGTTTGGTTACAAAGTGTGGAATGGTTTCATTTCAAGTTGATATTCTCTAACAGTGGATATAAAGTGATTAGTAACGTTGATATAGCGTATTGACCCTCTTACCTTTGCCCTTTAAACAAATAAAACAGAGATTTTTACCTCTTTTAAATATTGTTATCTTTTATTGATCCTTTAATTTTATAAATGCCATTATAATTTTTTATTTCTTAAAAGTTGGCTGGATATTATTTTAATGTTACTTGAAACAAAATGCATCTCGCAGAAAGCAATATAGTAAATTCCAAAAGTTCATATAGAAAAGAAACCTTTCTGTTTTCTTTCAGACGTTGATTGGGATTTTTTGTTTAAATATTCATTCTAAAAATACATAAATTAACGAAATCCTGTATTAGCTGGAACCTTATAATATACTAGCTCAGATACACGGCTTCGCCCGGGAATTGATTTGAGGCTGAATGGTGATGGTATTTTTTTGGCAAGGCTTTAATTTGCACAATATTTTGACATTTACCCTTCCCAGTGTTTATTGTTAACACCCGTTGACATTTATTAATAATAAAATTAATTTTTTATATAAGTCTTCACTGTCCTCCAAATTGTCATATTTCCCGTCTCTTTTGCATTATGCATAGATTTCAGTTATTAAGGACAAAAGATTAACATAGATTTCAATTAATTATTCCAGGTGAGGTTCAAATTGGAATGAATTGTTGAGCTTTTCAATATTTCTACGTAAATTAATTCCTCCACACATAGTTCCTGGAGAAATGTATAAAACAAAAGTTAATCTAAATAATAAAGTAAACAACTTTTGGTATGTGCATGTTTGTCGAAAAACAAATAGACAATGAAATATTGCGAATTTTTATTTCAGGCCTCCCTTATAACCCCCGCTCCTGCCCGTCCTTGAAATGTTGGTATGGCTTGTTATAATGAAAGCGTTAGTGCTAATACACATACCGAGTTTTATTTATTTCGGTTGGGTCTTTTGTACCAAGTGAAATTGTTCACTTCCGCTATAGGTTTTGCGTATATCTCGTTTATAATTCGGTATACGAAAAAAGTGTATATAACAAACGTTACTCTAAATAACAAAATAAACAACTTTTGTTATGTCCATATATGCCGAAAAAACAATAGGAAACGAAATATCGCTATTTTTAATTTTTGGCTTCCCTTATAACCCCCACTCCTGTTCAACTCAGAGGATATTAATATAGCCTAAAGTCTAAGTTGGGTTAGTAGTAATATACATACCAAGTTTCATAAAATTCGGTTCAGCCGTTTATGCGTGAAAAGGTAACAAACAAACAGACACCAAAGAAACAAAATGCAGTTATGGTGCCTATGACATGTGAAACGAAAAGTTATCTTGAAATTTCGCGAAAAAAATCAATGTACATACAGAGGTTACAATTTTATATATATATAGATAAATCATTGTTCTTCGTCGTGAAGAAGAATTCACTAAATTCTCCCAAAAACACATATCGGTTTACATTAACATTTACCAGGAAATATCTGGATTAGTCATGTGCTGTCAGGGTTTTAGCAGATTTCCCTCAAGAAAAATCAGCTATTGAGGTTATACTTATGACACGATTTTCGAAATTTTTCTTTAAATGTCCATCGATCCTACCTAGGAGATGACGAAAATGAGGTCCGTTCAAAACTGTATATATACATACATGCTCTAGCGGTCGCAATTATTGTTTAATCGTTACCAAACTCGATATTTAGTCGTTTTATGTAAAAAGAAAGATCAAGTTCGTTATCGGCTGAAATCTCTCCGTTACCATACGTCGGATCGAAAAATTGTATAGAACCAATCATATTGCAAATTAAATGTACTATAATTATTGGTATATACATTTAATCACTATCTTGAATATTAGAATTTTTCAGTTTACAGTCTTCAGCAAACTACCACTTCTACCCATGTTACATAAGCAATACTCTGCCACATAATAAATCACATTATTCGAAGCTTAAATACCAAAAATTGCGTTTTTGGTATTTAACGACCTTCAAATGCATTCAATACATGGAAATATGTCCTGGTGATCCGCCCCCCCCCCCTCCCTTGCCGTCTTAAGGTTTTGGACTAGTAAAATTTGATTAATTGAGATAACAATTATTCTGACTCATTATTAATTACAGTATTAGATATAGTACATACTTCCCAATAAAATTAATATGTTATATTCTGATATATTTCAGTAATTTTTTTTTCATTCCGGTGTGAGGCGGGCAGACCTGTTTACATTTCTAATGCTTCCTGTCCAGGTAATTGAAATTGGCTGAAACATTTCCTATTTTCGTTTCTATTTATTTTCGGTAGTGTTGTGTTATCAGTATGTAGATTTATCTAATACTAAACTTCACAAGGGAAATCTGCTTAGTTTACGCAGCCCCTGGGTGACGGACTTTATTTTATTATCGAGCTAAGCAAATAAGCCAAATCGAGATAAAAGTAAACTGAAAGCACTTCTACTTACTAATTAATAGTACTAGAGTAAGTACTTTCAGCAAGATGCTTCTGTCGATCATCTGTGTTGCAGTTTAGTGTTTACATGGTTTAATATTTTTTTTCTCTTTAAGACATTATTGTACACTGACTCATATTTCAATAGGGATAAGTATGACTAGTCAATTCACGTTTGGTTTATGAGCTGTTATTGACACACTTGTGACTAGTAACACTTCAGCTGTTATCATTGGGCGTCGTTACAGCTGATAAATAGCTAACAAGGTTCACAGTTGTCAACAAACACACCTAATGTTCTCTAACTAGCAAGTTCCATCAATATTTCATCAAATTTAATCCTAAAGTACACCTACTATGACTTGACTCGATTCTAGCATTGCAATATGCATTTATCGGGGCATCATAGGTTATTAACTAATCGCAAATATTAATAGTTATATTTTTATCTGCATTAGCCTCATTAGCAAGTGGAATTAATTATGTGGCGATATTACTGAATAGTCCTTAATCACATAAAATAAAAGATGTTGTCCTCCTGTACATAATTAATTTGTACTACCTCAAATTGTTGAACCAAATTTTCACCATTTCCAGCTTCTCTTTAATGAACAGACTCATTACAATATACTGAAGATGGTGACAATTTCAATCACTGAAACCGGTGCAACTAGTACATTGTATACAGGAGGACAATATCTGTTATTTGAAGGCCTTTTAGCAGGTTTCCCTTGAAAGAAATCTGCTATTGAACTCCTCCTCCTCTCATGACACGATTTTAAATAATAATAAAATAATAAACAAATAAAGGAAATATTTAAACAGAGCAAACCATTAATAAATGTATAAAGATATTCCTTCTAATATTGTAACCTTTGACCCTTTTCGCTTCTTAGTTCTAGTGTTCACTTCGAAGTAGAATAGACAGAAATTATTATAAATTGACATTTAATTATTTTTGTTAATTATTATTGCTCGTAATTTCTTATTTTAATATTATATAATGAAAGCATGGGAACCTATTTTTTAAAAAAATATTCACTGAAATCATCGTTGCCTTTTAAAATTCAATGTGACATCAAAATTATGGCCATTGTTTATTTCATGCCTAATCTTTATTTCTTAAAGTTATCGCTTTTTAATAGCTTTCAATTGCAATTTATCGCAATGAAATAGCCCTGTTCGAATACTGAATATTCATGAATAACGTTCGTCACGACTTTTTGTGGCAATGAGGTTGTAATTGGAGAGAAACCGGATATGCTTTTGACAATTTAATACGCCCTCTGTTGAGAGAAAGCCATTGAAACCTTTGTCTACTGCATAATAAAGCCTTATAACAATCTCGAGATGGTATAATGAAAAATACAGTTACAATGTAACTATTCTATTGTGGTTTCATATGAGTAGTTCCTGAGCTAATGCATCTGGCTATAAACTATTTTTAAGTCCTTTATTAATGTTGGACAATTTTATAAAATAATTACCAGCTCTGTGTAAGGTCTGAAGACTTTGATAAGCGTCCTTGAAGTCTTATAACAAAAATATTTCATTTTTTCTACAACATTTCAAGCATAAATAAAAATTCCTTTTGATTTTTGGATTGAAGCATTACTTTTTTTTTTATTTTATAAAACTTGTTTCAAATAAATCGATTTAACAATTTATAGACTCATTGAGAATTTACAGTGATTAAGTCATACTCAAAAGTGGCCTTTTCTTGGTGAATATTGTTACTGACACTTTAATTTGGGCGTGTAAATGGTCAATAATGATGGAATTACTTATTTTCATATTGATCAAATGAACTGTAATACTGTTGCTCTTCCAAGGCAGAAAATACTGGCGCAGTTGATAAGGTGTGATTGATAAGGCTTTGACAGTAAAAATGTATCAGAATGGCCGCGTATCAATAATTCTTCGCTATAAATGGACCCTTTTTAGATGGGGCTCTTCACCTCCATACTACAATTTATAAACTCCTACAGAAAACTGAATTCATTTGTCTCCAGATACAATCGTTTTTAGCAGATTTTCCTTCAGGGAAATCAGCTATTGAGGTCGTACTCATGACGCGATTTTCGAAAAATTTCTTCAAATGTCCATCGATCCTACCCAGGAGATGACGAAAATGAGGTCCGTTCAAAATTATATATATATATATATATATATATATATATATTGGTCTGTTAACGCTCTAGCAGTCGCAATTTTTGTTTGATCGTTACGAAACTCGATATTTAACCGTTTTATGTAAAAAGACAGATCAAGTTCGTTAATGGCTGAAATCGGACCAGAGGGAGGGGGGATTTTTGAAAATACAAAATATCTCCGTTATTTTGCATCGGATCGAAAATTTGTATAGATCCAATTTTATTGCAAATTAAATTTACTATAAATATTGTTATATACATTTTTTCTCTATCTTGAATATTAACCGAGATATTTGCATTTTTATTAAGTCTGTGGGACACGTGGTCGGGTATCGTTCGGCCGCTTTCGTAACTGTTCGGGTCTAGTTGAAGCCTCTTCTAACCATAACTGTCGTTTCTAACCTTACCTTACCTTCGTTACTTTGTGATGCAAATACGTTCTGTTCGTCCGCCCACCCCCCCCCCTTCTTTAGTTCTTGAACTATTAAAATTTGAGTTATTAAAATATAAATTATTCTTACCATTCAGAAGTCGTTCCAGTTGGGAATTTATTAAAATTAACAGAAAGATTTCTCATTACCGTTTGTATTTACTCATTGTGATGTTGCGTTACCAGTATGCAGATTTCTCTATTGCTAAGCTTCACATGGGAAATCTGCTTAGTTTACGCAGCCCCTGCGTGACGGACTTTTAGTTATTTAACCCATTAATGCCCAGTGATACGAAAATGCGTTTCTTGACTGTTCCCAATTAAAAAAAAATACCACTGTGCTTAAAAAGCCCCTAGGATAATTATTTATATTCACTGTGCAAGGAATATTGTCGATGCCTGATAGGAAGGTTAGCTGACTGCTGCTTGTGGTCTTATCTTGTTGTTATCACCTTTTCTTTTTCAATACTGCTAATTGTAGGGCTCTTCCTCATCTAGCTTGTGACACCATATTTTAGTGCCTACTACTCTTACAAAGTTGCTCCTATCTTTGATTTGGCTCAGAGATTATCTCCTAATTTAATTATACGATGATGGAAATCGCTGAATATTACAAAAATAATTAATGACATCTTTAATTAAAATGAATTATGCCACGATCTTAAGATCTATGATATTCTAGCCTCTTTATAGCGAAGGGTGATATTCAATTTTTGATAAAGGAACACCGAAAATAGACAAGAGAAATTTAAATATGATGATAACTAACTATACCAACATTAAAATATTTATGTTAAGGATAATCTATAGGTCTTCATTTTTTCAATGCGCAAATGTGCTTTAACTTCAATGGGTAAAAAAAAAGAGAGACAATTTATTAGCTGCCACTAATTATCATAATTTCTCTGTTTTAATAGTTTTTGTTTAATTAGTTCTTATTATTTTTTACATTTTCTTTTCCACTAGTGATATCGCCCTGCTGCAACTATAAATATAAAGATGAATTACATTCAATAATTTGGAGTTCTTTTACGATTTGGTTATTTGGTGAAGGGTATGAATCGCTCCAAATTGCGTTCACCAAACAACAAATAAATAAATATTTATCAGCATAATTATTTAGAGATTTCTTTAATTTTATTATATTGAAATAATAAGAAAAATATAAGATAATATTACAAAATAGTATTAGCAGTTTACAACATTTTTGCAAAAGGCGTGTTATTTTAAATTATTTAAGTTCATTTGCTTTTTTGTGTGCTTTCTTTTTGCATCAATAATACCTTCAAGTCAACGGGGAATAGAATGAACTAATTTTTTACTAGTTTCATGACTTATTTTGTTATATTCTTCTTGAAGAGCCCGTTTAAGCAAGAAGTTCTTTGGAAATTCTTCTTCTTCTTCTAATATTAATACACAAAATTCTCCTCAGATTTTCAATAGGATTAAGATCTATGTTCTGAGGAGGGTTATTATTAAGCAGTCGAGATGCATTATGCAACAACCAATGCACTTGTGGTATTTGCTGAATGCTAGGGTCCTTATATTTCTGGGAAATGGAGGATTCTTTTAGAGCCAAAATACAAGCAGTCTTCATTAAATCGTCTATGTAACTACCAGCCGTCATAATCCCACTGATGAAATGTAATTTTTCAAAATCAGAAGGTGCCAGACACCTCAAACCATAACCAGTCCCTTCTCCATGTTTCACTGCAGGAATGATATATGCAAACTACTTATTACATTTAATGTATGTTCTTATAGTTTATGTTCAATTGAAACTAATGACATACCATTTTATTTGTGCTCAGTTTTCTGTCATGGAGTGTGGATATGAATATATTACATGTCCTATTAAAATCGTTCACGTAATTTAAAGAAAATTACAGAAAATACTTAATTGCCTATACTTTGTTGACCCACATTTGTGGAAAGTGAGTGTATCACTGCAGTTCATGTGTTACATCTCATGTTTACATAAGGTGTCTGACCCTCCGGCAGCCAATAATACCCTCAGAATATGAGTTGGGCTGCCGTGTGCTGGTTAGACCAGGAGTAGGTAGGAAGACATGTTTTGGGGGTTACTTTTTTGGCTACACTGGCTCAGAATATTTGCTGGAAGACACCAGGAGGAGGTAGGAAGAGCAGGCCTTGACTAGAGGACGAGAGTTGCCAAAAATACCCCAGGTAGGAGTTGCCGTCGCAGAAGGTTGGAGGATCCTTTGGAGTAATGGGTTGGGGAATGACTAGTAGTTAATTACAAAGGTGGAAGTATTCATACATAATATACAATATATGTATCCATTATTTTATTACGGATTTGCATTTCAATGATTTCGGGTTACCATTTTGGCTGCACTGACTCAGTATATTTGCTGGTCCATAAAACACAAAAAAAACCACAGTTGAACCTTCCAGAGTTGTCTCATGACCAAATGGGCTGGCGGAAGTCCACCCACTGGTAAGGTATCGATGTCATACCTGATTCGGGCCTCTTGATGACAAGATAAACAGCTGCTTGAGTAACTCGTTCCTGCTCACCTCGGATAAACATTTGTTACCCCACCAGCTGATTGCAGTCCAAAGCTATATATATCATTTAGCAAAATCTGTTTACTATGTTTAGAGATTTTAAAATATGACAAACTGCTGAATAAATTGCTGGATTTTTTTTTTTTTTTTTGACAATTAGATTTGTTCCCCATTATCACTTTCTACCCCGCATTTTTTCCTCATTTGTGTCAAATATATCTTTCTCACTTCTACATCATTATTCTATAGACGAGTTTGGATTATCTCCTCCTTAATTGTTTAAAAACGTTTATTTTATGGGAAAGTGATAATTATACATTACATATAGAGTTTGATTAAATGTCATTATCAAATCCATAAATTCTTTTTAAAAGTAAGTATTTACACAATCTCCAGAATATTGCTAGTAAATTGACCTTTAGCAGTTAGATAATGATGTTTATCTATTTCTTCAGTATATAGCCTGCCTTATTTCTGAAGCAGCTCGTTTTGAGAAAAAATAAATATTTCAGAAATTGTTTTCGAAAATTTGATAGGATTTTTCACAAATCGAGTGCCGTTTTCTTGAACAACTCGTTTTTTCTTGCATTGATAAATAAATAGAAAACTGGCTAGAAAGGGTGGTAACGTGTAGATTACCCGTCCCAATTAGCCTTAGTTGCAAAAAAGTGGACGTTAATAAATAATTTAAAAAATCAAAATAAGAAAGAACTAAAAAAATCTCACATGGTGTGATATATTAGGTTATTTTTATATATTCTGTGCTGAAATTCTGTATAGTGAGATTATGTTTTAGACACACTTGGAGTTAATTGGTGTATTCTACGTTATCTTCACTTAAAAATCTTATGGCGGTAGGACAACAAAAAAAAACTCCAATGATTATTAATACAATTTTTATTTCTCCACTATTTACACAACAAAACTATGCTCTGTTCGAAACCCTTAATAATGCATGAAAACGAAACGTAAATCCAACGTTATATAACAACTAGCATTTTATACATCATTGGAGTTTGTAGAATAATGTTTTTGAAATTCCTCAATTAATTACTAAATTCAATTAAAATATGAACAAAAATTTCATTTAGTTCAAATATTATTTGCAATTTAGTGTCTGTTTTGAGAATTTATTCAGCGACGGAATCGGATAATAAAATACATAGTCCCACTCTGATTATTGATAACGCACCCCTTAATATCTTCCCTTAAGATTTATCTTCCTATTTCTATATACTTCTTGTATTCACTAAGGAAATACATTATACAAAAAATTACAGATAGTATCATCTTTGAGCCATATTCCAACTCGTAAAAAATCTGCTTAGTTAGCCTATGTTGTTGGACTTTTCCTGGTTTTTAACTCAGTGCATCTTCTTAACACCTTTGATGCAATTAATTCTATTTGATGAATTGCATATTTTTCATATTAGAATCGCAGTCTGTAAAGCAGTGCGTCACATAAAGCAAGTAAAACTAGGTGATAAAAACTAGCTTCTAGTTCAGATGTAGTTTATAATTCAGAGATTTTAATAGATCTTTACCTTAAAGGAAAGGTAGTTACGGGGTTCAGTAACTGCATATAAATAATTTCAAAGCTAGACTCGTAAACTCTCTTTAAAGCTTTCCCCGTCTTGCTGTTTTTATCCCTTTGCCTAGGTTTCTTCTCAAGATTCCTCTCTTCATTCTGACCAATCCATACTTTTAAGGAATACTCAATACTTCCAAAGTTTTTTTCCAGCACATTGCCTCCAATATTAACAGCACTTTGATATCATGATATCAGAATCAATTTATTATCTTACTAACTGTTATTGGGGTGCATATCTCTCTCCAGTCCGTCCCTCTATCTGTTTCTGCCACAGTCTTATTATCTTATCTGCTGATTATTTCTAATGATAAAGGTTATGAATAGTTTTCATTGATGACGTCTGCTTCTGAAAATTTTTTAAGTGCTGAGCTTGTTGGTTTAACTTAGTGAGTTTGTTTGTGCTTGTATGAAGGTTTAAGTCATTGATACCAAATAAGCTTCACTACTGAACATGATATTAACTCATCCCATGTAACCTCGAACCACACTCAATTGTTGAAATAATGTTTAATCCATAATATTTAGGTAACTTAGGTAATACTGAATAGAAAAATAGAAGTAAAATTCACTTAAACAATATACGATTACTGTTTTTTTTTTTTGAATATTCGTAAAAAATGGTGTAGGGCGTAACTCAAGATATGTGCCAAAATTTCTATCGGTTGCAGTGCTATTTTAATGGTTAACGGAAAGAACCTTGTTAAAAGAAAGTAATCTTTGAGTAATAAGTAAGGTTGGATTTTCCTGCAAAACTTTTGCATTATGAGGTCGCTTTAATATGCTTTCTGCTATCTATGCTATTAACCTATGAATATAGAATTGGGTCCAAAAAGCTACATTAAGCAACATTTAGGAGAAATTAAGCAACTTTTGGATTGAAGCCAGTGTTTTCCATGGGCTGTGTAGGAAACTAATAAACCCATTCTCAAGAGAATAAATAACAATAAAATAAACTACTTACAGTTTAATTCTGTCTATCCTGAAACGACTACAGTATGAGTATATTAGTAAGGGTTGTTTTCCCTGTTAATTTTTCGCGATAATATTCCATATTTGCTGTGAAAATTGAATGAAAATCTGCGGATTTTAATAATATTAGGAATATTTCTTGCCCCTCTAGAAGATTTATTTTATTCTCTCCGATGTGGTTCACTTATCAAATCCACTAGCTAGGCAGTTAATCAGCGCTATGATAATGATTTATTTTGAGTAAATATTTACAGTTGTTACTATTATAATTCTTGAAAACACTGATATGGGGCATCTTGATTGGGAGGTCGATTTTTTGAGAGGTTTTTACCGGTGTAATCGCCAGTCACATTTACAATGCAATTTTTTATTGATAACTGTATAGCATATAACTAAAATATGTATTACAATTATGGAGGATAAAAAAACATGAGCTAAATCATGAATATTGATCAGGCCAATGTAAGTTTAAATATTTTTGTTGAACATTATAAGAGTATATAAACCGAATTTCAGTTAGTTTGTTTGCATAAAAATACTTTTTTTTTTTTTTTTTTTAATCGTTTTCCTTTTTCGTTTAAGATAAATAAAAAATAATACAATTACAAAAGCCATTAAAATATTAAGATGATTAAAATAATTTTTATGGTTTTTATTTTGCCATTTCAGTGTTTTTACTTATCATTCGTTCATGCAGAAAGCATGTTTTGATGTTTATTTACCTACTTATTTCGTATAAATGAATCGTTGAGTACCGTGGACAACAACATTGCTCTCTTTAAATCTTTACTGAACAGCTGATTCAACTTCTGTGCTCTATTACAAACAAACAAACAATATAACTTGCGATTGGTTGGGTTTTTAACTCATATATAATGTTCACGGGTCTTAGTACATTTAAGAAAAGGTAATTTTTTCATCTGATTTTGTGAATTGTTATATTTCTTAGTTATACATTTATAATATATTTTAGGAAACGAACAGTAGCTGATTAATTAATCTAGATTTACTTAATTGAATTAATTGACCTACTTAAGTATTATTCAAATAAAAACTAGGACATTTAAACAGCCACGTTGACAACTGGATAGTATTGTAAATTTATAAAAATTAAATTACTATATATCCGTGCTTAGGCGCATTCGCTTCATTTTATATAAATGAATACATTATCGTATCTTATCGACTGGCAATAAATCATAAGTCTAATAATTAAATTGATTTATGGTGTTAATCGTTTTGTTTTTTCAGAGTGAGCGGATGTCGCGAGTATTTGTTATCAAGAGTGGCCCAAATTATTTATTACTGAATTATGCTCCACATTAATTTCTATAAATAACTACCGACGGAGGGCTTGTCCGGTTTTCTAGGAGTAACCATCATAGCGGTGTATATATAACTATGATAGTGAAAAGTGATTCAGAATCTGTACAAGGAACAGTGAATGGGGTACGTTTCTGCTGGGATTCTCTATTTATGGATACATTATTACTTTTTGGAGAATTTTCTTTTCATTGCCAGCTTTTCCTTCCATTATCATATATATATATATATATATATATATATATATATATATATATATATATATATATATATATATATATCATATCATATATCACATTAATCTTTATCATTATACGAGAATAAAAGATAAAACATTTTTTCAACCATAAACTCCTAGGAAGCTTGATAAATTTTAATCAAATTCGAATCTTTAATTTCTTATTCGACAATCTAATCACTCTGTAATATGTATGTCCACTTGATCTAAATATATAAGTCCTTTGAGTTGGACGAGATTTAATGTACATATTCCCTTTAGGCATAACTGGATACGTCAGAAATATTTATTTTTGCTTTCATAAATTTACTAATTTCCAAATGACAATATTATTTAAATAATAGACCGATACACTGTTTTAAATATTAATAGAGATATTTATAATAACTGAATTGAAACTAACGGAAAAAAAACATTATCTAGAATGTAGGAAATAAAATAAAAAACAAAATGATGGATATTATTTTTCTTCAAAATAACTTCCGTTCCTTCTATACATTTCTTCCAACGACCGTAAAAGTTGTTCTCTGACTTGTTCAAAGAAATTTCTTGGCAATGAATCAATAAATTCGAGATATGGATATTTGCTTTCTTTTCATTTTAAAGTATTTTTTTTTTCAACGCGTCAAAGCTCTGAAATAAAATAAGTCATTTGTGGGAAACCAGGGAATATGGTTAATGAGGGGAAATTATATTTTCAGATTTCACAATTTTTTTAATTAATTTTAAATTGAGAAACATACATGTGCTTCAGTATGTCTTGAAAAAAATAGGGACTATGTCTGGGCGATCTTTCATTAGTCATTCATTTTTAAGTGTAAAGAAATACATTATAGTCGAAATATGACCTCAATCCAATCTTCGTTGATGTTGAAACGGCGGAAAGTCAGTAGATGAAAAACACGTGAAATATCTTCCACTTATTTAGTTTCTCCTCTACATTTCTCGCTTTCTGTGTGACGCCTCTTCAGGAGCAGTTCGCTTACTATAAAAAGATTCGACCACAACACGGAGGCTGTCACGTAAGGAGTCTTGGAATTATTAGAAGATGTTTTACTGGATATAAGTGGGGCCTTCCACCATTTCACCTCCAACGAAGAAATATACAATACTCTAACCTAAGAAATGTCATGAAATATTTTTGCGTAATCTCGACTGTTAATTGTGAAATAAGTAATTTTAATAGTAGAGACTATTTATTTTTTTAGAAGGCATTTAATTAGTTATTTTGTAAGCATAAATTATATATTTTTACCAATTAGTGCCATAATATATCTCTTCAAGGGATGGGTTTAAAGAAGATAAATGTTGGAAATAGTCGATATAGGAAAAGGATTAGTTCCCAAAACTGACGTGGACACCACTTGACTTCCGCTATGATTTTGGGAATGTCCTGCCTTTGGGAATTGAAACATCTATTCTCTCATTGGCTGTTCTTATAATAAAAAGCCTAACGTTAAGCAAGGTTTGCCTTGAATAGCGAGATTCCCTTAAAAGGAATTATTTAATATTCAAATTTAATAAGATTATACCCCCATGTCCATTTTACCTTGATGCTGATTGTTTCTGGAAATATATGTAAATATACGCTAGTTTATGTATATATTAAATATATGTTATTTAGATATATGCACATATAAATAAATTTAAACTTAGGTAAAATGTGTTTCTATACATATGTATTTATACTGTATTTAATACTTCACTATTTAACAGATGGCATCTAGTTCTAACAAATCTTGTATAGATAAAGCTTTTTAAAGCTAATATTAAAGTTACACTATTTATATGATTTTAGCAGATTTCCCTTAAGGGAAATCAGCTATTGAGGTCGTACTCATGACGCGATTTTCGAAAATTTTCTTCAAATGTCCATCGATCCTACCCAGGAGATGACGAAAATGAGGTCCGTTCAAAATTATATATATATTTGTCTGTTAACGCTCTAGCGGTCGCAATTTTTGTTTGATCGTTTCCAAACTCGATATTTAAACGTTTTATGCAAAAAGACAGATCAAGTTGGTTAATGGCTCAAATCGGACCAGTGGGGGGGGGTTTAGAGGGGGGATTTTCGAAAATTCAAAGTATCTCCGTTATTATGCATCGGATCGAAAAATTGTATAGAACCAATCTTATTGCAAATTAAATTTACTATAAATATTGTTATGTACATTTATTCTCTATCTTGAATATTAACCGAGATATTTGCATTTTTATTAAGTCTGTGGTCCGGTATAGTTCGGATTACGTCGGCTATCTTCGTCATTTCTCGGCTCAGGTGGAAGCTTCTTCTAACCTTGTCTGTCGTTTCTAACCTTACCTTACCTTCGTTACTTTGTGAGATTTATGCACAATGCACACAAAGCAGGGGAAAATCTGCTTAGTTTACGCAGGCCCTGCATGACGGACTTTTTTAAGGCTTATGACTAATTTTAAAGTTTGTTATTTTTATGATTTTATAACCATTGAATAATAATAATAAGTTTTAATGTATTATTGAGATATAGGTTGGCATCATCTTTACAAAGGCACCATAATAATATTGTCTAGGATATTCCATCTACGTAATCTCTTATGATATTTCAAGTAGTTTTAAAAATTGAATCTAAGGCTACCATTACCATCCCTTCAAGCTTTGAAAGATGTTAAAAAGTTTTAGCCAAAATATTATTACGTTAGAGCTATTCTGGCATTTTGTAAAAGTTTATTTTTATGCTTATTTCCACTCATTTCGTAGACCGAATTTTCAATGGAAATACGTCCAAAGCTACTTCATTGAATCATGTTTTTGATTTTTTATTTCTTTTTTAGAGTCTAGCTATGGCGGATGTTTTTATTCTCCATCACGTTCCAGATCAGCCACGTGTTGGTTAACTCTTGTGGCAGTCTTCTAACCTGTCTGTCCCACATAAACTTTATATTTTTTAGCCTGAATATATATATATACACACTAACGGAAATTAGTACAAATATACCTATTGTATTTTAATTTTTGGTTGTGTTTACACGCTTTGGCATCTCTGTATACTCCCGTATAGCACTCATATTAATCCGCTGATATTTAGCAGGTAAACTTTAGGAAAATATTTGATTTTATCATAAATGGCGGCACAATTCCTTCTGCTTCCAGGGGCGTGCCACGATCCTTCCCACTTTACACGTCTTCTGGACCTATGAATTTATTTATTGGCGAAAACATAAAACTAGCTCCAACATGTCTAGGATAGGATGTTCAACTGCAGATAAGAGGACGGTGATAAAGAACATTTTGTTTTTAATAAATACAAGTTGTGGCTTGTTACTCCTAATGTTTTGTTTTCCACTCTTCTGTTGTATTTTTATTTTAATACTTGGGTATTGTAAATCAGACTTTCACCATCACTTATTAATGTGGTACAAAAAATACACCTTGGCATGAGGTGGTATACTCATGTATAGAGTTTTCACTCAATGCACGTGTTCAGAATTATTTTCTTACCATTTGTCCTTGTTGAATTATATCAGTATTATTTATGTCTGTGTTGAACGTTGCCATGCAGTAATTAATTTTAAGGGTGTAAGGGGGGAAGTGAGGGGGGGGGGACGCCCTCCTGCCCCCTCCACGTAGGGGGAACAGTAGCAGCAGACACCAGCCCCAGTCCTAGTCAGTCTCTCTGGGTCCTCCTTAGCTCTGTCATCAACTATCGTATACGACAATGCGCAAGTTTATATGTTCGCGTTTTATCCGATAATTTTTCATAACTTCCGAAGAAATTCATTGTCATTGAGGTTCATGTGATTCTATTTTCACTATTGTATGTCCTTCCGCATTTTCGTTTTTTTTTCTTTTCAATATTCTTTAGTTTGCTTCTGTCAGGAGTAAATACGCTTTCGAATGTTGGTGTTTTTTGTGCGCAAGATAATTTATTTTATTAATGCACTAGCCGAAGAGGGTGTCAATATATAGCAAATATCTGTTATTGGTGTAAAGCAATAATTTACCATTCAAGCTCTTTTTATTTCTTCATAATTACAACATTTGTAGAACAGCGGCCCAAATTTAGTTCTATTGACATTTCTTATTTAACAAATCATTTTAAAAAATGAGTATACATGAAGAGTATTTACTCCTTAAAAATAATTTGTTGGGCCGTCGTTTGAACTTCTGATCGTCCAATATTGTCTATCTGAAATTCTAATTGAGCCGGGGCAGTGCTCGAAAGGTGAAGTAGGAAAGTGTTGCTTGGAGTGCTAACGCGTCGGCAGTGATTGTAGTGTTGAGAATAGCTGAAGGTGCGTCTGTCAACTAGTTTCTGTAACATCTTTGACACAAGATGGAAGTGAGGCGAGACAGAACTCTGAGCCTGACACCTTGTCCTCCAGTAGCACCTACATCGCCTGCCAGTCGGAGATCGTCCATCGCAGCTGTGTTCTCCAAGTTATACCTTACAGGTCAGTCGCCACCGCTTCTTAATACTCCAAGAGGTGGATGTCTTTGCAGAAAAAATCACCTTGTCCATCTCCTAACTATCTTTTTATCAGCCCTCCTGACTAAAAGTCTGTCTTGTAGGGGCTGCGCGAACTAAGCAGATTTCCTTCTGTCACGTATTTCCATTTATCTGAAAAAGTAGAAGTTCAATGAGAACAATATTTGGTATTGTGCTTCATAATATAACAGCTTATTGTTAATATTACATGAGTGGAAGTGGAGGTTTACTGAAGACCGGAAACTATAAGATGCAAATATCTCTGTTATTAACCAAGATAGTAAAAATACGTACGTAACATGATTTATAGAACATGACATTTTCAATACGATACGCTCTATACAAATTTTCTATCCGACAAATTATCGAAAGTCTCCCCCTCTAAACCTCGCCCTCCCACTGGTCCGATTCTTGTCGTTAACGAATTTGATCTTCATTTTTGCATAAAACGTTTAAATATCGTGTTTGGTAACGTTCAAACAAAAATTGCGTCCGCTAGAGCGTTAACAGACAAATATATATTTATGGTTTTGAACGGACCTCATTTTCGTCATCTCCTGCATAGGATCGGTGGACATTTAAGGAAATTTTCCAAACATTGCGTCATGAGTACGACCTCAATAACTGATTTCCCTTAAGGAAGATCTGCTAATAAGACGTATTCAATATTGGTTCCAAAAATAAACTGTTCATCCTTTGTGTATGTGTGTGTTGTTATTTATGCACGGACTATTTGTTATTAGTATTATAGAAAATTTATGTTTTGAATATTGGTAAATCAGTAATTTCTCCCTTCTGTGCTTCTACTTGTGAATTAACGTTATCCACTTTGCACTTTTAACTGTCTAACTATAGCATTAAAAAAAGCTACGATAAGCGAAAGTCGTAACTCTTACCTGAAGCGATTACGTCTAAGGAATTTTCTCCTAACTATTAATATTTTATTGAATAGAGTGTATTTATGTGTTTTTCATTCCTTTCTTCTTCCAATTTTTTTTCTATCTGTTCTTAATTCTCTTTTGTATTCTCTTTACTTCTTGTACTTATGAGGAGTTGATTTAATTACGATTTTCGGTCATAATGGATAAATGTAAATCATTTAATTTACATATTCTTCAGATGACTTTATCTCATTTTAAATTATGAGTGAGTTGTATCAGTTTTGATTGCTTGCATTCAATTAGAAAATATAAAAAGTATTGCCAACGACAACATCTGTTTAACTACATATAATCGCTTTGTGGTCATTAGAATATTGTATAGTCAGAAAACAAGTTTTCGATTCTTCTAGTTATTATTATTATGTCCTGAATGGTTTTGTTATTTTATTTCCCCCAAAATATAATGTCAGACGGAAGCCAGTACCTGTTTCCGCCCAGATACTTGTTTATTAATTTTTCTAATGCACTCTCCTTGACTATAGTTTCTGAAAGTTGCAAAGTTAATAATGAAAAAAACAGTTACTAAATTAAAAATATAAAAATAATAGAAAATATCATTACATATGCTGATAAATTATGTTTATTTAGCATATTCATTTCATCTATTTCTAGTAAATCTCTTTAGAAATAGAATATTATAACTAGTAGTTATACCAGGATTCCAGTTTGCCAAAGGACAAAAGCACATTATAATGAACTATCAAAGGTATTATCATATGAACTATCAAAGGTAATAATTTGAACAGACATTTAAATATATACTTAAATTCCTATTTAGAGAAGTAAAACAAGTTCAACTAATCAAATTTTTGTAGTACCTCAAAATTGACTTTTAAACCTAAAGTTTTATAAATGCTATCTTCTAAATGCTCTAAGAAAGGGCAGTTGGATTTCAAGAATATTTGATAAAAATATTATGAATTGAGATTTAAAACTCAATATTTTTTTTGAGATTCTTGAAAAATTTGGATAGTTAAATTAATGTGTTTTCTCGACATGCGATTCAATTTATAATATGGAACTTTATTTAATTCCTCTCAAATAAATATTTTGAGCAACTAATCATCACAGTATCCTTAAAATTATATGAAATAATGATAAATTTAGTCTTTCGATAAATTATGTAGTTATTGATTTTGTTTAAAGATGTTATAAATAAAATTAAACAACGCCTGCATTTTTACATTCTCTGCTACCGGAGGGCTAGTGTAATGTAATGTACTGTCGACAAACAGTACAGTTCCTTGGAGTATTAGTAAATTTTATATACAATCTTTTTTTAAAAAAATTGGGCGTTAACTGGAATACAAGATTCAATTTAAGATAAGAAGTTAATTCATTGTGATTTATCCATTGTATTCTCACGTTTCAGAACTAGCTTGAAATGACCCTCAATACATTTGTCCTTGCCATTATGGGGACTAAACTTTAGGAAAAGTTAATAATAAACTACTAGAAATGACAGAAGGCTTTTTCTGATTTAAAATCCAGATTTTTATAGCTGACGAGTTAATTTTAGATTTTATCTCATTCTATTCTATCACAGATGTCCTAGAAAACGAACTGTAGATTAGTCACATGTATCATGTTATTTATTAACAATATACAAAAATAGTATGATACAGAAATATTGAAAACAAGCTATAAGAATTGTTTACCTATATCATTGTGTATTTGTATGACTATATATATACTGTTGATGGTCAGTACCTGACCAGGAAGAAGGAGTGTTCAATAAGCAGCGAAGTGCTAAGTATCTCGATTACTTTGCTTCCTACGTGAAATATACTTTAACAATAATCGACTGGAAATTAACTTTACATTAACTGTTTTTCCGTACTAGGAGATGTAGTGAAGTCAGGGTCAACAATAGATAATTCCGTCAAATCTTCGCGAATTGTTGTAAATGACTCCATTAAACAAGATGCTCATCGTCATATTATGACGTAAAAGAAATGACATTTTCCCTAAAGGAAATGAAAAACACTAAATTAAAGTAAATAAAAACATAATAGGTTTCTTTAATCCACTCCAAAATAATATTGACAACTTGGTCTCAGTCCTTCATTAAAAATACTTACTTATAAACAGCTTTTACAGTAACCGTAATAATTATTATTATTTATTAACGTCCACTTTTTGCAACTTAGGCTAATTGGGACGGGTTATTTACAGGTTACCACCCTTTTCTAGCAAGGGTGGGACTTAGGATGTTATTTAATGAATTCCATCATTAAATAATTTCCTTTGCCCAGGCGAGAATCGAACTCGCTATTCTAGGTTTACCATGTAATAATTAAGCAGTTAGAAAGTTTGCATATTTGTCATTTTTGGGGAAAATACATAAAAATTATTAATTATTGAATGGCATTCTGCATTTAAGCCAAATTGCTACGGGTATCTACCGCGCAACGACTCTCTCAATACGTGATTAAAAAAATTAAAGTACATCTTTAAAGTTAACATTCATTCTCCCCACCCATTAATTTTTATAATACTAATATGTATATCTTGCAATTTATGCCTGGTTGCCGATACATAATATCTATTATCCATGTAATATTAATAATAATATAAATATTTAATTCATTTGTATATTTTGTGAATTTTCAAATTGTTGACTGGAGTTATAGTGCGCCCAAAAATTTGTATTATACATTAGTAGGCGGCAAACATTTTTATGAGTAAGGTCTCTTCAATGGCAACGCAAACAACTTTTCTTATTAGCATATAAAAAAAAAAACGAGCAAGAATGATTCTTCTTTGCTAGCCTCCATTTCAAACACCAACAACATACGGTTTTAATAATGTACAAGAACACCACTCTATCTCTTTCTATTCTTTTTTACCTACTCTTTCATGTTTCTACAGTATGAACTATATTTTTTAATATTTTTTTTGTTAATTTTCAATGGATGATTTACAATAAACGCAAATGTAAGACGTTATTTATAAAGAATTCTTGCTCTCCTGTTTTGACATTGACTGGAATAGCAGGGAATCCTCGCCTATTTATAGCTCGATAAAAAGAGTCTCCGTCGGCTTCTCTTTCAATTACAGAAAAATATTTATTTTTTTCCCTCGGTAAATATTTGTTCAACCTTATCGATAATAAGCAACCATTGTGTTAAGGAATAGTTCCTGCTTTTTCATCATAAATAAATAAACTAGATGTTATCTTGACTTAGATCAATATTCTTTTCTTTTATTCATTATTATTGTTTTGGAATTTTAAAAGTCTTGTCGATTTCCATCCTCAACAGGTGAGGTGCGTGCGAAAGTTTTTCCAATAATATCTAACAAAGAAAGATGTGGTTTCGTTTAGCCTATTGTCAAGCCTTATATATATATATATATATATATATATATATATATATATATATATATATATATTAAAAGCCTTATATATATAATTTTACTGTACGTGTGTATGTCACTGAACTCCTACTAAACGGCTGGACCGATTTGAATGAGTTTTTTTGTATGCGTTTGGGTGACCGGGGGGGGGGGGTTGTAAGGAAGGCCTAAAATTAAAAATAGCGATATTGGGTTTTCGACAAATATGCACATGATAAAAGTTAGTAACTTTTGTTATATTCACTTTTGTCGTTTAACAAAGTATAAACGAGATATACACTAAAAAATGAAAGTGGTAGCCAACACACTTATTAGGCACTAACGATTGAACCGAACTTAACAAGACTCTACATGTAAATTAACATTAATTCTTCCATGATTATAAGCTATATTAAATTTTCTAGGTTTGAACGGAAATGGGGGTTATAAGAGAGGCCTTAATAAAAAATTTGCGATATTTCATTTTCTATTTGTTTTTAGGCAAACCTGCACATAATAAAAGTTGTTTCTTGTGATATTAAAAATAACTTTTGTTTTAAACATAATATAATTAAATTTAATATCCTAATCGCTTGAAATATCATCTGTCGGGTCCGCTAGTTGATTATAATTACAATACAGATGACCACTATTTTTATTTCTGAAAAAACAAATGTTTGTTATATAAAACATGCTTCAATTTCTGTAAATGATTCTTCATAGTCTGGCCTAGTGTTTCAGGTGGATTTCAGCTTCTCCGATCAGTTGTTAATGTCCAGGGGTTTCATTCCCATTATTAGCCGGTTTCTGACCAATCATAAAGTGATAAATATATTCGTTTTTACCAATAACTTATCAGGAGAAGTTGATTATAATCTTTTAGAATCAAGTTATCAAGGGGGGTGGGGCTGGTATTAACTTCTTTGACCACAGCATGCCTAATCAAGAAACAAAATGAGATCCTTCGCGCAGGGGCTAAACAGACCAAATAAAACAATTGGGTCAAATATTTTTGATGCCCTGTTGATAATGACCCAGTGGGAAAGTCCTAACGAACTGTACGCGGAGCCCCTGAGTTGGCACTGGTAATCTCTAACATCTTTGACTATCAAACATCCTTTTCTCTGCCAACTTCCAGAAATACTTTTCGCATGAAACAGTGACTCTCTTATTAAACAGTATCTTCTATCAACCTACATACTTATTATTCTGAATACTAGGTGAATCCCCTTTTTCTGAGTCGTGGTCATATTTAGCAAAAACTACCTTCTTGGGGGTTTTGAACATTGGATAGTGGTGGTTGAAGGAAACCTTTATTGAATTTTTAAAACTTTATGGTTCCTAATGAAGATGAACAAACCAACCATGGTTCATTCAACCATTTTCGTTATACCATATTTTTTTTTATATTAAAAGAAATAAAATTTGTATAAAAAAAGTCCGTGACGCAGGGATTTTGCAAACTAAACAATTTCCCATGTGACGGTATGACACTATACTAATATCATCTCACCATATATTCTCTATTTCTAAATATTGTAAAACTGCAATGGGTAGAAGAGGGGTGAAAGCAGAAAAGCATGAATACCCCCTTAGAACAACAATTGTAACAAGATGAATATTGGTTCTAAAACAATTTTTAATCCGTCTCATAATAACGAATATATTTTGAATTTTTGAATTCCCTCCCTCTACCCTCCTCTCTCTTTTATTTTTTGAATGCATTTCATCTAATGAAGACCTTTTGGTAAACAATATTTGTTTTTAAGCTTGGGATAAGACGTGTCATGATATATTCGGTTATTGTTAAAGCAGGATGACTAAAATGGGGGGGGGGAAGGATTTACTCTGATGGCTGAAAACTATAAATTGAAAATATCAGGGGTAATTTTTTAGATAGAAAAAACATGAATATAGCAGCATTTATAGTAAATTAAATTTGCAATAAATTATAAATTGTTTCTCTACAATTTTTTGATCCAATGTATAATGATGGATATGGTTTGAATTTCTTAAATCTTCCCTCTAAACCCTCGATTTCAGCAGTAAAAGAACTCTATCTTTAGTTTTACTTAAAACATTTTAATATCTATCTGATTTGGTAACGGTCAAACAAAAATTAGGTAGGATTGTTGGATATTTAAAGATATTTTTCGAATATTCCATCATGAAAAAAACCTCTGCAGCTTGATTTCTCTTAAGATAAATCTTTTAGTATAATACAGGAGAGTTTAACAACTCGATTGACGAAAAAACAGTTTAAATCATTAGATATTAACGAAAAATTATAAATGCTTTCTTGCCATTAGTAGCCACTAAATGCCAAAATATAGCCATATTTTATTGCTTTTGACACAGAGAGGGCTGTAAAAAGTAGGACCTTAATTTGCCATGGGGTGGTGCTGAGGTCAGTTGCGTTTACAATTACTCCAGCAGCTTGGGGATGCATAGCTATTTAATCCCGAAACCACTAAGTCCAATCTATATATATATATATATATATATATATATATATATATATATATATATATAGATAGATAGATAGATAGATAGATAGATAATTAGTGGCAATGACATAGTAATGCTACGTTTAAGTAGCTCATGGTAAGGCTAGTTATTTCTCTTTATGTAGCTTCTATAAAAATACGATTTTATTATTGGTTGCAAGTGTATTGTTGAATTTTATCGCCTCCCCTCGCATTGTCATGCTGATTATAATATCTCTTGTGTCAACATATGCAGATAAACCTATTGTATTCCTACTTTAACCTTGTATATATTCTAGTCATAGCATAAACTACTGTTGTCAAAATTATGTAATTGTTATATCAAAACGGTGGCATAATAAGATATAAATATTAATATTCACAGTCCACAACATTTCCTTCTCAATATGTAACAAAGTACAAATAACACAGCAAGCGTGAATGAATACAAATCGTTCATATATATAAAAATGTTAGTACTTTAAAAAAAAAAAAAAAAATAAAAAAAAAAAAAAAACCTTATAATATGTATATAATATAACTTATTTTTTCTTAATCATATATTTTCATTGAACGTTCATTTATTCTTTTAGATTCATCATATTAATAATCCATTAAAACAAAAAAAAAACTCACAGAATCTTTTTACTTCCTCAAACATAACTGCATTTTCTCTAACAGTTAAATCCTTTTGATCTCACTTTGCTTATAAAAAAAAAAAACATAACCAGAAAGTCTTTCACACAGGCGGTGCTAAGCAGATTTGGGCAATCTAGTTACTTCAATTCACCTCACCGTCTATTCCTTATTTTTTTCGGAGTCGAAATTTTAACTGGACATGACATGTTTAATGTCTCAGTTTCTCAAAGTGAACATCGGCTGCTGAGGATTAATGGCTTTTTTTTTTTTTTTTTTTTTTTTTTCTGGCTGAAAATATCAAAATGCAAATAATTCACTTAATATTTGAGAGAAGAAAAACATTCATACAACTGCAGTTAAAGAAAATTTAATTTGTGAAAAGATGGGTTATATAGCATTTTTTGATCCTTCTCATAATAACGAAGATATTCTGAATTTGTTATTATGCCACCTCTAGTTGTATTTAAGCCATTAACTGTTGATTAAAGTAATCTGTTAACCGGGGAATTTCCTTTTTAATTTCGCATCATAAAATGTGCACGTACTCTTCCACTAGGACGTGTACGTCACGCTCGGAGAATGTAATTTCATATTATTTTTTTTATTTATGCTTAAATAAATGAAAACACTATCATATATATATGTGTGTGTGTGTGTGTGTGTGTGTGTTTAATTATATTTAAAGCGTAAAGGAAAATACAAAATTACAAGCAAAAAGAAAAGAAAAAAAAATGGAAACTTCGCATTAAAAATTCCTGAAAAAGTTAATTCCCTCCCTAACTTAAATTCATGTCGAGAAATGAATGCATGACTTAATACCTTTGTTGTTGCGTCCTGACCGTTCTAGGGTTCAACATATACTTCAAGGACGTATTCATAAGTCCTACCCGTAACCGATATTGTTTACGTTAGACGTATGTATACGTTCCGCTCCGTTAACATGTTATTATGAAATGTTTCGGAAATTCTCGTCATGATTACAATCTAAAGGAAATCTGCTAAAAATGTCGATAGCCTATCAGAAGAAAAGCTTTCATTTAATGTAGTAAATCAGCTGTAATAGTATGAAGTGGGAACAAATAAACGAGTTGATCCTGTGAGTCTAGTTTTTAAATCTCCCCCGCCAGATGTCGTAACATGATGGTGGTAGTTGTAAAAGGGCTTATACTGGTACGGCACGAGGGTAGAGTCGAAGGTTATATGTGGAAGTAGGGTATATGGCCGATCTAATCTGATGAAAAACGTCCTTGCGGTGGCCGTCTCCCACTAGATAGCTAGTCTTTGATGCTTTCTTTTCGCTTCAATAGCCATAGAAAGCTCCTTCTCTTTTCACTATTTCTCCTAGGAAAAAAAATATTAATTTTTTCCTGCCTTTAAAATACCAATTTTACGACGGTACATATTTTCATTATTGAGTTATCCAATTTTAAATATCCGGAAAAGTAGGTTTTTTGGCTTTTTACTAATTTTATTTTATTTCTTTATTAGGAAATATCAAAAGTGGAACTCAGTTGGACGATTATTAATACACTACGAAAGTAGAGTATTAGGGTGAGAGTAGAGGGAGAAGATAATGGTACCAAACTTCGTCATGTTGACTCAAGAGTGCGCGCGCTTGTGTGTGTGTGTATGTGTGTGTGAGTGTGTATGAGAGAGAGAGGGAGAGAGTTTGAGAGGGGGGTTGGGTCCCAAGGAGGTACATACATACCTACGAAGGAGTTACTAGCCTCAGTATGTGAATATACTTGGTATAAAAAGAGCGAATGTCTTCTTATCCTAATTTAACAGTGGGATAAATTTTTAATCTAATGATTTTATTAATTGTTTTAGTATTAGAAAAAATCTACTCATAAATAGGGGATACCCCAGATCCAGTAAACGAAATGCGTTAGAATTCGCCTAAATTAAGTTTTACTAATAAATTGTTATTATTTCATTTATAAGCTTAAGTACTTCAAGTGAAATTCAAGTTAAATCACAGAGTTTTTGCAAGGAATGATGACAGAAACTACGTCTTTTACGACACTCAGTTTAATTTCTAGCTTAAATCAAGTCGACATTCTCAGAACTGAACGTATAATAACGAAACAACATATTGAAACATTATAAAGCGTAATTAGTAATTACAACTATTAAAAAAATCTCATACTGGATAATCCCTGATAAGAATTTCATCATGTTATTTCGTTGAATGCTAGGATGACACAGATGCTATTTTATGAAGGAAAACTAGATTTTCTTTGACCTCACGAACGATAATAAGTTCGTTAATATTCGTTCAAAATCCATTCCATGTCTCACTCGTATAACAATGGCTCGGCAATTTTGAAGAAGCAAAGGGATTAGTCAGAGCTTAGTTAACAAAGTATTTATATTTCTTCGGGAAACCATTATGAATTCAGTTCGTCCAATTACCACATTCTACTTAACGGGTATTAAAACTGAATGACTGTACAGCTCTACTAGACACTACATGCACTTGTGTTCTTGACATGCACTACAAGACACTTCGGTTACGTGAAATTTCTTCATAAGTTACTTCAAATCTTTATTTTTAATCGGAGCACCATTTCTATTTGTACTCGTCAACGACGAATAACACTGGTAGTATTAAATGTAACTTGAAATAAATTTAGAAAATCTGCCATATATGCTAGAGGGGGGGGGTTGCATTTTGAAAATGCAAATTATCTCCTTTATTATGAGTGATAATGTTATGCAACGAATCTTGTTAGAATATTGATGCTCTACAATCGTTACTCTATCTTTACAGTTTTTCGTAGCTCAAATATTAAGTGAGTTATTCGCACTTTTTTAATTCTTAGACTTCAGAAAACTTCTACTTCTACTAATCGGGTTTTTACTCAGATATATATAAAATTAAGGGTGTGATGAGATCTATAGTATGACATACCATTACGCGGGAAATCTGCTTAGTTTACGAACCCCCAGCGTGTCTGACTTTTTTTATGGAAGATCGTCCTTCTTTATTTGGGAGTTGATTTATAGAACAGTTTTTGTTCAGTTTAAAAAAATATATTAAAGCAAATTTAAATCCTTGAATTATTTATTTCAATGTACATGCAATATAATAAATAATTCATGTATTAAAATGATTAATACATTATAATATTATTTGCAAAACCCTTTGCTTTCGACATGAATAATGAATGACTGTCTTTATCTGTCAGTGACATGTGCTTAAGAGCTGGTTAGATTGTGTCATAGTGCTCTACCTTTGCCAACGAACTAAATTGAAAAGTGAATCACTTTTAAGATTATATTTCATCCATGCCACTAAACCATACTTTATTAAACATATGTCACTTTATTTCAATAGCGGATTATACTGACATTTCGACTTCAGGTGTAAATATAAATTATATTGGTCAGCCCACTAACTGCACTTAATATGAGAAATGATTTAAAACCGAAACGATGTAGCAAGATTTATGCCACTATTTCTATTTATTTTAAAAAATAAGAAATGTTTGTTCTATTTTATGCCGACAACCATGTACTATGGTATTCTTAAAGAATACCAAACCGTTTCATGAAATAAAAAACTTACTACCGCTAATTACATTACTTAACATAAGAAATAAATAAATAAAACTGGAGTAATTTGTTTTTTAATTTTTAAAATCATTCCGAAGGCTTTGCTTTGCCTATTTTTCATTAGCTTTAGATGCTTCATTACCAACATCGACTACCTATTTCATAGCACATTCCAACAAGGCTATTTTAAACCAACAGTAAGTGTTAATTGTTCTCATTAATAAATCTCGTATTGTGCTTTTATTGGGACATTGTGCAGTTTATTACTGTTAATAAACTTTTAATTGATTTGTACTAAATCATTTATAGCTTCTGAAAAACTATTAGTATAGAACGTTACTACTAAAGAACATTATTCCTTGAAATGCCTGAGCTATAATCGTAAATATAAGAAATATACGAAGATAAAATACAAATTAAAAAAAGAAAATGAAAGATGTTCAATTTCGAGTAATATTTTTTTCATAGTACTCATAAACATTAATAAGTTTGATTTTTAATAGTAATTATTATTATGGTTAAATAGTTGTTAAAACTGGATGGTTATGGTGTTGTTAATGATGGAGTAATTACTGTGAAAGAATACAAAAACAATAAAAACTATTTTACGAGAAATGAGGTACTTTTCAGGTTTCTTCACTATTCAACAGTCTCTATGAACTGCATTTTGTTTTAATGTTATAAAACATAAAGGGACGGTTTTCAAAAGTATTATTATAACGTGTATGATTAATTTTATCTTCGTATTTTGACCAACTTATATTGTAAAATGGATGAAAATATTTTCCTGCACTACAGTATTTATTTGAAGTAGGTATATTGATAGTTAAATTTATCTCCTTTGATCATAATTCAACCAGTGTAATTATGGCTTAACTCAATATTAAATTATTTCGCCAGTTTCACAACTGCATTCTTGTTTTAGACTGGCAGCTATAAAATAATTTATTTTGGGAGTCGCCCGGCAGCCGTGGTGCTCTCTAACGCTCTTCATAGGCACTGAGGATGGAGCTGTTGCCCTGAAAGTCCACTGAAAGTAAAACGCATTGTAGAGGAAAATTCGGCTCCTACTATGTACATCAAAATTGATTCGTTCCTCTAGCACCCCGCTTACCTGGATGAATCTATTCTAAGATTGATATTAGTGACGTTACGACAGTTGACAACATCTGAAGAAGCCGATAATGACCACCTGACGAAGCTGGTTATAAAACATAACGTTCGTGGTAGGAGACATACGGGTATTCCCGAATTTCACCATACACCTATGGGGTTAAGCACTGATTTATCCTCTTGTAATGAAAATCTTAAGCAACTTGTAAAATGTTTTTAACTTTTAGGGAGTGATATATATAGCGATAAATATTTATTATCTGCAAAAACGTGACTCAGGTTATGTTGTGACTTTCATTAGCGGGAGCCGTGCTCGGAATAAATTAGTGTTTTATGTGTTGCCAGTACTGACACTTAACACAGAACTGCAATAAGAGCCGCCAGCTGTTCAGAGAAGACAGTATGCTGGTCGTGAAGTATCTGTACAGCCTAACGATCTATCATATGATCTAATAATGCACTAGTAGGTGTCCATTTATGTGGGACATGTACAGCATATGCCTATCTTATTTCACCTTCTTATACATGTAATCTTGTAACTTTAGGATTAGGAGCTTTCCAAGATGTGAAGGACAGCATAAGGATAACATTCAGCATCCTCCACAATTTTCCTTCACAGAATGAGAGAATATTTATTTTCTATCATTCTACATCTGCTTAGTTTCGCAGCTCAGCATGGCGAGCTTCTGGAACAGAAAACAGTGTTTAATTTCGGATAAATGTAATACTCCTGAATAAATACTCAAATGAATCAGAGTTCTTAGTTGAAATGGATATTAGTTATGATAATAAAAACAAATGGAAAAATGATATATTTACATTTTGGTGATATTGCTTCTTATAGAACTTCAAAGCTTACTTGCCTGCAAGGCTAAATGGCCCTTGATAGATGGGCCTCGTTGAATAATTGTACTAATCTGAATTTTCAATATACGATGAAGTTATTTAAAAAAGATATATAATTTGGGAAATATCATTTACTTTCAGGAATCCGTATTCAAATTGTTTGTTTTTTAAGGTTATTTATAAATCTCTAGGTTCATTTTTAGAATTTTTTAAGGTTCTTAAGTATGAAAGTAATCATTAATCTGTATTCTACTACTTATTGGGCCATACTTGGAATTTTGTTATCACCATCTACAATTAATGTGTTAAGATTTGACTGGGGTTGACGTTAATTCTCCACTGATTTCAAATATTGTTGTTTGGGTAGTACATTTACTGTATTAATTACTTCCGAGAAGATTTTTGCCGGATCATTTGGGATTTAAGGATATTTGAAGGAATGTCAGTTGAATGGGAAGAATTATTCATAAAAAAGGGTAATCATTTAGTTTGGAAAATTATATAGATCTTCACCCCGAAACCTTAGAGAGTTAGAGTAGCGTCATGAAAGAATACTGGTAGAGTACCAGTGTGGGTTAATCCCAGGTCAATCGAAAGCGCCGCCTCTCTCCTATTAGGGAAATACATGTTAGCTTTTCATCAACTTCGGCAAGGCCTTTGACAGTTGTAGAAAGGCAATAGTAGATGTGGAGGCATTCCAGTCTAACTCATCAGATGTCCAAGACGAAAATGGCTATGGAAATAACTTTTTCTTGGGTCGGAACCTGAGTTGCTTGAAGATGAGTCACTACTGGCTTTTGAGACAAGGATTGTTATCACCCGCGTCGTTTAATTTCACACAGGCAATGGCCTATGCGCCGATGTGTTCATCTGAACTAAAAAATCTAATTGGATGGTACTTTAATATAGTCCAAAAGAGAATGGCCAGATCTATATGGCTAAAATTAAGTATGGAGAAATCACTTTTATGATAACCTTATGAACTTTCAATATGCCTCAAATTACTCCCTTCGATTTCACTGTAAAATCAATCCATTGTTCCTAACACAATAAAACCTTTTTACTTCCTTCTACGAAGTAAAGGAAGTATTTTGAAAGTAACGGAAAATTTTGATTTTCAGTTTTACACGGAATTATCCGTTTTCACCCTCTTTGAACCCATTTTGACTAGTTTTGGCGGGATGTCCTTCATCAAATTCATCAAGTACCTCATATAACTCAAATATGGCTAGCCTTAGAACGTTGTAACTTAGCTTTGTTGTGCACATCGCTTTATGTCAAAATCTACTAAAAGTGGTAGGCGATTTTAGAGGATGTTGACAATTTTAAAAATGTAGGTCTCTCCATTCCTATTAGACATTCTCAAGATTTGCATAATATCTTCTTAATTTTTTTATCACAGAAAGATCTATGACATTTTTGAACCGATGCATTGATGACAAAAAAAAAATGAAATATTTTTACATTTAAACTAATTTTTTTTTTTATAAAATAAGAGCACTAAGGTGTCAAGCGGTATCCACATTAAATTTTATATTGTATATAGTTTATATATTAGAAAATATATGAAAACCTGCATCTTTTGAAACTCAGTATAAGACACAAGGCAAAATTTAAGATTTCTATTACAAACATTAATAACAAAAATCAGTACTTTCCTTAGCTCATTTTGTGAAACTTATTTTCTTAGTTTTACAATATTAGTATTCATTCGGAGCTTCTTGTTATTTCATTTTACAAATCAAGTTACATTCTTTACGTTTTAAGTTTCATAGCGGGACTAGAAAAGGCTAGTTGCATAAAGAGGGCGATAATAATTAACATTTATTTTAAATGTACTTGTAGACTTCCCCACTTCTTATCAATATCATTATCATAGTCTTCGGGTACTGACCGCAATGTCGGCCAGAAACATGATCTCACGTTCAGAACCCAAAGACTTTAATTATAACATTTATTTTGTTGAATTGAGATGAATGTCGAAAAAGTAATCCCTTTCTTTTGAGTAAGTTTGTTCGTTTTAGCTAAACATCTGCTTGTCTATTATCAGCCGTTGAAGCGATTTATAGTTGCTATTTTTATCAAATACCATTCTTCAATGGAAGGAAGGTTATTATTTGATGACTGTGTATGAGAGAGAGAGAAGAGCGAAGGTATCCGGCTGTAAATAAAGATTACTGGTTAGAATAGCAAAGGCGGTGTAAAACCTGGGCTCTGTTTACTAACTCGTCAAACCAATCCTTTTCCAGACCTAATCAGTCCCGTCTATTTTCAGACGGTCAAACAAAAGACTTCATTTATAGATAGACAGGATGGGAGGCTCTTACACGCCTTTTATTCTGATTAACTATTGTTCAACATGGCGCTATGAAAATTCGCAGATAGCGAGGTGCAAAGACTCACAGCTGTGATTTCGGAAGTGACGACCAAATTTTAAGCGATTGTTTACTTTATCTCTTCTAGAGTGGCAGTTTACCTCGAAATCGTACATCTTTTTACTTTATGAGTTAAATCTCCGCAGGTGGCTTAAGGTCTAGTTATTGTAGTAGTGTTGTTGATAATGTGTTGCATATTTATCTCTAATTCAAAAATAGACTTCATTTTTAGCCTTCCGTAAGCTGCCCTCATGAAATTTTCAATTCATGATATTATGCTAATTGTCATTTCTCATCCAGGGGCCATTCCTCATCAATTTAACCACGCCATGACACCTACTATTTCAATTTTGATGAATCTTATTTTGGGTGTTCTATTCATTGATTTGAGAAACCATACCAAATTGTTTTGATCTATCCTTAACGGTTTGGATTTTATGGTCTCTTAAAGTTTAGAGATTTTCGTGTTTTTATCGATACGGAGCAGTAAAACTAATTTGTTTTGATTTCAAAAATAATTTATAACTTTTTTATTTAACAACAAATTTTGATGAAATTTTTGTGTGTATTCATAAATATATTTAAGAACAATAAAAAAATGAACAAAGGTGCCAAGTAAGTATTTCAGTTTTACAAATTGTCAATTTGAGTTTTTCTGTAAGGAAATACATAGTTTCAAGTTAAATTGAATATCTCCAAAAAGGAAAAGGATAATCATGGAAATATTTTTGTTGTTTTGGTTCTAAGACATGTGATCTACCACCTAAAGTAATAAAGTGAATGGTTATTTGACTCCTTCATTGTTTATTCCGAGTTTAAAAATAAATATTTATAAAAATTTAGAAATTTATATGAATTAAAAGCAAATGATAAATAAAGGTAACTAAAAAGATAGTAACATTACACAGGTTTATTCTAAATTAAATACTGTTTACTTTATGGGATTCATCAGTCTAAAATGTACTTTGATATGTACAGTTCTTCTGGGTGTCAAAATTATTTTTATGTTGTTGATTTGACATGGAATGACCCCCAACTTACACCCCGTCTTGTTTACATTGAATAATTAATTACTTGAGATAGAAACAAGAATGTCCAGTTGTCATTGGTTTACCACCTCTTCTGCGGCTTGAAAATTTGCAAATGTTTAAGCAGTCGCAGCGTGATTGGCTTATATACATCAAGTCTTATTTTGAGTAAATATGTTTTTGCCTGCGATTGTTGTAATGCCCAGCTTACTGTCTCACATCTCCTTAATTGTAAAAAATGCGATCTTCCAAGACCGCATTTTTGAACCTGAAACCAAACTTAATAGGGCTCCTTGGAAATGAAGAAGAAAACATCAAAAGGCCTTTTGCATTTTTAACTGAAACATGTTTGTTCCAAGAAATATAGACCCATCTACCGCTAATGACAATAGTAGATGCTGTATATTGTAATAATGATATAAAATAAGTATTTTCAAATACGCTACACTTATGTCATAATTTCGAGAGAAGAGGATAAATACCAATTACTGAAGCCATTTGTGTTAAATTCTTCTGTTTCTTCAACAAGCATTAGATGCGTCCATCTGAAGAGGACTTCTAAGCCGATTCGATTCTAACCCCCTAAATGTTATGAGAAATACTAAATATTGGATCCACCATAAAAGTAAATATATTATAATAACAATGAAATGTTAAATTGCGATTATCGGTATTGACCTCTAATTCTATTTCTATTCCAACTCCCTCTCGAAAAAAAAAAGTTTACTATTGAGCACTCTCCCGCACCAACACACAAGCACACACACACACACACACACACACACACACACACACACACACACACATATATATTAAATTTTTTTGGTATTAGAAAAAAAAATATATTATACTAAGATAAAGACTTATTCACGTAGTACTATACTTATTTGAGTCTGGAATAATTTGTTATTTTTTAAATGCATTATTTTGGTCTGTACGTTTGAGTAAAGATGTGGTAGTTTACATTTCAAAGTGTTATTTTCCCTGATAAGTGTGGTTACAGTTTCTAGTTTAATTTGGAATGTGTTGAATTTACAGTAATCGAGAATTCTGCTATCACTACTGATAAGCGGTAGGTATTAGTCATATTTCCAGATAACAACCAGCCGGTGATAAGACTTTTTCTCCCTCCCTTTTTAGTAGTTAGTCATAATTTACTGCGGCGCCTAAGATCATGCTGCTTGTGACGCTCAAGAGATATTCTAGAATCATACAAAATTGTAAGTCCGGCAGTGAATGTCGTTACTTAATTATCGCTGTTCGAATTTAATTTTTATCATAGCATGACGTATTCCAAGTGGGATAACAAATAAAATTTTGACTAAAAATATTTACTTGCTCACAGGTAGAAAAATGAAGTCAAAGATCATAAACGTTCACCTAAAAGTTAAAAGTTATACAATAAAATGAACAAATGTGGCTTATAATAAATTATCCTATGTTATTAAAAATAGTAGTCCAAGAACTTAAGAAAGGGAGGGGGGGTCATCATAATATATTTGCATTTCTCTCGTATAATAAAAGTCTCTTGAAAACAATTTATGGTATTTAAGCTTCGAATAATGTATTTTATTACGTAACAGAGTATTGTTTATGTAACATGAGTAGAAGTGGGGGTTTGCTGAAGGCTGAAAGATGAAAAATGCAAATATCTCGGTTAGTATTCAAGATAGAGAATAAATGTGTATAACAATATTTATAGTACATTTAATTTGCAATAAGATTGATTCTATACATTTTTCCGATCCGAAATATAGTAATGGAGATATTTTGAATTTTCAAAATTGTCCCCCTCAATCACTCCTCCCACTGGTCAGATTACTGCCGTTAACGAACTTGGTCTTTCTTTTAACATAAAACGACAAAAGGTCGAATTTGATACCGATTAAACAATAATTGCGACCGCTAGAGCGGTAACAGACAAATATATATATATATATATATATATATATATATACAGTTTTGACGGACCTCATTTTCGTCATCTCCTAGGTATGTATGATCGATGGACATTTGAAGAAAAATTTCGAAAATCGCGTCATGAGTACGACCTCAATAGCTGATTTCCCTTAGGGGAAATGTGCTAATAAAAATAAAGAACGAAGTACCTTATACTCAGCTTTGGTTCTAGCCTGTGCCGAAATCCTTAATGGCGTGATTTCGAAGTTGCAACACATTTTGAATATAGAACCTTCGAGTATCTTCTTGACTGTCACCAGCAACTTCCTTTGTCTTCAATGATCCTGAAGTTTTTCTTATTGTATCGCTTCAAAATGTCTTCCAAATATACTATTTCTGCTTTACTACATTGCTCCTCTCTCTTTCGTTTCATCCGTAAACGTTACGACAACATAATAATATAACTGTCCAAAGTTTTTGATTCTGCTATATTTCAGTATCCACATTTTACTGCCAATGAAGAAATTGTCTGAGTAATATTCGTAATGAAATGACTGAGTTCACAAGTCTATTATACGTTCAAGAATATTTTATTTCCAAATTCTGAGCTCCTCATGCCCAGTCCTTTCGGTATCTGGCCACACAAAGCAATTACAATTTTTGTTAGAGAGTTACACAAACAACTGAACAAATACTATATTTTATATATCACAAGCTACAGTGTTTAACAAGCAACAGTGTTTTATAACTATAAATAATTTTCACTCCTGAATATATTAAATTCAACCTTTCGTCTAAGATGAACAGCAATCTTAGGCGAAAGGTTGAATTTAATTTAAGGACTTGGCATGCCGAAGGGACAGACTTTTTCATTGTTTTATTTGTTTTTTATAATGTCTGTAAATATTTATGCAATAAACTAATTACCTTTTAAAATATTTTATTTGAAGATTCCTCTCTACTTTATGAATTATCTCAAACTTTCTTATCTGTAATGTGTGTTTTTCCTCCATTACTTCATGATTGCTATAAATACCATTCTTTTCAACTGACTTTCCTGAATATGGTATATTTTGATTAATGATTAGGTCTGACTCATATAATTAATTATTAGCGCTATGTTGTGAGCTGAACTAAGAATGTAAAATTATGTTGTTTAATTGTTGGCTAAACATTATTGAAAAAGCAACGGTACAAACTATTGAAAACGTACAGTGCTGTTTATCTGATTGGAATCTAAAACGTTTGTTTTCTACTGTAATATTGTCTGTATATATTTATTTGTCTGTTAACGCTGTAGCGGTCGCTATTGTTGTTGATCGTTACCAAACTCGTCATTTACATGTTTTATGTAAAAATGAAGATTAAGTTCATTGACGGCTGAAATCGGACCAATGGGAAGGGGGGGGGTGGTTAAATTAAAGAGGGAGAACTTCGAAAATTCATAATATATCCGTTGTTATGCGTTGGATCGAAAAATTGTATGGAACCAATATTATTGCAAATTTAATGTTATATAAATTTAGTTATATGCATTTTTTCAATATCTTTAATATTAAACAAGATATGTGCATTTGTTTAGTTTTCGGTCTTCAGTAAACCCCTAATCCTACTAATGTCATATTAACAATAAGGGGTAATATTATGAAACACTTTATTTGAACCCTAAATACCACACAGTATTCTCGTTACATTTTTACGATTTGAGATAAATGCTAATACATGGCGCAAGTGGGTTAGTTAAGGCAGCCCGTGCGTGACGGACTTTTAAAGCTAGTGTAGGTAAAGGTGTACCTTATAATTTCGAACATCACTCAGAATTTATTTATTTTAGCAAAATTTTGCAATTAATCCTTGAAACTAAATTAATCTGGTAATATATATCACAGAACCGTCAGTTCTAAATGCAAACGTGTTGGTGAATAAAGGAAGGTTCTAACTAATAACCTTCCACGTGTTGTCGTAGGCCGAGACTTGTCCTTCCCCCGTAATTTATATTGCTCAACATCCGGCTGTGGATTCCTAGACCGATTTGTTGATCATGATGGCTATCTCGATTTATCTCACGCGAACGCCGTGCCAAGTAATCTTAAAAGCCAGTGACAATTTTCACTCAACAGCTATTTCATTTCGTGCAGTGGCTTCATTTGCTTTGGATAGTTCGGTTAAAATAAGGTTCGAATCTCTTAATATAAAACAGTAGTTACATGAACCTTATCTTATCTTTTCCTTTTAGAGAAATGAAGTTGACATTAAATATTTGGAAGGCGCTCATTGCTAACGGCAATCCGGTTGGAGGGAGTTGTCAGTGTTTAGATGCATCTGCAATAATAGTTCAAGGAATGTGCAGCATTCACGATTTGGTTTGTGGGTCATTAGGTGGTAATAAATGGGAGATTTCAGTAGCATTTTTAATCTCTAATATCAAACGCCAAAACCATTGACTTTAGCAATGTAGGTATACATTCAGAACAGACAGGTATTTACTCATTTTAACTTAATAAGGAGAATCCTGGGTCCCAAATTTTAGTCCCAAATTAGGAAACATTTTTATATGATGAAAGAAAGTGCAGTTGTCAAAACTGTCAAAAAGCAAGGTCTTTAAATAATTTTCCAGTTATTTGGTGTAACTATCTTTAAAACTGGTGTCCTAATCGGTTGAATTGTCTTAAGAACGCTTTCTACCAGTGCTGCCACTACGTGCATAACAGCAATCAAGATGACCTTTCCTAGTCAGGTGACTACTGCCACCATAATAGTTACCCAAATGAAGTAAACCCAAATCGATATTAATTATAGAAGTTAGTATTTAAACAGATTTTGCTTATCGTTCTATAAAGTTTAATTCTTTTTCGCGAGCCTCACGACAGTACAGACAACAGTATGTATTACAGTTTTGAAGCCAAGGCATCTTTCGTATGGTTTCTTAAGATGATAAGAGAACGACGCTTCAAATTATTAAGACGTTTCTGATGAAAATACAGTTTACATTTCTGTTGATGTCCCAGGGAAAAAAGTCCACCACGCGAGGGCTTCATAAATAAACTAAGCAGATTTCTCACGTGAAGTTTTACAATAGATAAATCTACATACTGGTAACACAGGTAACACCAGCGTCAATATTAAGTGATTAAATACAAACATTAGTGAGTAATCGTTGAGTAAATTTTAATAACCTCCCAACGGAGACTTCTGAATTCTAAACTAACAGGTGAGCTGAACGGATAGATAGAAATATTCTTCACCGGATGGAAAAATAATTACTGAAATATATCTGAATATAACATATTAATTTTAGAGAAAACTATTTACTATATCTAGTACTGTAATTTATAATTAAACAAAATAATTTTTATATCTATCAATAGAATTTTAGTAATCCAAGAACTTAAGACGGGGGGGGGGGAGTTAAACAGAGCATATTTGCATGTATATCGTATAATAAATGACTCTTGAAAACGTTTTTTGGTATTTAAGCTTCGAATAAAATGGTTTATTATATAACAGAGTATTGTTTATGTGACATAAGTACGAGGGGGGGTTTGCTGTAGACTGAATACTGAAAAATGCAAATATCTGGGTTAATATTCAAGATAGAGAATAAATGTTTATAACAATATTTATAGTACATTTAATTTGCAATAAGATTGGTTATATACGAATTTTCGTTCAGAGGGTAAGTAACGGAGATATTTCGAATTTTCGAAATTCCTCCCCTTTAAATCCCCCTGTCCCGAGTCCTATTTCAGCCATTGACGAACTTGTAAGTACGACCTCAACAGCTGATTTCCCATAAGGAATTTTTAGTTCCTTCATTTGTTGTTTTCCTTCAGATGTATTCATTTCTTCCTTCAGATAGGCGTATGAAACCACATACTTAGTTCTCGGACATTATATTAGGAAACCAACCGACTTTGTTGATCTCTTATTAGGAACTATCGTCGTAGCAATGTTCTAGCTGCTAGCGTCGGACTGCATCAGAGGTAGGTTAGCAAGAGAATTGCTGACTACATTGGTTGGGGATTGAGTGAGTGGCTTATCGAAGGGTGAAGGGTGAGCTGCCGGATGCTGAACCTGATTTACTGTAGTTCGATCTCAAACCAACGCCTTTTTCGGCATCTAACCTCACTCTCATGGTCCCCGTTCTACTTTCGTCCCAATCTAGCTAAGCCATTTTCACTCAATACTCTCCCAACGTGTGTCCCCATACATATACACTTTCCCTTCACTTTATACACTTTTCACTGTGTTGGAAACTCATTTTTTTAAAATAAACTGACTGCAGCTCCTCGAAATAAAAGGCTAATATCGAATCCATCTCCTCAAGAAAAAACCCGTCACTCAGAGGCTGCGTAAACTAAGCGTATTTCCCACTCGAAGTTTTACAATAGATAAATTTACGTATTGGTAATACCTCCGTAAATATTAAGTGAATTAATGCATACGGTAATGACAATTCTCCGTCAATTTTACCAACCTGTCAACGGAAAGCGTCTGAATTGTGAATAAACAAGTCTGTCAACCGCTTAGAGCAGATAGATAGAAATATTTTTCACCGAAAAAAAGCCCGTCACGCAGGGGCTGCGTAAAATAATTTTCCCACGTGGTTTTTGAATAGAGAAATTTCAAGAGAACCGAACAGCTACTGAAACGGCCGAACTAGCTAGCCGGAAAGTGACGACTGCAACCGAAGTTATCCGATCTCATCATGACGGTTATGCTAAATAAAATGAAAATACCTGGATTAATATTCAAGATAGAGAATAAATGTATATAACAATATGTATAGTACGTAGTAACGGAGATATTCCGAGTTTTCGAACGAGATATTTCGAGCCGTTAACGAACTTGATCTTCCTTTTTACATAAAACAATTAAATACCGAGTTTGGTGGCGACTAAACAGAAATTGCGACCGCTAGAGAGTGTTAACAGACATATATATATATATATATATATATATATATATATATATATATATTTATATATATATATATATTTGTCTGTTAACACTCTAGCGGTCGCAATTTCTGTGAAAGTCAAAACCGTTATACATACATTTACTTGAAATTACTAAATGAAATAAGGCAGCCCTGGCAAGTAACCGCAGCGCCCACTTTAATCGGATTTGAATCCATTGAAAGATAAAGTTTTATGTGGTTGTTTTGTATTATCACACACTATTTAGAAAATAATGAATTCCTAGCTGTTTGTTGCCTGTTGAAATATAAACCCTTTTACAAATATGTCTGTATGTGGTCCGATTTCAGCGGTTAACGACCTTCATCATTACTATTAAATGAGACGATTAAATAGCGAGTTTGGTAACAATAAATACAGAAGGTACTGTAACAAAGGTAACAGGAAAGTGTGTGTGTCAACTTTTTAGTATGATCGATGGGCATTTGAAGAACTACTTCGAAAATCGCGTCATAAGTACAACTTCAATAGCTGATTTTCGTTTAGAATGAATTTTAAGAATGAGGAAAACGCCTGACTCGTTCAAAAATAATCTGTACACTTGAGACAATCTTACTGAGACATTTATTTTTTTTTAACGTCCACTTCGTGCTACTAAGGCTAATTGGGGTGAGTTACCAGTCCCCTACAGGTCACCACTCATTTCTAGCCAGGGTAGGACTAAGGATTTGATTTAATGAGTACTTCACTAAATAAATTCACATTGGCCAGGGGAGATTCGAAGTCATGTCTCTAGATGTGTACAGTGAGATTAAAATTAAATCTTAACTATCTAGTTAAACAAAACTCGGTATGTGAATTAGAGGTAACTCCTACATGATAATAATCTGTACCAACATTTCTAGGGGCGAGCTGGAGTGGGGGTTGTATGGGAGGCCTGAAATTAAAAATACAATTATAAGATATATTAAAATTGATAGGTCTTAACGGGAATGGGGGTTATGAGGGAGGCCTGAAATGAAAAATTGAGATATTTCGATTCCCCTTGGTTTTTCAACGATTTTCTATAGAAATATAAAAATACCATCAGTAGTCAGTCAACTATGATTTCCCGGGCATCGTCGCGTATATTAGCTAGATTGTATACAGAAAATACGTACGTTATACAATAGATGATTTTTAATAATAATAAATGCTATCCATGATTATGATTTGAATTATTCACGGTGTGTCAAACAGTGGAGAGGGAATGATTAGAGGCTTATTTTCATTTATTCTTCAAATCTATTTTTTTTTCCAAAAGTCGCCCAACGGACCCTAACGGGAAGACGGGAAGAGCAGTTGTACACGTAGAAACATTGCCAAAAACAAAATAGAATATTTCCGTCTAAAATGATTTTCCGAGCGAAGCCGGATACCTTGGCTAGTATATTTATATATACATATATTAAGAAATATTAACATGTTTGCTAGGCAGCTTTAATTTGAAGCTACAGAATGTAATTACTAATTACACAATATATGAAATGTATAATATATTTATTACATCACACTACGAAGTGATTGTGCCTCACTGAATAAATAAATGAGAAGTACACGTGAATAACGCTACTAACACGAGGAAAAGAAGCTTCGTAAATTTTAATCGGGAATTATATTAGATTAATCATTATATCTACACCATGTCGTATTTTTCTGTAAACAAATATCAAAAAAAGTTATTTAATTCCGTTCCTTCATTGTCTTGTATTTTGTTAATGAATTCGGCAACCAGAGATCCGAATTTCTTTTGTTCTACAGCACAACTTTTATTATGTATTTGGGAATAACTTCGCTCCTACTCAAATTCGGCTTTGCATATAACCTATTCTGTTGCTCCTTGGGAAAGGTGCCATATAAATATGAAAGGTCATTAAAATAATTTATTTATATTTACTATTCTTCTCTCTCTTATATTTTTATTATTATATTCTATAAGTTGATTATCTAAATAATTGATCCCTGGAAATTATTTTGAACTATCCGAAAATTAGTAATTCATTCCTTCTTGATTTTGTTTTCAGATCCTGGACCTAGTGATGGCAGCGTGGTCACCACTAATTCACCTGTAAATAAGAGGAGAGTGTTTATGGGGCAAGTGCATTTTATTTTATTTTTAAATAATATTTTTTGATTTAATTAAGTAAGATAATTAAATTATTTATTTTACGGTACCTTATGCATGGCCCACACACTGGCAACTGCGTACACATTCTATTTAAATCAGCAATATGACCAAAATTCAGAAGCTTTTAAAAGATAAAAATAATTTAAACTGAAAACCATAAAATTTAAGATTTAATAATTCTGCCCACCAAAATGGAAAATTTAAGAGTTGCTAGTACGAATATTTCATGTAGTTTCTTTTTTAATTTAAATTGTTTTTTTTGTGGGGGGGGGGATTGGGGTATAATTTAGAACAAGAATAAAGAAAAAGAAAGAAAAAAAAGTTACTCTGAGTTTTGAAAGAGATCATCGATCAATTAAGTAAAAAAAATCCCAAATAGGTGAAAATAAAATTAATATCTTAAAGTCCGTCACGCAGGGGCTGCGTAAAGTAAGCAGAATTCCCGCGCAAATGTATACAATAGATAATTTACATACAGGTAACACTACCCTGAATGTGAATTGAATAAATACAAACGGTAATGAGAAATCTTTCAGTCAATTTACTATAGAAATTAATAATCTCTACAGCGGAAAGCGGCTGAATTGTAAAACAAACAGGCCAGCGACCCTCGTAGTGCTGAATAATTAGATAGACCGGAAATACAAACAATCAATGAAATATATCTGAATATAACATATTAATTTTATTGAAAACAATTTACTAATGCTATTGCAGTAATTTTTAATGCATCAGAATCAATTATATCTCAATCACTCGAATTTTAGTAAGACACAAAAGGAGGGAGGGGAATCAACAGAACGTATTTGCGTATATCTCACAAAGTAAAAATTGAATAAAAACAATATTTGGTACTTAGCCTTGGTATGAAGTGGTTCATGATATAACAGCTTATTGTTAATATGGCATGAGTAGGAGTGGGGGTTTGCTGAAGGCTCAAAACTGAAAAATGCAAATATCTCGGTTAATATTCAAGATAGAGAATAAACGTATATAATAATAGTTATAGGAAATTTAATTTTCAGAAAGATGTTTCTATACATTTTTCGATCCGATGTATTTTAATGGAGATATTTCGAATTTACGAAATTTCCCCCTCTAACCCCCCCCCTCCCACTAGCCCGATTTCAGCCATTAACGAACTTGATCTTTCTATTTACATAAACCAATTAAATACCGTGTTTGGTAACGATTAAACAAAAATTACGACCGCTAGAGTAGTCAGTATGTGTGTATACTCTTTTGAGCTTATTTCGACTACATTAGTTGTACATCTATGGTTAAGATGTCATACATCGTACATGTGTTAAGAGCAGCGTGCACATTTCATAATTGCAAGGCCGTGGCATTCCTGACCATGGGACGGACGTTTTCTCGAGAATACGAAGATAAGAATTACAGCTGATATCGGACGCCTTGATGAAGATTTAGCGGGATTAGAACGAGTTCTCCCAGCCCATTAGAAGGCCGCTGAGTTTATGTCCTGCCGTTTATTGCATTCCCTTATATCAATTAAGCCCTCGCTCGCGGTTTGCCGGCCATTTATTGCTTCCTTTGTATTTAGCTCGCCTTGCGAAATTCCTATTCGCGGCTACTATCTCGTTTCTCCCACTGTTCCAGCTCCGATATCAGCCAATAAAAAAAAAAGTCCGTCTCGCAGGGGCTGCGTAAACTAAGCAGATTTCCCACGTAAAGTTATACAATAGAGAAATCTCCATACGAGTGCCGACCAGTTACGGAAACAGCCGAACTAGCTTTCGGCGGAAACGAATAGAAGCGACCATAGCTCGTCCGTTACACTTAATAAAAATGCAAATATCTCGGTTAATATTCAAGATAGAGAATAAATGTTTAAAACAATATTTAGTACATTTAATTTTTCGATCCGATGTATAGTAACGGAGATATTTCGAATTTTCGAAAATCCCCCCTCTAACCCCCCCCCCTCCCACTGTTCCGATTTCAGGTGTTAACGAACTTGATCTTTCTTTTTACATAAAACTATTAAATACCGAGTTTGGCGATGATTAAACCTCATGAGTATGACCTCAATAGGGTATTAAAGTATTATCTTTAGTGTTGACTGAAACTGTTAAATTATCGAGTATGACATAGATCAAATAAACATTTTTAGGTTAGGAATGTAAAATCTTAATTGATGACATCAGGACTCTATGAATTCGCATGTATCTCTCATAATAAAGGTATCTTCAAAATAATATTTCCTATTTATGCTTAAAATAAACTGCTACATGATACAGCAGCTTATTGTTATATTGAAATTAGTAGGAGTTGTGGTTTACTGTAGGCTGAAAAGTAAAACTTCCAGAAATCTCGATTAATATTCATGATAGAGAAAATGTGTACAAAACCTTATACAATTGTTTGATTCGATAAATAATTGTAATGCATCAGAATCAGTTATCTCTCAATCACTCAAATTTAGTAACCCAATAACAAAAGGAGGGAGGGGAATCAACAGAACGTATTTGCGTATATCTCACAAAGTAAAAATTGAATAAAAACAATATTTGGTACTTAGCCTTGGTATGAAGTGGTTCATGATATAACAGCTTAGTGTTAATACCCGTATGGCATGAGTAGGAGTGAGTTTTTGCTGAAGGCTCAAAACTGAAAAATGCAAATATCTTGGTTAATATTCTAGATAGAGAATAAGTATATGACAATATTTGATTCCATTAATAATAACGAAGGTATTTCGAACTTTCGATATTCCCTCCCTCTCACTCTCCCTGTCCGATTTCAGCTGTTAACGAACTTGATCTTTAGTTTTACATAAAATGCTATATTTCACAAAAATTGTGGTCGCTAGAGCAGAACAGAAATATGAATATAGATTAATAGAAATAATTTCGAAAGGACCTCATTTTCGACATCTACTTGTTAGGATCTATGGACATTTGAAGAAATTTGTTCTATTGAGTTAACCCTCAGTAGCCGACTTCCCTTGGGGGAAAGGTCCTAACAGAAAAACAGGCCTTTGTCCACAAATACTATATTTATCTTCGACAAAGCGCTTTAGGAGCAAGTCTCCATGATCTGTGCCCTGTCAACACGCAAGAAATACAAAAAAATATGGCAACAATTATGTGGTATTTCTTAACAATTTTTTTTACTATTTAGAATAAACTTCTTTTGGGATAGTCGATGTATTTTTATTTTGTGATGTTCGATGCAAATCTGCTGACTTGACCTGCCTTACTTTGTATGCCATTCTCTGACTGGTAAGGCTAGTGTGTGGTCCTATGTAGCGATGTAGCCTTTGGTTTAGTTGCCTCTTTGTATTACATTTTCTCCTGATGAGAGGGTGTCATGTGAACGTAAAACTAGATAAGAAATAAAAATATGTTAATAATCATTTGAGGTTTATCATTTTTGTTGACCTTTTGCCACAGATTGGTTAATTAAAAATGTAAAATAAAATTAAGCCTTAATTCCAGAATATTACTAATCTGCTTGTTTATTGCAGCCCTTGCTTGATGAAAGTCAATGCACTCACACACAAGTGCCCATAAATGAATTGTCAGTAGTTACAAATAATAATAAGAAACTCAAAAATTATTTAGTTTTAACTATTAATTTATTATGCATGGTTTATGAATTAATGCCAACCCTTTTACCTATAATTCATACCTAAATAAAAAAAAAAAAGTAATTATGATAATATTGCCTTCTACTAGTTTAATTTCTTTATATCTCAGTAGGCCATTTGTTGTTTTCCCTTTCTAACTCTTCAATTTTTCCAGAAGAAAGTGGCTTCCACCTCCATTGAGGAAACTAAGTTCATCAGTTAAAGTCGAGAAGAACCAAACCCCTCCCAAGAAGACACCACCGTCAGATAAATGGTTTAAGGTGAGCTATTTGTTGTTCTTATATGTTCAAATGACAACATACAAAATGAAATTATTACCCTTAATATGTCTTATAAGTAGAGAGTTCTGGTTATCTTATTTCCTTGCTGGGAATGAAAAAAGTATGAGTAATTTTGAAATTTGGAAAATGTATATTTTATATAGCAGTGGATATATTTAATATTTTAATCCAGTTTCTGCTACTACTTAAAAGGTCATATCAATTATCATTCCCACTAAAAATATATATATTATATTCAGATTTAAAAAAAGAAATATACTATTAGAAAAAGGAATTGGTATGGTGGTAAAGATTAACTCAAAAAGGAGTATTCTGATAACCATGAAAAAATGTCATACAGTAAAGCTTCAATGCTATTTTTCTTATGAATAAAATTTATGTTGTAATACATCTTTCTTAAAAAGAGGAAATTTTTCAACTCTCTATATATCTTATCCCGTTTTCAAAAAAAATGTTTTCACTTTATTTTTTTATATATTTAGCTTTTGGTTCTTTACCAATTCAGTAATTGATGAAAGTGTATTTTAGTCCCACCCTTGGTGGCGCACGATGACGATGGCGGCCATTTTGTTTTTCTATCTTTATCTTTTTTAACACTTTAAAATTTCCAAAATACGCCATCAGTGGTTATAACCGATGGTGGTGGTTTTGTTTTTCTAACTTTATATTTTTTAACACTTTAGAATTTCCAAAATACGCCATCAGTGGTTATAACCGATGGTGGTGGTTTTGTTTTTCTAACTTTATATTTTTTAACACTTTAGAATTTCCAAAATACGCCATCAGTGGTTAAAACCGAGGGTGGTGGTTTTAAGCCAGGCCGGGGATTATATGAAACAAGATGGCGGCTAGGGGGTCTAAACTGCACTTTAGCCCAGTAATTTTTTTAAATTCTAATTTCTTCATAAGCATTTAAAATTTGGTTTTAGTCAATAATTTAATCTAAATTTTTGGTCAAAATTCTTTAAGAAATGTGATCTATCTTTTTTTAAAGAAATATTATATATGTATTAAATGTTACATGTACTTCTTTTAGTATGAAATATACATTTTTGTGTTTCTATTAAAAAATGCATTGTTTAGATAAAAATAGATCATTGAAATTAAATTTATGAAACATTTATAGCAGAGCATTATTGTACTCATTTATTGAGCCAATTATTTTATTCTTTCACCTTTAGCTTGTACAGGTGAATCAAGCAGTTTGAATGATTTATGTGTATGTGTTCCCTTTGATGATCTTAAACCATAATTTCTAGATAAAATAGGTACTATGATCTATGCTTGGTTTGTGTATGGTCAAAGCATTATTTCCGCAAAACATGAACAACCAAAATTATTATGCTTTAAATTCACTTGATACTATTGATGAAATCTATCATTGCCTAAATGCCTCACTCATGGTTAATAGTCTTGAAACCGGCCAAATAGAGCATAGTTGGGAAATGAATTGAGGCTCAGTTTGTTCCAGTAATAGTGCTCACTCCCTTTGAAATGAGAAGGAGTTTAAGATTTTGGTAAAAATTTCTTGCTCAGAGTGCACAGCTGCTATCCAAAATAGATTTCTATCTTGTACGAGTATGCTCCATCTCAGTCTAAGTACATTGTACAGGCATCAAAGTTATGAGATTAAAACCCTTTCTCATGCTCTATATTCTTAATGAAGGAGTAAACTGTTTAAAAATAATTATAATTGCCTTTGAACATGTTTCTTGCAGTCATCAGGCTAGTTTTCTCAAAACAATAATACAGACTCTTGACACTGTACTAGTACTCAACCCCATAATCCATTTTGAAATAGGGACATTACAAATCTTGCATCATGCACCTTAAAGAAAAATGTGGAATATCTTCATGAACAAAAAAATTGCTGCTTTTTGGCACAGGAAGCATAATCCATCCTTTCCCCAGTGAGGAGTTTATGTATAAAACAACTACTAATAAAAAGTAACACCTTACAAATTTTAATCCGTACAGCAAAAAGTAATATAAATTTAAAAAATATCGTTTGGAAACAAGTAGAAAATGACAATTTATTTATTATTTGAAATTACACTTTTGGGCTGGTCAGTAAGCTGTCGTAAGACTGGAATTCCCCAAAATGGGAGGTAGCTTATTTGGAAATTGAAATCTCTCTACCAGACATATTGATTTTTCAATTGCCTCTGTTAAGTATATATCTACAACCCTGCACCATTGTCTTTGATTGACTTGTTTGTTCCAGAGATTGATTGGGCTTCATTCTCTCTATGTAGGCTGCAATAGGTATCCAAAAAAAATCACTTCTAACTATTTTTGCAATGTAAATACTTTGAGGGCTTTCACTCCTTTCTATTGATAAGAATACAGCAAATATTAAAAAAAATGTTAGAATGTAAATAATAATTTTCGGATAGCAAATAAAAAATAATAAAAACTGAGACAGAGATTAGGAATTTTATTTTGACCTGTTGTGTAAGAACTTGTTTAAATGATAATTTCTCCTATAAATAAACACCATAAACAAAAACAGCTGTATTCTAGGTCTAGGGCATATGTGTGTTTGTAATTGACAAAGGATCAAAAGGAAACAAATAAAATACTAATGAGAAGAAAAGCAATAAAACTGTATTATTTCATAAATAATAATAATAACAGAAAAACTTCTTATAAAATAAATAAAAAGACTGCCCTCCCTTTGATATTACATTTAAACTCAATATATATAAATGTTCTTCCTTTAGTGTCTTCGCACACTACCTCTTTGGCAGGTGTACATATAACTGCTTGGGGTAATGCCCCAAAAACCACTGCTCAGACTATTATTGCAGCTAACGTCATATTAGATGTAATGTAACTCTGAAAGTCCTCACCCTTCAGCTCTACCTGGTCCTCTTGAAGTATTTAAGCATAGAAAATTCTGGTGGTCCTTCAGTGTGGGTATACCAGCTACCCTCGATTAAGTCAGCCCAAATAAACCATTACAAACATACCCTCATCCTGAATCCTCCTTAAGGTATATCCCTGACATTGAGCAAAGGATACAGTAACTTTGTATTAGAGCTGTTTTGTTTACCACAAAACTTAAATTATTATTTATCGATGGATAGAAATAGAGATATTTATGTTTTTTTTTTATATTCTTAACTACCCCTACATAAGGCTGCTCTATATGTTCAGATATCCGCTCATATTTTACTACTCTCTCTGAAAGTATAAATACCAAATTTTATTCTCATAAATCTAAAATTCCTATCAACAACTTCCATTCTAAGGATGAAAGTATTGAAGACCATAAATGCAGAAAGAAATTCACGGACACATTTTGTCTACAAAAATGGGGGGGGGGTTATTATTGCAAAAAATAGGTTTCTAGCTTTATTCAGGTGTTTTATGTTTTTTTCTTTCTTTTTTTCAATTAGAATTAGTGGTGAAATAGCTTGCTAGTATTAAAATTAATAACACCTCTGTAATATTCACTTTTCTATTTATTCTCCTCTTCATTTTTTACTTTGGTATAAATAATTTATTATTAATACTGTCTAAGAAAACAAATCATAAGCCACTATTACGTTAAAATATAAGAAAAATGAATGGATAAGTGGTTACAAATTTATAGCAATGTGAGACTTTTTATGTTTTAGTAATAATTCTATACTTTTTCTTTATGAAATAAGATTTAATTGAAAATAGCTGATTTTAATGTTAATATTTTTTTGTTAATTTTTGTCTACGTAGTCTCCTACCAGTGAAGGAAAGCATACTGAAGATGCAACAGGTCAAAATGGTGATGAGGGTGATGAAGAGGTTCTTGAAATACCTCCTCCAATGAAACCTATCTCTGAGCCTCTTCTTGTCCCTACGTCTGAGGATGCTCAGGCACAAAGGGTAAGAATATTGATTTATTATATTTAATTGAAGCTAGAATCATTTTTTTTTTATCCAGTAATGTGAAGCTATCCTCCACATATAGAACCCATAAAATGTTTTTAACAATGAAATAGTTATAGGTATTAATTATTTATCTAAATAATGGTTTTAATTTAAGGTTTCATAGAATTGTAGAAGAATGATACGTTTTGGTACAATAATACTATGATGCAACGCACTCTTCAATGATTTAAGGTCTAGTGTGATAAAAATTAATGTCTCTCTTTGTCTTTAGTTAAGCAGTAACAATTACTTCACGCTAACAAGGAACATTTTCCACCAATTTATATGTGATTTCTCTCCCCATATTAAGATAACTACTTTTTCTTTATCATTTAATTAATTGTTTGAATTTTGGAACTAATAATAGGTAATAAACACTTCTAATTTGCAATTTTAAATAACTATTCTTTATAGTTTTGTATAATTTAAGTACAAAGAATGAAATATATAAATTAATTTTGTTTTATTTTAATTTTATAAATATTGAAATAAACAATTCATGATTGTTTATGTTACGTTTTAAAGAACCATCTTCCTGACTTTTCATGTTAATTGACCAGAGTTATTGAGTAGAAATTCTATTAAAAGGAAAGAAATTTCCATTCAGTTCAAATTTAGGAGTATTTTGGATGACGCTGTGGTCATGGAATTCACCAATCATGGTGGATCAATTAGCAATTGTAATTCAAGGTGGATAAAAGTTCTTCAATTCCTCAGGCATAATTTACCGGGATAAACCAATAAAATATTGCCGTAGATTGGTAGAAAATATGAATTGAAATGCAAATAACAAATGTTTTCCAAGCGAGTCCATCTGATAGTCAATTAAAGTTTACATTTACTTCCAATAATTATTTTTCCACCTTAGATTCCCCACCTGGCCTGGAATTTATTTAGTGGAGAGCTCATTAAATGAAATCCTTAGTCCACCCTGGCAAGAAAAGAGTGGTAAGCTGTAGACAACCTGCACCGATTAGCTGTAGTTAGAAAAAGAGGAGTTAAATAAATAGTATAATGAGCTAATCACGAAATAAATTCTTACTGATATATGAGCATCAAACACAGAATATTTCAATTTTACCTGGACTATTAAAGCTTACCCTTTAAGGCACATGGGTATATTGTGGGTCACGTCTATTCCAATTAGTATTACTAACTTAAGTAAGCAGTACTATTTGGAAAATAAAGTGCTGTACTGTTTGGTTTTATTAAACTAAATTCAGAAAGCGAATAAGCAAAACATAAAATTAAATGATGTTTGAAATAGTAATTAACTAAGTGAGAATTGATTAAAATAATTTGTCATGCGTTTTAACTAATTTAATTCATTTATGAAAAATATACTTTAATATACATATTTCCAGTAAGTAGCCATTGAGAAGAGGCAATTTTTTAGCTTTTAGCAGATTTCTTGTATTAGACAGTTCATTTCTGCTTGGGGTTCAGGTGTCACTGTGGCACACTATCTTCAGACAACCTTAGAAGTTTATAGCTCTTGTCTGTAGATAATGGAACTCATTCTAATTAAATAAGAGCAAAGACCTTCCGAGACATTATTGTCTGAGAATGAAGCAGTACAGTAACACTGAAACCAAGTGGCATATAAATAAACCACCTCATGCAAAAAGTTAAACTCTTTATTTTCCTTTTTTTTAAAATGTTCAAGTTGTTAATATAAATTTATATTTTATAATACAATATTTCATGTAGCAAGGAATCTGAAGATGGTAACAAAAATTATTTTGACATTGATAGGAATATGATACTTAATCGAAAAGATTTTCAGTATCTATACTTTATAAGATATGCAGAAAAATTGAGTTAAGCTCCTCTCTAAATGATTCTGCATTTTTCTTCTTTATTTTTTTTTGTTTACTAAAGTTTTTTATATTCTATACTATATAAGTTGCTACATTTATTACACTGTGAGTGCTTTCATACTATTTGAATGAAAGGAGAATGCACAGAGCCTTGATTTATCTGAGTGGACAGGCCTTCTGAGCTTCATGCCACTAGTTTTTCAACTCCAAGGGTATATGCTCTCACAACCTTCTCTGCCCTCATTCATTGTAAGTTTAATCAGTTTATTAGGATTTTAAAGTTGTTTTGAAACAACATCTTAAAAGTCCAGATGATTGTCTTAATATTTCAAAAATAAAGAAATGGGACATAAATGTTACTATTGAGTATGTATGTACTGCCCATTTTGAAACAAATGCAGGTTTGAGATAATACTAGTTTGGAATGTAATCTTTTTATAAGAGTAGTAGCCTGATTAGGAAGTATGTATTTTGTTTCAGTCATCCACTCTCTCATTAGAGGGAGCCACTTCAGCTGACCTAGCCGAGATAGAACAGATCGTCAAAGAGAGAATGGTGAATAGCATCTCTCACTTTATGCTTTTGAGCAGAGCATGCTAATTGTTCTGATATTTTTACTAGCCAAGTTAATATTTTATTATCTATATAGAGTGGTCTGTTATAATCCAACTATAAATAGTTACACAGGTACAGCGTAGACTGTGATATAAAAATATGACTTTTTACAATAGATTCTTCATAATATAAATTTTCTTTTCAAAAGTTGTGAGCCATCCTTTTTAACAAGAAAAATTACCATTAAAAAGCTTGGCTTAATCAGAATGGAGTGTCAGACAATGTCAAGGGGATAAATATGATGTGTTGGTATAATTAATTGCCTTGTCTTTAATTCCAAGCTTCTTAGAAAGGTTCTTGAATTGGAGAGTATTTGAAGGGATGTGGAAGCATTTTGTCCCTGCAACCGCTCTAACACTAATTTGAACTCCTATGTTTTTGTTCTCCATTCCCACTCCAAGATATTTAATTGTGTACAATCAGGAAATTTTTACTTCTCCAATGACCGAATGCTCTTGCTCTCTGATCTGTTTATTTGATTTAATATACTTGGTCTTATCCTTATTTGTACTGAGCCATTAATCTCTCCACATGTGAACTATTCTATGACACCAGCCAATGCCATAATTATTCTAGCAGTGCTTTATACATTGTCAAAGCAACTGTGTATGTTGTAATATAACACCACCAAAAATAGTTTTTAATTTTTGGATTACTATTTTGAGAGTATGATTAAATAGTACTAGCAGTAATGACTTTCTGGGATTCCGAAGTTTGTATTTTATTGGCTTTACAGAAAATCCTCCTCACTGCTCTCCTTAAAAATCCAATGTTTTAATTAGCAGATTTCCCTTAAGGGAAATCAGCTATTGAGGTTGTACTCATGACGCGGTTTTCGAAATTTTTCTTCAAATGTCCATCGATCCTACTCAGGAGATGACGAAAATGAGGTCCGTTCAAAACTGTATATATATATATATATATATATATATATATATATATATATATATTTGTCTGTTACCGCTCTGGCGGTCGCAATTATTGTTTAATCGTCACCAAACTCGAAATTTAGTCGTTTTATGTAAAAAGAAAGATCAAGTTCGTTAACGGCTGAAATCGGATCAGGGGGAGGGGGGGTTTAGAGGGGAGGTTTTTTGAAAATTCGAAATATCTCCGTTACCATACGTCGGATCAAAAATTTGTATAGAACCAATCTTATTGAAAATTAAATTTACTATAAATGTTGTTCTATACATTTATTCTCTATCTTGAATATTAACCGAGATATTTGAATTTTTATTAAATGTGGGGCAATAACGAACGTTTCCCTCCAAAAGCTAGTTCGGCCGTAACTGTTCGGTTCTCCTATAGAGATTTCTCTATTGTATAGCTTCACGTGGGAAATTTGCTTAGTTTACGCAGCCCCTGCGTGACAGACTTTTTAGGCTTTCATATGGGCTCTAGTCACTTAAGAATTTTAACCACCTTACATTGTCATAGTCTGTTGGAAGTCAATAAAGAGGTAAAGCAGATCAACATTGTAGTTGTATGCTTTTTCTAACATCTGCCAAAAGGGGAATATATTATATATTGTTCAGATCCTATGGGGGGGGGGGTAAACATTCTAGTACCTTCCCTATCTCTTTTCACCTTCTCTTTCATCAACTAACAAATGACCACAGACAATATATTATAAGCTTTGCAGAGGAACACTCTGCCTCTATAATTGTCAAATTTTTGTTTCATGAATTTTTGTGAATTGGCAGAATAAATCCGTCTCCCCAATTCACAGGCATTTTTTCCTTAATCGAAATATCCTATATCAACTGGTAAACCATCCTTAGAAAATCTATGGACTCATGCCTGAAAATGCTCCTGTACCTTTTTGAGTTTCTCTTTTTTTTTTCGAAATATTCATTATACATATTTCTTTTGGACCACTCTGTTGTGCCTCTCTTTTGTTCGAAATTACTTTTTCTATCAAACCAAGGGTCATTTCCATCACTGTCTTTCGTCCCAATACTTCAAGTACCCTGTTTTGAATGGTCATCTCTTAGGCTCCTCACTTTTCTACAGTTTTATTTATTCCTCCAGTGATACTACCTTTGGAGCCTCTCTCTGGAATTCAGCCTAATGGTTTAATTAGCTGTCTGTATCTCTATTGGAAAGGGATGTGTTTTACCCTCTATATTTTCTTCCTTAGTGTAAGCAGTTGCCTTCTGTACTTAGGTAATGCCAGGAAATGGGCAAACACCTAACACTTCCAAATACTTCCATTTCCATTATAAGAGCATTAGAACAGTGGGTCTGCATAGAGAGATGCTATTGGGAAAAACTCTAGTGAGGGTGGTATACATTTTTTGGAAGTGCTGAGGCTTGTAAATGTTTCTTTGTATAACTACTTGTGAGGAAGCGTCATCTGTCATATTCCTATCAATCAAAACCTGTTTTTCTTTTTGATACCTGTTATCATTGGTTGACGTTTGCTATATTCTCCCATAAGCTACAGACCACTTTTGTGCCTATTTGACCTCAAAATTATCCATATTTCTTCTCTTGTCTCTCTACTTTCCATAAGACCATGCCCACTGTTCCATGTTATATTAACAAATCTTAATTTAAAAAAAAATTCATGACACAAGGTAAACTTGAATAACAGATTTTTTTTTTGTTGGATTTTTAATGGACCGCTCTATGTATTTCATCAACTTATATTATGAGCTCAAAAATTTTTATTTCATGGTACACTGTATTTTTATGCACATATTTATATTTTCTTACCCAATTTTAATTTTTGCTGTGCCTAGATTTTTTTGTTTGAGTTGTTTGTGCTGTAAGTTTAATCTTAAGTACACCTTAATGTTTTGTGTGTTTAAATTTAGACGTTTGGTTTTATTCTGGTTGATTTGCACTTTTTAGACATATCATTTTATATGTGTTCGTTTTATTTTATGCATGAATATAGAAAATATTGAATAAATGTTGATGATTTCTGAAGATACATCAACATAATAAAATGATTATTCAATGATTTTTTTTATTGTTTTAAATCAAATTAATTTAATACATTTTTATAATTTTAGCTTATATGGGAAATCACTATAATAGTGTGAAAAAATTAATTTAATTTATTAATATATATATATATATATATATATATATATATATATATATATCACCTGAAGAAATATATATATATATATATATATATATATATATATATATATATATATATATATATTTCTTCAGGTGATAGCATTTATCCATAAATATGTATTACATTATATAAACACTTCCGTTTATATTTTTACCTTAGAGATGGGAATTACCACTACATTTATTTTTAATATATAAATTTATCTTTTATTTATTTAATTTGAATTTAATTGATTAATGCTATGTCTTTGTTTAAGAAAAATCATTTCAATAACATTTTGTCCTCACAATGGTAGTTACGTGAAGTTATGATGAGAAATTTTTAAGAATTCGTATCTATTTTAATTGTTCCCAGATTTTGTGAAACAACAGATCTTTGAACTGAATTATAAAAATTCAATATCTTTTTTTAAATTTTCTTTTGCCTTACTAATTTTTTTTTAATCCGTAGCCTAAATCATAATTACTAAGTTTGTCAGGTTTTTGTCTGTACTGTGATATTTTCTCCCAATAGCAACACGGTTTTGTAGGACTTTTCACCAACTTAGTAATTTTGCAATAAATTTAAACATGTTTCATACTTTATCTTCTAGCAGATTTATCATTTCTATTGTTCATGTTTCAGGAACAGCATTCTGAAAAAACATCTCAGCTAACACCTGTAAAGTCACCTCCTGAGCCTCCACCTCCTGTTGATAGTGAAGAGTCTGCCCTTGAGAAGAGAAGATATGTGATACAGGAGCTTATAGACACTGAAAGACATTATGTGAGAGATCTCAGTTTAGTTGTGGAAGGGTAAGGACTATGTCAAGTCCCATTTATTTCATTGATTTTGATTTGAATTATATAATGTCAAACATTAGACGTGGCCTATCCATCCTTGTTAGGAAAGGATTAAAACCCATTGTAATAGTAATGTGATAATATTTAGGCTCAACATGAAGACAATGCTGCCTTAAAGATTTTTGAGGGTGGTCATTAAATGGTGTGTCCGGTCTTACTTGTGCTGCATATTCTGCAAAACTAGCTCTTACATGTCACATTCTAGGCACTGGCAGATTGGATACAAGTCTGACAACGAATCACATTTATCTTATTTACAAAATACATAATCTAAAATCTTACTCATAATTTATATTATACATAATCTCAACAGCCCATAAAGGCCCTTTATCTAAAGCAAACCACACTTTGTGAGAGGTCATCTTCACACATTACCAGCTGTATTGTGCTATGAACCAAAGATTGTCACTTCTTTGTTCTAGTAGCTACTCGATTGTTTCATGATTTTATGAGGATACCAGGGGAATTGATGTTAAATTAACCTTGTATTCCTTATAAATACTTTTTAATATATCCATAAAACATTACCTTTCATTTTAGATACATGGAAATGATGAAGGATCCTGATGGCCCAGTGCTTATGCCTGAAGATTTACGAGGAGGCAAGGACAAAATAGTATTTGGAAATCTTCAGGCTATTTATGAATGGCATAGAGAGTAAGTTCAATCAAGAATATTTAGTCTTCTTTAATTTCTATAAATTCTGTCTCACAAATAATAATTATATAATAATAATAGCTTGCTTTTTTTTTTTTTTTAATACTTGAACATGAAAATTAGTCTTTCAGACTAATACTACTGTTTCAAGCCTTTAAGAGCTATGAAATTCATTACTATTAAGCAGAACATTTTTAGGACATATTGAAAAATATAAATTCAATTTATTTTATCACATTGAGCTCACGTTAGCCATGTATGTTAAGGTGTTGGTTTAAATAAACTTGTCGAACCTTGAGTTATGGGCTCGATTCCTGTATGACCAATAGGAATTTATTTAGGGACAAACTAGCTAAATAAAATCCTTAGTCCCATCCTCACTAGAAAATGGCGATAAACTGTAGATTATCCATCTCGAATAACACGAGTTGTACTCGAGTAGTACAAAGTGGGCATTAATAAATAACAACAATTTATTTAATACTTAAGAAAAATGTTTATGTAGAGGATGAAAATATTCAAGTAAAGGCTACACAAATAGTTTATTATTATTTTGTGCCACATTAAAGAGGAAGAACGATCTTCTATCACACAAGTAAGAAGCTTACCTACTAGGGAAATCCAGTGAAGGCAACCTTGTAAGTTTCGAATAAGTGGGATTGGGCAATCACATGGTTGGAGAATCTGTTCTCTGATGGAGTCTAATCAATACCCGAGGATCTACTGAGACTACTCTAGATGATCGATACAAAGTCCTGCCTACTCTTCTGTTCAAGCTTAAAACTGTAGCAGCCCCTTAAACCAGTGTTCCGTCCAGAGGGTTAATGTAATTATTACTAAATTTTTATGTATATGATGGAAATTTAAATTGTATTTATTAATGTTCACTTTGTGCTACTATGACTAATTGTATCTACAGGTCCATTAATATTGAGTAAAATTCATTTTTTGTTCCATTGTGTGATAGTTTCAAATATTGTATTTATATATTGACAAAAATCTCTCTATTTTCAGCTCTTTTCTTAAAGCCCTCGAACGGTGTTTGGACCATCCAGAAGAACTTGGACCTTTGTTTAAGAGATATGAAAGAAAAGTCCTCATGTATGTGAAGTACTGTCAAAACAAACCTATGTCAGAGTATATAGTTTCTGAATACGACTCCTACTTTGAGGTATATTTTTATTCATATTCATCCTTAGCATAATTACATGCACTAATGCAAACATTTTTTATTACTAATATTATAATCACTGTTAAACATTTATTTATTCAAGCTCTTTTCCTAAATACCAATACTTTTCATCAAGTTTCTCATTATTGTTATTTTTAAAACATTGGATAGTTTTTCCATAGAAAGGTTCTATTAATAAGAAAAATAAGAAGTCTTCTGAATAAGAAGTATCACGTTGTCAGGAAAATCATAACATATTTTCATAATACACTGAAATACTTGAATCACTTGGATTTCAAGGGGTTTTATCATTTAGTGAATGATCTTTTCAGCTTCATTGTAAACTAGAGTGTGACATTCTTTTTATATTTTTAAACTATATAATTCATTGATCATCACTTTTCATATAAAGAAATAAAATTTTGGAAATCAAGAAAAAGTCATAATGACTTTCCTAACAACCCAACAACATAGGATTACTGAAAGCCTCTAACTTTATTTTTTCCTTTATTAAATTTATAATAGGTTGTTTATATGTTCTCCAATTTCCATACGTTCTGTAATGCTAATACTTATTTAAAAAAAAAATATCCTTATATTTCAGTTCCATAAATCATGCTGTTTTCCAATGTACACTTATGTTAAGCTTGAGTGAGCCTCTATCTACCAACTAAATCTGTCTCACAGGTGTTTCTAATTCTGGTTTAGAATTTAATAATAGGATTTTATGACCTCTTACCTGAAGTGAGTGGATTACCACAGTGGTTTTTATTCACAAAAAAATATTATGCATATGGAAATTAAGCCCATGGATTTAAAATTTCACCAGTAGTCTTAAGACAAGGCCTGAGTATGAAAAGTTGCTGATATCCCTCTTGTCAGAAATTGAATATTACATCTTTATGAAATAAAATTCTTAAACCTTCTCCCTAGCACCTGTAAACTGCTTATATTAAGAGGCCTTGACCACCTTGGGATATATTGTTTTGTCTTCTAGAATGTTAGTTGGTTCATGAATGATTATAGTTTCTTATCTTATAAATCAATCCAACTCATCTAAGGAGTATCAAACCTAGTAAATCATAATGAAAGACATCTAATTGTTTTATGTAAGTTTTTTAGTTTGAATAAAAATTGAAATTGCTTGTTTATTGTGGTTTATTTCAGCTTTATGGTACTAAACTTGTTTGGGATTGGTTATTTATATGTAGTCGTAGTTCTAATGTAGGATGGGATAAAAATCTTCTTTATGAGATCATAATTTTAATGATAATATGGCAGATGCATAGGATTCAATAGTTCTTTTGAGTCTAGTCAGAATATGAGGCTGAAAATATTGATAGGGTCTGAATACTTATTTAAATGTAATAGTTTTCTTTTGAATGATCATGGAGGACTCTTAATAATAAAACATTTCACATTTTAGGATCTCAGACAAAAGTTGGGGCACAAATTACAGCTTTGTGACTTGCTCATCAAACCAGTTCAAAGGCTAATGAAGTACCAGTTACTTTTGAGAGATGTGTATAAATACACAGAGCGAGCAAAGCTACAGGATGAAATGGATACTTTGAGACAAGCTATTGCAGTGATGCAAGTTGTACCTAAGGCTGCTAATGACATGATGGATGTAGGGAGGCTAAAGGGTTTTGATGTGAGTACTTTTGCCTATTATTCTTGTACTAGCTTTCATTACTCAGGATTACTAAGGTAGAATTAATCTAATTCAGAGATGAGTATATTGTAATCACAGTAATGATTATTGCTCTGTCTGTAACATGATTATTTTCTGCCCTACTGACCTAATCTTTTCCTAATTTCCCCTGGTTTAATATTAAGCATTATCTCGAGCAGTCTGATGGATAACATGTTCCAGCCTATTCTGTCTCACCTTTTTGATTTCAAGTAGGGAACATCTGCTTCCCCTAAATAACAGAACCCTCTACTTCTGGTCTGTCAGAATTATCTTCTTATTATCTTATATTTCATGCTTATTTATTATGGGCCATAACTCGTGAGCTCCTCCTATGAGTTGAGTGCCTTTGTTTAATGTCATTTGTACCAAAGAATGACTTATAGTTTTAGATTACATTCATATGAAGTTCATTTTTTTTTTTTAAAAATTAGTTTAAGAATTTATTAAGAAAATTAAAATTTCATAGTTTATATATATGTATTTTAAACTGTTTTATAGGGAAAAATCACAGCCCAAGGAAAACTCCTTCTTCATGGAACACTTCTTTGTTGTGAAGGTACTTCTACAGCTAATTTCAAAGGTAAAGAATTGGTTGTGTTTCTCTTTGAACAAAACATCATATTCTCTGAAGCAGTTGGAAAGAAAACTCAGTTCACCAACCCTGTATACATCTACAAAGCTCATATCCAGGTAAAATTTTAAATCTCCTATATTATAACCTTTTACTACAAGTAAATGCTTTAGATTTTAGTAGATGCTACTGCTTGTTCAATTTTAATCACAACACAGATGTACAGCTAAGTTTCTAACATATAATCATTAAAATAAGATTAAAGAATCATGAAAAAAAAGAAAGAAAAAACTTTCAATAGGTGTTATTTAACCTGATATAAATCACAGATAAAATTATGGATAAGCTAATTTAGGGGAATAAAGCAGTCTTTATGTTTATGATTTATTCTTCTATTATCAGTTTTGGAGTGTTTCTCCATACACCTTATAAGATCCTTTCAATGGTTAATTCTTGGTGCGTTGATGTGGAGTTAATAGACATAAACTCATATTATATAAAATGGATGGAGTTGGTGAAATTTCATAGTAAAATATTTGTAAAGAGAGTTTATTAATGAAGCTAAAATACATCAAAAACTCAGGAGTTGAGCTTGATATGCAGCCCTGATAAATATTTTGCTGGCTTATAAATACCTTCAACCTCATTCTTCAAAAGATATAAGTTCTTTTAATCTATGAGACTACTCTTTGAAAGAAACGTTAATTAGTTTCTGATGGACTTTTACATAATTCAAAGTAATATAGCTATTTCATTTTCAGGTGAATAAAATGAGCCTTGATGAAGGTACGCCATCTCAAGATAAAGATGAAAGTTCAAATGAACCATTTGTGGTACGTTCAACAGATCCAAAGAAACCTGGTGTCGCATATGCTTGTCTTGCTCCATCCCCTGAATCTCGAGTTGAATGGCTTTCTAATCTCAAAGAAATCTTACAAACTCAGAGGGACTTCCTCAAGGCTATTCAGAGTCCTATTGCCTATCAGAAAGAGCTTACAAAGGAACCAACGTAAGTGGCATCTTGACTCAGTAAGATTCTCTATTGCCCTCAAATTATTCTTTTTATATAAGCATTGAGCTTTGCTGTTTTGAATTATATATTATGAAAAGATTGCAGTTTACAGGGATATTGTGAATTTTGAAGAACATTCCTATTTCAACAAATGATAACTTAGGGATTGCTTAAAATGCTTCATTTTAATTACTTGGTTTATGTTCATATTATATTACTTGAGGGCACTTGAGATAAATTTATAAATGCCAAAGATTAATGTATTAAGGAAACCATTATTAAAAATTACTGCTCATCCACTAACACATATGAATTAACTCAATCTAAAAATAATCAAGCATTGTGGACTTAGAGTAAAAAAAGTATACCATGCAAAAGGTTTAATATTGGTGCTTGTCATGTAACATTTAGCATTATTTTCTAATATTAGTATTACATGTACTTTAAGAATGTCTGCCACACACCTATAATCATTAATTTCACAGATAAATAAATTAATTTACAATTTTTCTTTTTGCCATTTTATTTTATTAAATGAAAAGACGAATTGTACCTATTTTTTTATAACAATATTGAAATATTCTGTATACAAAGTATTCTATTTAATTATATCAGTTATGTAGGTGTGAGACAGCTATAATTAACAACTTACCAATAATAATACTAATTGAATTGTGAGGTTGATAATGAAAATGTGACATATCACAAGTATTTTTTTTTAATGAATCTTAAATTGATTGAAATCATATTGTTTTATGTTATTGCGCCAATCGTAGCTCATAGAGTTTTATGGCAAAGCAAGTATTTTAAATGTTTTGTGTTTCTTTTTTTTTTTCGTCCAATAGGAGAGACAGGGCTCACTATTAACACTTTATAAAAGTTATGATAATCATTTAAGCAGTGTGTATGCGATTGTACACAATGTAATATAATATTTATTGTGAGATTGGTGTCAACAGTAATTGGAGATTTGTTGTCGTGTTGAAATCCTATGTTTTTGTATCCTATATTCTTGCTCTGTGATTCTGTTCAAATTTAAATCTAGTCAATTTTATGTCGAGTAATTGTTGTATTTTGTACGCTTAGGTGTAAGGAACGTTTCCTTACTGTAAAGATTTCCACTTGTCCTCGTCGATAACTTGCAACTAAGAATGTTTCCTAATTAGTTATGTAGATATTTATCATAGGTTTTAGGCTCCCCAACCCAACGAAATGTTCAAAGTGCTTTAATAATATTAAATTACACTTTGATCTATTTTGTTTATAAATATTGCATATGTTTAATTATAAGGAAATCATTAAAAGTGATCCTTAGTTTCACGCATACAGTAAGTGCTAGGGTGTTTGGGGTGAAATGAGTAAACCATTTCTTCCCTAAGGAGATATTGAATTTAATTATTTCCTTATCTAGCAGTTAGAATGCATCTTAATTTTTCACTTACATTTTTTATTTTGAAACAAATAATAATTTTTATTCAAGTGATGTATTGTCTTAATAAGTCATGGTGGCTTTTTACTTACAACATTATTTAAGAAAAATTAAGTGTTTAGTTGAATATTTTGCACCTGAACATTCTATTTATGAATGTAGTTTTAGAATTATTTTTGGTATGTTATAGATTTTGTTTTGATTACTTGTTTATGTCTTTTTATATATATATATTTTTATTATTTGAGTATTTCAACGGACCATAAATTATATTGTGAATGTTAAATGTGAACGAAAAAATGGGCAATTTGTACATTGCATTGTTGTGATAACAAACTGTATTATAACGGGTAAATTACAATTTTTTAATATTTGAATATTAATAAGTACGTTTAAGGAGTTGAGACTGTAAATAAAATTACTATAATATTGTAAGAGTTTAATAAAAAAAAAAGAAAGAAAGAAAAAAAAAAAGATAATCACTGATTATTCTGACTAAAATTTATTCTATTTTTGAGCTATTGTGCTCTCTTGCTTTTCCCGTAAATTACAATTTTAGAGCAGTCATGAGTTACCCTTTACAAGATAGTGTACAATTTATTTGTCGTAAATTTATGGGGATAATGAGAGGATGAATCTACTGCAGAATCATCAAAATATGTTCATGAAGCGATAATTACATGCTAATTTCAAAAGAAGAGAGCACATTATTTGCACATAATGATTATTTGTAAAATTTCATAAAGTGATATTAAGTGTACATATGATAAATATATATAGATGATATATATGTATGTTTGTACATAAATAAAGGACACATCAGTTTTTAATAACTATTTCTTCATTACATCCTGTTTTCCTAAATTCGTGTATATGAGTAAGGTATATGTATACACTCACACTAAACACACACACACACACACACACGCGCGCACGTACTCACACAAACACTCTCGCAAACAGCACTTATTAGAAACTCACACTGAGAGTACTAGAGTCACATGTAAGGGGAGATTTACTGTTGGTTTAATGAATGAAAATGTTAAAAACAAATTAGGAACTGACATCTATTTGTTTTGCCACTGCCTTTTCCTTTCTCTCTCTCTCTCTCTCTCTCTCTCTCTCTCTCTATATATATATATATATATATATATATATATATATATATATATATATATACATTATATAGTTGAGTTGTATATTTGTTTTGACATATCTCCAGGAAGATATAAATCATTGTTAAAAGGTATCTATAGAATCCAAATTTTTGTTGATATGGTTACCAAATAAAGCATATTTCCCATCTTGTTGATTCCTCTTTCTTTATTTTTTTCTTCATATATTAATTGAATCCAAGATTCTGACTAAGGTACATGTTAGGGTAAATGCGAAAAATATTATTTTCCCATTGATTCCAATCCTAATGCTAGAAATCATTCAATAAACAAAATTTTACATTATATGCAACAAACACAAAATAATGGAGATCTAATCATAGTCTAATTTAATTATTTATTAATATTTGATATTGTAAAATGAATTAGAAATTGAAATAGAGCATAGAGGAAGTCTTGAAATTGGTCTCAGAATAAGTTAATATTCTATTACGGCTTCATGGTACTCCTCTCCCACCTACAGTACCTATTAAAAGGCTCACTGTATTCTCATTCCTACTGGATTCTCATCCTTTCCTTGGTATTCATTTATTATACTCAGAAAGATTATACTTTAATTACTAATTAAATGGAACATGCAGTATTCATCAAATACCTGTATACAATACAAAACCACATTAATACAACGTTTTAGTATTTCGGAGTATAGAATTGATTCAGTATATGAGAGGTAAGTAATAACTGTTATGAAAATACCCCAATTTGATTAGTAGTAGTTTATGTGTAGTAGTTTTTCTTGTGCCATTCATGTTGGATATAATTGCCAAATTTTATATTTGAAACAGCAAAAAAAAAATACTAGATAATACTACTAGTCTTTTTTTCCCCCTGTGAATGTGTTTTTGAAGCTATTAATTTATGTGAATATGTCACATTACATACTTAACCTTGATTTGTCACTAACACATTTAAACAAAAAAAATAAGTAAAAATATGATGTTTTATTGAGAGCAGGATCTGAAAAAATGCCATTATACTATATTGCTCTACACATTTTATATATTTACACATTAGCATGAAATATATTGATAGATAAATCAAAATTAAAATATTGTGCTAATAATAATAATAATAATGTAGTGCATGCATATTTTTTCAGGTCCTAGCTTTACGCAGGCTTAATTAATCTGTTCTTCAAAAAATATATTATTTATTCATTAAAGAGTATATACAATTGTTTTTCTTTTAATTTTTAATGATAACAAATTTTTCTTAGTGTTATAAATATAAATTTATCATTAAAAATTATTCCCCCATTCTAACTGAGTTCTGCTTTCAATGCTTTTGTTTTTTGAGTAATTATTTTATGTTTCTTTAGGGTATTTAACACATTTAATAGCTAAAATAAAACCAATATCTTTTAAAATAATATAAAATTCCAAATCAATTGACATCTCAATCAAGGTGAATTAGGCAATAAAAGTGATTTACATCACCAGCTACTCTAAATTCTAAACGTTTCTGGCCCATATTAGGGAGAAAACTATATGTAGCTATGATCTCATATGCGAGTCCTAGTAAAATATGGGAATAACAATTTTAAAATTAAGGAACATTTAATTATTTTTCAATGCACAAAGGGTCTATTTTAGCTTCCTTGAAATAATATTACTAATACTTTTTATTTAAAATTTATAATTGATTTTGTATTGTCCTTTTTACTTCCAAGTTAGGAATTTTCTAAATAAAAAAAACTGGGACGTAGAAAATATTTCAATTTTTTTTCTTTTTTTAATGGAGCAACTTCAAGTAGAACCAACTAAAACGTTATTGATACCAGCTGATCTCTTTTAAAAATAAGGGAGGGAGAATATAGCAGTAGCATGGATTAAAAAGAATAATCAAGCATGGAATTGTATGTATTTTAATAAACATATTTTTAATTTATAATCTTGGACTAATTGTCAGTTATAAATGATTAACGAAGATATAACTTACTCATTGCATGATACTTTACCATATAGCTTTAAACCGATAGTTCACTACCATTGGATGCACATACTTCGTTGAGGTTTACTACCTAAGAAACATTTAAACCCTTCTGTTTTTTTGATTTTTAGATAATGCTAAGAGATATTTTTTTGTTTATTGTTGTAATTAGCTCAAAGCGAAGCTGTCTTTCTCACAAAAAAAAAACCTTAGTAATAATTTCATAGTTATTAATTAATAATAACTAGGAAGTTAACTTATTAATACTTTTAATCTTCAGACAGTCCTCTTTTTATAATTCAATAATAATTTGTCTCAACAGCCTTCAAAGAACCAAGTCCCTCAGCTTAATTAATTTATTAGTAACTATTCCAGAATTATAACAGCTTTTTATTTGTTTCATTGTGTTGATTATGTAACATTGTAAATTTAAACAGAAGTTTAATAATTTGAAGTATTTCTTCATTAGATATTAATTTTCTTTCCTATCTGTTCACATATTTCTACAAAGACAATTCCATTTATCTAATTGACCAGTTTTCTGAGAGGCTGATAAAAGACAAATGACCATGATCCTTTATAAATGACAGTGGGGAATAATATGAGTGTAGTACTTTCTAAGCCATATCCCTTGTAATTGGTATAAGTGAAATCCATTTAATTATTCTGAGAATCAAAGATGAAAGAATAAGTTCTAACATAAAATATTTCTTTGGAAAATTAACTTTTCTCTTGTTAGCAATACAAAATTGGTTTGGTTCATGCTATAAACTTATCTCATTTATTAAGATAAATATTTCATTCTTTTTCCATTACATGAGTGAAAGTTGAATTTGTTGTAACTGTCAAGAAGTAAGTCTTATTTAATAACATTGAATTTCCTAGATATTAATTTAAGTGCATGGATTTCATTGTTATTTTCTATTTTTTATAATTCTCTATTTATTTAATTTTCATTAATGCTTGGCTTAGTACATGGAAAAAATAATGGAAAGTTTTAATTCTTTCTTTTAGTATCTTCATTAAAAGCTTATTTTTTATGTCTGTAAAAAATAAGATGTGGTAGTTTTAGACCTAGTTAGTCAGAGTAACTCCAGCTTTTGAATTAGTTAATTGATTAATGCTATTAAAACAAATTATATCATGTGAGTAAAACATTTTCCAGGCAGAAATTATGGAGTTAACACCTTCATTTCAGGATGAGGTCAATTGGCCCTATGATAAGTTTGCCTGTTAGCAGGACCTCCTAGCGTATTTTTCTCATAGAGCAGACAAGTTAGAGAATTGAATTTTTCAAATAAGACTAAAATAATTTTTGGATAACATATTAGATGAGCTGTACTATCTATTAGTGCAGTAGATGTTTACAAGGTCAATTGACTTTGTAATGCAGTACAGGTTTATTTGTATTCAACATTGTGGCAGAGGGTCAATTGACCTCATTATTATTACTTTATTTAACTAGTAAGTAAATCTAATTAGTAGAACCACCCACCCTGCCAGTCTAGACATCTCAACACTTTTACCTGCATTAAGTAGATTTACCTTTGTATTGAAATAATATATTTGCTACTATTACAATCCAAGTCTTTGGGTATCGACCATGTTCATGTTTCTGGCCAATGTTTCGCTGGACATGCTTCTAGCATCCTCAGAGCTCTCTCTGAGACTGAAGGGTTTCTATTGAAGTGTGTGTAACTGTCTCCAACGTCAGTTCCCTTGTGATTATGCCTACTTTGTTTGTATATTTCATTCTAGGAGGATAGGGTTCCAAAGTTTACTTAATCTATAACCGTCTCCTCTGTTTAAGTTGCTAGGACATTCCACTATCTCGATTGCTTCTTGCACAATTCTTTGCAGATAGCAATCAGCTTTTACCATCACTTCATCAAAGTTGATATAATGGTCAGTTTGTAAAACTTTTCTGATATTGCTGAGTCTTCAATTCAAAACTTTTTCACACTTTTAATATTTATCAACATCCACTAGTGATTTTATTTAATCTAAACTAAATTAATTCCTATTTGAGATTAAGGCTAACGCTTTAACTTGTTGGCTAACCTGAGCCCCTTTTCACACTTGACATGTTCACTCACCCTGGTGCTGATTAACCTCCCTGACTAACCGATGTATTCCGAACCTCAGGAACAAGGTATAATATTCACCCCTGGCACTTTGGTATGGAACTCATCCTTCATACTCATAATTTTTCTATCTATGTCAAATGCTGTACCTATACCATGTTTCGTTTGCAATTTTTTCTGTTGTACCTTTAACAAAAGGTATTACTACCTTTCTTCGGTGCTCTTTTTCACTTGAGACATTCTTTTATTTTTAATGAATAGCCTTTTTATTTATTCCTTTTGATAGTCATTTGCTGTAGAGTCAACAACAGGTGGCTTTTTTCTTATGGCATGTTCTGTGGCTGTGGTATTATTTCAGCTCTAGTTAGAAGTGTGCTAATTATCCCATTCTTCAGAGCTGATGTGAAGTGGCAAGTAAATATCTATTGGTGTGAGTTGGTTTCCTATAAACTGCATGACTAAGCTGTCCATTTAGTCATAACATTTATGAATGGTATCTTTCTATCCTCTTCTAGTTCCACTGTGAACTCAATGTTAGGGTGAATTGAGTTTAGGTAACTTAGATATCCATCCAAGGTGTCTTCCCATGTGGCTATATGATGTGGCAAGATATCATTTCACATCGCTGTCTCAAGTGCCTTCAAGTGAAATTTGAAAATGAAGCTCTGTGGCTTGGAGTACATAGGTCAGACATGCAGTATTTCTAATGATTGTTGGTCAGAAACGTGAACACAAAGGCAATCCCAAAGTCTTGAATTTAATATTTAAAATCATTGTGGAAGTCTATGAGTTATATGTGTTGCAAGTCAAATTTGTACACATTAGAAGCGCATATATTTTATTTACTGTAATAGAATCCGATTGACCTTAAGTTATAAAAGTTTATTGAATGTATGAACTATTCATATAATTATAGAAAGTTCCTCTAAATATCTTCAGTTAAGTTTACAAAATAAAGCAAATGATTATGAAACTGTTAAAATATGGTTGTTTGCATCAAATTGATAGGGATTTGAATTGAATAGAGTATGAGTTTGAAGGATTCTTATCCTGGTTTTGTTATATGTTCTAACATATTTAAAAAACTAAAATACAGAAGGTTTTCCTGAAATATAAAACTTTTATGACCTGAGGATGAAAATGTACTGTGATGTAGATGGGGCCTTATTGACCCAGTACTGCACTTTTGTCAACAATAACATTTTTGTACACAAGCAAAATGTTAAGTCTACTAAATATATGCCTTAAAGTAGTTGTTGGTAGCAGATCTGTTCAGAGATAAGCCTGGAAGTCTTTAAAGAAGGCGACAGTAGGGGTCAGAATAGATTAATAGATAGAAGAATAGATTAACTTAATCCTCATCAAGTTTAGAAAAGAAGTTGTCAAGTTGTTTTCTATCAGTTGGCAAATGGAAGATCGCACAGCATATAGACATTGTCTTCATTCTGTTTAACAAGAACGAACTCGAATCCCAGTGTTGTTTGAAATTACAAAAGCAACCTAAAAGAAATGTTCTTTCACATACTGGTGTCTCTTATTTGTCTAATTGGGCATTTATCTCTGTTCTTAAACACAATAAAGGTTTAGCATGTTTTTATCTCAATTTTATTCTTTATAACACAACTTGGGGCTCAGGTTAGCAGAGTGAGTTAAAGTATTGGCTTTAACCAAGCCAACTCGCGAGTGGCAAGTTCGATTTCCGCCTGGGTAAATAGGAATTTATTTAGTCACAAACTCATTAAATAGAATACTTAGTCCCACCCTGGCTAGAAAAGGGTGGTAACCTGTAGATAACCCGTCCGAATTAGCCATAGTAACATAAAGTGGACATTAATAAATAAATTATAACACAACATAAACAAAGACATTTACTCTATGAATAGCATTTACAAAAACATTTGCTTTCACCTAACCTAAATCCTCCATCTGGCGAGAAGGTATTATTTAAACCTATATCTTAGCCAAAGAAGTAATATTAAATAATCAATTCACTCCCTAACAATATCCTTTAAAATAGAAAATTAATAACATTTGAAATGTGTTACCAGATGATAATAACCACCAGATTTATAATTAAAAACGGATTTAGGATCAATTCAAATAGACCTCTCATTGAATCAAAGTAGGGATTAGTGGTGCAGAAATTTCAAGAACTTTGTTTATCATAAAATTATTGAAATTGTTTTTTGATTAAAGGGAGTTGGTGTTTAACAGGAAATGAATAGGCAGAGGATGAAGAATTGAAGTTGATTGATTATGTTCATGGAATTTGACAAACATCACCAAACCATGTGTTAAGGCCCAATATAAGACCTGCAAAATTATAAAACTTCAATTCATGCCACGATGCTAACTAATATCACTCCATTAATTAAAATAGGTCATCACAAAGGGAATTCATAAACTAAGCAAAGGGTTGGAATAACACAAGATGATGCCATAACACATTCTATTTTATATCTATACCATGGGAAGAGAGCAATGTAAATCATACCTTAAATTCAAGCTGGAAATGAGACATGTATTATTAGAGTATTGATATTAAAAAAAAAAGGACAAATAGCACCATTAATATTTAAGTTAGATAAAAATATAAGATTTCCCACATGTTGGTAATACACACTATTGACCTATTCTGACCTCTTAATTTTTAATTCCAAGTAAAAATCTGGTGAGTAGAGTTGGGGGTTTATGGAAGGCTGCAAACAAGAAAGTATGATTAAATTCCTTAATATTTGAGCAAAGAAAAAATGTATAGAACAATAATTGTAGAACATCAATAGTTCAATAATATTGGTTCTATAAATGTGTTCAATCTGACTCATATTAACACAGATATTTTGAATTGTTAAAATCCCTCCGAATTGAATTGCTATTTCTGGTCCGATTTCAGCTATTAATGGCTATGAACTTTAGTGTTAAATGGAATGGTTTAATATCAAATATCATATAAATCAAATAAACATTTTCAAGTCAAGAACACAAAATCTAAATTGATCACATCATCTTACGATTCATATTTCATTGTATCTCATTCAACGAAAGTGTGATTTTACTTTTTACCACTTCTCTAATCTCCCACTCCCTCAGCCTTTAGTTTTATGCACTGCACTGGCAAGCTCTTACAATGCGAAGCCCAACAAAGGTTGTACTGCAAGAAAACCACCATACAGTACCAGGCAAGGGGAGCAGGCAAATTTTCTCCAGAAAATTGTCCTTCTTAGTTGACAAGTTTTAGAGTAAAACTCCAAATCACTCATTCACTTTCATAATCACATAGAGCCGTTATTGAATTATAATAGGAATGGGTACTGGAAGCTCAGCTGGCATTTCTCAGTAGTTTAGGGTCAATTTTATTTAGTAGATTCTAATGATTTATTTATAGAACCTTACTTATTCAGAGCAAATGTTGCCTTCTTGAAATGAGGATTTCAGAAAATATCGAAAGTGATGATATAATGCAACCAATGCTTCAAATTTTAAAGTCGTGAGATTAAGTAATAACTATTACAAAAATCTGAAGGCTAGTCTAGATCATTTTGTTGGAGAAGAATAAAAAAAAAGGAGAATTGAAATGGCAATTTATTCTGACTTAGTTCATTATTAATGTAAAGCTATATAGTGAAGAAGACTATCATTATAATTGTGCTGGAATAATACAGATTTGGAGAACGAGAGCTAAGCCCCCCATTGCCCCATGCAGAGTGTACAGAAGTTCTAGTCTCGCAGGAGCACTGTAAGAGGCAGAGTTTGCTTGGTGGTTTCTGCGCTACCTTGAGGCGAGCACGAAGTGATGTTCCTCCCAGGCAACCTAGTCATCTCAGAAGATGGTCAGATTCAGTAAGTTATCCTCCCTCTCCATATGTGGGAATTTTTTTTTTGCACCTAGCATGTTTCCATTTGTCGTGTATGCTCATAAAATAAAAGATAAACACTACTTTAGAATGATGTATACTGTCCAACTAAAATTGCTGACATCACAAACTACATATCATACACTTACATACTGACACAGTACATAAATGGAACAGATAATAGGTGAAATAAAGAAATCTTACTACGTGAATACATACCAAAAAAGGTGCGTCACTCAGGGGGATGCATTAACTAAGAAGATTCCTCACATGCGTCACGTATTTACAGTTATATCAAAACGAAAAAGTTCATTGAGAACATCATTTGGTATTCGTGCTTTATAAAATAACACCTTATTGTTAATATAACAGGAATAGGAAGGGAGGTTTACTGAAGGCTAAAAACTAACTATGCAAATATCTCTGTTAATGCTAAAATAAAGAATAAATGTATATAACAATATTTATAGTATATTTTATTTGCAATAAAATTGATTTGATACAATTTTTCGATCAGACGTATAATAAAAGAGATATTTTGAAATTCTCTCCCTCCCACTGGTTCAATTTCAGCCATTAAAAAACTCGACCTTTAGTTTTGTATAAAATGCTTATATATCAAATTTTGTTATGGTCAAATAAGAATTGCAACACTAGAGCAGTAAGAGGCAAGTATATATATATATATATATATATATATATATATATATATATATCATTTTGAACGGGCCTCATTTTCATCTTTTCCTAGGTGGGATCGATGGACATTTCAGGAAATTTTTCAAAAATTGCTATTGTATGACCTCAATAGCTGATTTCAGGGAAATTTGTTAATACCGAACAGCTGCAACGCAACTAAGAATTGCCATCACAAATGGACGCAATTCTTAACAGAGCATGAACAGACAGGACTCTATTCAACAGGGTCAAAAATTAATGATAATGACAACTGTACTTGTGACACAGACTGCAAAAACATATTCTCTATAAGTGTAATATTTAAACAAAATAGATACAATTTAATCATGAGTATAATTTGAAAAGAAGATAATTGGTCAGAACCACCTCATATATTATTTAATAAATATAATAATTATTTCAAAAGTTTATCAAATGTATAGATGGATGTAGCAAAAAGTACACATGAGTTAAAATTTAGTTATGAGGAATGAGTAATATAGTTAAATATATTTATATCGATCGGGATCAATAAAATGCCCTTGTCTTCTACTAGTGCTTAAATTTACGCAGAGTGCACTTTCAGAGACAGAGCTCCATCAGTGCCTGATTAGAGAAGTGTAGCCTGGTCCAAAGAAGCCTGGCGGTTCGCCCCTGGGGGAACTTTGCCCGGCTGCTTTGCTACAAGCTGCTCTTCTCTAATCAGACACTGATGGTGGAGCTCTGACTGAAAGCGCACTCTGCATAAATTGAAGCACTAGTAGAAGACAAGGCCTTTTTATTGATCCTGATCAATTGGTTCCTCTGCCGGCCAGTATCTTGAGAGAAATCATATTTTTATTATTAAAAATTAGATACATCTACTGATTTTTTTTATAATATTCAATACAACATTCATAGAAGTCCTTGTACATCCATTTCATTCTTGGAAGTTCTGGCCTGATCTGAGAGCTAACTTTAATAACAAGGTGACAAAAATCCCATCTTTTTTCATTTTATAAATGACAGTTTATTCTCAAAGCTGGACTCCCTCCACCTCAATGATATTCTGTCTCCTTAGATATTTAATCAAAGTTGATTCATCCAGAACGTGGCCCACCTTGATTCATAAAGGTTGATTCCTTTGGCAATGAATGCTTCTTTTGAAGGCAAATATTTTTTTTTCTTTCTATCAGGAGGTTGTATACCATCATGTAGTAGGTATTTAGGAATAATGTTAGGTGCTGTTGTGACCTGAAGAGGTCCAAAACTAGAAGTACCAATAGACTAATTTTAAATTATTTGAAGTGATTTTGATCTTCTATCTGCAAATAGAACATAAAGAAGTTTTGCCAGGTCTTTTTTATTGTATATGATGATTTAATGTTTGTGAAACTTTTCCTTTTACTGCCTGTTTGCTCAATTACCCTGACCCTTTGTAAATGAATGTAAACTGTTATGTACTTCTAATGCAATTTCCTGTTAACTCTTCTTCCTTTTACACAACATTACTATATCATTTGATTAACTTTACACTTTTAAATAACATTTGTTTGCATGTTTCACTTTTGAACTGTGCATGTTAATGTTGTGTGTCTAGCCTAGTCAGTAAGATGCATGCCTGAAAAAGAGAGAGAAAGAGAAGACTGTTAGCTGTGTTTTCACTGGAACAGAGCTCATCATCAGAGGAAGGAAGCCAGATTGGCAATGAGCACACCTCCTCCAGCCACCCTACTCCATGGACATTTGAACAAGATCCTCTCTTTCGAAGATATCGACAATTTAATCTAATAGGTTTGTCTCATATACTTACAAATTCATTTGTTATATTTCATAAACCTTTCTTTTAATTACAAATACAATACATTTTAGGTAATAATTATATTAATTTATGAATATTATTAAAAGGAAAATCTCTGGAAAATCTAACCAGACGAGGTCAAGTGGTGTTGACTAGACTTAGAATCGGACAGTCACTACTTACACATTCATCATACCTTATAAACCGTAAAGACCAACCTACATGCACTCACTGTAACACAGTACTGACCATTAAACATCTCCTGACTGACTGCAGACTACGTGAACATTTGAACTTACCCAACGATTTGTACCAACTATTAACAGAAGGTAGCCCTCATATAAAAACACTCTTAAACCACTTGAAGACAACAGACATTTACAACAAACTTTAAAACCCACCTACCCTACTCATTTCTCTGCATTTTAAGTCTCTGTATAACACTTTTTTAATCTTGTGTCTTAGACTTCCATACCCTCATGTCAGGATTTATCTCAAAATTTATAGTTTTACATAGCTTTATTTTAACATTTCTTTAATTTTATTTCCATATATTTTATACTATGTTTTAATAATTTCAAAAACATTTTTTCTTTATTTTAAAATTTTAATTTAGAGAATTCAAATAAATGGTACTGAGAGACATCGCCTAGTTGCGGAGCTCTTCAAATAAATAAATGAATATTATTTATTATAATATTATATAGAATTATAATATATTATCCAATTATTTGCTGTAATCCAGAGATAAAATGGTTACATTTATTTTATGGCGCCGATGAAAGTTATAATTCACAAGATTTACTTGAATAAATATAGGATTGGTATTTATACTATATAGTTATTTTGATTTATTTCATAATTCTCTTATATTCCCATGACCAAAATAATCATGAATATGGGTTGCTTAAGAACTCATTTTAAGGCTTGTTGAGGTAAGATCAATTTTGTGTTTGCTATTGCTCTTTTAACATGGAAGAAAATATTATCCATTTTCATCGCACTTTGCAATATTACTTTAAGACAGGTAAACTAACTGAGAAATTTGTGGTGTTGATGGGGGTTGTTGCTTTAACAGAATGTGCATGTCAAAATTGGTTTTTTATATTTCAAGCATAAAACTTTGTCATTAATTGTGTGTCAAAGTCTAATTTACTCAGAAGATGTTAAGACCTTCATTTATTAAAATTTCTCCCAGACAGCATTGGCCCCCTAGATATCGTACATACAATCATGGAAAATTCACATAAGCTCAGTTGTATATCCAGGCAAGATGATTAAGTTCCGTAATCTCTTACTAAAATCATCTTGCCTGAACATAATTCAATATGTGTTGCACTTCAGATAAGAAAACAAAACAATTATTTTTGAAAGTTATGATAACAGGGGAGTGAATAGTTTAGAACTCTAAGAAATACACTCAGAACTGACATATCAGAAGGCTGCCAAGAAAATGCCAGCCCTCACATTTTATTGGTCCGTTGGAATAAACTCTATACCTAGGGTGACATGTTTTGTTCCTTCCTCCCTATTCACTGAGCTTAGCTTCAAGGCTTTTACTTATTCAACTCCCTACAGAAACACCATTAACATGAATGGAAAATGTTTTGAGAATGAACCGGCAATTGAAAACTACTCAGATGTGTTTTAAGAATGAGGGATTTCTCAGATAATACATAGATGTCAAAAGGAACATTTGACAACTCCTGTAGGTGATAATAAATTTGGTATATATAATTTAACAATGAGGTTAGAGAGTATACTTACTCTTTTGATAACCCTGTACATATATACAACATTAATTAAATGACATTTCTTCTTATGCATTGACTGGCAATGAAGATTTGACTGATTGCCAGCCGATGAATCTAGAACTGTGATTGAAAGTATGGAGTTATAGGAAAATATTAAACTATATGGTGCTAAGGGAAATTTGAATCAGGAAATGTAATGACAAGATATTAAAATTACACAATAAATGCAATTAAATAAATTTAAAATGAAATGGCCAATTGTCTGTTTTCTTTTCATTTCCCTATTTTCAATAAATAGAATCTGACATATAAGGAAAATGAATTTTTGAGTTACAAGAAAGCCAAGAAAACAAAAAAATTTGTTGCGTCTTCTAACCAAGTAAGGCAGTTATAAATTCTGTATAAACATTCATTTTTTCTCTCTGTGTGTGGTTTGCATAGCTATTTGAGATAAATTAGCCGAACATCAAGCTTTTCTATTACAAAAATTGTTCATGAGAAATCTGGTTAGTTTAAAAAACCTCAGTGAAAAGCTTTGTATAGATCTCATAAAAAACAATTTGTAGGAATGTTGTGAATGATCCCTGGCAATGGTAATATAATATTAAAATAGAAAATTAACTCAACAATGTAGGTTCAAAATTCAATATATATAAAATTTAATGCGGAAAGTGTGGTCCCATTTATGAAATGAATCTGAACAAATTTTGAAGAAAACAATACTGCAATATATAAGAATATTGATGACATACACAAGAACAAACTACATTGTTTGAGTATTTAGAAAAAGGGGATAAGTGCACTTAGTAAACAAGTCCTATTTACATAGGCTTTTTATCACAGGAGAAATATAGAGTATAATATGAGACAAAGTTATCAGCATATCGTTACAGCAGGTGGGAAATCTTAATTAATACACCACCTGCATTACAAACATTTTACTAGCTCTCTCGTACTTAAATATTATTTTCAAATGTTTTTCTTCAAATTACAGTTTACTTATGGGTGCACTTTGAAATTTAACCATGTCTTGGTGATTTCAAATGCTCTATGTGTAGTTAATACATTTTTTCTTTTTAGCTTTATTTCAAGCAAGTAGGTTTTTTCATTAAAAGGTCAACTTTTCTGGTAATCATTTTTTCTCCTTCACTACAAAGCCAGAATATCCTCATCATCTGTACTCTAAATGACACAATACCAAAATAAAATTAAAAACACATATACAAATATAAAATCTGTAAAAAAATGGTATAAATAAGGCTGACAGTTAATTAAACCGCAAACATATCTTTGAAGAAAGGACAATTCGTTATACATAACTAAAATATATTTAAAACATTTGTCAGAAGAATATAACGTATGTTTCCTTGCATTAGGGCACATCCCTTCTTACACCAAGCCTAACAGTCATACACAATCTAGCTCGTACTAACTTTGTAGATCGACTTTTGGTGGTTTTAATAATTAAAAGCCTTGAAATAAATATAAGTTTTGCTTTATAATATGTCATTCTTGGCTTTTGGATGAGATGGTACATTGTATTACCTGGGACTCTGTACCATTTTGAAGCACACAAGTTTGTGGAGAAAACTGTACTAGAGAGGCAGATTTCTAGATCAGTGGCACACACATTGATCACTGAAGCCCTGTTGAAATGTAGGATACACTGAAACAAAATTGTGTGTATATATAAACACACATATACTCGTACATACATACCTATACTCACAATATATACTTTAGTATCCATAAAGTGGACATTAATAAATAACACATCAAAAATATTTCTCTTTCTTTTTTTTTTAATTAAATAAAGTGAAATAACTTTGTGTCAATGATGATACAGGTTCAGGAAGGTACAGTGAAGTATATGCTGGAAAAGATGCTGTAACTGGCCAAGATGTTGCACTAAAAATAGTGGACAGAAGAAAAAGTATGGATGAAAATGGTGCAAGAGAAGAATACAGAGTTCTGTGTACTCTTTGCCACAGAAATATAGTGTCAGCCCTCGCTATTTTTCCTTCATCACCCAAAGAGTATTATGACACCATAGTTATGACTAGGTAAATAGAATTATTTACTCCAGGTTGTTCTTGACCTTTAGTATATTTTCATCCCATTAATAAAATACAAGCAGATAGTTTTGAATTGGCTAACAGTGTAACCAGTAAATTGGTCTGTTTTTAATTGTAAAACTTATTTCAGAATGTTTCAACTATGTTAACCTGTCTTTATCAGCTCTTCGAGAATTCTATTCTAAATTCTATCAGAGAAATTCATTGGTTACACTATTTCTTGATTCTGGTCAATCTTCTTTGTACTAAAGAAGAACACATCAAACTCTTCTCCCTGGTATTAAGGAAATACCAATATTTATATTTTAACAACTATCTTGGAGTGTAATTGGAGATCAGGTGTAGGTGGTTTAGCTAGTGTGGTAGCGAGCTTGGCTTGTAGCTAGTAGTGACATACTATATTTTCTGAGCTGTACATTAAAAGTTTTAAGGTTGACTTTTAATACTTTCCTTCAGTGGTTCCTATGAATTGTAGGTTTCGATGACCTGTACAAATAAAGGAGTAGGAAAATTTCCTGTTTTTTATTAAAACAGCAGGGAGCCATGGCCACACATCGTTCCATTGAAAGGTGTGTTACAGGTGACCTGTATTAGTCTTTAAATAATAGACGGGGCCATCCTTCTTTCAATTTATTTTTTAGCTGTAAGGGCACCTTATAATCTTTCAAATATTGTTCCTAATAAAGATCCATCTTCTTTTAAGATATACCCATGTAATTTGGTTGCCCTTTAACAACATAAATATCCCTTTTATATTAATATTTTTGCATATTAAGTTTAAATTCCTAACTTTTTTAACTGTCTATTTTACAGAGTTAAAGGCTTGCAAATACTTGAGCACTTGTGTAAAGTTGATAGCTCAGAGGGAACTGTAAAAAAAATATGTCTTCAACTTATTTATGTTCTCCAGTACTTGTTAACTCAACAAATTGTTCATGGAGATATAAAGGTAAAATTAAACATTCCTGTTACTTCTTCTTTCTGTACAAATTATATAGGATGAGAAATGTATAAGTCTGTAGAATGAGAAATGGACTAACTCTTATTTTAATGTTACAGTAGATGGAAAGAATAATCACTGGAAAGTAGAATGTACTCTCCATGTGCTTTCCTCAACATAAATAATAGTAGTACATCTCTCATTTATACAAATTTACAATTTTATTTTGACTAAAATGACACACTTTTAACTCAAAAGAAGAGGATTAATGCAAATTGTTTATGCATTTACATTTGAAACTATGAAATGGAATCAAAATTCATTTCAATATCAACACATAAATTCATTCATACGTAACCTGACAAATATTTGCTTTTTGAAGGGAATAAAAAACTGACATAAATTTTGCTCAGGATGAATTATAAAAAACTAGTTTTGGAGGTCTTTAATACTCCTATTCCCGGCATAATTTTTACTATCTATTCATAAATATTGGCTATTTTTCCAAAAAAAGTAGGTGTTTACTTTAAAGTCACCTATAAATTTTTCGTTGTTTCTACTATTTGAGATTTTATAAATAAAAAAGTTGGGAGTGAAATAAATTTTATTGGCTGCATAAAGTCTGTTTTATGGAATAATTACCAACAGTCTGGATTTTAAAACTAAGAGTTATGGATTACAGGGCCTTAGAGTACTACTAAAGAAGCCAAATACAGTTTTAATATCATACATCTTGATATGATGTGAAAATACCCTTGAATAATAATTTTACTAAGTATCCATAAATAAAACATATTTTTTTTCTTTTTTCAGCCTGAAAACGTGCTGGTTGAAAATGATGGTACTGTTCGTCTGGTTGATTTTGGTTGTTCTACTCCTGACCTTGAGTTCTCAGCCCCTGAAGTTCATAAGGATGAAACATCTCATCCTGCTGATTTATGGAGTTTTGGGGCCATTTTATATGTTTCTGTAAGGTAATATAACTTAATAATCAATTTTGAATATTAGCGATTGCAGACTTTTATGAGGTCATATTTCTACACTGTACAATTCAAAGTCTTTCTTAGAATTCTTAGTAAAATTCTCTCTTGAGGCAGATTTGATACTTTTCCCGAGTGCTGCAGCTTGTAGAACAGGGCATGTAGCTCATCTTTTGGAGAAATGGCTTGTCAGTTCTCTAAACCCCCACTCACCTGGTCTGGCTTTGGCCATTAATGGGTTTAATCTTTATTTTTGCAAGAAACTCTACTACAAAAACTATGGTAACACTAGAGAAAAATATCTGTATGTAGTAATGGGGGAAAAAAAAAAACAGTGTCAGAAGAGTATTAGATATATCTTCATAGACAACATGAAATAACTGGAATGGTTAAAACATAACATTTGCACATTCCGCATGAGTACCTCAAAGGATACTCGGTCTTCACTTGAAGCTGAATGCTTAGCAGTCAGTCTGTCAGTTAATGAGATAATCTCAATGATCAACAACTTAAAATATAAATACCCTTATCAACCAGTTGACAATAAGAGAAACAAAAAAATCTGGAGCACCATAGAAAACTGTACTGTCCTGATATATAGCACTATTTCATGCAAGATAAAATCACACGAGATGTTCAAACCGCAATCCCAAAAATAAACAAGTTGCTTATGTGTTGACAGTGCTATATTGTGTATATTCAATACACGAATATCTAAACTTTTAAGTGAACTGTATTTATTGAATTAGTATATGATTTGTTGTGTATTAATAGAATTTGTGGGTGAAATAATTTCATTGAGCATTGCTTTGGGTGTATTGTTATATTTTAAGCAAATTTTAGGCAAACACTATCATACATACAATTGCATTACTTTCATGGAACATTCTGCATAAGGATGCCAAATGGCTAAACAGAAAGTCAGCAGACCAAAATCTGTCAGAACTAACATTAGAAATTACTAAATGGCTAAAAAAAGTTGCTTCAGGAATTGGGAGGCACTTGTGAAAGCAGGATAACTGTTATTGTGAGATCCTAGCTGAGACCTAAGGTGAGATCAGTAACAGTGGAGACAGAAAGACTGATAAAGCATTTATATGATTCTTGTATAATAGAAACATTGTTTAATATTGAGCTTTGAATAATAACTATAAAATTAATAATATAAGGGGGTCAGGTTAGCTATGTTAGTTAAAGTGTTGGCTTTAATTTCACATGGTAAACCTAGAGTGGCGAGTTCGCTTCCCGCCTGGGCAAATAGAAATTTATTTAGAGATGAACTCATTAAATAAAATCCTTAGTCCCACCCTGGTTAGAAAAGGGTCTTAACCTGTAAATAGCCCATCCCAATTAGCTTATAGTTGTATAAAGAGGGTGTTAATAAATAAATTAAAAAAAAATAATATATTGCAAGGACATCTAACTTATTCTGTTAATGTGAAACAATATAATGCTTTATATTTATATGTTTCTTCTTTCTTTTCCAGTGGTGTTTCGCCATTTCTTGATGACTCCCCGGAGGAAACATATAATAATAAGTTATCTGCAAACTTCAGTTTTCCAAAAGAATATTTTAATGGAGTTCCTGAAGCTGCTATGTTCCTAACTGCCTCTGTTCTTGCCTCAGATCCTCTTCAGCGAGCTACTCCTAACTCTTTACTATTGTCATCTTGGTTTAAAGAGGTAGGTTTTTATTTCTCTTTCCTTTTGCTGTGTTTCCTTCCTTGTCTCTTGAGCAGGAGGGAAGCCAATTATATTGCTCTAATGGCTAAGCTGATTAGGATTGGTTGGGGGTCAATTTGCCATTTGACTAATCTCAAAGTGGCTTTCTTGAATTAAAAATAGATAGCCATTTATGGGAATAGATCTGTTTGTCAGCAGCATGTCTGGACTAAGTTTGAAAGATCCATTTTTAAATTTTATTAGTTGCATGCTAAATGTATCAAGCAGTACAATTTGCAGGCTCATCCTCGAGGGCCATTTTCTGACTCCCAGAGCGATTTCCTGTTCCTGAACTTTTGTGGGATGTTTATGCTCATTAGATCCTATTAGATGCGCAGGAAACATGCATTGATATTGATCTTCTATCTATTCACCCTGTGCCCACTGACTATCAAGGGGCAATTGAGTAGTAACTTGAATAAGAAGTTCCGTTCTTTGGCCTGTAATGCAACCTCAATAAAGCAAAAACGCATGAAGATGACCGCTGACTCTTCCACTAATAACATTTGATATACCTAGACATTTGACTCAGTGAAAACTAAGACAACTCCTCATTTTTTTCATATTATTATGTATATTACTAAAAAAAAAAAATTGATTATTAGGGTTCTTTGGACTGCAAAATTAAATACACAAACTTTAATGTTTTTATCACTACACAATTTATTTAGCGATCACTAGTCATTTGATAAATTACTCTGGCCAACACTGAAAAAACTTTTTCACTGAAAATACCTAATTCTTATATCTTTAAGGGTGCTGAATCCAAATATGATAATTAAAAGCCTGTATGACCCACTTCTCCACATTTTTATAAATAAACTTATTAAATTAACCAATTTTTACAGAATTTAACAGTTTTTATATAGTTTAAATAAATTGAAAAAGTAGGCATGATGGATGTAGAGGACATTAGCAGCACTGATTCTATTTGGCCAATTGGACTGTAAGAGAGTCTTTAAAACCAAGTGAGATGAACATTCTAGGCTTAAAAAAAAAGTGCTCCTACCACCTCTACAAATAAAGTTAGGCCTATTGAAACAGTTTGTAAAGAATTTGTCTAAAGATGGACCATGTTTCAAGTATCTCTGCCAACATTTTCCTCGCCATTCAGAAGCTAAACTAAAAGAAGGAGTCTTTGTCGGATCTAACATTTCAGAAAATTGATGTTTCATATTAACTTTGTATCCATAATGACCTTACATGAGAGAGAAGTCATATGTGACTTAGTTAGTCTAGCTATAAACAAGACTTTTAATAACCTACTCCTCAAGCATTTGAAATTTATGAATTTGCTAAATTATAATAAGCATTAGGCTCCAAAAACATGCATTTACTTACGAATCACTTGTCAAATTAGAAGTAAGGATTTTCAAATGCATTTCACTTCAAAATGTCTAAATAGAATAATGCATTAATGTAATATGAATTCTTAAATTTAACCCATTTCAAGTATAAGATCCTTGTAAAACTCAATAATTTTTGTTTTACTTTTTCAGAGTAATACCCACTGGAGTGTACCTGTAAATAGGCTATGCAGTTTTATCTTTAGACGGAGTAAATGAGCTCACTGTGGCTTTAGATTTATATTGAATAACCAAAGTTTATTTTGTATTTATTAAATTTTGTACCAAATGTATGAATGTGCTTTGTTCCATATAATGTAAATTATTTATACATTGTTATAATTTATTTATAATATTTATGTATATTGACATTGTAAGTTTTGTCTATATTACTGTTAGATTTATAAAAGTTTTGTTAATTGTTTAAAGAATATATTTCTGGTCAGAAGTCTGATTCCTTAATACCTTGTACTTCTTTTATCCATAAGAAAGAAAATTTAAAAACTATAAGTCAAATATTAATTATCAGTTTAATATGAATAAAATAAAATTAGAATAAAATAGAAATTAAAATAAATTTTAAAAAATATATAGAAATATAAATATAAAATATTTTCAGCATTTAGTTAACCCCCACTTTTAGTAATCGTAAGTTAACAATAAGCCCATTATCATGAAAGGTCTTATTCCTAGCTGATGGCTTAAGACAGAGTGACATCAACAGAACATATTTACATGAATCTCGTATAATAAAGGTCTCTTGAAAACAATATTTGGTATTTAAGCTTCAAATAATGTGGTTTATTTTATTGAAAAATGCTGCGACATAAAGGTTGCAGTCATCAAGAGTATGTTTGAAGCAAATCTACCTGGAAAGGAATGGACCATTAGAGACTATGGCACCTCTAATGCAGTAACATGTGAAAGACCAGCTCACACTACAGTCTTATGGATCTGAATAATTGTAAATTATTTAGTAAATATAATTTCCCTGAATGAAAACAAGTTAAAAATGATGACAGATTCTATTTATAGTTTGATAGAGAAGCAGTTTCTACAAAAGTCCATCATTCAGGGCTGCGTTAAGTAAGCAGATTTCCTACTTGTGTCACGTATTTGCATTTATCTCAAAATGTAAATTTCAATGAGAACATTATTTGGTATTTAAGCTTCAAATAAAGTACTTCGTAATATAACAGCTTATTGTTAATATGACATGAGTAGGAGTGGAGGTTTACAGAGGGCTGAAAACTAAAAAACTGCAAACATCTCCGTTAATAATAATACTTCGTAATATAACAGCTTATTGTTAATATGACATGAGTAGGAGTGGAGGTTTACAGAGGGCTGAAAACTAAAAAACTGCAAACATCTCCGTTAATAATAAAGATAGAAAATAAATCCATATAACACATTTATAGTACATTTTATTTGCAATAAAATTGGTTCTACACAATTTTTCCATCGGACGTATAATAAGGAAGATTTTTCGAAATTCTCCCCCTTTAGTTTGGTATGGAACGCTTAAGAGTTTGATTAAATTCAAATAAGAAGTGCAACCGCTAGAGCGGTAACAGACAAATATATATATGTGAGTGTGTGTGTGTTTTTATATCAAAAATCGCGCCATGAGTACAACCTCAATAGCTGATTTCCCTGAAGGGAAATCGACTAAAAACTTGCATGATGACCTGTCCCTAGCACTGAGAACATCGTCAACTCCAGTGCAAAAAAATGCTATACATATAGACATGTTCTTGTTTTGATGTAGGCAACATGAAGCAAATAAACTAAAAATTAAAGGATTAATCCAAAGAAGAAATAAATAAATAAATATGTTCTTGTTTCGCCAAAAAGTTTAATAAAGTGATATAGAAGACGGTCATAATTTTGCTCACTGCTCATGAATAAGCTTTTATGGAAAGATTTTGGTGAACCTAAGTCAGGCATTACTTCTGTACGAAGAGTGTGAATAAAATAGACGGATTGTAGAGATTATAGAAATATTCCGAATTTGTGATTTTCTATAGTATAGGAAATAGCTAACGGACTAAGTAAACTTTCGAATATTCAGTTCGCAAATGAAACACGACAGTCAAATAAAATACTTTTATTCTGATGCCACCTGGAAATGGCCTAAACAACATTCAAATACGTATTTATTTTTAATTTCAAATTTAGGAACAGTATTCAAACTATGAAGCCGGGTGTACAAAACTGAAAAAAATACAATGGTTGCTGTGACAGACCTTAAATGTGCTTTTACTTATAGATGGATCTGTACTTACCGATTATCGGGAGGCCACCGATTTGAAATGATTATTAAATCATATTTTTTTTTAAAAAAAAACACTTTATTATTTAAAATAAAACTTCTAGAATTTATTTGAATGACGAAATGTTAATAAATCAGAGTTATTGTCAGGACGATATCGTGGAGTGTCCGCCCGTCGTCTACGCTTGGATACTGGTAGCTGTCTACTTGGTGTAATAATAAACGATCACCAAGTGGTGTTAATATTCGATTATTCATTTTCTGATAGCAAATGAAACAGAATGACTAAAATACCCTAGTCAAGTATGAACAGTCTAAAGCCAGAGCAATAACAGCTAATAGCTATACGCGGTTTTGAAACAGTATATATTTTATCTATAATTAATGAGTGACCTTCCGTTAACCATTTTGTGATTTATAAATTCTAGAATTGTTTTTTTTTTTAAATAATAAAGCGATTTTCTTTTAATTATGACTTAATAATGGTCTTTAAATGGGTGACCTCCCGATGACCGATAAGTACCTATGAATCAAATACAGAAACTACGTGCAACGACTGTAGGTTTATAGGGAGCGTCTCTTTCCTTGCTTGGCCTACAACGGCCGCTTTGAGCCTACCTGGCATTCTTGCGACGGACCCTATATTTTATCTTTAGCTGTAGATTTCTTCTTTTCTTTCGTTTTCACCTATCCCTTAAAACCCACCCGGTATTTCCAGTTACAGGGTAATCCACGGCTCTTCGTTCCATTGCATCTATTACAATACACAACACCCCCTTATAATGGAACTAGAGTGTTCAGTAGAAGGGGAACTGTCGGGACAACCACGGCAGGTCACGCACTCTGTCTGTTCACCACAAGAACATCTGAAAACTGGGTCTCAGATAAATAAATAAAAACCACTACAATATAGCTGGACATATCCCTTTTAGGAATAAAATATATCAAATGATGTTTATTGACATTTTTTTAAAACATTGTACAAATGTTTGTACTCCAAATTTGAGATCCGGCTTGGTTTCAGCGCTTACGACTGTAAGGCAGAAGTATTTCTGTGACGTTATAACTGGCTTCATCAGGTGGTGGAAGAAGTTATGGGTCACAAATTGTCTGAAGTTGCCACAAGCCAGCTGGTCTTCTGATGACGGTTGTAGCACCTGACAAAAGTTTTGGTTGTATTTTCGAATCAAAGCTGTAGCCCAGCTTGGTTTTAGCGGTGACGACTATAAGCATTTCTATAGCATTTCTACGGTGTTATAACTGGATTCAGGTATTGGTAGAAGTTATGCTGATGCGGGTCTCGAATTTGATGATAGTGGCTGTAACACGGGAGAAATGTTGTGGCTATACAGTTGACAACGTTGAACGGCTTCGTTTTATATAAATTTATAATCTCCAATAAATAATTATTTCAAGCCAGTGACATGAACAGCTGAATTTAACTTTTGTCGTAGGAAATAAAACCCTAAGCTATCTGTAAAATAAAGTAAATAATTTTACTTAATTAAAAAAAAATATTTATTGATCATGAGCGTACACAATGACCACCCCCCCCCCATTCCACAAATAACGGAAATATCAGAAACCAAAGTAAATAGGGAAAATAAGGGGTTTACTCTACAATTCAAGTTTCACAAGTAAAAATACAGCCCGCAACCTACACTTAAGCAATAATAAATAATGTTGGGGGCGTAAACTTCCAGAATTTCCCAAACTCATGACGATACTCGAATTAAAATTTCAAATAAGTCAATTTAGCTTTCCAAATCTTTTAACTGGAATCAATTTGACAGTGAAACCTGGTAAGTACAAGTCACTGATATAATCCTCCGTAGAATCATGTAAATGTACTGTATGATGTTTTATTTTTTTTTTTTTTAATCTTGAAGCTTCAAAATTAAAGTATTCGTTTTAAACTTCTTACAACAATTATTCATTTGAATATGGCATAATATATACTAAACAATATGATTAACTCCTCCTTTTCTCCATTTGGCCCATGATATCAACAGTTTAACAGCTAAATGTCTGGGTGGTAGGTAACCTGCAGATAACTCATCCCAATTAGTCATAGTAGTATAAAGTTGGACGTAAATAAATAATTAAAAAAAAAAAACAGCTAAATTGTAACTGTTTAGTCTCTATTATAACTATAAGACTGAGAAATCTAAATTTTCGCCCATTGTGATATATAGTGATATATTCAAATAGCAACAAAAAATTATTTTTTTTTTTTTTTTTTTTTTTGGAATTCTCATTATTTTGTCCATAATTGACAAGAATCCAGTCCACTATGCCAACAAGGTAAGCTGCAAGTAAACGCAGAGACATTCTACTTGTCCAATGGGATATGAATCGAATGCAATTATACGAAATCGACGGAATTTAGAAATTATACGAAATATGTAAGTATTTCTTTGCAAGATGGCATAATAAATAAAATAAAATGTTTGCCTGAACAGCCTATGAAAGGCCAGGGCGTGCCATAAGTCGTGCTGAGCTTGACACGACCTCTACTATACGTATTGTAGTTGTATTAAAGACCACTTACACCTTTATTGACTACTTCATTGCCTCACAATGCTGAGTACTGCAAAAAAGGGCAGTAGTCAAACGTAGAAGTCCGGTACCCTAAAGCTACTATAAAGCCATTATAATCTACTGTGTATTGCCTGCAGTCGAACCAGTTCATATAGTACAGTAAAGAGACTTAACTCACTTCCCCACCCATTGGAATTTTATCCTCCATGAATAAATAATAGGCTTTTAAAATAAATTCGTAGCGTTTTTTTTCTAGTGATTTCAATAAAAACCTCAGACTTGTAAATATTTTTAATCAATTATATATGACCCATTTTGATCTATTACATGTTGCCATCTTTCTAGTAATTTTTTAATTCTGCCCTCCCAGAACTCAAATTTTTGCGCAATGAACTCCGCTGTGTGCGTTTTGCAGTCCTCAAGCAAATTAAAGTGTTTCCCGTTAAGAGAGTTTTGAAGGGCCCGAAATAAGTGAAAATATGTCAAAAACTTAATGTCTATCATAAAGTATTTTGTGAATACTTCTGTACTAGATTTAGCTTTGTGGTTTTCTTTTTATTTGAAAACTTATTAGTTTGTTCTTATCCAATGAGCTTATTATGACGAGGATGAATCTGGAAAGGATATTTTTAAAGGTCAAAATTGGAGTTGGTGTCTTATAGCTATACGGTTAATACTTAAGATCAGGATACCAATACTCATCAACCTCCCCTAAAACTTGCATTCGGAAAAATAAGGGCTAAGCTTGATGGCACCGCATGTCATAAGGAGTCTCAGAAAATCATCCTCCGAAGAAATGGAAGTGAAGCATGAATTATCCCGTGTGGAGTTTTTGGGAAATGTAACAGTAGCTTGGAAAGGAGGTTAAGCCAGAATTGTCTAAGGACATACTTTAAGCACTTTAGAAGATAATCTAGCTTAAAACGTTTCCATAAAATGGTGCTTGTTTATCGTGTGATCATCGGATCAACAGTTACGGTTTGGCAGAGAAATATAGACTCTCGAAAGAATGGAACCTGACAAACGTTTCTGAAAAAACTGCCATATGTCACACCATTTGGAGCGAGAAAGATGGGCCTTGCCAGTCAGCGGTGGCTGGATAGTCTGTAGAATGACTTGCAGAGGTTAGGTGGCGACTATTGAAGAAGCTTGACTCTTGACTGTACAGAATAGTCAAAGACGTGGCAGAAAGCTTGGCCTTAAAGGGCTGCGAACGTACAGAAGTTCTATTAAAACTAAAAACATCAAAACAGAAGAACAAAAACATAGATAAAAAAATAAACCACCTGAACATTTTTTTATTTATGTTTTAGTAGAAATCCGTTTGTACTTTACTTTTTCATTTCAGTATTACCATAACTTTGGGTTTGGCCCTTCTGACAAAAATTGGTTGGGTATAGAATAATAATAATGTACGAATTATTTCATAAATAAATTTCTATAACATCATGGTACGTTCCTTGTTACTTACAAGGACTGAACTTCGACGATGCGTTTGTTTTATAGATGCAATAAACTATGCCTCTTTATCCATTTAAGACTGTCACTCTTGTCTAACTGTACAATTATTATTTAAGAAATATTGCTTACATACAAAAAGGTCAATCCTACAACTCTGTCAAACATGCTTGCCTGATTAATTTCTAAAATATCTACATGGTTTAGCCTTTAGACACATGCATGCATCTACTACTTGATTATATCAATAGGGGAATCATTATTGTATTATTTTACCTTACTCTAATTAAAATAAATATTTTATAAAACGTAATACCATTTTTTTTTTGTTTAGATAATCGTAATAAGTGAAAAATGCACTCCTGATCCACAAGAATGAGGGTAAAGTAATTTGAGATTAATCAAGATGGACGGTGCTCAATCCAGGAAGGCCGTTGAAAGAAATCTTTTTAAAAGGAGGCCTTTGCTTGTGAAGATTTCTGCATTTGGGCAATCAAAGTCACTGCTCATCCTTGCATATAGAATATTGATTTTCTTTATACTCTTCTATTTGTTTACAATGGCGGCATTTGCAATATATTTTACAGCACCTAACAAAGTATTGATGGCATCAGCATTGCATGTTGTTCTCATCACAACGTTCGTCATCTTCATTACAGCCTGCAGATACGTGACTGCTAGGTAAGTTTGGAATGTTAGTTACAATAGCTTAAACAGCTGCTACAAGCTTAAGTTTATTATCAGATTAAACTTAAGGGAAAATAGCTATAGATAAATAATTGCACTATTGACTTTTTTAAATGTCGATCCAACCTACTTACAAGATCACAGGGACAACGCTGAAATTCCTCATTCCTTAACAAAAACTGTAAGAGATGAGCGCTTTCGGAACACTCGCCCCATCATCAGTGCCCTCTTCAAAGAGAACTAGTTCAAACCAAGAATTCTCTGCTTGGTTCAAACAAATTCTCAGCGAACAGAGCACTAATAATGGATCAAGAACGGCAAAGCGCTCTGTCATTTACAGTAAATATTTGTGAAGGAACTTGCCTTTTTGCGTTGGTTCTTACCTGTGTTCAGCTTCCTTCACCACCGAAAGCCTCAAAAATGGATACTTACAAGATACCCTTTGAAATTTATATGTATATCTCTCTGATTTTCTATTCTAGGGGTTTTAATCAATTTTTTATTACAGACTTTACTAGAGGATTATGTCGTCCTGAATTTCTCAAATGTCTGCTCTTCTTCTTATTTCATAGGACGTATCTTTTATGTTTGCATTAACACAACGAGGGAGGAAAGGGTAATTAGTTACATTGAAAGTAATTTGAACTGTTGATGGACGCGTCATCGCCCAGTACAATGCCCTAAGCTTAGAGGAAGGCGTGAAAGTTTTGTTCCGGAAAAGGAAGATGGTGTCTGAAGACCAAACAGGGTGTTTTCCGTAGTTGGAACACTCACACGTTTTAGTAAACCCTCTTGAAATGTCTAAGAGGAGAAACTCATTTTTATAGGCCCTCTTTGAAACAAGTAGAAATGTACATTCATTTTTGCCACAATTATTGACTAGATGCAGGCTCGGAATAGGAATCAAGATGCGTTAACGTTAGTTATGAGAGAAGTGCTATATGTTCAATTAGAAAAGCCATGGGTGCTAAAACTATTTCAGAAAGGCTTATGAAGAAATTACCTGGTTTTCAAATGTGTGCATCACTAAAGAAGCTTAGAAGGGTTCTTGAACATAGATGGCGCCACGGACGGCTGTGTTTAAATTCAATCATAGACTCAAAAATGCGAAATTGGCTCACTCCTTAGTTTACTTTGAAGAAAGGAAGATAGGAAAAGTTGAAGAAAATTGAGACGCCATGAGCAGTTTAAAAACTCTCCTCTAAAGATATAATCTATAAATTCGTTTAGTTATGTAAAAGCTAATACTGTAGCTAAATTCAGGTTGATTTTAGACTTCATATAACAGAAATCAATTGTTGAGGTTGTAGTTATTGTGGTGGTATTGCAGCTCTTGGGAAATCTGCTTAGTTTACGCAGCACCTGCGTGACGGACTTTTATTACTGTAAAAATATTATAGCTATAGCTCAAACACCTGTCAAACAGCTATGGCCTTTGAGTCAAGTGGTCTGCTTGGGTTCTTATTAAGGAGGCTTCAAACAAAAGTTACTTCTTAATTCAAGTAGCTTTTCAATTCCCTCTTGATGCTGAGTGGTCAACGGGAACAGAAGTTATGTCAAAAAAAAATTTTAAACTAAAAAAGCAAGATTTGAAAAAAATACATAAATAGTTATTATCGTAGAAAAAAGTTGTCTTGATTCTGATAAATTAAAATAATAATATTGAATATATCGAGCATTCTGAATAATATCTGAAAATGTTGTCAGACTTCTAGGAACGTAGGGGCCAATACTCTTTCAATTTTCAGAGTTGTTTGCTGTGAGCTTATTTTACTTTTAATTTTTTAGCAGATTTCCCTTAAGGGAAATCTGCTACTGAGGCCGTATTCATGACGCAATTTTCGAAAATTTTCTTCAAATGTCCATCGATCCTACTCAGGAGATGACGAAAATGAGGTCCGTTCAAAATTATATATATATATATATATATTTGTCTGTTAACGCTCTAGGGGTCGCAATTTTTATTTGATCGTTACCAAACTCGATATTTAAACGTTTTATGCAAAAAGACAGATCAAGTTAGTTATTGGCAGAAATAGGACCAGAGGGGGGGGGGTTAGAGGGGGGATTTTCGAAAATTCAAAATATCTCCATTACCATACGTCGGATCACAAAAGAGTATAGAACCAATGTTATTATAAATTAAATTTACTATAAATATTGTTCTATACATTTATTCTCTATCTTGAATATTAACCGAGATATTGGCATTTTTATTAAATTTGGGCCGATAACGTAAGACGGAGTTTCCCGCCAAAAGCTAGTTCGGCCCTTTGCCGTAACTGTTCGGCTCTCTATTGTATAACTTCACGTGAGAAATCTGCTGAGTTTACGCAGCCCCTGCGTGACGGACTTTTTTTTTTATTTTGAGACTGATTCACTAACAATCGTTTGTCAAATATTCACAACGAATGGACTATTGGGACGCCTAGATTGTTAACAGCAATACCGTTAGGAAGTGTAATTATATTGACTGCATAATACAGTGGTTTCTTAAATTGCATTGTTGTCATTTAATTGAATTACATTTATTTTTGGCGGGGGGGGGGGTGTTGGGTCCCAAAATGACGAAGGAAATGGAAATAAGAAACATACGTGCAAAAAAAGTAGTAATACGACATAGATTTTCCACTTTAAATGTACTCTAAAGACCGGCATTCTTGTTTACAATGTATGGCACTTTACAAATTTTGTAAAATGGTAATAGTTTGTCATCCCAATATGTCATAAGGAACTTACTAATTGGTAGATATCGTTGTGAACGTAAATTACAGGATCTAATGATTATATTTGTCTCTAGGTCAATACACAAGACAAACAAACTCATGAAGTCCGGAATATATGAGTATACGGATGAAGAACTTGACGAAAATCTGTTGAACATGAAAACCAGCATAGATAAGGAAGTAAATAAAACTTCAAACTTCTTCAGCGCCATGTTTGCAACTGGAGGAGTGTGCAACATCACCATCTACCCATGGACTACACTTCTTATAGACATGGACGATAAGGAAGATAGCATTGTAAACCCTTATCTTCCTCCATATTTGATATATATGCCGTTTACCACGAGAACTATAAGCGGATATTGCCTAGCATATTTGATAAACGTGATCCTGGTAATTTACCTCTATGGAATAACTCTCTGCTGGCTTGATATATACATCCACTGTGCAGTGGTATTGAAAGTCCAGCTTCAAATGTTGAATTACTCAATAAAGAATTTGCAGAATAGAGCTTACGCCAAGTTTAAAGAACGTAACAGAAATATATCTCATGAATACTCGGCAGAGGCACTTAACGAGGAAAAAGGTTTTCAAAGCTGCTTGTATTCGTGCTTCAGGTCCAACGTTCAGCATCACCAAGCTTTGTTAAGGTAAGGAACTATTGGCAAAGACATTTGTTGTAGACATATAGCTAACAGAATGGAGCGAATGCTGATTTCGACTTAGATCTCAAGCAAGGCCCCCACTACCATATGTGCAAAGTGTGCAATACACATGCCATCCTTTAGGGGCTCCAAAACAAAGGGCCCAAATAAAAAATTTAGATTTTATTCTGTTTATTTCATTATGATATTTTAGTCTAAAGAATAAATATGACTTTTTATTATTATTATTTATTAACGTCCACCTTGTGCAACTCAGGCTAATTGGGACGGGTTATCTACAGGTTACCACCCTTTTCTAGCCAGGGTGGAATTTTAGGATATTATTTAATGGATTTCGGCACTAAATAATTTCCTTTGCCCAGGCGAGAATTGAACTCGCCACTCTAGGTTTGCCATGTGAGATAAAGGTCATCTCTTTAACTCGCATGACTAACCTGAGCCCCATATGACTTTTAAAATTCAGTTCTTTGCTTTATTTCAAGCACCTGCCTACCATAAAAAAAAAGATAATTCAAAATGCCTTAAGGGGCGCCATAATCCTTTTTTGCACACAGGCGCCAGTAGCCCTTACGGGGGCCCTGATCTCAAGGATAGTTGGATGGGCACCGCTTATTTTGGACTTTTCCACTCCAGGGTCTCCGGAGATGATATGGGTATAAAATGATGAGTTAAGCCACTCTGTATCAGCAGCAAATATAGCTATGTCTTTTGAACTCGGGACTTATATATATTTGTCTCTTACCGCTCTAGCCATCGCAATTTTTGTTTGATTGTTACTCGATCAAACTAGATATTTAAACATTTTAAGTAAAACTAAGGATCAAGTTCGTTAACGGCTGAAATCGGATCATTGGGAGGGGGGTTTATAGTAAGAGGGAATTTCGAAAATTCAAAATATCTCCGCTATTATAAGTCGGATCGAAAAAGTGTACATAACCAATCTTATCGCAAATTAAATTACCCATAAATGTTGTCATATACATAGTTTCTCTATAATGAAGAATATTAACCGAGATACATGAATGTTTTAGTTTTCAGCCTCAAGTAAACCCCCACTCCTACTCAAGTCATATTAACAATAACCTGCTATATATTCAGCCACTTTATTTAAGGTTATATCCCAAATATTGCTTTCAAGAGTCGTTTATTATGAGAGATACATGCAAATTCGTTGCGTGATGGCGTCATCAATTAAGATTTTACGTTATAACTCAATAATGTTTATTTGATCTATACCATGCTCGATATTTAACCTTTTCGGTCACACACATTTCAAGGTCATATTTGTTATAGGCAGAAATCGAACATGGAATAGTGGGGGTTTAGAGGGGAGGATTCTAAAATTCAATATATCTCCGTTATTGCAAGTCGGATCGTAAAATGTTATAGAACCAATCTTGTGAAACTATCAGTGATCTACAATTATTTTTTTCTTAACACAAATACTTATCCAGTTTTTCGTAACTCTTTGTTTTGAGCCCTCAGTAATCCCCCTTACCCCCCCCCCCACCCTTATACTCATAGATTTTTACATAGAAACAGAGAATATGTGGTGAGATGAGATCACAAGTGTGTTATACCAGCACGTGAGAAATCTGCTTAGTTTACGCAGCCCCTGCGTGATGCACTTTTTTACTACTGCCACAGTCGATGTGATTTCATTTCAGATGGCACTAAGGTGTACACTGCTGTCAGCGGAACACCATCTTAAGTTCAATTAAATGAACAAAACTTACGCACTTAAAATTAGTTTTAATGTCTTTATTAAATGGTTTCTACATGCTTTGGGATTTCCTGAGGCATACTTAAGAACATAAGTAGATTAAAATTTTTTTGCATTACTGAAAAATGTATGGCGTTCACAGAGCATGATCTCTTATATGACTATACGCCGAATCATAATAATAATTAAACAAACAATTTCAGTACAATCCACAAAACTGGGAACCTCTCACTTTCCAAAAAGTTTTGTAATTTCTTAAAAGAAGACTCGAAACATGTAGAACAGTCTAAAAGGAGATTTTTATTTATTTATTTATTGGTTTGCTTTATTAGGAAATTGGGTATTATGTGAGTTTATTAGTGATCAAAAAGTTGGTTGATTTTCAAAATACATTTTTATAGTTGAATTTTTAAATTATTTATGTACTTTGATGTTCTGAGAAGTAATTTTAACTGCAAATGTATTTCCATTTAATATAATATTTTCAATGCTTTCAGGTTTAAAAGAGCTTTAAAGCCCTTCCTTGGTGCGGGATTACTGGACATGTACTTAATGGCTGCCCTAATATATGCAGCGACTCTCTACTTGATTGTGCAGGTGAAAAGATTGTCTTATTTGATACTTGTTTCTTTTAGGCATAAACACGAGTTTTTACGAGTTTTGGAGGCTAATAGAATTAAGTTAAAAATAAAACCAGATAAAATATAAATACCTGTGATATTTCGTGAAGTTTTTGGTTTGTTGTTCTTGAAGCTTCCTTTAGTTCCTCAAGTCTCTTGCAACTAGCTGAAGAAGCTTCCTGAAATTCTTGTCTGACTTCCGCTAAGATTTTCTCGCTATTGCTTCGAGAAGATTCCTGGAATTCTTGTCTGATTTCCGCTAAGATTTTTTCACTATTACTTCTAGAAGCTTCCAAAAGTTTCTGGTTATTTTCCATCTTAGCGACAAAAATTGCATTCAAGTCCAAATTACTGCTTATGATAGGAGTACATACAGCAATGTCTTCTTTATCTTCAAACTCATGTGTACTTACATCAATTCCTCGTCTTTGAAATTCATCTGCCAACCCCTTTGTAGTTTAGCCTTGTCCCCTCTATTGTTGGCAGGTCCAGTTTAGCCAGCTCCTTCCGATGTTCCATTTTTAGTTCTACAAACTTCATTTTAGTTAAATTTTAATTTTGCAATCCCACTTCTGACACTAGTTGTTACGTTTATTACAAAATCAGTAATAAACGTTGTTAATTAGAGTTCTTTTGGATTGCAAAATTAAACACACACAAGCTTCTGAGTTTTTGTCAATGCACAATTTATTTACAATACACTACACACTTGGTTAATTATTCTTAACTACTACTCACAGTATGCACTGATAGCTTCACTGTTATGTTATTAGAGAGTCTAATAACTCACTCACGATCACTGAAGTTCACAAAAATACGGCACTGCATTGATCTTCACAAAGATAACGGCACTGCACTGTCCTTTACTTAAACATGGCACTGCACTGTCCTTTACTTAAACACGGCACTGCACTGTCCTTTACTTAAACACAGGACTATACTGTTCTTTTCATAAACACAGCACAAGACTGTTCTTCACTTAAAACACTTTAACGCCTGCACTGTTCACTAAAGCTGCACTGAACGCACTGTTGATCACTTAATGAGTGCTAAGAACAAACTTACTAACTCGAAGCAGGCTGCGTCTCTTTTTATAGCTTGTCGGAAAACATCAAAGCGGAATTGTCTGGACTCTTCTAGATCTGGACTGGTATTGTGACACCTTTGATCTTCTCTATACTTCCCAAATACGTGACTATCTCTGTTTACTTTGTCATGAATTTAATTTTCGCAACAATATATTTTTAAATAAGTCATGTATTATGAGGCTTTGTAACCAAAGTACTTATATAGTTAATAGTTTTTCTTTATTTTTTATTATTTTTAGGATCTTCCTGTAAACCAGGTTGTTAATTTGGCATTGATGCTATTTACTGAACAATCAAAGCTCTTTATTATGTGCCACTTAGGAGAAGCTATATCTAATGAGGTGAGCGAGTTGTTTAATTGTTAATATAACTTCAGAATATTAGCTAGTAAATTTCAGATGCAAATCTATCAATGTAAGAAGCAATGCAAAATCAAAAGTGATTAATATTACAATGTCGTCTTTAAGATTTTGAATGGAATATTTGACTCTATATATTTGTATACAATGAATGGGACTCACCATTTTATAAATTCACTTTATCAAATCTAATTACACCAATTATTTTCAATTCACAATAGAAAGAATTTAATATTTTTTGTGAGGCATTGTGCATATTACCTAGTTTTTATATTCACTTTATTTTAAGCATAGACCATGAGATTACATAAAATACACCATCTAATTGTGAAATTTTAAGATATTTCAATGTATTAATTTTCAGAATACCCATTTTGACAGGCAATAGAGAAGTTCTTGAGCGTATCTCACTAGTAATGTTAAAATTTATGATGGTGGTTTATGTTATTGTCTCTTCCTTGATGTAGTAGTGTGATCTTTTTTGCACTATAGTACATAAATAATATTCCATATCTAAAATAACAAATTTAAATTCTCTTGTTTAGTCATTTTTACCATATTAATACTGAATTAAGAAATTCTCCCATTTATATTAAGCAATTTCATGAATGAAAAAATACTGAAAGGAATACAATGTTTTAGAGTACTGGATTGTTTGATACTTTATACCACCTGCCTTGGAATCAGTGCAATGAGCACTTTAAGAAGGCCGTTAGCATAATGATGTGCAACACACTTCAGCCTCTAAAATTGAAAGCAATAATTATAGACAAGCCTGCTGATATAAGAGCATATGGTGATGTAAGTATTTTCGAAATATTTCGTTAGGATTTGAATTTTAAGGATCAAATTGCTAGCTCTCAGTAAATTTGAATTTTAAGGATCAAATTGCTAGCTCTCAGTAAATTATTTATAACTGATCTTGTTGGAACATTAACAATTACAATATATAGGTAATTTAAATTCTCTCCTGAATTGAAAAAAAAAAAAATGTTTGAATTTGAAATCTTGGTTTAAAGACATTTGATTATTGCTAAAAATGCCTAAAGTATAAATTTTCTATCATAAATGTTCTATATGACTAGCTTCTACTGCTTGACACACTATGAATCTGTAGTCGAATTCTTTCAGTCATTTTTTCCTCAGTAGAAAGAGAATGTTGTGAAGATTTACCTTGAATATAAATTAGATATAGAGTTTAATAATGTTCGTATATCTCCTGATATGTAGAATTGAAAACACACATTGTACCAACCAGGACAGGACTGGGAAAAGGCATTGCCTTTGACTTAAGAAAGGGTGCACCTTTCAGTAAGCATCAACAGCTAAGATAAAAGCAATGAACAAATGCTACTGTGTTTTTATTAATCAACTAATATTTAGATGTATTTTGACTTAGCTGAAGCGTCCATTGGAAAATATGAACCTGGTGCCAACACTTCATTTGACTAAATATGACATGCTTGACAGAGCCTCGTAGGAATTAGTCAGATGAGGCTATTTAGAACAACTACTACTTGATAAAAAAAAATGGATTTTTTTGTTATAAAATTCACTTCACATCTGTATATCTTTTATCCAATTTAGCTAATTGGAGAACAGTCTATCTTCAGGTTATATATCCATCCTTTTCTAGCCAGAAAGAAACTATGGATTGTATTTAGTGAGTTTGCCACTAAAGAAATTCCTAGTAAATATAGGCCACTATATAGGCTTGTGATAAGCCTGAAATAGCTAATGTGAGCTCCACTTTTTCAATTACATTTTTATATTTCAGTAATTTTGAATCACCCCTTTTCAGAGTGTAATATTTTTATATTAGAAGAAATTATTGACTTGGATTTGCATCCAGGTCCTCAAACTCTGTATGAGGGTACTTAAAACAAATGAGCTATTAAGTCTACAATCAAATTTGCATTTTTGATTGTAGAGCTAAATTTGAAAATGTTTTTAAAACGAAAATATCCTCTTATTCTATAATTATTGGGCTGATTATCTTATCTTATAAGCATTATTTTGTTTCATCAACCTATCTTTATGAAGTTAAATTAAAATGAATACTTTCAAATTAGTTTGATAATCATTGAACTCACCAAGGATGATAGTGGTTAGTAAATATCTATGGAAATAAATTAATTTCGGCGTTGTTCTTTAAACAGCAAAAATGTGCTCAAAACACTACTTTTTATCATCAAAGTTCAATCAATTTGACTTTTTTTTTAAATACTAATTTTGCAAATTATAAACAGCACGCCATGCATAAACTTAGATCTCCCAAGTGCTAGAATGAAACACCAATGATCTCATCTCACCATATTCTCTATTTCCAAATAAAATCGATATTCTACTAAAGAGTAGAAGTGGGTGTTCAATAAAATCTTAATTGATGACATCATCACTATTTAAATTATATTATTTATTAACATCCACTTTTTGCAAATAAGGCTAATTGGGACGGGTTATCTACAGGTTGCCACCCTTTTCTAGCCAGGGTGGCACTATGGATTTTATTTAATGAATTTCGTCTCTAAATAAATTCCTTTGCCCAGGCGTGAATCGAACTCGGCACTCTAGATTTACCATGTGAGATTAAAGTCAATGCTTTAACTCTCTAACTTTAGCCCCTCATCACTATTTGAACTGGCATCTATCTCTTCTTGTAAAGATCTTTTGAAAACAATATTGGGCATTTATGCTTATTTGGAATATGCTACATAGTATATTTGCATATTGTTAAAGTGTGATGGCTAAAAGTGGGGGTTTACTAAAGACTAAAAATTACAAAATGCAAATATTTTGGATAATTTTAAAAATAGAGAAAATGTCTTTGGAACATTATTAATAGAAAATTAAATTTATAACTAATTTGGTTATGTATGATTTCCCAATCTGACTCATAGTAACTGAGATATTTTCCCCCTCTTCCTCTGGTCTGATTTCAGCCATTAATAAGCTCGATCTTTAGTTTTACATGAAACACTTATAATTCGAGATTGATAATGATCAAACATAAATTGTGACTGCTAGAGTGGTAACAGGCAATTATGTGTGTGTGTGTGGATATATATTTTTATTTTTTGAACAGACCTACTTGGTAGGATCAATAGATGTTTGAATTTTTCAAAAATCATGTCATGAGTACAATTTCAATAGCTGATTTCTCCTAATTAAAATTTCAGACATGGACAGCTAAATCTGATGAATGCCCACCTCCTTTATTGTTTATTAATTCTATTAAGTGAACAATTTTTATTTTATAGTTAGTAGAAATCTAATTCTTCCAACTTCTTTCTTCCCCATTCTGCTGTGGCTCTGTTCTAATAAATTAATAGATTATTTTAAAATTCATATTTTTAATTATCAGGATTAAAATGAAGGTCTACTGAATAAGCTTCAACAAGATCAATGTAAGGATTTTTGTGCAATAAGATGAACGATGAATTTGTATTTAATCGAGTTCTTTATTTCTTTCTTTTCAATTTGATAAAATTATCTTTTGAACAAGAAATATTCTTTTATGACTAAACATAATAAAAATTAAACAATTTGTTTCAGTTTATGACTACAATGTACAAAATTGTAAATCTAGTACGACAGTCAGATGTCACATGAATGTTGAAAACTGGAAATAGAAGTATAGGTAAATTAATTATTGATTTTTTTTTAAGGCTTATAATTAGAATGAAATAATTAGTATTTCAATATATTCATTTTAATTGTTTCAGATAATAACAAGGAAAAACAAAGCAGTGAAATTGTCAGGAAATAAAAATCTTCCTAGAAGAGCAAAATGTTCATAGCATTAAAATGTTTAAATATGTATTGAAATTTCGATTATAAATGTATCATTAAATAATTTAGCCTTATTTATTAGATTTTATGTAAGTTATTTGAAGTAGTTTTTTTTTTTCTTTATATCTGTCCAGTTCCTGTAATTTACTTTCTTCATGCTTCATTTCTCTACTGAAGGGTTTTACCAATCTTAATGTGAATGAAGTATGGCATTCTTGGTCCTTGGTCAGCATCAGTCTCTTTCTTTAAGGTTCTCTTTTTTTAAAGAAAATGAATTAAAGGCTTTATAAATTACATTTAATATTGCCATCAAATGTTTGTTACTGTACCTATTTTAATTCTGAGAGTCTCACATATTATATTGACTTTTTATATGCAAAAGAAGGTATGCATTTACACTTAGACTGAGCGTCTATATTTGACTGATCCAACCATGGCAAATTTCTTTGTTATATTTGACTGATCCAACCATGGCAAATTTCTTTGTTATCCAATTTTTGGTCTCCCTGTCCATTCAATTTCCTCATTCCTTAAGAGAAAAATTCGTAACTTAAAATTCTATATTATTGCTAAAGGATTTCAATTCTTTGTTGGTTCTGTTTTCTATTATGCCAAATGCAAAAATGAAAGGCATCATGTAAATAAATGAGAAAAGTTTATCTGACAGTGCTACAGAGTTAGACTTTCAAGTATTATGTAAAATCATTTTATTTTAATACCAACATCATCTTTTATATGAAAATATTGATATAGAGCTCCAATCATAGCACAATTATTTTCAATTTTTCTCACAATACAGCTTTCTCTCAGGATCATTACATAAAGTAAAATATTAATTTGGTCATACATATACATCTTGACATAATCAGTAAGCAATGTCCCATCCCAGAAGAGGGTATAGTCATTTCCTGTAACAGGAGGTGCCATTTGATGGTTGATAATACAGACCCACCGAATTTCGATTCTATAAATAATAGTTCTTGATGTTTTGTAAGTCAATTTTACAAATATTAGCTATCCCATTGATTGAGGGAAACACAAATAAGTAGTCTCTGTTTTTAAGGCCAATAGAATAAATTCTTTGCTTATGCTTCTGTACTTATCATCCTTTTTTAACATTTAACTCTGTTTTGTATTGCAAATTCTGAACTCACAATTCCAGTATTTGGTCATCATAACATAACTAAGTGGCACAGAATCTTAAATTTAAACCATGTTTAGATGATCATTAAACTTAGTTGTTTAAATTGTTCAAGTCCTTAAAGCCTTATGCGAGCAAAGCATATTTATACAAAAGTGTCTGCGGACAACTCATTCTTATAAGCCTCAGTATCAAACATATCAATGAAAGGATGAAATTCAGTACATAAATGTTAAAAGAAACTTAAACAATAAATAAAATACTTTTATTTGTTTAGTTGACATTAATGTGTCACAGTATAGTATGCAGAGGAAGCACTTAAAAATTAAAGGCAGATTGTGCACAATTATTAGTCTTCAAGAAATGGATAATGTTTGTGTTTAGAAAGCTCTGAAAATGTTACAAGCCGCTTATTCCTATCCAGTTCATCGATTGATTTCATATCCTCAGTGCTGAGATTAAAATCAAATATATTAAAATTTTCATGAAGCCTTGATTTTGTAATTGTTTTTGGGATCACAATGACATTTCTCTGAACCTGATACCTCAAAGCTACTTGTGCGGGTGATTTGTTATACTTAGCACTGATTTGCAACAAGACAGGATCATCAAGCAGCTGTAAACTATTTTCCATAAATGGTCTTCCTAATGGACCATATGATGTTACGGAAATGTCATGAGCATGGCAGAAATCAATAAGCTTTTTCTGATTCAAATATGGATAGCACTCTACTTGATTGTTGACTGGTTTAATGCGAGCTATGTCTAAAACAGCTTGTATTTGTTTGGTGTTGAAATTAGAAACTCCTATTGACTTTGCAAGGCCATTATCAACACACTCTTCCATACCTTTCCAAGTTTCAGTAAAGTCTACATCTGATGTCAACCAATGTCCCTTTTCATCTTTTGCCCAGATATTGCCAGGGATCTCCTGAAATGCAAATGGCCAGTGCACCAAATACAGATCCAAGTAATCCAGGCCCAAATCTTTGAGTGATGCTTTAATAGCTGGTAAAACTTTTTCTTTCTCATGTTTTGTATTCCAAAGTTTACTTGTAATAAATAAATCTTCCCTCTTTACAACACCTTCATCAAGCTTCTCTTTAATCCCTTTACCAATTTCTTTTTCATTTTCATAAATAAAAGCACAATCAAAGTGTCGGTAGCCGATATCAATAGCATCTTTAACAACTTGGGTCACTTCACCCGGGTTTGATTTCCAAGTGCCAAGTCCGAAAATTGGACATTTAAGACCATTATTAAATTTTACAAATGGCACTTTGTTCATTTTAAAACTTTAGGAACGACAGATCCAATCGAATTTGTTTATTACTGGAGAGTTGCGGGAGTATTAGAGGAGCATTAATTTCTTTGATCGTTCAGAATCCACTCATTCAAGTCATGTGTTTTATCTATTAACATGATATCAAAGTGATAACAACTAACATTATTAATGAATACATTCTAAATCCACTATGAATAAATGAACCACACAATATGTTGATTAATTTAATGAATTAATACTTTAAATTACACAATTTCCGTATATTTCTGATATTTTAAGAAAATCGTTTATCTTTGGTATCAAATGGGCTTACCAAAGAGGATTTTCGACCTTGTCTATGAACTACAATGTGTGTGACTGATGTATATAAGTTCCTTTGGAAGTATTGTATTTTGAATCCCTTACTATTAAAGCTAACACCTGTCGCGCCCTACAGTTCTTATGGACCTAGGCCTTTGCTACCAGCTTAAAAATCAGATATTGAGGTTGCGCTCATGATGTGATTTTTGAAAAAAAAATCATTTCACCTATGAGTGCGTAAACTAAGCAGAGTACAGGAATGATAGATAAACGGGCTATGACACGCTTTATTATAATTTCACTATTGAAAATAAGTCTGAGTAAATAGGACTTAAAATTTAAGTTGGACACTAGATGTTAAGTGGAATACTTGTTTTATGTGAAAATCTCACTAATAGGAATGAGGGTTGAATTCTGTCTGGACATTCCGATGTAATGCAAGGAAATGTGAGGTGGATACCGGAAGTCGAATGTAGCCATTTTGACTTTAAAGCTACAAAATAACTATTAATACTGTAGTGGCTCTGTGTGGTGTGTGATAACGTTTCCTTATCATTTAATCATAAATTACATTTAGCCCATAACTGGACGATGTAGCGGAGTAGCTGCATAAAGCGGTAAGAGGTCGTCGCCGGCCATCGTCTGCCGCATGAACTTGGTAGCTGTCCTAGTGGTGTAATAATAAACGATCACCAAGTGGTGTTTATAATCGAGCGTTTATTTTCTGATAGCAAAAGAAACTGAATAACTAAGATAACCTAGTCAAGTATGAACAGTCTAAATCAGTGTTTTTCAACTGGGGAGTCACGAAGCCTCTGTAGAGGGGTCGCAAGAGGTCGAAAGACTTAATAAAAAAAATCAATGACTTTTAAAAAGGTTGATATATTAATAAAAAGTTAACAAAATGATACTCATTATGGTATCTATACAAACACATTAAAAAAGAATAAAATCTTTGTATCTCTAAAAATAAAATAAAGTACTCGTTCATTTTAATGTTAAGGTTGCGCTTGAGTTTGTTTAATCAATTTCTCCCGCCATGGATCCGTTTTTGCAAGTTTAAGTATAAATCATTTTCCAAATTTAAGCGATTTCTTAGTTTACTTTTTATTTGGGCCATTGATGAAAATGCCAACACTCACAAATACGTTTAGAAAATGGGCTAAAGTGGTTTAGTTCCCCCCCCCCCCCTATGCCGCTATCTTGTTTAGTTATAATCCTCGCCCTCGCTTAAAACCACCGATGGCGTATTTTATATCATATCACATATTATATTTACAAAAACTATATAGTTTTTGTAAATATAATATGTGACTCATTGGTACTAGAGGCGGCTAAGCGTCCTTGTAGGCGTTCCACTCATGTTCACTACAAATTACATTTAACGGTCAAAGCGGGCACACAACAGTTCCTTTTAGCAGATTTCCCTTAAGGGAAATCAGCTATTGAGGTCGTACTCATGACGCGAGTTTTGAAAAATTTCCTCAAATGTCCATCGATCCTACCCAGGAGATGACGAAAATGAGGTCCGTTCAAAATTATATATATATATATATATATATATATATATATATATATATATATATTTGTCTGTTACCGCTCTAGTGGTCGCAATTATTGCTTAATCGTTACCAAACTCGATATTTAGTAGTTTTATGTAAAAAGAAAGATCAAGTTCGTTAATGGCTGAAATCGGACCAGTGGGAGGGGGGGTTTAGAGGGGAGGATTTTCGAAAATTCGAAATATCTCCGTTACTATACGTCGGATCGAAAAATATTACAAAATCAATCTTATTGCAAATTACATTTACTATAAATATTGTTCTATACATTTATTCTGTATCTTGAATATTAACTGAGATATTTGCATTTGTATTCTGCATGTGCTCGGCAGCAGTGCCTATGTACATTCCGCCTTGAGCTAGGGCTGCCGTTTTCGTAATTATTCGTCTCTCGTGAATAGGTTTAGAGGTTTCTTACTACTACAGCTGTTATTAGGCAGATTTCTCTACTGTAAAACTTCACGTGGGAAATCTGCTTAGTTTACGCAGCCCCTGCGTGACGGACTTTTTTTTGGCTAAAGTGCAGTTTAGTCCTCCCCTACGCCGCCTAAATACTTTGTTGATACTAGGATGGTAAAAGGTCGAAAAGTACTGGTCTAAAGCAACAATCTAACAGTGAATAGTGCTTTTGAACCAGTAAATATTTTGTCTGTAAATAATGAGTGACCTCCCGGTAACCATTTTGTCATTTATGAATTCTAGAATTGTTTTTTTTTTAAACAATGAAGTGATATTCTTTTAACAATGGTTTAATAATCGCCTTTAAATGGGTGCCATCCCGATAATCAATAAGTACCAAAACTTTTAAATTTGGAGTTTGGTAAAAATTAAATAAAAAATGCGCAAACAAACTAATATATATATAGTTTTACTCGGAGCATATTTTCATCCTCTCCTGGGTAGGATTGGAGGACATTTGAAGAAATTTTCGTATATTGCGTCCTGAGTACAACGTCAATATATGATTTTCCATAGTGAAATTCTGTAAAAAGTATGAAGTTCGTTAATGACTGACATCGGTAGAAGAGGGAGAGGGGTTTAGAGAAGGGATCGTCGCTTGATGGAAGGCATAATAATCTATTTCTTAGATTTCGTTCTAGTCTTCTATATACATGTGTATGTTTAGCCTTGGGCGTATATTTATGCGTGTGTTGATTCTTTTTATAATTAAAAGTTTTCTTACGTCTTGGGTTTTAATTTGAGTATAGGGACTTCATGTTATTTTTTTAATGTGTCTTTATAGACTGGTTTTATACATTTTCATTAATTATTACAAGATATTTTTGTAAATTATGGAATACGTGTTGCTTTCACTATTTATTTTGTTAGGGCTATATATGACTATTTAAAGTGATTAAAATTGCTTATCGAAATAAACATTTTAAGGCAGAATTTTATATTTATTTTTCTTCTTTTTTCGTATTTTTGGTTTTTCTCAAATCTTTGAATAATCTTATACTCCTATTAATTTGATTTGCATTGAGTTATTATGTAGATTACTGAGGTATCTTATATCCTGTATATATGCAGTCTTTTTACAAAGGCGTATACTGTTGAAAAATAGATAATATAATGTGCGATGAAGTCTTGTAAGTATGTCATTCTATGACTTTCTATTCAAGGCAACAATTATCCTGTGTATCTTTTAGACACAACAAATATATCAAATAGGTTTTTGATCTTTTTATCCCTCCGTTGATATCAAATAGGGCTGGTGTTTCCTTTGTGTCAAATGTGCTAGTTCTTACTTTTGATTTGTATTTCAGAGGCTGCTCACTCGCAAGATACATGATGATATACCTTCATTCAATGCATTAGTACCTCTTCTGTGAATTTTGAATTCAACTCCTGACTCCTCAAAAAGGATGTTGATAAATAAATTTAATATCTGGAATTATCGTGGAATAATCTATTGTTGTCAGGTGCTTTTGCCTTCCAATGAAGTTCAGTTCAATGCTGACTAGAAATACTGTATGAGGCAAGTGAACCCTCATTAAAATTCTTAACTAAATGTTGGAGTCCTCAACGAAGAGTATAAACAATCCCATTAAACAGAGATTAGACTGTCCATTATTTTTTCAAATTATTTAATTTTCCAAGATTTATTAGGTAATTAGTTTGATGTATCCATCAAGTTGAGTTTCTTTTGTACTTTTTGGGTTGGATTATCTTGGTCGTTTTCATTGGGATAATAATTTTTGGTCAGAAGTAGAAGTGAATTCTGTTTTATTAATAAATAAATAATTTACATTAAAAAAAAATAAATAATGTACATAAATAAATTAGCTTTGGTTGTCAGTCGTGACCTCATTGAGCAGTGGCTCTTGATTGAGGTGTTCATTCATGGATGTTACTGCTTAGCAGCAACAGGTGCCTGAGCCTTGTAGGCGATGTCGTGCGCACTCTGTACTACTTCCTGAGAGCCGTCAGCCTTGGCAATGTCTAAGCTCCTTCCGTATCCTCCGTGCTCGAAGCCTCCATCTGCGTACTCGTGGCTGGTCGAGTACTGGTGTGCGTGGGAGACGATGGGCTGCTTCACGATCTCGTAGGTGGTCTTCTCTCCGCCGCCTGAGAACAGCTTCTTGAGAGCGATGACACCAGCTAGGACGAGAGCCATCTTGGAGACGATGAGTGCCTTACCAGCGAGCAGAGCGAGACCTTTCATTGCCATGGCCAACATGCTTCCCTTCAACATCAGACCCAGGAGGAGCAGGGGCAGCATCCTCTTCCTCTTACCACGACCTGTCACATGAGCAAATGCCAATTAGATACAGATTAAGATACTAATAATGAGTTAATACAGTGAATTGTAACATCAGTGGCAAACACCTAGTCCTCAACATTATTAGCCGTTGAATAAGAACAAATCCTGATTGAGGTCTTCATAAATGCTAGCCAGCATAGGCACATATACGTGGTATGCCATGAACGCATTTTGGGAAATGCAATAAGCCACTTTAGACGACTTGACTGATTGATGAGAATACAGCATGGACCAGTAATGTGAAGGGCATTTGCTGATTTCGAAGTGGCTTGATATCTGCAAAGAAATGTAGGAAGGCATAGCTTGGACATGTTAGAGTGCTGTAACCTGCGAGATACCTAAGGAGAGGTTCAAGAAGGAGCATGAGCAAAACGAATGGGCAAGCCTGAGCAGAGGCAGACAATAATTGTGCGGAGACTTGAGGAATCAACTTGCGGACTGCGATAAGTCACCAAAGATGAGGTTTGTAGATCCCAATTAAGTGAGTTATACGAAAATAACTACATGATTCTCACTCAGAAAAATAGGGTAATGAAACATGTATAAAGGTCTTTAATGCATTTATGAAATGACTTCTGTAACAGAATACGAACTACAGAAACGAATAACTCGAGAGGCTGATGTAGTTCTTAAGAGAGATTCATAAGTAAAGCTAATTCTAGAAAATGTCAGTGAATATATCGTTGCTTTCAATGACATTCAAAAGAAAACGAATTCATTCATTATGAAAAGAAAGTTCATTCGATTCCCACGAAAAAATGAAATTATTATAGAAAATTGGGGGTTCCTTGAAAAATTTCTCATAAGATGAGAGAGCTATTGAAAATGTCATACTATCCCTGGGAAGTGCCTTCATGCCTATGAAAATTCCAAGAACTCTTTCCCAGAGGGTAATCACTGGAATCACTCCAGCGAGAAAGTCTCCTTCTGGAGAAGGGGCATCCCAGAATGAAATTTCCTCATTTAATTACCTAACATTTAAACATTAGTGATTACCTCTCCTGCCTTCGGGCTGATTTCATATTTAGCAATATAGAACATTTAGCGAAAGCTTTACCTTCTTCGCCTCCTTCATTGTCCCAGAGAGCTTCCTTGATGAAGCTTGGCATCTTGAATTGGATGGAGTGGCTTTCCATGAAGGCTGTGACTCGGTCCCAAAGAAGATCGTCCACTTTCCTTGGCTCAATCTCGTTGGGAAGAGGTTCCAAATGTTCCTGCAGGCTGCGCTGGCCTTCTTCATCTGTTCGCCTCACAAGAGCGACACCTACGGACAGGCAATGTATTAGGAATTCTGGTCTTTTGTACAAACTCGCGTGTTTTAGAGACATTAGTGCTTGAGAATATATGTAACCCATCACTGATGGTTAAAATGTATTTGATATAATATATGCTGTGTTTGCTAATGTCCTTATTAAAGTAGAATATGACAATGTGTATATTCCAATATAATTAAAAGAACATACTCTATTTCTTTATCTTTCCTCTCTTACTGTAATTTATGATCAGATTAGTTTTTGTATGTAGAACTTACGCACTTCTAAATTAAAAAAGTATGGGATTATATGAGCATCAAGAAATATATTTGGGACCGATGGAGAACAAACAAAATGGACGGTCAGAAGGAACTTCATAATGTGTAATGATGAATCTGTTATTGGAATCCACATTTAGAGGAACGGCTGACAACATTGCGAACAATTGCGGCTAGTTTTGCGAACAAAGCCTGTGAATTCTACGGGTTATTGCCCCTTTATTGGCACCGCACTATTTTAGTTCGTAACAATATGAGGATTGTGTGATTTGTGAATTATTAAGAATCGATTATTTAAGAAGTATCGTTCATGATTATTATCGGTACAAGGAAGAATTGAACAAAAACAACGCTTTTTGAAGAAAATGTGATAATAGTGCAGATACCAGTAGATGAAATTAAAAGTGTAAAGAACGTGATCAGAGGAGAAACCAGTCATCTACTAGCTTATGAAAAGCACTGCAGTTGCGGTTAGCGTCTAACGAACCCCGGTGAAAAGTTTAATAATAGAAATTAAATTGCTGCAGCAATTTTTCCCACGAAGCAGCAACGTCATTTTCTAGACCGTTGCATTTGATGTTTCACGGCTGACTAACAAGATGGAGCTGATGGCGAAAACACGAAGAGAACATTGAGATTTCTGCCTGTCAGCCGCCAAGAGGTGGAGGAGGTAGGGGAATTACCAGCTGCAAGTCACCACAGACCTCCGTCTATCATATCACATCATCCGGCCACTTGCAGGGCACTTTCTTTTCTCAAGCTACATTTCACTTACTTGCCTTTGAACCAAGTCCTCCATCATGAACGGCAATATATTTTGGTTCAAATCAAGAGAAAACTTGTGAGAACTTCTCGAATTTAAAAGAAAAAAGCACTGCATCATGGAAGGCTATTTTTTTTTTGGTGCTTTTAGTGTAAGTACATCACTTTTTTTCCGGGTATGTATGAAAGAGAAATTAGTTTAAAATTTCATACAACAGTCCCTTTCCAGTATTCTTATAAATACATTTTTCAAATCGCATTAAATTATTGTAGTGACAATCTGCTTTAAAATTGGAGAATAAAATTGAGTTTTATGGAATTTTTCAAAACTTATGAAAATTATTGATATAACTTCCAGACTTATCTGAATCAAATGATGTGTGAATGAGACCCGAAATATAGAATAGATATTTCTGAAATATGGAATGATTTACACTAGGGTAGTAGGAATCCCCTTCTTCATAGTCTTCCAAACATAACACATGATCAAGAATAAGCAATTATTAAACATCTTGCACCAGGACATTGTGAAAAATTGAAATGCTGCTAGTGATACATAATTTCAGCTTAGGACGATAGTTTTTAAGAACTCGTTTTACTTTTTGTCCGCTGTCTAATCTTGATGTCAATTGAGGCTAATAGAATTCTGTGGAATTAATTTTTCATTCAACAAAAGTAACTAATTTAATTTGCATATAAATTACGATTTATTATTGGAGCGGCTCGAATTAATTGCATCAAGCGGAGCCTCCGTGAAGAATAAGTGATGAACTCTCTGTAAAAGATTCCTTTGATTACATTATGGAAATCAGAAAATCGTACAGTGCAACTCGACAAAGAGAAATGTCAATTCTAACAGAGAGATGAGTATGACCCAGTTAACTGACGGTTGAAGAACGAAAAAATCCTACGGTGAAAGTTCGTATCCTTCCAACGTCGCATTGATTAATATTAATGTAGCAGCATGAAGACGTCTACACACACAAAAATAAATATATTCGTTCATAAGCTGTGAGATTTCCGGAAAATTAGAAGATGATATACTATTAAGGATGGCACCTGTACATATTTAGGTTTAAATGGTTTAATCTCTAAAAATCTTGTATTTCGAGAGATGAAAGACTTTCCGTAGTCGTTTTTGAAATTATATTATAAATGTTGGAGTACTTCAACTCTGAGGCGCTATGACGAATGAAGGAATCGCTATTTCACGTTATAGCTTTCCATTTTCGATTGTAAAGCAGGAATTCGGGATCTGTAATTAATGTAGTTTCCCGAGCCCAAAACAGAACAACCAACTGCTAATATTCCCTGAATCTGGATTTGGAGAGTGTCTCATCTGGTTTGATTCTCGCTATTTGTTCTGCTGATTGGACTAAGGCAAACAACTATTCGGACAACGATAAGGCCCTTAGTTCAGAGCTACTACGTCCATGTAGTACAATTTTATCAATGCTTATCGTTTTTATTGCCTCAAAATATTCCATTTAAATCTTACCAAGGCTTAACTCCAATTTTCCGGCGAGTGTTCATGATTCAGAGCTTTTTAAGGGGACTGGACTTACAAAGGATTTGTATATCCTTGACTTTTGAGAGCTTGGATACTTACTTCTTAAGCTCTGCAGGCTCCATTTTGTCAGATTAAGTTAGTGTAGTGCTCTTGCTAGTGCATTTGAAGGGAATTCATGTAGATCGAAGACTTTAGTTTGTCCATTCCAGCTTCACGCAAAAATAACAAACAATAGGAACATGAAAACTCATAAATTTCACCCTAGTCCCAATTCCACCACAATGTAGAAATTAAAACACTTATGGGGCCGTGAGTGTGTTAAGTGTCAAGATTTATTGGAGCATTCTCTGAAGGATGAAGAGGCTACTTTCGCTGTCCAGGGAAAGCAATCTGGCCTTGCTAATTATACCCTGATGATGGGCGTACGCAACTCCGGAACGGACGAACGTAGCCCGGCAAGCGTTTCACATTCTAGGTCACCTGCACATGCGCCCCACCTGTTCACCGTCCAGCAGTTACAGAAAAATTAGCTCTGCATGCATATGCATAAGTTAATGACCATAGAGATAGCTGTTATTTGATCTTGCTAACTAATGAGAAACAGTTAGCACGTTTTGAAAGATGGAATTAGGGCATAATGGGGTAGCGTGTTTTACTGCAATAAGAATAAGTATGTGAGAAATTTACAATTAAGAATGATTAAGAAGTATGAGAAAATAAATAATAAGAAACATAGAGAAATAAATTCTTCGTAGTAGAAGAAATTCATAGCAAGATAAAATGAACAAAACATTCTGCCGGCGAACAATAAGACCTTTATTATTTGCTCTACTGTTAAGATCAATCCATTAAATGAAATGTTTATTCAATTATTTACTTTCTTTCTAAGTATAGAAGAAAGTTTCTGCTGGGATTTGATTCACAAACCCAGAAGGGACGTTTAATGATGCTTGAAATAATCACATGAATTTCCTTATTTAATAATTAATGATACAGCTAATGCTAAGTTTTTACACGTTATTTTTGCAAGATGTGTCTTGGGCTCGTTTTAGTCTAGCTATTCTATGTTATGTTTTTATTTTGAAGTCATTTCTTCTGCTTATAAAGCATTGGTTGTGATGTAGATACTCCATAGAAACATTCCCACAGATATACGCTAACGTCAATAAATTTCATTGAGATTTCATGGTCATCTAGCCAACTAAAAGGTTTGGATATGTTGGATTGGCTAGCACCCGATTACCTACGTCTGACAGCATCCGATCCGTAAGGATGTGAAATTTGGAGGTTGAGCCACCAGTGGCTAACAAAAAAAGAGCTCAATCGGCTGTAACCTTATTGAGACATGTTTTTGATAGAAAAATGGGAAATCCGTGTTAAGAAAGTCTCTTAAACACTTATCAGGGGAAAGCAATACCCACTAAGTACACACTCCTTTACATCCTGCTTTGTGGCATTGTGCCACAGGTTTTCGTTCATACTCACCATCGAGAATGGGAATGGAGTCTGCGTGGATTGCTCTATCTACTAGTTTGACAGCTCTGGCTTTGAGGCAGACGAAGGGCTCGTCAGCTGATTCACACTGCCGATAGACCGAGTAGAGGATCCTGTAGCCAGATGACATCATCAGTCCTTCCTCGCCGCCAAGGCAGAAACTCGCCAACGCCACTAACAGACATATTCTGTAAAGGAGGAAAATAAGGATTAAAATAATGTTTCGTTGCTCAGGCTATGTAGATGTGAGCCTAGAGGCTTCGGTTGAAGCTGAAATTCCAGCCAGTGCTTCCATTACTGAAGAAAAGATCCATTAAGTCACAACAAAAACAAAAACAAAAAATTAAATAATCTATAGAACAAGAAGAAAGCATATTTCCTCTCTCCTTTTGATTGTATAAAATGCGTATTTTTCCTTCTAAAAGAATTAAAAGCTTATTTGTATTTCTTAGCTCCTAGGGTTATATAGTCAGGTGCTATTAAAATCCGAGCCAAATATGTCTGTGTCTTATTGTCCTAGAAAATGAACCTTGATTATTAATTTTAGGAAATACGAAGCTGAATTTAAATATGTATGTTACTTAAATAAGGGGATGCGTCGATTTCCGACAACTGTGAAAGTTATTTTCGAGTAATGGATAAAATTTAATTTCGTAAATACTTAAGTAAAAGTGACTTATTTTCTAAGCTAATTTTCAAATGTTGAAATTAAGAGGCATATTTTTGCGTAAAAAGTAATAAGTTGAAATTATCATTTATGATTTAGTTACATTTCTGCGTTATGCATTGGAAGAGAATGTACGTTGTAATTTATTTATTTTTAATATTGTAACTGCATTTTAGAATTTTATACCATTATGTGCTGATGGTAGATTTATGTTGCTGAAAGATAAGGAAAGGGTGTTATTAAGAAGCGTAGGTATATGAATATCTGGAGCAAATAATAGCCAGTATGACTACTATGGCAAACAATAGGCTCAGTGGCAAGTGGAACATTTCATTACTGAACAATTGACCGCGGCCCGTTATTGCTACCTAGTTAGTACTTGCCACCCATTACTTTCTATCGAACAGGATACACATATTTCTACGACACCACACAGGACTCGATAACGGTATATGTTAATATAAGTATCCTCTTATTTCGGTAATTCAATTCTGTATGCTTTAACTAAAAACCAGAGTACCTCTGAAATATTTGAGAAACGACTTTCGTTCATAAAACAGAAAGCTAAAAGCCTTTTAAATTTTGTTAAATTTCAAATAGTTTCCACATTCCATGATTTAAGAATTAAAACCATTAAGAGGGGGATGAATATAGATATAGCAAGCTCATGACGAATAATACATGAGAAAAAACCGACTTTAAATTAAGATTCTAAGATTTTTTTTAATATTTGAAACCTGGTAAAATTTATTGACAAGGTTATAAAATGTTGTTTCAGATACTATCTATATGAAATAATCGATTCTCAGAAGTTTAGCTATTATTTTTTTGATTTTGCCAATTCACCAGGTTTTGTGTAAGGTTCACAAAACCTGGTGAATTGGTCGTCATTTTGTGTTTTTCGTGTTACAAACTTTTCTTCCCGTAGAATAACTGAATTTAGGAAGCCTATTATTTATTAATGTGATATAGTAACAAGTATTTCTACGAAGTGAAAAGTCGTATGGAGTTTTGAATATGAAAAAATATGTGTATATTTTGGACTACTTTCTTATTTTAGTGGCTTCGCCAAATTTCGAAAGGGTTTTTGCACTCTAAATTATTCCGATATTTTGATGGAGGGCATTTCTAGAGTGGCTAATGTTCAATCAGAATGTAACTATGGAAAACTGAATGAATGGCCCCTTGCAGTCAATATACGCATTTACTAACAGAAGTATCTCAAACGTGAAATATCTCAATCGCAAAAGATTCCTTCTCTTCAATAAAGAAGAGTCAAAACGAAAGATTTAGCTACTTATTGAAGGTGTATGGTATAATTGCATGATTGAACCTTTAGTTGAAACCGTAGAGTACTCATGGCCTGATTGGAGAAAGTCCCGGACCTAGGGAGAAACGCACCTACAATAGGGTGGCTACCCTTTTCAACTACATCACGTGTGAGGAAAAAATGTATGAGCCATTGTTTCCCTTTCATCATGTTTTGCTTTCTGTGCGGGTCCGAGGAAGGCTTTAACTCCTCTGGCCACGTCCGGGGCAACGCACCCCATAGAAACTTGGAGTTACGCCCTTCCACGAGTTTCTAATAGGCTTGTGAAGTAGACACGAGCTTGGCTGGTTATTTTCCTCTTGACGTTCTTCTTCTAATTTTCTTTTTCCAGGAGATTTCCACACATGACTGTATTTTAGAAAGCTTATGGAAGTCGTTGCTCTTTGTAGCACAGTGACATACTGTCTCATGTATTTAAGAGTCTGGTGGAGGAAAACTAGTTTAAAGATTGAATATCATCCACCACCATGAATAGCGACTACTGTGTTAACAGACTGAACGGATTTTAAAGGACTTTTGTGACACAGAATTCAGCTAGCCAATAAGCTATTAAAGAGCATGAATGAAATTTATACAGTATATTATGAACTCAGCAATCTTCAATTTATCAAATGATTTTTTTGCAGAGGCAATCCCTGTGTAACATAAGGGTTCACACGCCAAATAAAAAAAAACTGTTTAAGTAAACTATATAACCCTATCTGTAAAGGAAGAGAGTATTAGTAACAATTCTGTCACCAAATGTTATCCCATTTATGTAAAGACATTTTTCTACGTTCAAGAAACCTCTTTTGAATTTGCTGGATTAACTCAATTTAAAATAGATTAGGAGACAATTAAAACTAGGCCGAAAGGAAAATAACATATTTTAGAAAAATTCGTTCTTTATTTAAAAAAAATAAAGATCAGCTTATATTCGCGTATTAACATTCCTAAGGATAAGAGAAATGTTATTTACGGGTTTCAATTTTGGGTAAAATTATTATAAGAGATTTTTTTATCCCATAAAAATTTACTTTATTAACCCATCGTCGCTTTAAAAATAAGGCCTTCTATTACTACAGGCACTGTATCTTTAGATCTGGTTAAGTATGATTCCAAAGAGATTAATATATTGACCTGGATGATGATCTGTTTCTAAGCGAAGCTCCGTTGTATGCCCGCTAGAGCCCAGATCACGTTCAGCCAAGACTGGGAGACAGTTTGGCGGCAGTATTTTTTTCCCTCCCGCACATGGACACGGTGCAAGCGTTGAAAATAGCAACTTAGCGACGTCAACAGGTTCTATTGATGTGCACCGACGAGCACTTCGTGTCCTTTCAGCGGGACCTCTATTTCGGCGAGATGTTACGATGCTTGATTTTGACATCAATGTCAGACACCACAGGAGATTTGGTCCCAAAGGATTGACATGACAGAGGTTTTCTGCAGTGGATCTGATGACATTGCCCTGTTGGAACGTTAGCCTGAACCCTGAGAGAATGCAGGTGAGCACGGCGCTAGGCATATGTTAAACACGCAAAACATTAATGGGCTTGAAATATCAAAAACCTGTAACATTACTACCCAAAGTGCTAATTTAAATTAAAGTTTATACATACAGTGCGCCAAGGAACTAGACTGCTCGCAACGAAATTTGATAGATGAGATAGTCATTAAAGAATGCCCCCCCTATCGATTGGTCTGAATAGAATAAGTTATCATTTGTTAAAAAGATGAATGTTGATCAAATTTATGGCTCTCGGAAAAAAATGAACATTAAGTCAATATGAAAATCTTTAAAGTTTTTAATAAATTCATATGATGGGATTTGCTAAATAGGAAAATTAAGCAGACATATTTAAAAACAAAAGAAGAATGAGAACATTTAAAATTAAATCCCCCCCCCCTCTCAAATATCACTTTTGACTTAAATTTTATTAAAATACATATTATATATATATATATATATATATATATATATTTATATTTAAAATTTTATATTTTTGGTTCTGGTTTCATTAAAGCCTGGTATAATACATAATAAGTTGTCCCCCGCCCAAGCTGTGAATCAAATCACTTTCCATTAAATATTCATATTATGAACGTGAATTGAAAATGCGAATTTAAGAACGTTCTTAAATTACTTCTCATAGATCTTCTGTTAGATATTGAAGGTGAATTATTTATTTACGGGAAATTGTTTTACGTTCGCTGTTTTACAGACTCTTGGAATCAAAACACCTTCTGTTAGATATTAAACAGTCCAATACTTTGGTCTGAAATGAGTATTTAAGAACATTCTTAACACGTTAGAGGACTACAATTATTTATTTATAAGTACCTTAATTTTGATTCAATTTGATATTCAAATTTGCTCCAAAATGTTTTTGGAACATCATTTGAATACCAACCAATCATCTTAATAAAGAATAATAAGATAAATGTAAAATCTAATGAAATGTTTTGAACATATATACTTGTAGTTCGTTTTTCAAAGTGAGAATATAGTTTAAATTATGAAGAAAATATTAATAAACCTTTTAAGTATTCTTACTTAACTATATTACTTACTACTACTTATTATAATACTAACTACTTTACTTATTTACATGTAACTAAATGTAATCTGAGGCAGTCGGGCTAATAATGAACGTCGGTATAGCAAACAAATTCGTTATTTTGTCGCAAACGTTCCTCAGATATAAATAGGAGCTATTCGATGCTAGAAGATTTAGCAATTAAATAAGTCTCCGAATAAAATAAATGTTCAAGATCTGAGACTATTTTCGCTAAGTTATCTGCATAGTTAGATAGTCAGATAATTTATGAGTCCAAAGAAATGATAAAATGGAGTTGGATTTTTATTCTAACGGCCACTTCTTTCGAGTGACTAGCTATTGGCTGACACCGGAAACAAAAATAAATTCAACTTCAAGAGCTGTTAGAGATAAGGGTCTCGAACCAGAGAGCTTCCACTGAGTCAAAATATTCCGTATTTAAGGTCTGAAATATTTAAAGTTGGACGTTTATTTATAGATGCTAACACTGAATATGAAACTGTCAATGGAATTTGGAAGCAAATACATTGCCGAATGTGCTCACTGGCAGTTTGGTAACGAAATCAACTAGCGTTGGACGACTTTGCATAAACACACGAATTCACTTTCTGCTAACACTGGAGCGGTAGGTGATAAGTATCCACTGATAAGCGTTGATAATAGGCTCACCTGTAGATAGCTGCCATCCTGACTGTACTGAGCACTTGGGTTGAGTGTGACTTGGATTGGGGTACTTTGCCTATTTATACTCCGCCCCCACTCACAGGCCCGCCCCTCTCCCCACCACATCCCCGCGGAGGGAGTCGCGAAGAAAGTGTCCCATCCTCGCTCCGTTACCGTCCAATGCGCCCTCTCATCGTCTTTTCATTTTGAAACCACTCATTAGTGGCTTTCGGCCGAGAGAAGTCGCCGGCCCTAAACTCACGCTTATTTCACCTGCATTTGGATACCAGCGAGTAATAGTCTCGCATAACGGACATATAAAGCCTCCACAGTAAATACTCCTCAAAGTGTTACTATTATCATTTCTTGGATCGTGGTTAGCAAACTCATGTCAGAAGCATTGTTGTCTTGTAAACGTCCGCCACTTAGGTGCTGCGTAAATTAAGCAGGTTTCCTGTGCATATGATACCTTGATGATGTCATGTCAATATCTCGGCTGATAAACAAGCAAAATTAGCGTCTGAACTTGGCACATGACACACTCATCATATTACAGCACTCGATGGCATTAAACGTATTAAAATAGAGGTCAGCGTAAAATGGGAAGAAACACAAAACTACGAGAAATAAAAGACACTATTCCTGAATGGCTATCAAGTAATCAGAACACAAGAAGAGATGAAGTAGCTCTTACTCGTTTGAGACACGGCCATTCAAGGATAACACATGACTAGGGCAGAACCACCATTATGTACACTGTGCAATACACAACTAACTATGATACACTTACTTACAGACTGCAAACTAATAACTGACAAGAACTTGCCCACCAACCTTTCAACTCTACCACACGACAACAGCCCTTACATCGCGGACAGCCATGAAATGCCACCAAAAGAAACAACTTTTTAAACAAATTTTACACTTAGATGCAACCTTAGACTTTGCTATTATTATTGGGGCACTCCCATTAATATCCAGTGGAGAAAACATAACTTTGCTTTTGCATACGACTGTAGACATTTTAACATATACATTATTTTATATATTAAATATATATATATATATATATATTTTTTTATAATAAGGTGGATACACCTTTATAACTTTTGTTTATAATAAACGTTTTATAACCGTATTTAATCTTTTCTTTCAACACAGAAGAAGGAATATTGGAGGTTCAGAAGGGGATTTGAATATTCAAAATATTATATATTGGACATATCATATGTTGACATATTATATGTCAGATGGTAAAATGATATAGAACCAATCTTGTTAAACTACTGATAATCTACAATTGTTCTTCTATGCACTTTTTTCGTAACTGAAATACTAATCGAGTTTTTCGTACTCCCTGTCATCCCTCAGTAACCCACTCCCGCCCCCAGCTCCTTCTACTCATTTTTTTTTTTCACAGAAATAGATAACATGTTATGAGATGAGGTTACAAGTGTGTTATACCGTTAAGTGGGGAAAATCTACTTAGTTTACGCAGCCACTCCGTGACGAACTTTTTGGTTGGCATTGTAGGTCTTGGGAAGAAATTGGCAAAGGGAAAAATTTCATTAGAATGATAGGCTTCGTTTCATGACTGTAGAAGGAGCACCCGTATCTTCTTCTAGAGGGATTACGGTCCATCTTGTCTGCGCACAGGATCCATGATAGTCAAAGTCCTTAGGCATAGAGAGGGGTTAAGGGTTTTTCAATTGGCTTCGCTCACGACGAGAGTCCGAGAGCCGACACTATCGCAGTCTTATAGCGTTAATTTATTGGTGACATGGCGTGTCACAACAGAGGTAATTCTCAGTCTAGTCATCTTCTCACTCTATTAAAAGGTTAAGTAAAGCTGATCAGAATTTTAACTTGTGCAAAACAAACTACAGTTACAAATAAAACTAGCTCATGCCTGCATGGGGGTGACGCCCCCTTGAACCCCTTACGCAAGCGATGCCTTCGGGATCGCCATTCTACCACTCGGGCTTCGCCCTCACGATTTCTGAATTTAAATTTTATATGTATTTTCTAGGTTTGTAACTCTTATCGTTATATCTGTAATGTTTATCCACAAAAAACAAAAATGATCCCCACTCAGCTTAGCAATGCGAGTTAAGGCGTTGGTTTTAATAAATTTGGCAAACCTAGTGTCATTGGTTCGATTACCACTAGAGCAGTGGGAATTTATTTAGTGACGAACTAATTATTTTGAATAAAATAATTAATCCCACCCTAGCTAGAAAAGGGTGGTAGTAGTTGATAGCCTGCCCGATTAATAAATGGACGTAAATAAATAACATTTTTGTTTCATATTTGTGAAAATGAAACTCTAGCAGAAAGTTGGCACTTTTGGTACTTTTTTATTTTTATTTTATACTTAAGTTATTTCTAAAATTCTTTCCCTGTGACGTTCAAAATTGCACCAATATTTGTTGATGTCCCCTGGATGTTTTGGAAATCCAGAGGAGAACCATATACAAATATAAATAAGAAGTTTAACGAATTAGGGATTTCCTTAATTTATCAAACATTTGAGCAGTTGATGTTCTTGTACTATCAGTGCCCGGAGTTTCATATGACGAATCTTATACTTTACGAAATAATTTTAAACAAGTAATCCTTAGTAATCAGCCAACAGGTTTGGCCGTAACATGAACAGAAAAGTACAGGTCTCAATGACACAGAATTGATTGCGTTCACTAAACGATTTGTGATACACATCCTTGCTATGCACTCAAAAACTAAGTTTAATTTGAAATGCAACAATCATCTTTAATAATAATAAATAAACAATAATTCTGCCTTAATTAAAACCAAACGGAAGCAATATTATATGCTGGACATATTACCTTTCATGGGTTATACTCGTTAATGTGAATTTTCATGAGTTGAATTAGGGTATTATAGACTAAAAAATAACAACAACCCTCTAATATTCGCAATTCATGTATGCCAACAAAATATCAAAAAATCATTGTTCTCTATAATTAAATTTGCTCTGGACCCTATACTAAGCATATATTCTTCCAAGTTACATTTTACTCCGTATTTATATAATATATATTTCAATGGAAATAGGCTAAAACCCAAAAACTGATTGTTTCAGTTCGATTACAAGTCAAAACTGTGTGAAGTGGAATATTAGACTACCTCACTGAAATGTTTAACGGTTCAGCATAATTCTCAAGTTCAAATCCGACATTTCAGAATCTTACAATTTTGAAATTGAAACTTCATTTTGAACTTCACTCTTTAATTTTCGAAGCATTTTTGTTGAGGAGTGGGTTCTCAAAAGAAGGAGGTGGGGGATTTTTTGTAAGAAAGCTTTCTAAAACACTTCGCCCTGAAATACGATTTTATCTGCTTCTTCATTTAGAATGTTTTTAAACATCTTTCGTGATTTTTATAAATAGATCATAACCTAAATTTTGTATGTTATTTATTAACCTCCACTTTATGCTACTTCGGGTAAGTGGGACGAGGTATCTACACGTTGCCTTTTCTAGCACCCTTAGAGCTAAGGATATTATTTATTGGGTTACTGAATACATTTATATTGTCCACGAATGAATGCAAAACCCTATTCATGGAAACAATATTTATATTATATATCTGGTTGCTCATATTTCTTTCCCAGATATGTCAGATATGGCAGTGCGGTTTTCCTTTGGCATCTGAAGCCATTGTCCCTTACTGAGGTGTAATTAAGTATGGTTGATATCGATGCAGTTCATGAAGATAGACTAGGTGTTCAATAACTACTACATTTCAGCAACAGCTTTTTTAGCCTCATAGCTAAAGGAAATTAGCTATTTCTCATAACGCGATTTTCAAAAAGTGTCTTAAAATGTTCATCGATCTTAGAACAAAACGAAAATGAGGTGATTTATATATATATATATATATATATATATATATATGTGTGTGTGTGTGTGTGTGTGTTTGTGTTTGTGTGTGTGTGTGTGTGTGTGTGTGAGTGTTTGTGTGTACAAATTATTTAGTAACGTCCACTTGATTGGGATGGGCACCTCCAGGTTACCATTCTTTCTAGCAAGGATGGAACTAATGATATTATGTAATGAGTTTGTCACTAAATAGATTCATATCCATGTGACATTAGGACTAAATATATATATATGAGAAAGCTAAACATCAATATACATGATGTTTTTTTTTTTTCTATTTTGTTCTATTGATGACCGTTACCTGGTATTTTAATTTCGTTTTCTTTCTTTTTATTTTTTTTTAGGTAGATTGTTAATTTAAGTAATGTTGGTTGCATGATTTTCATAGGTTTTTGTTTATATCAATAGGCACTGAAAATGTAGCTGTTGTTCTGAAAGTGCACTCAGTGTCTTGTAGTAGAAAAAGGCCTACTCTGCACATCGAGAATAAAGATTCGTTAATGGCAGAAATCTGACCAGAAAAGGGCAGGTTATACTGGAGAAATTATAAATTCAAAATATCTGCTTTACCATGAAGCAGGCCAAGAAATTGTAATAATCTTGTTATTGTAGTTCCCATCTGGAATTTAAAGCAAGTTATTTGTATTGTTTAGTTTTCAGCCTTCAGTAAAGAAAAACTGTAAATACCTACCTATACGGTAAATACCTATGTCCACATATGTCACGTCACACAATAAACCAATATATCATGAAATAACTGGAATAATAAGCAAGTATTATTATGAACAGAACTTTGCTATGGGAGATAGGGGCAAAAATGTTATATATGACGTCATCAATTAAAATTGTACACATATGGTGAAATGAGATGACTAGAGTGCCTTACCAACACATGGGAAATCTGCCTACTTTAAGCAGCCCCGTTTTATTCTTTTGGTGTCCAAATTAAATATAATTCAATATTTCTTTTCTTAAATGACTTCTGTAATTATAATTGTTTTCTCTGCAACCTCGTTATCATCAATTGGGTTCTAATGATATCTTTACTCTCCAGAACGAAAGGATAATTATAAAATATATGCAATTAAACATTATTAGTTAATAAACGGATAGAATGTATATTCAGTAGAGCATGCACAGTCTGTGCTCTTATTTTTCTCACTCAGAACGGGAACTATTGGTGAAACTTTCTGATTGTAGATTTATTGTGGAACTAGTTATTGTATGGCTGAAGTGAAAATAATTATCCATTTAAATTTAATGATCTGTCTGACTTTTCCCACAAGATAATAAAAAAAATTCTGTTTTAGGTCGAACTATATCTACTTTGAAGTTTACAGCTAATGTTATCCGTACACTAAATTCTTGGAGGGGTATAAATCTATGGAAGTTCTTCAGTTTAGAAAAGTTATTTTTGGACCACATATTTAATTAGTTTAATTCATTTTTCAAACCACTTTTGTAAACACTTATTCATAATATTCATGATCACCCATTTACTTCATTTTGTGGTCTCCTCAAAACACAGACGACGATAGTGAGTTAAAATGGTGGGTTTATTTTCTCCTGCTTGAAACGGAGAATTAGATGCATCTCAATCTTTTTTTTCCATTTGTTCTAACGCTAGCGCGAGTAATTATCTACTTATGAATTATCAATCTTATTATGTAATTATCTTCATAGTTTCATGTTCGTTCGGAACGAGCATTTTAAAAATGGAAGTAGCAATCTGTAATTAAATTTAATAAAAATGCCATGTAAGTAGGCACTTATTAATGCAGTCTCTAGCAAAGCATTATCATTGGGTTTGGTTAAATTAATGTTATTATTTTTTTTATATTAATGTTATTAATTTTTGAAATGGGATGGGGTTTCGTATCAAGGGATTCCTTCTTCTCTAATTTTTATTATTATATTAATATGCTCAATAAAAATTGACAAATTTTGTTTTTTTTCTAAAAAACACTAACATGTATAAAACACTTTCCGTTCCACTAAATTCACATCGATTTTAGTTGTATTACAACAGGTCAATGCTTAACAATCAACACTTCTTAAGCATTGGCCTGTTGTAATACAACCAAAATTGATGTGAATTTAGTGGAACAGAAAGTGTCTTATTTATCACAGTATTTTTTTTTTGACAATGTTAAAAACAAAATTTTACATTGCTAAAAAATACAAAATATGACAATGGTAACTATTATTATTTATTAGCGTCCACTTTTTGCCACTGTGGCTCATTGGGACGGGTTATCTACAGGTTTTACTCAGGGACTAAGAAATTTATTTAATGAGCTCATCACTAAATAAATTCCTATTTGCTCAGTTGGGAATCGAACTTACCACTTCAGGTTTACCATGTGATTAGGATAAACTCTTTAACTCCCATGGCTAACCTGAGGCCCCAATACCGGGGGTAGGTCCGGAGCGTCCTGGTGTCATTAAACCAATGTTCTAAAAAAAGTCTTCCCTCGCACCCAATGCTAAATAAGCATATTCATATAAACCATAAAAATTAAAGTAGGAAACCCATGATAAAGAGCTAGAGAGCTCGAAGCGCTTCAGAGATGAAGATAAACAGGACGTTTTAAAGAAGAAGAAAACATTTTTTTGACCTAGTACGGTTACTCATTAAAACAAATTAAGAAGCGGGTAATCGTTTCTAAAGGATGTACATATACTTCTGTTACAGCAGTAGCGGTCGCAATTCTTGTTCGATAGTTACGAAAATCGATAGATTAGCGTTTCATGTAATAAGAGAGTTCGTTAGGGGCTTATATCGGGCCGGGGGAGGGGTTTAGAGGGGGGTAAAATTGAAAATATCTCCTTTATTATTAGTCGGATAGAAAATATTTATAGAACCAATCTTGGTATACTATTGATGTTCAACAAAAGTTTTATATACATAATTCGCATATTAAGCGATTTAGTCGTACTATAAAGTTCAGCCAGTAAGCCCCTCTTCCAATTATCTGATTTTTATACAGAAATAGAGAATATATCGTGAGGTGAGATCAGTATTGTGTCATAAGGGCGTGTGGAGAATCTGCTCAATTCAAGCACCTCTGCGTGAAAAACGTTTTCACTACACGATCTTTTACGCGAGACTAAAATTTCTGAATAACCCCGGGTCTTAAGCGCTGTTCAGAGTTCTAATTCCATTGATTTATCTCTTATCTTCCCGGAATCCGAGCCCAAGTTAGGAATGAAAATGGAAAATCTTCTTTATTTAATCCTTAAAAGCCCGTGAATCCTGTTTGTATCGAACTCCTTTGTCACCTTTTTCCTCTGCCTCCAGCTGGTCATTAAGTCCAACAGACTCTTCAAGTAGCCATTGGGCGGCGTAATAGGCTCAATACATATTCCTTTCCAGGCATTATTATGTTTTTCTTAAAGGACCTTACGTTCCGATAAGTGAGTGTTTCAGAGTATTATTTCATCTTGAAAAATGCAGCAAAAAGGCCATTGACGCAGGCATTTTCAGCCTTTAGTAAACTCATCTCCTCCCCATATCATATACATATATATTACTATAATTCATTATTCTATATATGTAAATATCAGCAAATATTGAAAATGAAAGAAACGGAAAAAGGGAGAAAAAGTGTAAATAAATCCATGTTTCCGTACGGAATAGTATTTTTGGAGAATCGATGTGTCAATCAATCTTAGATAAGCAATGTACGGGCAAGTGGAATATAACAAATTGATTTTTTTTTTAATTTGAAGATAGTATTAATAAATTTAATAAAATTAAAACACTTGGCTGATGTTGCACAGTTTTTCCCATAAGGACAATAAACAGCTCATTCACTTGAAAATATAACTTCTAAAGGTGCTAACTCTATCATGTAGCACCTACCAACAATAGGAAGAAATTAAAAGAACCCAAAACAAAATAATCTGGAAGTTATTGTTGAGCTAACGAGCAGAAATAATTAACTCGATGATCACAGCACATTTTCAATAGTCCACCTAAATACCTTAACCAAATCATGTCGGGATCCCTTAAACCCTTCGCCTAAATGGAGTAGGTTAATCAAGTTCTACCTGGATGGTGTTTGTTTGCGTCGGACCTTGCTAAGAAAGCGATAATCGAAAATGGAGTCATTATACGGTGGGCATTCATTAGAGGATGGAGTATTGGCCTGTTTTCTCGGGTCTTTACCCTCATAATAAAGTGCGCTTGGCGACACGAACACGAGCGAGCGAACACACGCGGCGCAATGGGGCTAGAGGAGAAAGTACCGGAGTCCCTGACCCAGTGTGTCGGGGGCTCGGACGAAAGTGCCCGCGATGAGACATAATCACATTATGTGAAAAATTATATTCTTGGAAATATATTAGGGGCATTGTGTGGGGAGATGGGCGCTGGCCATTCTCCGCAAGATCGGCGGGAGTGAAGGCTTTGAGCAGCGGCTGGGACACACCCAGGAACGCGGCGACACACTTAGCCCCGTCAGGATACAGAGGTACAGAGTAAACAGGAATATTAACTAACTAACTGAAACCTACCGGAGTATGTATTAATTTACGAAAAAATGTAACATTGACTTGTACAACGATGGCAAGAAACAAACTTACTCTCTTGTCAAAGGCATTCGATCCCAACGCGGATATTACTCATAACATAAACTATATTAATAATCAGGGAAATAGTACGCTTAAGGAATATCATCTTTAGAAGTCAGTTCCCCTCCCGAAGAATCATATTTGAAAACATATCCCATATAGATTTATACCGAAAGACTTTATCTTCAACGCATAATGTTTGCACCATTGCTGAAGGAATCTTCGAGAAAGAGACAACGTTCCCGGGCAACATCCGTCTTTCACCCTCTTCTGAGGGATATTTTGGCTTTTGCAAATTACCTTTAGGAGGCAGGCAATAGTATTATCCTCATGAAATGTTCATCGAATCTACGTAAGAGAACATGAGGTATCTTCAAATACATAAATACATGCGGCAGCAACACTACAAGAACCTGTAAGTACAATTATTTTTTTAAATTCTTATTTTCCAGTTTGTTTTGTTAATCTTGACCTTTATTTCTGACGTCAACCAAATGAAGCCTACTAAAAACGTTTGAATATTTTGTAATACAAATGGAAAAGAAAATCTGAAATTTATAAATAAAAATCACTTAGCGTTTTGGAGCAAGGTTGCCGATTAATGAATATATTTGTCTGTTGAAGCTCTAGCTGCCACAATTTCATACAATCTATACTAAACTTACATTTAAGCGGTATATATAAAACTAAATATCAAAACGGTTAATGGGCGAAATCAGATCCTTAGGCAAGGATTTGGGGAAGGTGTAAAAACTAAATTCTAAAATAACTCTTTTACCATGACGCGAATTGAGTCTTATTGATTAAGTAATTTACTACAATTATTGCTTTATAAACTTTTGTTTAACTCAAAAATTAACAAATTTATTTTTATTTATTTCTGTTCAGCCTTCTTCTGACACTTCTCACTTCATCGAGTTCAGAAATTGTATCAATAAACTTGTATAACTTAAAATTTCGTATTCAACTTAATTTTTAAGTCAGGTTGTTCATAATTGGGAGAAGTTGCACCGGCAGAGATCAGCCCAGTGGCATCCCTCTAGGCACGTCCTACGCTCTGATGATGGGGATGTAAATATCTGAAAGCGCAAAGCGTTTTTAAAAATAAATTGTGAGGAGCCGCAAAACAGTGTACTGAATAACCTGATTCATCATCCTCAGCACCAGCAGAAAATAAAAATGAATGTGTATTTTTTAAATCTTTCTTGCATAGAATAATTACTGAGGGGTAAATATATGTTAAAATGTCCAGATTACATCATCCCAAGCTAAAAAAAATCAGGATAGTACGCAGCTTCTTCAGTAGCTTCTTAGTAGGCGGACTTCTTCAAAACTTAAGCTGACCTTCCTCTTTTAAGCGACCCATATGGAATGTTCCTGGATAACACAATCAATATTCTTTCAAATTTCTAGATTAAAATTCCATATGTTACCAATGAAAATACCAGAGGATAAAAAAATGTAGGACTTTTTTTGTTAATCTTCAAAGAACCAAAAATTATAGTCTATAACATTTCGTATTGTCAGATGTTTGAGAAGGTCAGTGAATTGAAAACAATTTACTAGACATCGAAAAAGTTGAAGCAAGGTTGGAAATTTAAAGTTTTAGTACAATGCAATTAGTGAATTTGTATCAAAATATTGAACGTTTTACATGTAACTCCTTAAGGACTCAGATTTTTTAACATTAATTTTATGATAGAAGTTGGAACAAACACTCCATGACTACTGTCTGGTCTAGATATAACGGTAGTAGTTTCCTTGATTAGTGTTGGTGAATAATTGGTCCGCTGTGTTGTGCACCGCTGGCTAGGTGGAGCGAAGGGGTCCATATGCTATATTGATCACAAATAGAACAGTCAGTAATGATCATATCTTCTCCTAAGCCTTGGAAACATGAAAACATTAATAACATTATTAAACGTTTTACTAGTTTATGTACAATTTCATTACGCATGTTATCTATAATAGTCTCAAGACGCTGATACTTGTTTTTTAGCAGATTTCCCTTAAGGGAAATCAGCTATTGAGGTCGTACTCATGACGCGAGTTTCGAAAAATTTCTTCAAATGTTCATCGATCCTACCCAGGAGATGACGAAAATGAGGTCCGTTCAAAATTTTATATATATATATATATATATATATATATATATATATATATATATATATATATATATATATATATTTGTCTGTTAACGCTCTAGCGGTCGCAATTTTTGTTTGATCGTTACCAAACTCGGAATTTAATCGTTTTATGTAAAAAGGAAGATCAAGTTCGTTAATGGCTGAAATCGGTCCAGTGGGAGGGGGGGTTTAGAGGGGGGATTTTCGGAAAATTCGAAATATCTCCGTTATTATGCGTCGGATCGAAAAATTGTATAGAATCAATCTTATTGCAAATTAAATTTACTATAAATATTGTTCTATACATTTATTCCCTATCCTGAATATTAACCGAGATATTTGCATTTTTATTAAATTTGGGCCGATACCGGATTTTTGAATTTCCCGCCAAAACCTAGTTCGGCCCTTTGCCGTAACTGTTGGGCTCTTGTATGGAGATTTCTCTATTGTATTACTTCACGTGGGAAATCTGCTTAGTTTACGCAGCCCCTGCGTGACGGACTTTTTATTTTATAATAAATTCTTTATTCATAGTATCCCTTTGAAGTGTAGTATCATTGAACACATGTTTAATGGATGTGGCATATTAAATATTACATTACCTCTCGGGATCAGGTTAGCCATGTAAGTTAAGGCGTTGATCTTACTTCACACCACGACAATAGGAATTTATATAGTGAAGAACTCACTAGAACAGGGTGGTAACCTATAGATAACCCTTCCCAATTAGCAATAATAGCATGAAATGGACGATAATTAATAATAATCCCCATTTATATAAGAAAAAGAGCATAATTTTTAAGACAACAAGTTAAATTATTTTCTTTCATTCGCCTTCAATGAAATTAAATTATTCATCATTAAAATAATAATTTGGGACTATTTATTTATTTAAATTATTACTATTATTATTATTATTTACTTATGTAATTTATTATAATTATTATTTATAATCTGCTACTAATAATATATTTCACAGTTGTGTTCTTGGAAGTGAGGAATATTGTGTACTGGGACATTTTCTTCTCTCCAAATAAAATATTCATTGATTTTTGTTTTGTGTTTTTAAAAAATAATATATTAAAAAAGAAAAAAAAAATCAGAGGTAAATCCCTAAAGGTAAATCGGCTATTGACGCGATTTTCAAATTTTCACCGATTCTACCTAGATGACGTAAATGAGGTCCGTTCAAAATTTTATATATATGCAATTTTTTTTTATTGTTACCAAACTCGATGTATAAGCGTTTCATGCAAAACTAAAGATCATGTTCATTAACGGCTGAAATCCAACAGGTAGGGGGTTTAAAAGTGTAGAATTTTTAAAACTCGAAATATCTCCGTTACTATTCGTTGGATCGAAAAATTATATAAAACCAATCTTATTGCAAATTAAATGTGCTATAAATATTGTTTATACATTTATTCTCTATCTTGAATATTAACCAAGATATTTGCGTTTTCAGGATTCAGCCTTCAGCAAGCCCCAACTTCCACTGATATCAAATAAACAATACTCTGTTATATGATAAACCACTTTATTTGAAGCTTAAATTCCAAATATGGTTTTCAAGAGACCTTTATTATACGAGATACATGCAAATATGTTCCGTTGATCCCCTTCCCCCTCTTAAGTTCTTGGACAACTAAATTTGACTTTTTGAGATAAAAATTATTCTGATTCATTATAAATTACAGTACTAGATATAGTAAATTGTTTTCAATAAAATCAATATGCTATATATAGATATATTTCAGCAATTGTTTTTCTTTCCGGTGAAGAATATTTCTAGCTATCTGTTCAGCTGTGAGAGGTCGGCAGAGCTGTTTGTTTACAATTCAGACGCTTTACGCAAAGAGGTTATGAAAATTGATTGAAATATTACTCATTATTATTTGTATTTATTCACTTAATATTCGCGGTGGTGCTAATTGTTACCAGTATGTAGATTTATTTATTACAAAACTTGACGAGGGAAATCTGCTTAGTTTACGCAGTCCCTGCGTGACGAACTTTTCTTAACTCAGATTCTGGTAAACGTCTTGTTTCTAAATGGACTAAACTAAAAGTAAACAAAAAAATCATTACAGATCTAGAGAAAATTTAACAGGCTTATATTATAGTTATATTATATATATATATATATATATATATATATATATATATATATATATAGAGAGAGAGAGAGAGAGAGAGAGAGAGAGAACAAGGGTAAGAAGTAAGTTAAACTTGTGAAGGTATGGCCCCATTTTGTAGTTCTCTATCATAGTTGGCTTCTTTCATTCAGTAATTTGTCACTTTACTGACATGACGTTCGTTTAGTACAGTGACAACACGGATAAAGACATTTTCACTTTGATAGGTGAATTATTGCAGCCTAAATTGCAGAGCAGGACCGAGAAGAGTCTGAGAGGAAACTAAATGTGGTTGAGTTTAGTATTCATCCGTCGTAAAGAGCGAAAGAAATTAGTGACGAAGGGTTCTAAGCAGCGACTGTAATAGATTATTTTCCAAACAAGCAATGGTGACACCAAGTCTTTGCGAAGTCAAAAATTGCAGTCGCCAAAAAAAGACAAGAAATTATAATACCTCAACTTTCTGATGCCGAAGATGTATCATGAATGGACTCCTCCTACATACTCCTTCAATGTAAGGAAACAAAATGGTTGTGATGTATTTTCTCAAAGAATTCTCGGGCCTCGTTATTGCACCTCTACTTTGCAAAAGTTATGAAAATAACAAAATCACACTGCAAGGGTTCCTCAACGAGAAAGCAGTCTACTTGGAGAGAGAAAAAGACGTCCAATTCTTCACAGGTTTTTTATTTCAGAGCTAAGCGCTTTGGAAGACTATTGTCTCCATCTTCAGAGCTATACATAAAACAACAACGTCAATAAAATCTATATACATTACAACAGGATCATTAATCACGCTAATATCATTTTTTTTTTTTTTAGCTATACCCCAATGAATCTCTCACCCTCCGTATTTCATTTTAAGATTTGACTTAAGTTTATTTATTTACATTCACTTCTTATAGACATTTATTCTGTGTTTTTATTTATTGATATTAGCGTGATTAATGACCCTGTTGTATGTATATAGATTTTATTGACGTTGTTGTTTTTATGTGTAGCTCTGAATATGGAGACAATTGTCTTCGAAAGCGCTTAGCGCTGAAATAAAAAACCCTGTGAAGCATTGGACGTCTTTCTCTCTCTCCAAGTACACAATATTCTTCACTTCCAACAACACTGTCGTGAGAAAGCAGTCTGGTACCTAAAATTAACCACATATTACAAACGGGCAGAACCCCAAATCGGAAATCATCCATTCCACGGCAGTGTTTGTTGGAAGTGAAGAATGTTTACTTGGAGAGAGAGAAAAAACGTCCAATTCTTCACAATTTGTTTATTTCAGCGCTAAGCGCTTTCAAAGACTAATGTCTCCATCTTCAGAGCTACTTGCATGCGCTCATTGGGAAAGACAGCAAGCGACCTTCGAGTCGCTTGCTGTCTTTCCCAATGAGCGCATGCAAGTAGCTCTGAAGATGGAGACATTAATCATTGAAAGCGCTTAGCGCTGAAATAAACAAACTGTGAAGAATTGGACGTTTTTTCTCTCTCTCCAAGAAATCATCCATGTTTTATTTCTCTTCTATACATAGGACTATTATTTTCAAAGTCAAAGCTTTTAAATTATTTGTTTTAAAGATGTGTTCTGTAAAGGTTAATAAATATATAAGCCAACCATTTATTTTAGTAGAAAAATAATTTGGTGCGAAATTAATTAATTAATAACGATTAGTAATTAAGAATAATTCGAAATAGGAAAAAAATAAAATTAAAATAAGTCTTCAATTCAAAATGGTGATGTAGCCGTAAAAGTTTCTCCATCCCCCCCCCCCAGGAATCCCAAATGTTTACATCCATTTCAATGTGTAAATTGAAGGCAATCAGAATATTATTTTAGCCAATTTCCCTTAAGGTAAATCAGTTACTGGGGTTATACCCATGATGCGATTTTCGAAACATTTCTTGTTATGTCCAACGACTCTAGTACCTGACGAAATGATTTCCGTTCACTTTTTTTTATATTATCTTTCATTTGTGTTCTATTTATGAACAATATATTTAGATTTAAAATAGTTTTGAAGAAAAATCAATAAGTGAAATAATTACTGATTCTCTATCAATCTTCAAAATAACTTCATAAGGCTCAAAGACTTTAACTTCCTCTATGTTTATATCTTCATCTCGGAATTTGCATATTACTGAAGGGACTAAAAGCAGGCTTCCTATCTTTCATTGAACACTCTTTCAATGACTCTGAGCCGGCGTCTTCGTAAACATCCTAATCTTCGCGGTAATTCTTAGACGTTGGGAATTTCTGAAAGCTCTTTGTGAGGTCGATAATTACGAGGTTCTCTCATCATAGGCCGGAACCTAGAACATGATAGAGTGTTCTATTATGTCTGCAACAGGTTGTTCCCAGGCGAGGAGAGTATTAAAATCAGATTGACTGACGTTTAGATGTAAGAGGGTAGTTTGGAAGATGAGAGTGCTTTCTTTTCCAACATTCAGTATTATAGCTATGAATTCATTAAACGACTCAACACCTTTTCCTTTTTAATGACTCTAAATAGATACATTTCAAGACCTAATTTATCCTAAGCCAGCAGAATGTCGACGAAAACAGTGACAGAAAATGACTAGATTAACAAATAATAAATTAAAAAATAAATAAATTAAATCCCAACGTAAAATAAGGGGCATTTTATCCCTTCTCTAAACCCCCATTTCTTCTGCTTCGATTACAGTCATTATACAACTTGACCCTTAGTTCTACATTTAAATTATACTGACTGAGCTTTAAAAAGTCCGTCACGCAGGGCCTCCCTAAACTAAGCAGATTTCCCTCGTCCGTATTTGTATTTACCTCAAAACGCTGAAAACTGTAAAATCCAAATATCTCGGTTAATATTCAAGATAGAGGATAAACGTATATACCAATATTTATAGTTAATTTGCAATATGTTTGGTTCTATACAAGCTTTTGAGCCGACGTATAGTAACGGAGATATTTCGAATTTTCAAAAATCCCCCTCTCACTGGCCCTATTTCAGCCATTAACAAACTTGATCTGTCTTTTTACATAAAACGTTTAAATATCGAGTTTGGTAATGATCAAACAAAAACTGCGACCGCTAGAGCGTTAACAGACAAATATATATATATATATATATATATATATATATATAATTTTGAACTGACCTTATTTTCGTCATCTCCTAGGTAGAATCGATGGACATTAGAAAAATGTTTTCAAAAATCGCGTCATGAGCATGACCTCAATAGCTGATTTCCCTTAAGTTAAGTGAAAATGTGACCTGGGCTCGTATTAGTCATCTAATAGGTAGGGTCGTAGGACATTTGAAAAAAATGTTTCGAATATTGTGTCTTAAGTGCAACCACAATAACTTATTTTTAAAGGGATATTACCGGACATACATTATTGTAACTTCGACAGTATTATTACTCATAAAGCGAAGTTGTCGCGAGGAAAAAACATTTGGTATACATCCTCAAACCCTGCGTGTCATTGGCAGAACTACAGAAACAAAACCAACTAACTAATAGCAATTTTCGCATGTTATCGTATGTCTCTTATTACGGTCTGATGTTTGTTTGTTATACAGCTCTGAAGATTGGAGCATGAACTTTTGAAAGAGAATAGCTCTCTATAAATTGTTGTAAAGAACAATGGCCTTTCTACCTTTATGTATTAGTCACAGTAATTGAAAGAGTTCTTTAAATAAATTAAAATTATATAAAAAAAAAACCATGTACGTTTTCAGCCATAAACATCGTAAAATGTTTAAATTTATTTTATTTTATGAATAAAATTTTAAACTAGCTTTCATCCCGTTTAATTTTAGACTATTCTGTACGTAGCACAAAAGAAAATATCTGGGGAATTTCAGTATTTGGGCAGATAACGTTCCTTTAAAGAACAGAATAACAAAAAGGGTATTAAAAAGTAACAAAAAAAGTCCGCCACGCAGGGGCTTCGTAAACTAAGCTGATTTCCCACGTGAAGTTTTACAATAGAGAAATTTCACGAGTGCCCAACAGCTACGAAAACGGCCGAACTAGCTTTTGGCGGGAAACTCACTCTTGTACGTTATCCGCCCACATTTAATAAAAATGCAAATATCTCAGTTAATATTCAAGATAGGGAATAAGTGTATACTACAATATTTATAGAAAATTTAAACTGGTAACACAACACCACCACGAATAAATACAAACGGAAATAAGAAATGTTTCATCCAATTTCAATAGCCTGCCGACAGGGAGCGGTAGGTTAGAAATGTAAACAAACGGGTCTGTCCGCCTCACACCGGAAAGAAAAACAATTACTGAAATATATCAGAATATAACATATTAATTTTATTGAGAATTATTTACTGTTTCTAGTACTGTACTAGAGACCTTAATAATGAGTCAGAATAATCAATCAAATTTTAGTAGTCCAAAACCTTAAGACGAGGGGGGGGGGGGTCACCAGAACATAATTGCTAGTATCTCGTATAATAAAGGTCTCTTCAATACAATTTTTGGTATTTAAACTTCGAATAATGTAATTTATTATGTAGCAGAGTATTGTTTATTTAACATGAGTATAAGTGGCGGTTTGCTGATGGCTGAAAACTAAGAAATGCAAATATATCGGTTAATATTCTAGATATTGAATAAACGTATATAACAATTTTTATAGTAAATTTAATTTGCAATAAGATTGATTCTATACAATTTTTCGATCCGACGTACAGTAACGGAGTATTTCGAAAACCTCCCCTCTAAACCCCCCCTCCCACTGGTCCGATTTCAGCCATTAACGAACTTGATCTGTCTTTTTACATAAAACTTTTAAATATCGAGTTTGGAAACGATCAACAAAAATTGCGACCGCTAGAGCGGTAGCAGACAAATATATATATATATATATATATATATATATATATATATATATATATATATACAGTTTTAAACGGACCTCATTTTCGTCATCTCCTGGGTAGGATCAATGAACATTTGAAGAAACTTTTCGAAAATAGCATCATGAGTACAACCTCAATAGCTAATCACTCAAATTAACGACAAATAACAAAAGTCCGTCACGCAGGGGCTGCGTAAACTAAGCAGATTTCCCACATGAAGCTTTACAATAGAGAAATCCGCCTAATAACAGCTGTAGGAGGAAGGGATCTCTAAACCTATTCACGAGGGACGAATAGTTCTGGAAACGGCCACCAGAGCTCTCGGCGGAGAGTCCGGAACATGGCGGGGTTCCGTCGACCACACACACAATACAAATGCAAATATCTCGGTTAATATCCAAGATACAGAATAAATGTATAAAACAATATTTATAGTACATTTAATTTACAATAAGATTGATTCTATACAATTTTTCGATCCGACGCATAATAACGGAGATATATTGAATTTTCAAAAATCCCCCCTCTAAACCCCCCCTCCCACTGGTCCGATTTCAGCCATTAACGAACTTGATCTTTCTTTTTACGTAAAACGCTTAAATATGAAGTTTGGTAACGATCAAACAAAAATTGCGACCGCTAGAGCGTTAACAGACAAATATATATATATATATATATATATATATAATTTTGAACGGACCTCATTTTCGTCATCTCCTGGGTAGGATCGATGGACATTTGAGGAAATTTTTCAAAACTCGCGTCATGAGTACGACCTCAATAGCTGATTTCCCTTAAGGGAAATCTGCTAAAATTAACTATGAATCTGCCAATAAAGTGAGTTTAATAGACATTTTATGAAACATTTATGAATTGCGATTGGTAGAATTTTTTTTTCCTATTTCCAACTTGTCTAACTGGTCCAAAATTTTGAAAAATTAGTTCATCTTGAACGACCACCCACCCGTTATCGATTGTATGTGCACAGCGCAATCGAATCCAACGAGGAAAGAACGAAATGGAAAGCCTACTCATTCATATTCTGGACGAGCCCTACTTAACGGCCTACTAAAGTCTGCTCGGCATTCCAGGCCTCCAATCTCACTTAGACCGTTATATGAATTAATATCAAAATGAAAAGCATCATTGTTAGAAACTGTTTCATCTTAGACTTGTTTTTTTTTTTAATTATTAGAATCGGTAAACAAAATACAAAAAAACGTATAGAATTTCAGTACTTGTATACCAAAAGCAATTTTAAAATGAACTTTCGATTCGCAGAAATATCTTTCTTGATTCAAAAAAATGATTGATTTATTATTTTGATTATTTGATTAATTCTTGCATCATAGGAAGTTATCTAACATAAACGAAAATAATATCATTAAAATAAACAAATCATAAAAATAAATAAAAATGAACATAATAAAATACAGGTGAAATACCAAACCCTGATAAATAATATTTCTTTTCAAAACCTTCACACTGAGAAGATTCCTGGCTGTATTTACAACTTTTAAATATTTGAGAGGAAATTTACTATTGGGAATTCAACATCTGCAATTTCAGAATTTTGTCCACAATTTTCCGTTATTGTACTTCGTATCGAAAAAGTCTATATCACAGATCTTATTGCGAATTGAATTTTCTATAAATATTTTGTACTTCTTATTCTGGACCCAATATTTTTATAAGTTCTTCATAGTTTCATGACAAGGGTCACCAATAAAAAACATTTTTTCCGTGCAAACTTCATTCATACTACCCCACATGATTCATGGCTTACATACCACCTCTTCATTTTTCAAAACATAATTACATTAACTTAAAAAACCTATGATAATTCTTTGCTAGATACTGTAGCAATAACGTATCTAGCAAAGAATTATCATAGGGGTTTGTTAAATTAATGTTATTATTTTTTGAAAAGGTATAGCCACGAAACGTGTAGGGCTGTTTGAATGAAGTTTGCGGGGAAAAAATGTTTTATATTGGTGACCCTTGCCATGAAACTATGATGAACATATAAATATTTTTATTTTATTATGTATAGAGTCAATCTTATTGCAAATTTAATGTTCTCTAAATGTTATGTTCGTTTTTTTCAATATCTTGATTATTAACCGAGATATTTGTATTTTTTAGTTTTCGACGTCTAGTAAAGCCTCACTCCTCCAATATGATATGGTCGTATGTCTGTTCTGATAATTGCAAACCTTTGTAAGCTATTTCTAGCTTCTAATCGGTCCATGTCCAGTCATTATTTTGATATTAGTAATAAACTTTTTCCATTGTTCTGTATTATTTAAATCTCCACCTTTATTTAAATTAGTCTATCTGCCTGCTATTTCATTCTTTAAATTCCTCTTATCTCAGATTTTTCTGTAAGCAGTCGTTTATCAGGAGTCAGTTAATGTAGCCTCAACCAGCGTGTTCATTTCCAATGCATCTGAATCTGCGATTGAAGAAAATCGCAGAACGAGTGGAGCATCATCAGGACATGATCAGAAATGAGCGTCGAGTGGAAAGATCACCCGATGCCGATGTATAACAAGTACGAAATAGCCAACCAAGCGCCAAAACTTTTAATGAAAATAGAAAAAAAAATATGTACAAGAAATGGGGATGGAGGATACACCGAAACGTTCAAGATTGTCCTTCTAGGAATGGCAGTTGTCTGTGGGCACAGAAACAATTGGATTGAAAGTTCAGATGGCAGTTCATCTGATACCAAGAATGAAAAACACTGACTGATATTCTTCGCTAGTAAGGTAGAAGCTAGTAGATAGAATAATGATAATACTTGTTACATTAATTTAAAGGTCAGAAAAAAACGATTAATTTAAAATTATATTGAGGGGCAGGTGTTAGTGTTTTGAGACAAGAATTAGTTCGATTAAGACTAAAAATACCAAAACTAATTCGAAATTTAAAGGTGCCTTGCAGTATCAGATTAGATACGGTAGGTCAGATTAAATATTGTTAACACGCAAGAGTATTGGGTTTTAGGAGTCTTTTATGTTAGACGAGGTCAAAAAATAACACTCTTTAGTGGTTGCTTATGGTACTTTAAAGTATGGCATTTGTGAGGTTCATTTTACTACTATATAAAAATTAAAGGATCTATTTGAGGGTTTAGGTTGTGTTGCAGAGGAAAAATATAATATTAACATTATTGAAAAATATTTATATTTGTGTTCCAATTTATAATGAACCAGAATAATTTTCAACTTAATCGCTCTAATTTTAGAAATCCAAGAACAAAAGATGTGGGGGTGGGGGTTCATCAAAATGTATTTGCATATATCTCATCTTGAATAGATTTGTTGAACTCGATATTTAGTATTTCGGCTCAAAATAAGACGATTCATAATATATTAGCTTATTTTTAACTTGCGATGACTAAGAAGGGAGGTTTGCTAAAAGGCAGAAATCTAAAAAATTCCGTCACGCAAGGGCTGCGTAAACTAAGCAGATTTCCCAAGTAAACTTATGCAATAGAGAAATTTCCATACGAGTGCCGAACACATACAGAAATGGACGAACTAGCTTTTGGAGGGAAACTCACTCTCATCCGTTATCCGCCCACATTTAATAAAAATGCAAATATCTCGGCTAATATTCAAGATAGAGAATAAAAATATATAAATTTGTTTATAGTAAATGTAATTTGCAATAAGATTGATTATATATAATTTTTCGATCCGACGTATAGTAACGGAGATATTTCGAATCTTCGAAAATCGCCAATGCCTCTTTAAACCCCCCCCCCTCCCACTGGTCCAATTTCAGCCATTGACGAACTCGATCTGTCTTTTTACATAAAACGTTTAAATGTCAAGTTTGGTTACGATAATGCAAAAATTGCGACCGCTAGAGCGATAACAGACATATATATATATATATATATATATATATATATATATATATATATATATATGTATATATATATATATAATTTTGAACGGACCTCATTTTCGTCATCTCCTTGGTAGCATCGATGGGCATTTGAAGAAATCTTTCAAAAATCGCGTCATGAGTATGACCTCAATTGCTGATTTCCCTTGAGGGAACTCTGCTAATAATCCAAATATCTCGGTTAAAACTCAAGATAGATAAAATATGTATATAACAATATTAATAGGTCATTAAATTTACAGTAAGATTGGTTCTATAAAAATTTATCCGATTCTATAAAATAATTTTCGATCCAACTATAACGGAGATATTTTAAATTTTTAAAATTACCCCCTCTAAACTCCTGTCTCTCCTCGGTTCGGTTTCAGCCGCTAATGAGCTTATGTTAAGTTTTGCATGAAACACTATATATCGAGTTTGGTAAAGATAAGAAAAAATTGCGACATATTGCATATGCACATATATAATTGCATTTAATCCTTACTGAAACCAATTAAAGTATTTCAGGACAAACTAAAGGATCTTTAGGTCTCAAACAGCTATATTTATTCTGTTTTTTTTTTTTTTAGAATCGCAGACGTTTCACCCTCCAACATTAACAATGCTAAAAACATACAGGATAAACAAATTTTATCTCACAACCATTAAGGCAAATCATAATTCTCTTAGATACTTAGAGTTCTAACAAACCTTATAAAGTTATTGTTCTCAGTCACTTTTATACTCACTAATGAGTCCACATAATAAAAATCTCCTTAATTTTACTTAGCCTTGCCAAGAGGTAATTTGTCAATATCTAATAATATGATAATATCAAATCTCTTTACTGGTAGGTTCTATAGCCCTCATTTAGTGCTGTGCCATTATTAATTTTTCTCATACATATATAACAATCATAAAATCCTAGACTATATTAGGCAATTATAAATCCATGAACTTAAAAATTAAAAGGTTAATAGTTATTTAAAATTATCACAGCCAAACCATTTAAATCACTTCAGAATAATAATTACATTTACCCCCCCCCCTTTAAAAAATCGTTACCTTTATTTGCCAGAATTATTTTAATTTTTCTAACAGATCAGCATAATAGGTAATAAAAATTTAACCTGTTTTAGCATTGTTAATGCCCAGGAGGGCGAAACGTCTGCGGTTCTAAAATAAGGAGAATAAATATAGCTGTTTGAGACCTAAAGATCCTTTAATTTGTCCTGAAATACATATATATAATTTTGAATGGACCTCATTTTCGTCAGCAACTAGGTAGAGTCAATGGGCATTTGAGGAAATCATTCGCGTCATGAGTATGACCTCAATAGCTGATTTCCCTTAAGGAAAATCTTCTAAAAAGAAAATTCACTAACTATTATACTCTGATATGGCACGAGCGGACTATGTGCCAAGAAATTATTCTTTCTCATAGAAGCCTCTGTACACGCGAAGAGAAGAAAGCCTGGAGAGGATCAGGCAAGCAGAAAGTGCCTCGAGTCAAGGTCTGCTTACTCCGGGCCCTAATCTCGTTACAGTAATTGCATATATATATCACTTCCATAAAGACTTAACTAATTGCTGTGCTGCTCCTGTCCTTATATCGACCACTTTCACAGGCCTTTCGGTTTCTTTTCTAACTCAGCACGAAATCCATCAACGCTTCAGTTAGTTTGCTGATAGTGTGTCATCTTCACGCCCGCTATTATAAGCTCTACATCCATTAAAGAAAAGAAAAAAAACAAACATGAAAGCTATATGATACCGAGGTCAAGGCTAGACAACGACGGATTTAAAAGGAACTCCCTGATTTCAGTTAGTTACATTTAAAGATTTACAGACAGGTAAACATCCCAGAATGACATGGGTGTTGACGGCATTATTTATTTATTGTGGAGCGTTCGCTGCGAGGCGATATTGCTCATGAAAAAAAAACCCAGATATAAATAAATATATGGAAAACAGTAACAGAAAAAATTAAACACTGCTACTAGAACAGGACAAACTAAAAATTCTAAAGCAAACCGCAACAAAAGAGATAAAAAAGCACAAATAAAAAAATAAACGAAAACGAAACATTAAATTCAAAAACAAAACAGATAATTAAAAAATATAATAACTAATAAATTACAAAAACAATTATATATGTCCATTGGCTAAAATTAAAACTAAAAACAAATAAATAAAAATTAGTATGTACGAGTAGATAAATAAAATGCTTAGATTAAATGTTCTAATATCTTGAACATTCACAACCATTTGCTCACAATTTCTCTGTCACACATGCAAAACACAAAACACATTTACACAAATGCATGTAAACTTAAACACACACATATATATATATATATATATATATATATATATATATATATATATATAGTCAGAAAGTTTAGCTGGAGTTGAAATATTTATTTTAAAAAACCATTAATTATCAATTGCAGATATTACGGTTGGCGTTTCTGTCAAAATTTGGGAAATTACATTTCCTAGTCGAAGCACATTTAAATGCCTGGGCGGTGTGATTCCTGAGAATAATATTGTCTAAGCAGATAGAAAAGCCTATACCTTTACCATATATATATATATATATATATATATATATATATATATATCTATATATATACACACACACACACACACACACACACACAATAGAAGATCTTAGGTCAAATATGTAAGTCTATCATCAGACCAACAAATACATCTGGCAATGTAACGTGGACACCCACGTGAGGGCAATTGGGAAGAAAGATATTTGCACAGATGAATTAGAAGCCATTCTTTCAGAGCAATCAATAATTTCGTACCGTTTCTAAATATTAATATAACTTTCATTATTACATAATCAGCAACATTTGTCTAATCGATCACTATATGCCACACCTTAATCGATATGAATAAAAAAAAAAGTCTGTCATGCAGGGTCTGTGTTAACTAAGCAATATTTAGTATTTAGGGCTCAAATAAAGTGCTTCATAATATAAGAGCGTATTGTTAATATGACATGAACACTAAAAATGGAAATATCTCGGTTAATAATCAAGATAGTGGTGAAACAATGTACATAATAACATTTATAGAGCATTATATTTGCAATACGATTGGTTCTATACAATATTTCGATCCAACGCATAATAATGGAGATATTAAGAATTTTTTTAATCTCCCCCTCTAACCCCCCCCCCACCACGATTTTAATATAGACTTTTGTAACGTAAAACAAAAATTACGACTGCTAGAGCGCTAACAGACAAAAACATATACATATATATCTGAGGAAATGTTTGAAAAATTGCGTCATGAGCACGACCTCAATAGGTGATTTTCCTTAAGGGAAATCTTCTAAAATTGCTAATTAATTAAGTTAAATTTAAAGAATAATATTTTTTAGGGCTGAAAACGATCCTTAAATAAAATGCAACGAGCAGCCTTTAACCTCGTTATAAATCAGACTCCGAAAAAATGGAAAGGCTACACCACTGTTGCTTTCACATGGTGCGATATATATGGACCACATTTAAAACAGGTGCCTTTTCCTTCAAGTGCTCCATGGAGATTCCTTATGCTTTTTATTTTGCACTTCACTTTCGCGGAAAGCTTTTGAGGAGAAAGTACGTTTCTTCTTCGAGTTAGCTCTACAAATAATTATTTGAATTTCACTGTGGTAAGTGAATAACTGTTGGGAGTTTAGTCGATTAAGCATGACTCCCTCTTTTTTAAAGGCAATTTCGTACAGAACTAAGACATTTTAGTCACTTTTACTAAAAACATAATTTAGTTTACTGATCATAGCGATTGCTATTGATGGGGTTATTTTATCGAAAACTAGGCGCATTCATCAAAATTAAGTAGTTTACCCGTACCACATATAACGATTCTTGGGTGAACTATTATAAGTTATACTAAAGTAACTAACTACTAATCCTAAGTCTCCAAACTGGCTGTATCATCTGACCACGACCATACCAAGGTCGGTTCTCTTGTGAAAAGTTTTGTTCAAAAATATCAGAGTAATCGCAGTACTAATTCCCGAAGAGGAAAGTGTTCTGGAGTTGAATCTTATCATTGGGATTCGAGCACAAAGGGTGTGTCCAATGGGACATGGTGGATTTGACATATTACTCTACAAGAGATATTTAATAACAAACTCAGAAAAACAACTTCTGCGCTGTTTTTTAATTTATGTGAATCAACAAAGCGAGATGATGACTGTAATATTGTGTTATAATTATTATTTTTATATTATTTATTAACGTCCACTTTTTGCAACTCAGGCTAATTGCGACGGGTTATCTACAGGTTGCTTGCCTTTTCTAGCAAGGGTGGGACTAACCTTAGCCCCAAATATAATTTGCAAATGTTTAAGAGCGATTACTTGTTCAATAAATGTTTTATGCTTCATTATTTATTAAAAGAGGGGAAATTTGGTGGTTACGTACAACATATTTAGGGGCCGTGAAACATTTACTCTCTCCTTTAAAAAATAATTGAATTATAATAAGAGACTTAAGCTGACAATGGGGCGAATTACGTTTATACCTTTGTTACTATAAGTCTCAGATGTGAGTCTCGATCTAGCATTTATTTTATTTATTAATAATGAAAAGGAGTAAAAGTTAGTTTGTTAGTTAGTAAAAGGCAGATCAAATGAAACTTTTTAGTCTGCAGATGTCTAGGAAATTCCGAACAGATGATAGAAAAGTGCTTCACTTTCTTCAACCGTACTGACAGTAAATCTCCCATGATAGATTGGACAGATGATAAATAAAAGTGAAAGCAATGAACACTTTTGTGTGATTTGCTTCGAAGTACAGAAAAGTCTAGACGAAGTCCAAAACTGATTGGGAGAGGCAGATTGAAGGGAAAAAAAAGTTTGGTCTTTATGTGGGCTTAATAACTAAGCAGATTAACTACATGCGAAAACGGCACGAAAATAATGCCGAACCACATTCTTTTCTCTAATTAACCAACAGTTAGAAACTTCAGAAAAAAAACGAGAAATTTTAGCTTGAGATAAGACGTTATGTAAAAGTGTGGGAATGAAGGTGAGGGGGGAGGGGGGGGGACTGAATTTTTAGGATTTTACATTTTTTCCCCTCTCTGAACTTCTACTCTTCAGGGTATAATCAACACTATTGCCTTAATCTTTAGTTATACATGAAAAGGTAAAAAGTCCGTCACGCAGGGGCAGAGTAAACTTAGCAGATTTCCCACGTGAAGGCTTACAATAGATAAATATACATACAGGTAACATTACCGTGAACCCTCAGTAAATTTACAATACAAGTTAATAATCTCTACAACGGAAAGCGGCTGAATTGTAAACAATTAGGGCAGCCCCCTCGTAGGGCTGCATAGTTAGAACGGAAAGACAAACAATTAATGAAATATATCTGAATATAAAATATTAATTTTATTAAAACCAATCTACTAAAGCAAGTGGTGTAATTTGTAATGAATCAGAATCAGTTTTATCTCAATCACCCAACAAAATAAGAGGAGGGGGGGGTCAACAGAACGTATTTCCATATATCTCACAAAGTAAAAGTTCAATGAAAACAATATTTGGTATTTAGGTTCGAATAATATTGTTTATTATATAGCAGAGTATTGTTTATGTATCGCAAGTAGAAGTGGGGGTTTACTCAAGGCCTAAAACTAAAATATGGAAATATCTCATTTAATATTCAAGATAGAGACTAAATGTATTATGACAATATTTATAGTAAATTTAATTTGCAATATGATTTATTCTATACACTTTTTCGATCCGACTTATAGTAGCGGAGATATTGCGAATTTTCAAAATTCTTCCCCTCTACCCCCCCTCCTCTAAACCCCCCTTGTCCGATTTCAGCCTTTAACAAACTTGATCTTTCTTTTTACATAAAACGACTAAATATCAAGTTTGGTAACGAAAAAACAAAAATTGCGACCGCTGGGGTGGTAACAGACAAATATATATATATATATATATATATATATATATACATACATAAATACATATATAGTTTTGAATGGACTTCATTTTCGTCATCTGCTAGGTACGATCGATGGACATTTGAAGAAAAAATTTTGCTTAAGACAATTAAGCACTTAAATCATGTTTTATATTTGGTATGAGAATAAAAAATATGATGTATTTTTAGGAAAATAAAAATTGAATTAACAGTTAAAATTGTATAGAGAAAATATATTTATTCCTTATCTAAATATAATCAGTCCTTTGCTAAATATAGAAGTTCCTTTTGAAAATATTCTCTGTCCCTATCTAAAAATAGTATAGATACTACAGGACATTACCCTTTTCTTGCAAGTTGTATCTCCACAATCTATGAAGTAAATTCTACTTATTCCATTTCCATAATTGATAAATAAATAAAAATAAAATAAATTCATCTACTTATTCCTTTCCCATACTTGATAGCAGCAAAAAGTCAGTAGCTCCAATTTTTTAAGACGTTATTCAATGGTGTCATTAAATCGTCTGAATCATGAAAAAAGTCCGTCACGCAGGGACTGCGTAAATTAAGCAGATTTCCCACGCGAAGGTTTACAACAGATAAATCTACATACAGTTCTACTTCATACAGGTCTACTACTGTTTTCCCTTGAGGGAAATCAGTTAAAATGTCGAGTATGCAGCTAGAATAATAACAGACAAGAGTTGTTCTGATGGTCATTTGCTACGTCGTCATTATCAATATCGTTATAATTATTTTACTTTTTTTAACTATTATTTCATTTATTGATTTTTATATTTTCTTTAATCAATTTATTTATTTGAATTATTCTAGTTTATATTTCCTTCGCCACTTTCCTTTAACAAGTGAGTTTTAACAATTTATAAAGAAATAGCAAGAGAATCAATATGAGGAAGACGCAAGGAATGTCTCATGTGGTACCTAAAGCAAATAAACTGGCCTTTTCCAAAGATTTTCGATATCTTACTATATACTATAAATGGTCCGATTTCACCCATAAACGAACTTCATCTTTAGTTATTCATAAATTGTTAATATCAAATCTGAATTACCGTCATGGATACATCAATTGCAGATTTCTCTTCTATTGGGAAATAAGCTAAAGTAATCTAGTTTACACAGAGATGGGAAAATCCATCCTAAATAAGACAATTTCATAAGTTAGATAACTTTCAAAGAGGAGCAACAGGAATTTATTACTTTTGACTTTAATTGAAAACAGTCACGCAAAAACTACAATCCCATGAAAGAAATTAACATCTGTGGTAAAACAATCAAAACAACAAACTACGGAAAAAAAATATATTGTTACAAGATAAAACCTATACAACAGGTCGTAAATCACTAACATTTACATGCGAATATCTTTGAATCATTGTTGTAATAGTTAGTTCTGCAAGATAATCAAAAACAATTATCATACTTAGGAATATTCAAGAATTAATTCAGATGGAAAATACATTTCTTTGAAGGAAGAAACTCAATTAATTGCCTGTCTCTACGCCATTAAAGTACTCTCCTTTATGATAATTTTTTTATTTTCCCTTTCTGAAGATTATTACAAATTTGTTTTACCGTGAATGACTAGTATCAATTTAAAATACGATGTTTTATTAAAAAGAACTCCTAATAAAAGTTCTTAATTGAAGCCGTCCTAGACGTATATACGTAGGCAACAGGTATTTATTTTCTGATGGACTCACTAAATAAAATCCTTAGTCCCACCAAGAGGGCAAACGTATATAACCTGTCCCAATTAGCCTTCATGTCATAAACTGAACATTAATTTTAAAAAAAAAGTTGGTATGTTTTATATAATTCCCCTCAAGGGAAGCAGCTCCATTAAGAGGAAATTTCAAAATATTTCCCCTTACAGCTCATTCAAAAATTGCATATAACCAATCTTATTGCATATTTAGTTTTCCAGAAATGCGGTCTGCACACTTTTTCTCTCTCTCGAGTATTAACTGATTTTAATTTTCAGCCTTCAGCAAACCCCCATATTTAGACATCACACGTTAGCAATAATCCAATATATCATGAAATACGTTATTCCCAGCTAAATTACTAAATATTGCATTCAAGGCACATTTACTACCCGAGATACCTGTAAATACGTTGTGTCATGACGTTATCAATTAAGATTTTACAATCTTCACACGAAAATGTTTTGACGAACATTTTTTTGACCTGCACCATAGTCGATATTTAACCACTTAATTAAAAACTAATGATCATATGCGTTAATGACTGAACGGGGCAGGAATGGGGGGAGGGGGTGGCTAGAGGGGAATTGGAAAATTTAAAATATCTTCGTTATTATATTATAAGTCGGACTCAAAATATTATGAAAGTTTCTAGTTTTCAGAATTCAATAAACACCCTTATTGGATTTTTAATATTTTTTATTCTTCTTTTTATTATACAGACGGCAAATTTTTGGAGATAGAAGTAAACCATTTCTTCTTTACACACATACACACACACACACACACACACACACACACACACACACACACATATATATATATATATATATATATATATATATATATATATATATATATATTTGTAGTAAATAAAAATGTTATTCTCAAAAATAAGTCCGCGCATAAACTAAGCAGATTTCCCACGCCTTGGAATGATTTGTTGATTGCTGAAAATTAAAAAATTCAAATATCTCAGTTAATATTCTAGATAGAGAAAAAGTGTATATAACAACATTTATACGATATTACATTTGCAATAGGACTTGTTCTATACAATGTTTCTCATTAACGGAGATATTTCAAATTTTGGAACCTCAATAGCTGAAGATCATCATATTATTATATTATTATTATCATATGCTGTATTGTCCGTCGAAAGGCTGTTTATTTTAATATATACCTGTGAAAATGTATCCTAATTTATTTTTTTATGTGTTCATAAACTCTTAGCAAGCTAACAATATCATCTTTATAGATTTGTCGGAGGCTGTTCACTGGACTCGTGAGGTATATGGCTACCTTTTAGGAGTATAAGTCACAACGTTTGTGACGGGTCTTGGTCATTGATTCAGACCATTTACTGGTCACAAGTAGGAATGGTCACTGGGAGAGAGGTCACTGGCCGACACCGGACCTGACGATAGCGAGAGTGCCGAGGTATTTTTTGACTGGTGGGGGCCACTCACTTTCGTCCGTGTCACTAGCCCCAAAGGAGAAGCGGATGTGTACCCGCCACTTTCCCGGAGGAGGTCTACCCCGCCCTCAGCCTGCGCGGAACGAAATACTTTCCTGCATGTCACAGCACTAAAGGCAAGGTCATCTAATGTGTATTGTGACCTGTTCATTTCACCCAAGGAACGATTCAATCTAGCCGGACTCCAGAGTGCATTGTGTCTCCAGTCATATCTCAAGAAGGCTTCCAATGAGTCTCACATTTACTCAGGTTCAACCATTCACCGGGATAGGAAGTATAATTTCGTGTAATGCCGTTCTCATAGATCGCTGCGTGGATCGTCATCTCTGTTGTGAGCGTTCAAGCTTTCCAACCTTGTCGATGTCCAAAGAAAGTTTGTTTTGCGAGCTCCATGAGACTGGATGAGTTCACAGAGCGATAGGAAGGTTAAACAAAATATTCTTTTCCCGGTACGTAGGGGCTCTTTAAACTTTATTGGACGGTTTTTATAACGTAAAATAATAAAATTTGAAAATAAAAAGTCCACTATAATTTATTAAAAAAATACAACAACAATTTACACTTGTCAAAAATAAAGAGATGGAGAACGCAGAATAATGAGTCTTTGAATAAATAATGATAATAAAAAAGTTGAAGAAGAGTTCACAAAAAAACTACAATAACAGTAAAGTAAATATCGAAATATAATATAATATAAAGCAACAATAAACACAACCACAAGACAACGTCATTAGTCTAGTCACACGGCATTATCACACTAAACTAAAAGGTAATTGTGAGGCTGCTCGCAGTGTACTCACTTTACAATTAGAGCAATTATTTTAGTTCAAATATTTTATGGCAACACTGTCACTGGCACCGGGTGGCAGTAAGTAGGGGAAGGTTCTGTTGTTATTGTGCAGATTTCCGACGTTTTGAAATGACACTCTAGAAATGTCATCTCTCCATATATTTCCTATTTCTAAATCAAAATTCGATAAGTAATAGTATGAGTTTATGCAAAGCTGAAAATAAGAAAGTAGAAATGGCTCGCAAGATATTTGAGCTAAGAAAAAATGTGTAAAACTACAATTTCAGATTCTGACTAGTCGAAGATTAGTTATGTACTACATTGGTTATGTATCAATTTCCTATCCAACTCCCAATAAAGGAGATGTTTTGAATTTTCGAATTCCCCCACCCATAACCGCTTCCCTATACTTATGCCAATGTCACCTATTAACGACTCTGAACTAAAGTTTTACATGAAAGGGTTAAATATAGAGTATGGTACAGAACAAATACACATTTTCGAGTAAAGAATGTGAAATCTTAATTGATGACATCTCACAACGTGATTGCATGTATCTCATAATAAAGGTCCGCTGAAGATAATATTTGCTAAATAAGCTTCGAATGAAGTTATTCGAATAAGTTATAATAAGTCTGAAAATTAGAAAATATCTAGGTTAAAATTCAAGATAGAGAATACTATATATATTACAATATTTAAGGGAACGTAAATTTGCAATAAGATTGGTTCTATACCATTTTTTGATCCGACTCATAATAAAGGAGATATTTTCAATTTTCGAATTTCCCCCTTTAAACCTCTGTTCCATTTCAGTCGTTTACGAACTTGATCTTTAGTTTTACATAAAACGTTTAAATATCGAATTAAGTACAGATAAAACAAAAACTGCGACCGCTATATATATTTTGAGTGGACCTCATTTACGCCATCTCCTGGGTAGAATCGATGGACGTTTGAAGACATTTTTGAATATCATATTTCTGCTAATAGACATATTCTATCAATACAATTTGTTTTGGCTAGAGATTTGAACTTCGTTAGTAGTTAGTTGTCTCTGTGGTCCGAAATATGGCTTTCCAAGATTAATCTTTGCGAACGAAAATGTTTTATATTTTCAAAACAATGAAAATGTTATGGTATACACGGATCTAATACTCACTAGGCAATTTAGCTACTTATCACATGAAAGTTCGTTTTCATTCTGTAGTCCGGATTTTAATGTGAACATTCATTTGAATGATTACTATAATAATGGATTTATAGCCATAGCAATTACACGCCCCCCGGAGTACTTTCTTACTATAGTTCTCACAGTTATTTTAAGAGGCTTGGAAAGTTTTCTTAGATTCATACCATCTTGAAGAGCAGCACTAAAATATTCCCAGATGATCATTAAATGATTAACTTCTCAGTGGTTTTAACTCTTGATATACTTTCCCTTTTCCAAACGTTTACCTTAAACAACTAAATGACCAGTTTGTATACTCTGGAACGATTGCTCAGTCTACAGTCATTTTTGACCATCTCCAATCCATCAATCCATTTCCACTATTTCGATATTTCCTGTACATTATTAAAGAGTAAATTTCAGAGAGAATTGTTCTTTCTAGGAGGAGTACATTCACTAATTCAGTTAATCCAATGTTCAGGATGCTCTGTGTTTTGGGCGCTGAAGCTTTGGCTGCTGATAGGGAGTATAAAAGTCACAGGAATGGGAGTTAAAAAATAAAAAATAAGTTAACTACAAGAATTATCACATAAAAATAACCCTGATGTATAACACTTTCAGAATCTCAAAAAAAAAAAAAAAAAACAATTCCTTAAAGGAGTTTCAGAAGCTGTATTATTATTTATTAACGACCACGTTTTGCAACCGTGTCTAATTGGAACGGGTTATACCCGTTACCACTAGTTACCATCCTTTTCTAGCCAGGGTGGGACTAAGGATTCTATTTAATGAGTCCGTCACCAAATAAATTCCTATTGCCCAGGTGGGAATCGAACTCGCTACTCTAGTTTTTCCGAGATTAAAGGCAACGATTTCTTCAGAGAAATTAAACTTTTCTACAATTAATTCGGCCTAGGTTGGATAAATTTTTAAAAAACTGAAAAGTAAATTTAATTAACATTGGCGATAAACCCTGTATTACAGTATATAAGGGAATGAATTAGAAAAACTCCGTCACGCAGGGGCTGCTTAAACTAAGCAGATTTCCTAAGAGAAGCTTTAGAATAGATTAATCTTCATACTGCTAATCTTCATAGCTAACACCACCATGAATAATAAATAAATAAACAGTAATGAGAAATCTTTCAGTCAATTTTAATAACCTCTCAACGGAAAGCGTCTGAGTTGTAAAAAGATCAGCCAACCTCCTGAACAGAAATATATCTGAATATAACGTATTAATTTTATTGAAAAATATTTACTATATCTAGTACTGTAATTTATAATGAATCTGTATTATTGTTATCTCAATCACTCAAGTTTTAGTAATCCAAGAACTTAAGACGGGGGGGGGGAGGGTATCAACAGAACGTATTTGCTTTATGTGGCATGAAGGCAGAAAACTGAAAACTGAAAATATCTCTGTTAAAATTCAAGATAGAGAAAGACATATGTAACAATATTTAAAGGAACGGTTCTAAACAATTTTTCGATCCGACGTATCGTAACAGATATTTTGAATTTTCGAAAATCCTCCCCTCTAATCCTCCGCCCCACTTGTTCGATTTCAGCAAGTTTACGAACTTGATCTTTAGTTTTACATAAACCGTTTAAATTTCGAGTTTGATAACGATCAAACAAAAATTGCGACCGCAACAGACAAATAATCAAAATCAAATAACTCAAAAAATAACATTAAATGAACAGTCGCGATAAACCCTTTGTTATGGTATATAAGGGAATGAATTACATATTATTTGATAATAGTTCAAAAATGTTAGAGAACATGCTACAGAAAAAAATCCAAATTCAAATATTCATAACTTTTATAATTTATTGAAATTTAAATCTTATAATTTTGCATTTTCGGTCTATTTTGGGAACTTTCTAAATAAAATCCTTAGACCTAATTCGGCTAGTGAAGGTGTACATGCATTTAACCCGTTCAAATTAGCCCAATTGCAATTGTGGTTCATCTTTTAACATGTTAGAATATCATTTTAAAAAATCAAATACATATTAAAATGTCTGCAAAGCCAAATTTTACAATGCACAAAATAAATAGAACCATGCCGCTACAATGGCGATTCATCATTTAGCACGTTAACATGAAAGTAGGAGAGAGGTGGTTTAGAGGGGGAATTCTAAAATTCAAAATTCTTTGTTATTACACGTCGGATCAAAAACTTCTGTAGTAACAATCTTGCTGAAATTTAATTTCCTACAAATGGTTTTATATACATGTTTTCTGTAACTTGAATATTAACAGAGATAATTCTTTTTTAATTTCCAGCCTTCAGTAAATGCCCACTCTTACTCAGGTCATATACACAATAAACTGTTAAACTTTATTTGAAGCTTAAATACTAAATATTGCTTTCATTGAACCTTTGACGAGTAAAGAATTTATTCAGTGACGGAATTCATTAAATAAAATCCTTAGTCCCACCCTGGCTAGGAAAGGGTGGTAACCTGTAGTAACCCATCTCAATTAGCCTTAGTAGCAGGGAGTAGAAGTTAATAAATAACAGTAAAGACAACATTAATTTAAAAACAGGTAATTATGTTCCAGTAACCCTTTCAAAACTCCATATTAGTTACATATGGCTTCACTACTTTTGGGTATTTTTGGCAAAAAGCCATACCTATTTGCGACAGTCCACCAACGAAACTTTCAAGAAAAGCTTATTCAATACTGTTAAAACATTATGAAGAGGACTCGAAGCTGTTGTAGAGATCGGCCTTTTTACTAATAATGATAGACTTTTTTTTCGTTTGTTTAATACAACGTTAATTTTCGTTTAATAAAAGAGCAAAGGACGCCGAATAACGGGCCCTAGCCTTTTCATATTATTGTTCCATTAGCCTTTCAGTTTTTATCACCAGAGAATATAATTTCCCCAGAGATTTCCCTTTCGTGCTAAAACGCTGAGTAAGAGTTTGACCACAAAGGATGTTTCCATTTTTCTTCCATTTAATGGTTAGGTAGATGAAACGAAAAGACACGGGGAAAAATATTCGTCGCAATAGAGAAATTATTCAGGAAATGGTTTATATTAATTCAATACAATTAATGTAAATACTAGTTCGTAAATTTTACAATATTTTGTTTCCCTCATAAAGAGAAGTTCTACATACATACATGTGGGTGTCGAGGATGACCAAACAAATCAAATCCCCCCCCCTTTGATCTGCCGAAGTCATATGTGTTATATGTCAGATTGTATAGCAATATAAGAGATAGAAATAAATCGAAGATTTGTACACTTTTAAGATATATGTATATACATAAAATACGTAATATATAAAATAAAGCACAATAAAAATACAATATATAAACACACGAATTACTACTTTAATTTCACGTAAAACATCCCAATCTTATCTATATTTATATCAACACTGACAATTTCTATCAGATTTCCCATAAGGGAAATCAGCTATTGAGGTCGTACTCATGACGTGACTTTGAAAAACTTTCTCAAATGTCCATCAATCCTACTTAGCAGATGACAAAAATGAGCTCCGCTCAATATATATATATATATATATATATATATATATATATATATATATATATATATATATACTTGTCTGTTACCGCTCTAGCTGTCGCAATTCTGGCTGAAATCGAAACAGTGAGAAGGGGAGGTGGGTTATACGGGGGAATTTCGAAAATTCGAATTATATATCTCCATTATTATACGTTGGATCAGAAAATGGTATAGAACCAATCTTATTGTAAATGTAATTTTCTATAATGTTGTTATGTAGGTTTTTTCATTGCCTTGATTATTAACCAAGGTTTTTGCGTTTATTAGTTTTCGGCCTTCAGTAAATCCCCACTCCGACTCATGTCATATTATCTGTAAGCTGTTATATTATGAATCACATTCTTTGAATCCTAGATACCAAATACTTGTTCTTACTGAACCTTTTACGTTTTAAGACAAATGCAAATACTTGACGCACGTGGGAAATCTGCTTAGTTAACGCATCTCCTGCGTAACGGACTTTTTGAAATTTTTGGGTTCAAGAGTTATGTTGTACCTTTGAAATAGTTCAGGGTTACAGGACTGTCACGCTTTTTTTCACAGGCTTTCCCTAAATCGATAAACGCCCATTGATGTGACGGAGCGTAAGGTGGTACGCTACCGGGTCCTTTGTGCGTAAGCTGTCCCATTCAGTACGCTGTGTGTGTGTGACGCGATAGTGCGTCTTCAGTTAAATCCAAGAGACGCTCCCTATAAAGCATTCCTTGGTTGATGTCAAAAGCTACATCAGTGTTTGATACTCAAGAGTCATGGCTATCTCTAAGCGGGCATTCCGGAGAAGTTCTAGTGATATCCTCTTTTGTAGTTGTAACACTTTCTTCACGGCGGTCATAACCTTGGTCCTTCATGGGCTGTTGAGCCTAAGAATCTATTTTCTTTTGAGTGTCTTATTTTGCAGTTTGTCGTCATAGATTAGATTCATTTCGGCTACATATTAACTGCCTTATGTATTGCTTTCTCCCTTAGCTGATATCTTAGTAGAAGAAGAGTCACGCAGGGGTTGCGTAAACAAAGCAGATTTCCATCGTGAAGTTTTGCAATAGATAAATCTACATACTGGTAACACCTAACACCACCATGGATATTAAGTGAATAAATACAAACAGTAATAAGAAATATTGCCGCCAATTTTAATAACCTCTAAACGGAAAGGTCTCAATTGTAAACGAACAGGTCAGCCTACCACTCAGAGCTGAACAGATAGATAGAAATATTCTTCAGCGGAAAAAAAAACAATAACTGAAATAAAACATATTAATTTTATTGAAAACTATTTGTTGTTGTTTCGTAAGGTTTTACTAGGTTATCATCGCTTTGTAATATCTATAACTCACGATTTGGTATCCTCATCCATATCACCATTTTAACAATATAAACGAGGATACAAAAAACTTAGTTTCTTAGTATAAATTCGTAATTTTCACAAAATTAAACAATTTATCTAGGTCTTTGGGGTTATCTCCAAGGGCCACTGCTATATCATTGTAAACATTGTATTTGTTTCTAATATCTGTATACTTTTGGCATTCCATTAATATGTGATAGATAGTCAAGGCTGTGTTATATTTCCCAAAAATCGGGGGTTTATGCTTTCTCATAAGATAACCATGCGTAAGTCTTGTGTGCCCTATTCGGAGTCTTCTTAATACGACTTCATCTCTTCTTTTGTCTCTCGTCGAATATTTTCATGGACGGATGGAGGTTTTAATAGTTGTTAGTTTATTATTCCTGGTTTCGTTCCACATTTGTAGTCAGTTTTTATCAATTTCTCCTCTGAGTGGTTAACTGAGTTTGGGGTGATGAAGTCGAGTTGGGGAGCATCTCTGGCCACTCCACCTGCTTTTTCAGTTCCATCTATTCCCAAATGGCTTGGAATCCACATGAAGTGGACGACCCTTTTTAACGCTCGGAGCATTTGTATATAATTATGTATATTTTAAACTACGACACCTAGAGCGTTAACAGATATATATATATATATATATATATATATATATATATATATATATATACATACACACACACACACACATAATTTTGATAAGACCTCATTTTCGTCATCTCTTGGGTAGGATTGTTGGACATTTGAAGAAATGTTTCGAAAATCGCGTCATGAGTACGAGCTCTAAGCTGATTTCCCTTAATGGAAGTCTGTTAAAATCTATATTGAGAAACAAATGTTTGGGCTGTTCAAAATCATTTGTGTTGTTGAAGACACAACTTGATAATCCACGTGCCCGATATTTATTTTTTTAAAACAATTGTATCAGTTTTAGTAGATAAGGGAAATCATCTATTGAGGACTCAGGACCCGATTTTCCAAAAAATTCTTCGAGTGTCCATCGTTCCCACCTAGCAGATGACGAAAATGAGCTCCGTTCGAAATTGTAAATTATATATATATTGATATATATATATATATATATATATATATATATATATATATATGCTCTAACGGTCGCAATTTTTGTTCTATCGTTACCATCATATCATTATCATATCATCAGACGCTTCCTATCGGGTGGTTTCTTATTATCGTTTATTATTTATACAATTGATATTGACGGTGCTGTTGTGCTACCATTATGCAGATTTATCTATTTTTATACTTCACGAGGGAAATCTGCTTAGTTTACGCAACCCTTGAGAGACAATTTTTTTTTTTTTTTTATACGGAGCCTGTAACTGAAATCCAATCCTGAACACATAACAGTAAAGGGTACTAGGCTGACACGATGCAGTTGGAGTGAGGTTTTATGGCTCTCGATATTGCCGTGCTGACAGAGATTGATCAGGGCCAGAAGTCGTCAGCAGAACTACAATGTCATTCCAGAATCAGTCTTCTGAGAGAGTAATTTAATTTCGAGGCGTCAGTGGATCCTACTTTGTGACCCAATGGCATTTCCTCGAAGCAATGTCGGCCGCATTGATCGTCTTATAAGTGTAGCTGTAAGACAACACCTATATTAAATAATTAATTAGATGGAAAAAATTCTTAAATATGATTCATTGGACAAAATGAATCCTAGTTCATAACGTGCACTGAGTTTGCTCAATTAAAAAGTTAAATATTTATTTCAGTTAAAAATCGTGGAATTTTTAATTGTTTCTCATGACAGGAACAATTAAAACTGCCCTGCGCCCACTATTTGTGGGTGTTTAAACTATATGGTTTTTTATGTAGTAGAGTACAACTCTAGAAGGCTTGAAGATCATGTAGTAGAGTACAACTCTAGAAGGCTTGAAGATCATGTAGTAGAGTACAACTCTAGAAGGCTTGAAGATCATGTAGTAGAGTACAACTCTAGAAGGCTTGAAGATCATGTAGTAGAGTACAACTCTAGAAGGCTTGAAGATCATGTAGTAGAGTACAACTCTAGAAGGCTTGAAGATCATGTAGTAGAGTACAACTCTAGAAGGCTTGAAGATCATGTAGTAGAGTACAACTCTAGAAGGCTTGAAGATCATGTAGTAGAGTACAACTCTAGAAGGCTTGAAGATCATGTAGTAGAGTACAACTCTAGAAGGCTTGAAGATCATGTAGTAGAGTACAACTCTAGAAGGCTTGAAGATCATGTAGTAGAGTACAACTCTAGAAGGCTTGAAGATCATGTAGTAGAGTACAACTCTAGGCTTGAAGATCATGTAGAGTACAACTCTAGAAGTCTTGAAGATCATGTAGTAGAGTACAACTCTAGAAGGCTTGAAGATCATGTAGTAGAGTACAACTCTAGAAGGCTTGAAGATCATGTAGTAGAGTACAACTCTAGAAGGCTTGAAGATCATGTAGTAGAGTACAACTCTAGAAGGCTTGAAGATCATGTAGTAGAGTACAACTCTAGAAGGCTTGAAGATCATGTAGTAGAGTACAACTCTAGAAGGCTTGAAGATCATGTAGTAGAGTACAACTCTAGAAGGCTTGAAGATCATGTAGTAGAGTACAACTCTAGAAGGCTTGAAGATCATGTAGTAGAGTACAACTCTAGAAGGCTTGAAGATCATGTAGTAGAGTACAACTCTAGAAGGCTTGAAGATCATGTAGTAGATACAACTCTAGAAGGCTTGAAGATCATGTAGTAGAGTACAACTCTAGAAGGCTTGAAGATCATGTAGTAGAGTACAACTCTAGAAGGCTTGAAGATCATGTAGTAGAGTACAACTCTAGAAGGCTTGAAGATCATGTAGTAGAGTACAACTCTAGAAGGCTTGAAGATCATGTAGTAGAGTACAACTCTAGAAGGCTTGAAGATCATGTAGTAGAGTACAACTCTAGAAGGCTTGAAGATCATGTAGTAGAGTACAACTCTAGAAGGCTTGAAGATCATGTAGTAGAGTACAACTCTAGAAGGCTTGAAGATCATGTAGTAGAGTACAACTCTAGAAGGCTTGAAGATCATGTAGTAGAGTACAACTCTAGAAGGCTTGAAGATCATGTAGTAGAGTACAACTCTAGAAGGCTTGAAGATCATGTAGTAGAGTACAACTCTAGAAGGCTTGAAGATCATGTAGTAGAGTACAACTCTAGAAGGCTTGAAGATCATGTAGTAGAGTACAACTCTAGAAGGCTTGAAGATCATGTAGTAGAGTACAACTCTAGAAGGCTTGAAGATCATGTAGTAGAGTACAACTCTAGAAGGCTTGAAGATCATGTAGTAGAGTACAACTCTAGAAGGCTTGAAGATCATGTAGTAGAGTACAACTCTAGAAGGCTTGAAGATCATGTAGTAGAGTACAACTCTAGAAGGCTTGAAGATCATGTAGTAGAGTACAACTCTAGAAGGCTTGAAGATCATGTAGTAGAGTACAACTCTAGAAGGCTTGAAGATCATGTAGTAGAGTACAACTCTAGAAGGCTTGAAGATCATGTAGTAGAGTACAACTCTAGAAGGCTTGAAGATCATGTAGTAGAGTACAACTCTAGAAGGCTTGAAGATCATGTAGTAGAGTACAACTCTAGAAGGCTTGAAGATCATGTAGTAGAGTACAACTCTAGAAGGCTTGAAGATCATGTAGTAGAGTACAACTCTAGAAGGCTTGAAGATCATGTAGTAGAGTACAACTCTAGAAGGCTTGAAGATCATGTAGTAGAGTACAACTCTAGAAGGCTTGAAGATCATGTAGTAGAGTACAACTCTAGAAGGCTTGAAGATCATGTAGTAGAGTACAACTCTAGAAGGCTTGAAGATCATGTAGTAGAGTACAACTCTAGAAGGCTTGAAGATCATGTAGTAGAGTACAACTCTAGAAGGCTTGAAGATCATGTAGTAGAGTACAACTCTAGAAGGCTTGAAGATCATGTAGTAGAGTACAACTCTAGAAGGCTTGAAGATCATGTAGTAGAGTACAACTCTAGAAGGCTTGAAGATCATGTAGTAGAGTACAACTCTAGAAGGCTTGAAGATCATGTAGTAGAGTACAACTCTAGAAGGCTTGAAGATCATGTAGTAGAGTACAACTCTAGAAGGCTTGAAGATCATGTAGTAGAGTACAACTCTAGAAGGCTTGAAGATCATGTAGTAGAGTACAACTCTAGAAGGCTTGAAGATCATGTAGTAGAGTACAACTCTAGAAGGCTTGAAGATCATGTAGTAGAGTACAACTCTAGACGGCTTGAAGATCATGTTGTAGAGTACAACTCTAGACGGCTTGAAGATGGTGCCTTTGCATCTATAGCACAATGCCAACTGTACTCGACCATCAGCCAGTGACGACGGTCATCACCGACAGGCATGACAACAGTATCATCTATACTGTCGGTTCCAACACTTTATTGGATTTATATGGTTTTTATTTGATCAACACCACTCGATATAACCGTTTCATGGTAATCTAAAAATTTTATTTGGTAATGGCTGAAATCGGCCTGGGTGGGGGGGGGGGGTGTCGAGCTAGGGAAAAAAAAATACCGAAATATCTCTGTGTCAGTGAGTGGGATAGAAAAATGTATTTAACCAATATTGCTCATATTTCATTTTTCTACAACTATTGTTTAATACATTTTTTTTCTAACTATAATATTATTGATTTACTCGTATTTATTTGGTAAACTTCCTTTTGTAAACTCCCACTTCTACTCACGTGGCTTTTAACTTTGAGTAACTAAGAGTGACATCTCTTGTCCAGCTAGTATTTCCCTTCCTCTTTATTTTCTTTTTACGGGAGTGTTTCCCAATTAGCCACAGTTGCATAAAGTGGACGTTAATAAATAAATTATTACGGGAGAAATAGAGAATAGATGTTGACATTATTTAACCGTCATACACCAACTTGAGGGAAATCTGTTTAGTTTACGCAGCTCCTGATTGACGATCAATTTGTTTGACCAAAATTAAACTTAATACTTAAGCTTTTTTTTTAAAAATAAAATAAAACATCGAGTTCGTTAACTGATGAAATCTGACAGAAAGGAGAGAAGGTCTTTAGAGATAGGGGAAACAAAACATCGTAATATCTCTGTTAAAATTAGTCCGACCGAGAAACGTTATATAACCAATTTTATAGAAAATCTAATTTTCCTAAATATGTTATCCTATCAATTTTTTTTTACCGTTAACTCTTATAATACCCGAGAAATCCACATCTTTATTCATTTTCAACATTCAATAAAACCTCACTCCTACACATTTCACATTCCTACACAGTGACGGACTTTTTTAAATATAGGAGGGAAACAACTCACCATTTTGCCACCAGGGGCAGCACAAACTGGGGACATCATTGAGCTCTTTTAATATTTTAAATATGACATATCGAAGTATAATAATAATTAAACACTTTTCCTTTAAATATAATATTTAAGAATTTTTATTTCACATTTTAGGGAGTTATTGAACTATTTAAGATTTTTAAAATATGTTCTCAAATTTATAGTTTTCAATAAGCTGAAGGACGAAATGTCTGAAACGCCTAGATTTAATTGGCAAATAAGGAGCAAATTTTATCAAGTTTTAATTCAATTTATCAAGGATTTCTCTCATTTACCTCGACCTCATCACCTAGTCGAGTCAATGATAATTGTGCTAGGTGTCAGTATTAATAACTAAAGGAATGTTTCTGCTCAACACTAGCATATTCCTCAAGTCTTCGAAAACACGCTAAGCTCTTCAATAATTCCACAAATGCATAAAAAAGGTATGAAAGACTCGTAAGTGCTTCTGAGTAACAGGAGTACAGGTCGGTGTAGGAGCTCACTTAGGAATGCCAGGATATGAATTATTATTTCCCCCCTCTTCCTTACCTCATTCTACCTTTAGCTCCTCACACAACATAGGTTACTACTACTCAACGAAGGTTACGGCTCAAAGAGCCCCGTTTTTTCTCATACTAATTAATAAAATTTAATTTAATCTGTTTCCTTTCCTAAATTAGTTCCGTTTTACTTGTTTTTTGTTGCGTTTTATTCTGCGTAATTCTTGAACATCCTAATTTCAGCATCGTAAATATTTAATAAGCTCTAGAATGATTTACATAAAATTAGAACGTATTATTATAACGAACGAACTAACTATACCTTCTTCTTTTCTATTATTATTATTTATTTGAGATGCCCCTACAATGGCGATTCATCTTTTAACATGTTTGAATATAATTTTACAAAATTATATAAATATTAAAATTTTTACAAAGCTAAATTTACAAATGTACAAAATAAATAGAACCATGCCGCTACAATGGCAAATCATCTTTTTACATGTAGAGTATAATTTTACAAAATTAAATAAATATTAAAGTTTTAACACAGCTAAATTTTACAAATGTACAAAATAAATAGAATGGACCAAACTAAATATAAATTGTTAGTATAATTTACAACATGAGGGTAAAAACAAAATAAAAATAAAACACAACTAAAAGTAAAACTATTAATAGTTAAACTGGAAGGAGGCAAAACTTATATTCCACGTACAGTGCATGCTATATATATCTTTCATAATGGTAAATAATAGCTTTTATATTTCATCAAATAACCCATTATTTTTTAAATACTTATTTTCTGTTTGCAGTGATAACTACTAATGTTTATTTTTTATATATCTTTTTTATTTTAAAATTACATAAATAATATCGACAGTTCATTTATTTTCTCTTATTTCTGCTTCCAATAAAAAAAGTCCGTCAAACAGGGGCAGCGTAAAATAAGCAGATTTCCCAAGTTCTGGTATAACACTTGTGATCTCATATCACCACGTATTCTTTATTTATATATAAAAACCGATGCGAAGAAGGGTTTCTAAAGGTAGAAAACCAGAAGGAACGAATAACTCACTTAATACTTGAGTTGCCAAAAAATGTATTGAAGAACAATTGTAGAAAATCAAAAGTTTTTAACAAGATTGTTTCTACAAAATTCTATGATGATGAAGATAATTTGATTTACTAATCCCCCCCCCCCTTTAAACCACCACTATTTCAGGTAGACTTCAGCCAATAACAACAATGATATTTAGTCTTGAGACGGCTCGAGTCGAGTATGGTATAGATCATATATGCATATGTCTCACAAAGTAATAGTTCAATGAAAACCATATTTGGTATTTAACCTTGGAATGAAGTGGTTCATGATATTACAGCTTTTTAGCAGATTTCCCTTGAGGGAAATCAGCTATTGAGGTCGTACTCATTCGAGGACGCGATTTTCGAAATTGTTCTTCAAATATCCAATGATCCTACCTAGGAGATAACGAAAATGAGGTCCGTTCAAAATTATATATATATATATATATATATATATATATATATATATATATATATATATATATATATATATATATAATTTTGAACGGACCTCATTTTCGTCATCTACTAGGTATATTTGTCTATTACCGCTCTAGCGGTCATAATCATTGTTTAACCGTTACCAATCTCGATATTTAGTCGTTTTATGTAAAAAGAAAGGTCAAGTACCTGGCGGGAGGGGGGTTTAGAGGGGGAGAATTTTGAAAATTCGAAATATCTCCGTTACTATACGTCGGATCAAGAAATGCATGGATTCAATCTTATAGTAAATTAAATGTACTAGAAATATTAAAATAAATATCTCTTGAAAGCAATATTTGGTATTTAAGCTTCGAATAATGTGGTTTATTACATAACCGAGTATTGTTTATGTAACATGTGTAGAAGTGGGCTAGCTGAAGGCTGAGAAGTGAAAAATGCCAATATGTCGGTTAATATTCAAGATAGGGAATACATTTATATAACAATATTTATAGAGCATTTAATTTGCTATATGATTCATTTTATACATTTTTTTTATCCGATATATAGTAACGGAGATATTTCGAATTTTCAAAATTCGACCCCCTCCCTCCCTCTTGTTCGAGGCTGAGATATGACACGATTTTCAAAAATTGTCTTCAAATGTCCATCGATCCTGCACAGGAGATGACAAAAATGAGATCCGTTCGAAATTACAAATATACAAATATATATATATATATATCTATAAATATAAAATTGTAACCTCTGTCTGTACATTGATTTTTTTCTCGAAATTTCACGATAACTTTTCGTTTCACATGTCATAGACACCATAACTGCATTTTGTTTCTTTGGTGTCTGTTTGTTTGTTTGTTTGTTTATTTGTTTGTTTGTTTGTTTGTTTGTTACCTTTTCACGCATAAACGGCTGAACCGAATTTTATGAAACTTGGTATGTACATTACTACTAACCCAACTTAGACTTTAGGCTATGCTAATATTCTCTGAGACGAATAGGAGTGGGGGCTATAAGGGAGGCCTGAAATTAAAAATAGCGGTATTTCGTTTCCTATTGCATTTTCGACAATTATGCACATAACAAAAGTTGTTTATTTTGTTATTTAGAGTAACTTTTGTTATATACACTTTTTTCGTATACTGAATTATAAACGAGATATACGCTAAAACCTATAGCGGAAGTCAACAATATTATTTGCCAAAAAAGATTCAACCGAACTAAATAAAACTCGGTATGTGTATTAGCAGTGAGGTCTTCATTATAATAAGCCATACCAATATTTCTATGGACGGGCAGGAGTGGGGGTTATAAGGGAAGCCTGAAATTAAAAATAGCGATATTTTGTTTCCTATTGGTTTTTCGGCAAATATAAACATAGCAAAAGTTGTTTATTTTGTTATTTGGAGTAACTTTTGTTATATACACTTTTGTCGTATACCTAAGTATAAATGAGTTATACGTTAAAACTTTAGCGGGCACTAACGGCTGAACCGAACTTAACAAAACTCGGTATGCCAATTAGCATTAATTCTTCCATGATTTTAAGTTATATTAAAATTTTTAGGTTCGAACGGGAGGGGGGTTATAAGGAAGGCCTGAAATAAAAATTCATCATATTTACATGTATAAGAGACGGGAAATATAAAAATATCGAAGACTGTGAAGCCTTATCGAACAAATAATTCTATTATTAGCAAATCCACGGCAAAGACGGGTATCAATCCTAAACACTGGGACGGGTAAATGTCAAAATATTTTGCAAAGTAAAGCCTTGCCAAAAAAATACCATCACTATTCAGCCTCAAATGAATTCCCGGGCGAAGCCGGGTATCTGAGCTAGTATATATATATACTAGCTCAGATACCCGGCTTCGCCCGGGAATTCATTTGTGGCTGAATGGTGATGGTATTTTTTAGCAGGCTTTACATTGCACAATATTTTGACATTTACCCGTCCCAGTGTTTAGGATTGATACCCGTCGTTGGCGTGGATTTGCTAATAATAGAATTATTTGTTAGATAAGGCTTCACTGTCTTCAATATTTTTATATTTCCCGTCTCTTATACATGTAAATATGGTGAATTTTTATTTCAGGCCTCCCTTATAACCCCCCTCCCGTTCGAACCTAAAAATGTTAATATAATTTATAATCATGGAAGAATTAATGCTAATTGACATACCGAGTTTTGTTAAGTTCGTTTCAGCCGTTAGTGCCCAATAAAATTGTTGGCTCCCGCTAAAGTTTTAACGTATAACGCATTTAAACTTTGGTAAACGACAAAAGTGAATATAACAAAAGTTACTCTAAATAACAAAATAAACAACTTTTGTTATGTTAATATTTGCGGAAAAACCAATAGGAAACGAAATACGGCTATTTTTAATTTCAGGCTTCCCTTATAACCCCCACTCCTGCCAGTCCATAGAAATGTTGGTATGGCTTATTATAATGAAGGCCTCACTGCTAATACACATACCGAGTTTTATTTAGTTCGGTTGAGTCTTTTTTGGCAAATAATATTGTTGACTCCCGCTATAATTTTTGGCGTATAACGCATTTGTACTTCGGAATACGACGAAAGTGTATATAACAAAAGTTACTCTAAATAACAAAATAAACAACTTTTGTTATGTGCATATTTGCCGAAAAACCAATAGGAAACGAAATATCGCTATTTTTAATTTCAGGCCTTCCTTATAACCCCCACTCCTGTTTGTCTCAGAGAATATTAATATAGCCTAAAGTCTAAGTTGGGTTAGTAGTAATATACATACCAAGTTTCATAAAATTCGGTTCAGCCGTTTATGCGTAAAAAGGTAACAAACAAACAAACAAATAAACAAACAAACAGACACCAAAGAAACAAAATGCAGTTATGGTGTCTATGACATGTGAAACGAAAAGTTATCGTGAAATTTCGCGAAAAAAATCAATGTACAGACAGAGGTTACAATTTTATATATATATATATATATATATATATATATATATATATATATATATATATATATATATATATATATATACTAGCTCAGATACCCGGCTTCGCTCGGGAATTCATATGAGGCTGAATGGTGATGGTATTTTTTTGGCAAGGCATTACTTTGCGCAATATTTTGACATTTACCCGTCCCAGTGTTTAGGGATTTTTTAAGAATAAAATTAAGTAAGACTTCACTGTCCTCCATATTGTCATATTTCCCGTCTCCTGTGCATTATGCATAGCTATGAATTATTAAGGTCAAAATATTAACATAGATTTGAATTCATTTTTCCATGAGAGGTACCTGGTAGTTCATATTGGAAAGAATTGATGAGCATATCAATATTATACGCAAATTATTTGCTTCATACATTGTTCCCGAAAAAATGTATAAAACATAAGTTACTCTAAATAACAAAGTAAACAACTTTTGTTATGTGCACGTTTGACGAAAATAAATAGACAACGAAATATCGCGAATTTTTATTTCAGGCCTCCCTTATAAGCCCCACTCCCGTTCTAACCTAAACATTTTAATATAGCTTATAATCATGGAAGTATTAATGCTAATTGACATACCGAGTTTTGTTAAGTTCGGTTCAATCGTTAGCGCCCAATAAAATAGTTGACTCCCGCTTTAGTTTATAGTGTTTATCTCATATATATAGTGTATACATTGTTAAAAGACAAAAATGAATATCACAAAAGCTAAGGTACCCGGCGATGCCCGGGAAATCATTCTCGACTGGTATTTTGATAGTAAGACTTCAATGCGTACAATTACACTTCCCTCCACGACGTAATGATTTTCCGAAATCGCCAACCCTGAAGGGTAACTTTTGGGGATTAATAGAATAGAAATTTTATTTTTGAAGGATAAATTAAAATTTGTTCCTAATCTATCCCTCTACACTTTCTGACTCACCGTTTTTTTAGTTTAGTTCTAACCATAATCATGGGTAGCATTTATTACAATTAAATATCATCTATAATGAACATATATCCTTTCAAAAGCCAATCCGAGCTCACATAGTATAGGCAAAGTTTTGCACGTAAGATTATATTTGTAATAGTGAATCTCACTGGAAATTGCTTCCAGTAATGCCAGACGGGAAATAAGTAAACTCAATTAACTGGTAAGGCTCCCGTCATCTTCGCTCCCGCATGAGACTTCTCAACATTCTTCTACTTATATTATTGATACAAAACATTATTTTATAATTTATCTACCGGATGGAATTAAATAATAGTGGTACCCTGAAAATATCACATCGAGTTTAAACGCATATTGTTTTTTGTCATGATGACATTACCATTAACGTTTAATTGTTATTATATTACATATTTGTTTCAATAACATCGAGGTACATTATACAAATTAAATAATGGAAATGCTCTTATAGTTTATATTTCTATTGAAAATATAACAAATAGAATATTTGCCGAAAAACAAATAGAAAATATAAAAAGCGAGTTTTTCATTTCAGCCTCTCTTATAATCCGCACTCCCCTTTGAACCTAAAATTTTTAATATAGCTTATAATCATGGAAGAATTAATGCTAATTCACACACCGAGTTTTGCTAAGTTCGGTTCAATCGTTAGTGCCCAACTAAATTGTTGGCTCCCGCTTTAGATTTTAGTGTATATCTCGTTTATACTTTTCTATACGACAAAAGTGAATATAACAAAAGTTACTTAAAATAACAAAATAAACAACTTTTGTCATGTGCATGTTTGTCGAAAAACCAATAGGAAACTAAATTTCACTACTGTTAATTTCAGGCCTCCCTTACAATCCCCACTCCTGCTCGTCCCTAGGAATGTTGGTATGGCTTATGAAAATCAAGGCGTCAACACTAATAAACAGAGTCTTTTGAGCCCAATAAAATTTATAACTCCCGCTATAGTTTTTAGTTTATAACTCATTTATACTTTGGTAAACGACAAAAGTGTATATAACTAAAGTTACTCTAAATATCAAAATAAACAACTTTTGTTATGTTCATATCTGCCGAAAAACCAATAGGAAACGAAATATCACAATATTTAATTTCAGGCCTCCCTTATAACCCCCACTCCTGTTCGTCTTAGAAAATATTAATATAGCCTAAAGTCTAAGGTGGGCTAGTAGTAATATACATACCAAGTTTCATAAAATTCTGTTCAGCCGTTTATGCGTGAAAAGGTAACAAACAAACAGTCACGAAAGAAACAAAATGCAGTTATGGTGTCTATGACATGTGAAACGAAAAGTTATCGTGAAATTTCGCGAAAAAAATCAATGTACAGACAAAGGTTATAAGGTTATATATATACTTTATATATATATATATATATATATATATATATATATATATATATATATATATATATGTGTGTGTGTGTGTGTGTGTGTGTGTGTGTGTGTGTGTCTGTTAACGCTCTAGCGGTCGCAAAGTTTGCTTGATCGTTACCAGACCCGAAATTTAAACGTTTTATGTAAAAATAAAGATCAACTTCGTTAATAGCTGAAATCAGGCAAATAGGGGGGGGGGATAGAGAAAATTTCGATCGATTTTATTTGAACATTCTGTCCATTCCAGCTCTGGTTTCCAGACATTGTCCATGGTACATCCAAATGGGAAAATATGTAGTGACGATACTTCATATCTTTTGGTTTATGTGGCGAAGTTGGCTGCCCTGTTTGTTTACAATTCAGACGCTTTCCGTTGTTGATATTCTTAACTTGTATATTGACTAAATGATTTCTTATTGCCGTTTGTATTTCCCTAAACATTCATGGTGGTGTTACTAGTATTTAGACTTATCTGTTGTTAACATTCCCATGGGAAATCTGCCCAGTTTACGCAGCCCCTACGTGACGGACTTTTATATTTAGCTTACTTCCGTTAGTAGGCTGTCGGTGTATACATTTATGTGTCATATGCTGTCATTTGCATTTGCTAGAAAAGTTACCCATGTCTAATTATCAACATCAGGTAACTGATGAAACTTGATACTGTTTCTGAAGATGTAAATTCACAAATGATGTAAATATATTAAGTACTCTCTAGATAGTACTTTCCACTGATAAATTCATAGGAACATTTTGTTGCTCTAATATATAACTAAGTCGGGTCTAAAATATATATCGCTAAGGGTTGTTTGGAAAGTGCCATCTACAGAAAAAAGGTCATTGGTTGACACATATACATTTTTGTTCAGATTTGGAGAAAGTAAAATTGATTATTAAAAATAAAACTCGTATTTAATTTATAAATAAAATTCCATTCCAATTTTTCTTTTTCATTTACAAATTAATAATAAGTAACACTTTCTTTATCTCCTATAAAGTAACAATACAATAATATCCAGGAAACTGAGAAAACGAAATCTATTCATAAGCATATCCTTAGTGCATATTATTCAAGCCGAAACGCATAAGAACAATTTACATGGCTTAATCTCACGAGTCAAGGGCATTAATTATTCGATAATAATCTAATATCTCAGTCATTTATAAGTTGTTAGGAATATAGATTAGAATAGAATTGAATATATATTTATTTGTTAGAGATTTACATCATGTACACATTAACTAAACAAATAACAATTCTATTTTTTTAAATAAATAATTAAATCCAAGTTCTTGAGATCAACAATAAAATGACAATAAAGAAAACAAAAAAAGGCAATATAGTGTAAATAGTAGTATATAGTACATAAAAGATAACTAAAAGCATTTTATAAACCTCTTTCCGTCTTAATATAACATTTAACTGGAGTGTGGTCCATCAGCACTTATAGTTTCCAGAGTATTGTCTGCTGACGCGATGAAGCAGTAAATCTTGTGTAGTTTTTCAAGGCTATCGATACTAAGTATATCTTCAATTTTATGCACATCACTGATTGCTGGGGAAAGTGTTTGTAGATATTCATTTCTATCTTCGATGAGCTTCTCACAGTAGAGAAGTGTATGTGACAAGCTATTAGGGATGAACTGATTACAAAAAGTGCAAGGTTCCTGAGCTTGGAATGAGAAAGTTTTGTTTCGTGATTGAAGTTTGGTGAATTCTGAGCTTAATACTTTTCTTAATTGGCTTACAGATCTAAAAATTTTAATGTTTGTCTTAAATGTCAGGTAGTTCTCCGGGCTGGATATATTAAAGCTGGATATAGTTCTGTAGATGAGGTTACTTTTGAAATTTGTAGCTCGGTGGATATCAATTGAAAGGTCGTAATTTTTTAACTTTTCCAAAATTTCGTGTTTGTATTTCAATATTCCGTTCTGAAAAACTTCAGTAAACTCCTTTTCGCAGCCATAGTGATTCGCTATTGATGTGACTTGTGTGACCCAATTAAAGATTGCATCAGGATTGCTCCTATCCAGGGGAATTAGCCTACTGAAGCAAAGCCTCTCTTCCGGCTGTGTGACAATTTGGACCAATAGTTAATAACCTTCTTCATAACACTGACCCTCCGGGGTTTCGACCTGTCTCTAGGTCCACTATGTAGTTGGCGGTACTCCTCGGCCAGCGAAAAAGTTGTTTCAGGAACTTAAGCTGTACGACTTCGATAGCATCTAGATAGCTTAGGCTCCAAATTTCAGAGGCATAAAGAAGGGTTGAAGATACCATAGAATCGAAAAGAGCTATCTTCGTAACCTATGAATCACTTCGACCATGCGAAGAACAGATGACTTGTGAAGAAAATGTTTCGATGCTTTGCTGAATCTTCCTGAAGAAGTGAAAGGAACTCCCAGATAAGTGTAGCTTTTAGTGTATTTTAATTTCTCACCATGCCAGTAAAGTGGCTTAAGTTGCTTCAGCCTAGGGGACTTATGGATTACCATAATCTTTGAAATTCTACATTTACATTTAAAGAGTTCATTGTACAGGATCTTCCGTTTCTTCTTCAGTTTCTTTTGCGCTTCTTGTCAAGTATTACTAAGAAGAATAATGTCATCTGCTAGTAAGCTATTGTCTCATGAGTACTATCGATGCTGACGCCTGTGGCACCATACTCTCTGAAGAATTGGACTATGTCAGATAGAAACATGATGAAAAGTGTAGGACTAAGGCTTTCCCCTTGCAACTGGCCCGACGTTATATATATATATTTCTTCCCAGAGTTGTCCTTTGACTGTTATTTGAGTCGTATAGCATCTTCATAATCCTTATGACTTTACCTCCCAGTCCCAGTGAAAAGAGTTCTTCCCTTGTGTATGTAGCAGAGTGTTTGTAAATTATCAAGCAAACATTGATTCGTATCGATAGGAAATAGGTCTCCTACATATTGAACACGATTCGTCCTCTTGAAACAAAGCTATTTTTTTTTTTTACGCGTTTCCTCTACATAGTAACCTTATGAGGAGGGATTTTATTGTTCTGCACATCCCATGCTGTGCATATTATTCAAACCGAAACGCATAAGCACAGTTCACACTGCTTAATCTCACGAGTCAAGGGCATTGATTATTCGATAATAATCTAATATCTCTCCCCCCCCCACCCCATTAATCGGACCTCAGATGACTGACCTTAGAACATTACAATTAAGTATTTAGGAGAATGAAAAAAAAGTAAATTTTATATTATTTCGATCAACGCTGCAACTATTATCATGGCGATTTCTGGCATATTTCAGGTAGACTCCAAGGTGTTTCAAAGCAATTTGATTCGTATCGATAGGAAGTAATTCTCCTTAATATTGAACACGATTTGTTTTCTTGAAGGCATTAAAAATAAAAATAAATATAAGACATATCAGTGGTTTATTAAAATGAAATGAATCATGTGTTTTATAGTTGATTGATACATTTAAAACATTTAAATTTCATGATTTGTTAACACATCTAATACAAAATGTAAATGAGAGCATCTTTTTTCATACCGTCAGAATTATTATAAATATTTAAGCCATGTAAAGATTATTATTTCAATTACATGTCAACACGACATATCCAATATTAACTGTGATATAACTATAATATATACTGCATACCCTTTAAGTTGAAATGGGGTATTTATTTGAACATTCTGTCCATTCCAGCTCTTGGTTCCAGAGAAATTGTCCATGGTATATCCAAATGGGTAAATATGAAGTGACGATACTTAATATCTTTTGGTTTATGTGGCGAAGAAATCTTGAACGTCCTTATGACGTCCGAAAGAATAACTTTGACACAGTTCATGGAAAAATGGTAACCTGAAAACAAGAAATCATTTTTAATTAAAAATACTTAAAGCTATAACAAGGTCTTAAACAAGGTTTGAGGTAAAAACTGTAAGAGGTATTCAGCGATACGCTGGCTTATTGTCAAAATCACACGAGTAGTAGTAGAGGTTTACTGAATGAAAAAATTGCAAACAGTATTCAGTATTTGGAGGGGGGGGGGACTTAGGGAAAATAGTTTTCTACAAGCTTCCCTAATAGGGAATCTGTTAACAAGTAAGTGGTAAGTTCATGTATGATGGAGTACATTAACACCATAGTTTGAAGTAATAATGTTTACAAGGATGACGTCCTGTAGTTTGGGGATTGTGAAAAGTTGAGAATTTTAGATTTAGTTATTCAGTTTTTAATATTTCACGAATTCCCCTATAGTTTGCACATATCAGTTTTCTTTCATGTTAATCGGTAGCCAATCTAAAGGGACATAAAGAAATCGAAATATAACTGTTATTATGAGTCAGATCGAGAATATTATATAAATGGGAAATCTGCTTATTTTACTCAGTACCTGCGTATAGGCCATTGTTCATTTAATAAACTGAATTTAAGAATTATTCATTATTGATGATTAATTATTATTATTATTATTTATTAACGTCCACTTTTTGCAACTTAGGCTAATCGGGACGGGTTATCTACAGGTTACTACCCTTTTCTAGCCAGGGTGGGATTTTAGGACGTTATTTAATGAATTTCGTCACTAAATAATTTCCTTTGCCCAGGCAAGAATCGAACTCGCCACTCTAGGTTTACCAAAAATTGGTAAATTATTGGTTATAGTTTGAATTTTATGTCGGATTGAAACTTTTAAATTCTTTTTAATATAAAATAAAAAGTATATTTAATTCAAACATTAATTATTCACATAAAATATAGCCACTTTTTCAATCGGTTGGTTCAATGCGTTTATTATAAAAATAAGTGTTTAATACAACTACAGTAGTATTAGTAGTTTGTATTCGGAACTTGTTTCTATTAAATCATTTGTGTAAGTGTAATTATTAAGTCGATTTAAATACTTATAGATGGATTTTTATATGATATTTGGTTAAGGTCTGTGTCTCATTAAAAGTCGTGATGCTATAACGGTTAAAGAACGAGGCCTTTTCGTCAATTCTTACTGTAGAATTAATAGCTAAAACTTCATTGAGTAAAGCCATAACCCAAACTAATTTATTAACAATGTAACAGTAACAAGAGGTTTCATCACCTAGCAACCATATAGCATATGCTGCATTAGGTCCTATCACCTAGCAACCATATAGCATATGCTGCATTAGGTCCTATCACCTAGCAACCATGTAGCATATGCTGCATTAGGTCCTATCACCTAGTAACCATATAGAATATGCTGCATTAGGTCCCACCATCTAGCAACCATATAGCATATGCTGCATTAGGTCCTATCACCTAGCAACCATGTAGCATATGCTGCATTAGGTCCTATCACCTAGTAACCATATAGCATATGCTGCATTAGGTGCCACCATCTAGCAACCATATAGCATATGCTACACTTCTTAGATATGAATAAAAATGTATCTCTGGCTCTTTTATCAAATTAGTCATTTTGCAGAGAAAACATATGAGAAATTTTTATTTCATTAGCGTGTAACAGTGCTCGACCCTTCTAATTCAAAGGGAAGTTTTATTTTGTTGTAATCATGAAGTGGAATTAGTGGTATAAGATATTAATTACCTGGACAACGACGTTGTCCTAAAGAAAAAGAAAGGTTTGCACATTTAGGCCGCTTTTCAACTTCTTCAGGTAAAAAATGATCGGGGTCAAACTGAAGTCCATTCTTCCAATATTTGTGGTCCTTCCTGAGCCCTTCCCAGAAAAATATAACTGTTGTATCCTTGGGAATGACCATCCCACCTGAGGGAGAAAAAAAACACACATTAGTTACCTACTTGTTCTTAACGTTTCACGATTCATCAGGTGTCTCTCCAAGTACATAAATGTGACATAATTAACTCGAGAAATACTTAAGGTACAATATAATACTAAAGGACAAAACAACTAATACATAATTATGACTAACATACTTGTTTTGATGCATCCAGTGCTTCTTCTAGCAATTCCTGGTGGTGTTGCTAAGCGTAGTGATTCCTTCACTATTCTGCAAATTAAAAATACCTGGTACCATCTAATAATTAAGTCACATAAAACCTTTCTAATAACTAAGTGAAATATTGCCCTGCAAATTTTTTATTCAAAATGTCTTTCCCGTAAACTAAGCAGATTCTTAGAATGCCGTGAGGTTTTCCCACATTCTCACAGTCTGTGTAACAGGACTTGACATTTTGACTGGAAATGTTTAAAATGTTTTTTCACCCATTTGCTTTGATTGAGAATCGCATAAGTGAAAGTGAGAGAGAGAGTTGATTATTCGGAAGAACAAAAATGCTAGAGTATTACCTAAATTTATTGGTACTTAAACTTTGGATAAAAGGTTCGAGATATACTGGCTTATTATTATTTATGTAAGATATATAGGAGAGGGAGTTTACTGAAAGAAGAATGCTAAATAATAAAAATATGTCCTCTAATTTTCAAGCTAGTGGAAAATGTATAGATCAGACAATAGTAGAACATTTTTTTATCGACAAGATATTTAGGGTTGTACAATTTTCCGAAACTAAATGCCACTTCTCATTAAGTCATTTCATCTTTGTGTGTAAAAATATTGAACAACTAAAATGGCCATGTCTCAAATCATTTTTAATTCTAGTTCCTTTCATATTAATTAATAGTGATTGTTGGTTTGTAGGGTAAAAAAAATAAAAGAGGTACCAAATATTATACAGATTAATATTAAACTAGTTTACTGTATTAGATTTGTATATTCATGTTATAATTGAACCTCTTACAATTGAATTTGTAAAAGTTTTGCCTCGATATCATTTAGGCATATGAAGATTAGACTCGTACCGAAATGAGAATGAATGATTTCTTCGAAGTCAGTATACCATTCGTCTCGGGGTATTTTCTTAACTAGAGAAGCAGGGACATGCCAACTTACTTCTTACGATAGAGTATGAATGTTATCAGTAACCAAGCATTCTGGTAAACTACACAAGTAGTTGTTTAATTACAGGTGAAAATACCTTCCCAGAAACTCCATGCGGCTTAAGTCTTTGAGGTTGGGAGATTCAATGGAATTGCCCAAGACTTCATCCTGTTCTTCCCAGGCTTTCCTTTGGATCTCAGGATTTGCAGCGATGTAAAGCAAAGCAGAAGTCACACACATTGCGAGAGGGTAGACGCCCTGTGAAATTTATGACTATTTACTAGAATAAAACATTAAGTTAGTATTTGTCTAAGCAAAAAAATCTAAAATTGGTGTAAAAGGTAAGAAAACTCTGTGCCAACAATGGATTCATGAAGAGCTCAGTGTTGAAGATAGGAGTAAAGAAAGTATTTAAGGTTTCAGGTGGAACGTGAGGTGCTGGGACAGCAAAAGGTAAAGAAACGAAGGAGATTTCTCACTTGCTGGTATAATACACTTCTGATCTCATCTCACAACATATTCTCTATTTCTATATAAAAACCCAAAAAATAAGGGGATAATATGGGGGGAGGGTTCTGAAGGCTATAAACAAGAAAGTACATATAACTCGCTTAATACCCCTGTTGCGAAAAAATGTATAAAATAATAGTTGCAGAACATCAATAGTTTAACTAGCTTGGTTCGTAGCATTTTGCGAAATAACTCATAATAACACATATATTACTGCTCCCTAAACACCCCCTCCTATTCCACCCCCGACTTCAGCCATCAACTAATATAATCTTTAGTGTGAGCGAAACAGTTAATTATCGAGTATGGTATAGAAGAAATTAATACTTTCTATTACGGACCTCAAAATCTTAATTGATGGCGTCATCACACCGCATATTAGCATCTATCCCATACGGTAAATGTTTAATAAAAACATTCGGTATTTAACCCTGGCATGAAATGGTTCATGCCGTAGCAGCTTGTTGCAAATACCACAAGAGTCGGAGTGAGGGTTTACTGATGACGGAAAACTAAAAAAAAAAAAACAAATATCCCTTTAAATATTAGCGATAGGGAATAAATGTACATCACAAGATTTATAGAAAGTTTTATTTGGAATAAGATTTTATGTTTTCGATCTAACGTATAAAAAAGGAGGTATTCCAAATTTTCGAATTTTTTTTTTTTTTACATAAACGGATACATATATGTGTGTGTTGTGTGAATAATCCTTGACAACTGGGGTCAGCTATTCCTGATTTGACCAATTCGAGTGAGGTTTCCTTTTTTTCACCGAGGCAGAATTCAGTCCACTTACTGAATCCCTGCCTTAGTGATGACGCCCGTGTAGAATTTCCGTCACTGAAATGTCCATCGATCCTACATAGGACATGACGAGAATGAGGTCCTTTCAAAATTACACACACACATATATATATGTGTGTGTGTGTGTGTGTGTGTGTGTGTGTGTGTGTGTGTGTGTGTGTTTATCCAACTGAACAGAGACTGTACATTCCAATCGTCAGCTAGCTATTACTAGATAGGCAGATACTAAATATTTCTAATGTTAAGGACATATTTCGTTGCTCAACGAACAATAAGGACGTGCTCTATAAAAGCAAACACTCGAGCACCTTCCCCGTCCACATTATCCAGTTCAACATTATTATGATTAATTGGACTAGTATTGCAAAGATTGATGGACATAGAGAAATGAGAATACTAACCTCCATCAGTATTTCTGCTATTGGCTTAAGCATTTTCTCAGCTGGCAAACCTTTGCGAATCTCCTCTTCTAGCATTCTGCTCATCATTGACAGATTATCTATAGCCCCATGAACTTAATTAGGATTTAATGTAATAATAATAGTAAGTTCATTTCTGTATTTATAGGAGTGAGAAAAGATTTTATTGACAAAAGAAATTGTGAATCTTCAACGATAGTGAGTTGTTATAGACACAGCTATCAATCATTTTTCAGGAATTAGATTAAAAATACAAAAATTGGAAAAATGAAAACAGCAAAGTGTATAATAAGCAAATGCAAGGAACTAATGCACAAGCTACATGAAAAAATAAGTAAAGTATTATTGAGAAATTAAATTATTTATTGGAACATCAAATAAATAATAAAATGAAGCTATATAAATTTAGAAAAATAAGTCTTTGTTAATGACTCCTAACGAGTCGAGAATGATCAAATCCACTAGGCTTCTTAAGTATTGACCGTGTAGGCAATTAATTTAAGAAAAACCACTGGTTCATCTAGTAGATAACAATTGGATAAACAGTGCCAAATCTGTATCCAAGGACTCTTGCCAAATTTCTCGTTCAACGTTTATTGGATTGTAGACATTTATCATAAATATCTTCTTCCAGTGTACATAGGGAGCTCGGCTGTTTCTCTCAAATCTTATTGTGGGGCAATAATTAAGGACTCCTAACTTTTTGCGTTAAATGCGATTATGTAATGCGTGGTTGTTCCTTCCGTATCTATGGAGGGCACTTCTCAAGCATATCTCATCCCTAGAGCAAGTTTTCTGCAGAGTTCTCTAACCTAAATAGTGTTTAAAGTGATAACAATTCAATGAAAACAATAGTTGGTATTTAAGCTTCCAATAAAATGGTTCATGAGATGACAGCTTATTGTTATTATGAGAGGGAGTTTACTCAGGGCTGAAAAATAAAAAATTCAAATGTACCGGTTAATATTCATGACAGGGGATGCGTACGTATATGACAACATTTATAGGCACTTAAATTCCTCGTGTCTAAACCCCTTCCCCTCCTTCGGGTAGTACTTGACCTTTAGTTTTTCATAAACAGACGCTACTGTATCCACATCCTTCATACACACTAGACTGACGAACCACAACATTGACTTTATATCCCCCAAAGAAATTGCCTCAATTATTCACAAACTTTCTCATAAGAAATCTCCTGGCGAAGATCAAATAACCAACGCAGTTTTGAAGAAGCTTCCTCGCAAGTGTATTGCTCTCCTCACAAGCATCTTTAATGCCTGCCTCAGACGAGCGTACTTTCCGGAGAAGTGGAAACACGCTCACGTCATATTTTTTCACAAACCAGGCACGCCGCGAGGAAACCCTGCAAGCTACCGCCCCATAAGCCTTCTTAACACGACGGGAAAGCTCCTAGAACGCCTGGTTAATGATAGACTTAGGAATCATCTTATGGACTTCATCCCTCACCATCAATTTGCCTTCAAGCCTCATCATTCTGCCGTTCAACAACTCCAAAGGGTAGCGGAAGTTATCATGCAAGGATTTGAACATAAGCAGTATACTACGGGTCTCTTCCTCGATGTCTCAAATGCCTTTGACACTGTATGGCACGAAGGACTGCTGCATAAACTTAGGATTAGAAACACTCCAGCATACCTATATAGTATTATTGCATCCTTCTTACAAGGAAGAACATTTCAAGTGAAAATAAACAACACTCTCAGCACGAACTGGGATATCAGAGCTGGCGTACCGCAAGGATCCATACTTAGCCCATTGCTGTACATCCTCTACTGCAGTGACATCCCGCAGGTGGAAAATTCTGTGTTAGCTACCTTCGCAGATGACACGCTCCTCCTCACTCAAGACAATACCCCAAATACTTCAATTCTCCATCTCCAAAGAGCAGCCGACCAGGTCTCAAGATGGTTCAAGAAGTGGAAGCTCTCGTTGAACCCCGAAAAAACGCAGGCCAAGATTTTTGCTCTTCGTCGTTTCAAGAACGAAGATCTTCCTGAACTGAAAATAGGCCATCACTCAATTCCTTGGACTCCGAAGGACCAGAGCATCCGCTATCTCGGAGTACATTTTGACACACGACTTACATGGCGCCATCATATCCACATTAAATTGCAACAAGCACACACACGACTAGCACAAATATACCCGTTAATAAATAAAAATACACCACTCAAACTGACTTGCGCAACACTACTTTACAAAACACTTATACTACCTATATTAACATACGCATGCCCAGTCTGGCTGGGCATCAGCAACATACACAAAAACAAAATACAGTCCTTCCAGAGTAAAGTACTTCGGATAGCGGCAAATGCTCCCTGGTTTGTTAGGAACAGCCAAATCCACAGGGAATTGGAGGTTGCTCCTATTTCAGTTCACATCCAACAACTTGTAAGGAAACATCATGCCTGCCTTCCTATGTCAAGTGGAGCCACTCATTACAATTTAGGTACAACTACTGAGGGACGACTACGTCCGAGGCTGTACCAAAACATCTTAATTTTGTAAAAATCATGTAACAATTTGTGTATAATACCTTAGTTGTATTGGGCCAAAATAAAATTTTCTTTTCTTTTCTTTGGATTTTTTTAACGATAACTCCAAAACTGTGATTGCTAGAGCGGCGACAGACAAATATATACATATTATGTGTGTGTGTATGCAAGTATACACACACACACACACACACACACACACACACACACACACATATATATATATATATATATACACACATATATATATAAACTGATTTCATTTTGTCATCTAGTTAGGATCGATGGACATTTGTGAAAAATTCTCGAAATTCGCCTCATTAGTACAACCTCAATAGCTTATTTTCCTTAAGAGAAATTCGCTAAAAATGTAATTAAGAAAACAGATCCAATAATACCCTTTAATTGTCGAAATACTCGAGAGTATTTCTCAATTAACTAAAACTAAGATGTTTAACTATTTACAATTAACTACTTAAAATTTTTTTTCAATTGTAGGGGGGGGGGATCGGACACTATTCAAAATTTTCAGTAATAGAAATTTCACATAAAGAATAAATGAAATAAATTTTACCACAATAACCATTTATTCGAATGTATTCGTTATTCGAAATAAATTTTTAACAAGACTTTCGTCCTTAATTTCGTTCTATTACAATGATATTTTCAAATAGCCTATATATTCTGGAATATTACTTACCCTTTTCTGATTTTGGGTCGTTGTAATTGTCTATTAGGTCTTTGGCAACCTGAAAGAAAAATGAATAGTTTCCATTGTAAAAAGGAATTTCAGAATCAAGTTTTATGTGGTTGATTGCATTAATTTGTTGCATACAGGATTGATTATATTGTACTATGACCTATCTTGTCACGACCTTTATAAAAAGTACTATCTTTTTTTTTATATTATAATAAAAGTAATTTAATAACATTTAAAACATATTAATCTTATTTAAGTACAATTATATTATCTCTGCCCATATATAGACTTAGACCAAGTTTAGTGCTAAATAACAGTACAATAATCGAATCGATTTTATTCTATCGTCACTGTGTCAACTACCAATGTCACCTAATAATGAAATCGTATGTGCTATATTCTTACCTGTAAGTTAAATGAATAGAGGTGTTTCCGCTTGCTTAGGATTCTCTCACTGACCTTGTATAATCCTCCATAAATCAATGTCTTGCATGCTTCATCCACTAGGCTAAAAATATGCATTTAATAAAAAAAAATAAACAATTAATCGTTAGACATTCAATAATAGGCTAATTCATTCGTTATCAAGAATATCTCGTGCCTATCTGGGAACCAGATCGAAATCTCAAGGATTGCTCAAGGATTCATGAACTTCAACATATAATTCCACTGCTATGCCAATAATGACGCAATCTGAACGTTGTAATTTATTTTCTCTATTTATGTCTTTCTTGTTATACTTCTAACTTAGATCGTGATATTTTTTAAGTTGATGTAGTTTGAGGTAAATCTGATTAACTGGTTGGGTGGGGGGTTAAAGATTTTGAAAACGCTAAAATAGAAGTAACTCTTCTCATATTCATATTGAAGAAAAATGTTAACTATTGTTAACGGTTGTAGTAAATTACATTACTAAATGGTTCGGTTATATATTCATTGCTATTTCGCTACTAATAACTAAGATATTAGGGATTGCACATTTTAGCCCACCAATACTGCAGACATTAAAATTTTCCGTCACAATCATACTTCGATAACAAGTGAAATCCATATAAACAGATAGCATAAACTTAAAAATATGATGTTAACTATGTAATAGAGTTACTCTGGCAAAACTTCATTATCTCTTTCGCTGGGGAAAAGGCCATAGCTTGTTGGATGTTAACGAATTAAGTGATAAGCAAAAGCAGCAACGAAGAATTCACAATAGTTATTCAAAAATATCCATAACTCGCCTATAACATTTCCTAATCAGACGAAGAATCCCATCATTTTTAGACGAATTCAAAGAAAGATTAAAACATTTCATACACGAACTGAAACCCAACTTATGAAGAAATATGTGATGGATTTTCACACGACTCAACTACGTACAGGTCATGGGCGTTTAAATTCGTCTTTATAAGGATTTAAACTAAGAGACAGGACTACTTGTAAACACGACTTCATCTCAGAAAAAAGTCCGTCACGCAGGGGCTACGTAAACTAAGCAGATTTCCCTTGTGAAGTTTAGTAATAGATAAATCTACATACTGGTAACACAACACCACCTTGAATATTAAGTGAATAAATACAAACGTAAATAAGAAATTTGTCAGCCAATTTCTATAACCTGCCGAAAGGACGGGAAGCGTTAGAAATGTAAACAATCAGGTCTGCCCGCCTCACACCGGAAAGAAAAACAATTACTGAAATATATCAGAATGTAACCTACTAATTTTATTGAGAAATATTTACTATATCTAGTACTGTAATTAATAATGAGTCAGAATAATTGTTATCTCAATCAAACTTTAGTAGTCCAAAGCCTTAGGACGGGGGAGGGGAGATCACCAGGAAATATTTGCTTGTATCTCGTATAATAAAGGTCTCTTGAATATAATTGTTGGTATTTAAGCTTTGAATAATGTGATTTATTATGTAGCACAGTATTGTTTATGTAACAACAGTAGATGTGAGGGTTTACTGAAGGCTGAAAACTGAAAAATGCAAATATCTCGGTTAATTTTGAAGATAGAGAATAAACGTACATAACAATAATAAGAGTACATTTAATTTGAAATTTGAAAATAAGATTGTTTTTATACAATTTTTCGATCCAACGTATGGTAACGGAGATATTTCGAATTTCCGAAAACCCTCCCCTCTAAACCCCCTCCTCCCCCTGAACCGATTTCAACCATTAACGAACATGATCTTTCTTTTTACATAATACGACTAAATATCGAGTTTGGTAACGATTAAACAATAATTGCGACCACTTACCGCTCTAGGTAACAGACAAATATATATATATAAATATATATATATATATATATATATATATATATATATATACAGTTGTGATCGGACCCCATTTTTGTCATCTCCTGGGTAGGATCGATAGACATTTGAAGACAAATTTCGAAAATCACGTCATGAGTGCGACCTCAATAGCCGATTTCCCTTCAGGGAAATCTGCTAAAAGCATAACACGACTAACTATATGACTGTCAAATTATTACAAGCGAACGGAACGAACTAATAAATGAATATACAATATGAAACAGACGATGGTCAACAACAGAAACAGAATTATTCTATACAAATCTATGGGGCAGGGGACAAAACAAAAGAATAAGCGTGATGACATCCAATTCGATTAATTGTATACCACTTGTTTCTTTTATATATGCCATAATTAATTATTTATTTACGTCCACTTTATGCAACGCAGGCTAATTGGGCCGGGTTATCTACAAGTTACAACCCTTTTTTAGCCAGGGTGGGACTAAGGTTTTTATTTAATGAAGTCCGTCACTAAATAAATTCCTATTGCCCAGGCGGAAATTGAAATCACCACTCTAGGTTTACCACGTTAGATTAAAATTAGCATTAGTGTCAACGCTTCAACTCACATGGCTAACCTGAGCCCCAAATATGCCATATATTTTATTTATATAGACCACAATTTTTGAAGAAGAAAAAAAAAACGAATAACAGGTTATTTCTGCTTATTTTGGATAATGGATAATTGATCATTGTTTGGTTTTTAAATTAACGTTTCCGGATAAATAATTATCTTTTATTTGTTATTTGAATAATAAATTATTCGAATTCGCCGAACTCTGTCACAAATATACATGTGCAAATTATGAATGTGAGAAAGCAGGAGAAAAAAAAATAAATGCTAAAAATTAATAATCAGAAAAATTACTTACCTGTAAAATTCACGAGAAATTTCAAACTGCTCACTTTTCAGAAGGTCATAATGAACCCCAACAAGCGTTTCTGGAATATTTAACATTCATTAACTAACAAAAGAATGTTTTCAGCTTTAAAACAACATGGTGTGTGAGCGTGTGTGTGTGTGTGTGTGTTGTGTGTGTACCGCATTGATTAGGACAAAATCTTCAATTCTCAAGTAATTGAAACTTAATGATGTTGTGGCTGTAATTTATAATGTGTTTGAAACATTTAACAAATCTCCATCGACCCTACTTATGAGATGACGAAAATGACATCACATGGCGTATACTAACCATGTTTTGAATTGTCGCAGTCTTGGCTTCTCTGTAAGACTTTGTACTAGCAGTGCAAGATCATGGTCATCTAAAAATGTTTAGACTTTTTAGTTTTACTGCCATCTTTTTGATATTTTCCAATGGATGTTTATTAATAATCATATATGGTTCATAATAGATTTATTGTTGAAAAATGTATTTCCAGAGATAGGTTCGTGTGAGGCACAAATTTGAAGACACTTACCAACAGTAATATCAGCAGCATTCAAGAAAATGCGATGCTGCAGGTCAAATTCCCCTTCCATGGTAGCGAATTTCTTAATGAGTTCCCTACTCCTCCTTTGGAAAACACCTTGGAAACATTCCAACTGTTTGATGCCCATTTGGGAAGTCATTGCCTTTCTAGATTCCTTCCAATAAGCGTCTGCCTCTGAAAACATTGCAGAAACGCTTACAAACTCGCATTGTAGTGTTTAGTATATTTTGTTTTTTGGTTGTTTTTTTTTGTCATCATTTGTACATTTCATTTAAATATTTTACACATTTTGAACCAAATAATGAAAAAAAAAATTAGTTGTCGTTTAAAGAATTAATTAGTTTGATGTTGTTGAATGTTGGGCTTGATTTCCAAATAAATTGCTGTTAGATTATCACCATTATTCGCAGGATTTCCTTAAGTTAAACAGCTTTTGAGGTCATTCTCATGATCAGTCTAGTTAGTTAGTTATTTATACTCTATCTTTAGTATTAAGCGAGATATTTTTCAGCTTTCAGTAAACCCCCTCAGTTAAATAAAAGAACCACTTTATTCCTACCTTAAATACCAAATATTGTTTTCATTAAACGTTTACTGTGTGAGATACATTCAAATACGTAGTGTGATGACGTCACCTTTTGAAGATTTTGAGGTCGTGAATTGAAAATATTTATTTCTTCAATAATCATACTCAATCCCTAACTATTTCCAATTTTCCAATTTATTTATTAATGGACACCACATCGAAGGTGATTGGCCCTTTCAAAAATAATAACAAGTAACAATAGCAAAAAAAAAAAAAAAAAAACATACCTTAACAGCAAGTAACAATAATAAATATCTTAACAACAAATAATAACAAAAAATATCTTAAAAACAAGTAACAATAATAAATACCTTAGAAACAAGTAATAATAACAAATTCCTTAGCAAAAAGTAATAATAACAAATACATTAACAACAAGGGACAATAATAAATACCTAAACAACAAGTAATAATAACATATACCTTAGCAACAAGTAATAGTAGCACATAACTTAGCAGTAATACTAATAATAACAAGTACCAAAAAAAAAATAAAAAATAAAAAAAAAATAAAAAAAATAAAAAATAAAAAAAAAAAATAAAAAAAAATAAAAAAAAAAAATAAAAATAAAAAAAAATAAAAATACATATACAGTTGGTGGATGATTAATGTATGTTAAATGTTATCATATATTTCAATTTTGTGTAAGTATGAGAATATATTGTTAATGTGTGGGCTGCCTTCCGTCAATAGTTCTTGTAAGTCGTAGGGGAAGTCCTGGTGTTGTCGTTTTCGGCATTCTGTCAGTATATGTCTTATAGTCAAGGGAGTGTTACAAGTTGAGCAAGTAGGTCTGTCAGTCTTTGTCATTAAGTATGAGTGTGTTAATTTAGTGTGGCCGATTCTAAGTCTCGAGAGAACTACTTCTTCTCTCCTAGAGTTTCTGAAACTTGATGGCCACATGCAAATAGTGTTCTTTATAGCTCGAAGTTTGTTTTCAGTACTTGTGTTAGTCCAGTCGGTTTGCCATGTATCAAAGATGAGGTGTTTTGTTTGTCTTGAAATGTCTTCATGTAGTACATCTATTTGTTCATAATCAAGTTTTCCAGCTGCTTTTTTGGCCTCAGAGTCGGCAGTCTCATTCAGTCCTAGGTTTTCGTGTCCTGGTAACCAGTAGAATGTAGTGTGTTTATTTAGAATGGTAAGCTCATGTTTTATTTTTTGGGCTATTGGGTGATTTGTGTAAATATTGTTTAGTATTTGAAGGGAACCTAAGGAATCCGTGCAAATGATAACGTGTTTGCTTAGTGATGTGTGGGTGTTCTTGAGGGCCAATAGAATACCTTGGAGCTCGGCTCCTAGAATACTGTAACAAGGAGGCAGTGTCTGCGAGATTACATTTCCCTCTCTTACTGCAGCTGATCCAACTCCCTTCTCGTTTTTAGACCCATCAGTGAACCACAAAGTGTGTTCTTGTTTTCCCTGTAAAAATTCGATGAAGTGTGCTCGGTACTGGAATTTTGATAGTGTATTAGATTTTTTAAATTTTGTGAGTGTTAAGTCTGTGTTGTATCTAATAAGCCAAGGGGGTTCCTCAGTTGGTTTTTGGGGACAAATATCATAGTTTGGGAGGTTTAAATTGTGCTTTAACGTTTTGTAGCGTAAACTATTTCATTACACACTGAAGATTCTATTTTTTAATGGCTGAAATCGGCAGCGGAATAGGGGGGGTAGAGGCGGAATTTTGAAAATTCGAAATGTCGCTGTTATTATGAGCAGTACCGCAAAATGTTATAGAACCAATCATGTTACACTATTATATCTACAATTGTTGTCTATACATTTTTCCGTGCTTAGTTTACGGAGCGCCTGAGTGAAAGACATTTATTATGAAATTTAATATAAGACTGACACATTTTAGTACATATCAACTTGCAAACTTTAGTGAAACTATCTTCAAAATACTCTGTCTAGGCTGAAGGTCAGAGAATAAAAACATTAACAACATCATTAAATGAGAAAAATTGATTTGTCTTCATTAATAATCAAACCTTGCTAGAACTAGAACAACCAAAAAAGAATGATTCTTTGATATATTTTGCTAAAACAATTCCTATCAAAGTATGGTCGACATACCTGTGACCCTGTAAATTGTTAGTTAAGGTTCTAGGATTGAAAATAATTGATTGGTCGTTACCATACTAATTGTTTAAGTACTTCATATAAAAGGAGTAACGAAGTTCATTAATGGCTGAAATCAGATATATCTCATTGCAAATTCCGTTTACTACAAATGTTGTTCTATACATTTTTTTCTCTAAATGTAATATTTACCGAGGCATTTGCAATTAAACAAAGTAAACAGCCAGTAGCATAATGTGGTCTCAAATAAATAACAAATAGCAAACAGCCAAACCTCCATCTGAAGGAAGCTTTTAGCAGATTTCCCTTAATGGCGCGATTATCGAAATTTTTCTTCAAATGTCCATCGATCGTACCTAGGAGATGACTAAAATGAGGTCCGTTCATAACTGTATATATATATATATATATATATATATATATATATATATATATATTTGTTTGTTCCCGTTCTAGTGGTGGTAATTATTGTTTATTTACGTCCACTTTATGCTACTATGGCTAATCGGGACGGGTTATCTACAGGTTACCACCCTTTTCTAACCAAGGGGGGGGGAGTTTATTTAATGAATCCGTCACTAAATAAATTTCTACTGCCCTGGGCGGGAATCGAACCCGCTACTCTAGGTCCACCACGGAGATTAAGACCCACGCCTTAACTTGCACGGCCAACCTGAGCCCCGTAATTTTTGTTTAATTGTTACCAAACTTGACATTTAGTCGTTTTATGTAAAAAGAAAGATCAAGTTCGTTGACGGTCGAAATCGTACAAGTGGGGGGGGGTTAGAGAGGAGGAATTTCGAAATATCGGAATATCTCTGTTACTATTTGTCGGATCTAACAAATTGTATAGAACCAATCTTATTGCAAATTAAATTTACTATAAATATTGTCATATAAAATTATTCTCTATACTGAATATTAACCGAGATATTTGAATTTTTCAGTTTTGAGCCTTCAGCAAACCCCCACTTCTACTCATGTCATATTAAAAATAAGCTGTTATTTCATGAACATCTTCATTGCAATGTTAAATACCAAATATTGTTTTCATTGAACTTTTACTTTGTGAGATATATGCAAATACGTTCTGTTGACCTCCCCCCTCCCTTCTTTTGTTCTTGGATTACTAAAATTTGAGTGATTGAGATAAAACTGATTCTGATTCATTACAAATTACAGCACTAGCTTTAGTAAATTGTTTTCAATAAAATAATATGTTATATTCAGATATATTTTATTAATTGTTTGTCTTTCCGGTCTATCTATCTATTCAGCGCTACGAGGCTGGCCTGTTTGTTGTTGGCAGGCTGTCTATTCAGCCGCTTTCCATTGTAGATATAATTAACTTGTGTTGTAAATTGACTAAAAGATTTCTCATCAATCGTTTGTATTATTCACATAACATTCGCGGTAGAGTTACCTGTATGCATATTTATCTATTGTAAAACTTCGCGTGGGGAATCTGCTTAGTTTACGCAGCCCCTACGTGACGGACTTTTTATTTTGTCTTCAGTGACCCCCACTCCGACTTATATCACATTAGCTATATTCTTAATGTTGACATCGGACTAGGAGGATGGGTGACCAGAGAGGAAGAAAAGAGAAATTCAAAATATCTCGGTTATTGTAACTGGGTTTGAGAAGGTTATACAACGTTTAATTGCACAGGCGTTTTCCTACTCTTGTTCTGTACATTTATTCTCTAACTTAAATACTAACCGAGCTATATGTATTTTTTTTTTCTTTTTAGCCTCTTTGATTGGACCTCTTTAAGCGAACAACAGTCCCTATTATGAGATTAATAAATTAGTTTGTGGAGATCCCGAGTTAAATTGATTTCGTTTTAAATTGGTTGATACTCCAGTCTGTTGTGACTTGCCAGTAACTTCTAGGTTTTCAAATCATGAGTTATCATATCAAAAATAATTAAGACATATAAAAGTACACACCTATTCTTGAAAATGCTCCTTCGAATACTGCATCAAAAATGCTATAAAACATTGGTTCTTTTTTTTGCATTTGCGGGTGAAACAAAATTTCCTGCAAAATGATAAAAACAAAAACAATGTTTCCCATAATTCATGAATTTCTATAAAATAAAATAAATTATTATTGATAAGATTCAATAATAACATGTTAAAAGAGTTTATCTTGATTCTTTCCAAACTGAATGAGAAAGGGTACTATTTATTGGATACTTAACTTTTTTTTTTTTTTTTAAAAGTATAATATACTGTACATACCTTCCAAAAATTAAAATACAACCAATGCAACAAGAATAATATTACTATAATTTAAATATGACCACATTTCGACTCATCTAGTCGCTCAGAGGACCTCAAACATTGCTTCTAGCAGATTTCACTTGAGAGAAATCATCTATTGAGGTTGGAACTCATTACGTGGATTTCAAAAAAATTCTTCAAATGTCCATCAAATGGTGAAGATGAGGGTCGTTCAAAACTATCTGTTAACGCTCTAGCATTCCATTGTTTGTTTACCCGTTACCAAACTCGATATTTAAACCATTTTTGTTAATCAAGCTCGTTAACGGCTGAAAGTAGGAGGGAGTGGGGTTTAGAGGTTGAATTTATAAAATTCTAAATTCTCTGCTATTATACGTCGGATCGAAAACTTCTATAGTACCAATGAATTGAATATTTTATTTCCTATAAATGTTTTTATATACATGTTTTCTGTAACTTGAATGTTAACCAAAATAATTATTTTTTTATTTTTATTTTCAGCCTTAGTTTCAAAAAGTGGGCATTAATAAATAATTTAACTTAATAGATAAATTCAACTACTCTGTGATAATGTCATCAATTACGACTTTACGTTCTTTTATCGAAAATGTTTATTTGATCTTTAGGATACTTGATATTTAACCGTTTTATTTTAACATTAAAATTCATAATCATTAATAGTTGAAATTGGATCAGGTATGGGGGAGTTTTAGATTGTTAACTGCCGTTACTTATCCCATCAAGTTTTATTTTCCCTTTCCAATAAAATTATTTATTTATTTATTATATAGATCTCCGCAACTATGGCGACTTGGTTCTTCTTAAAGATAAGGGAAAAAACCAAAACAAGTAAACAAAATAACAAAAAATGGAACACTCAAAGTAATATAGTGAACGAAACTAAGGGATCGGAACACAAAACACTAAAAGAAACACAACTTAGAAATAAAAGAGGGTAGTAAATGAATAAGTGACAAGAAAATTTAGTAACTTAGAAAAAACACCAATTTATAAAAACTGCCATACAACATTCACATTTAAACACACACACACACAGACACTAAAAAACTTTGAAATATCTAATTGAATATAACTTATTTAGGATAAATCTCTATTTGAATGGCAAAACAACAAAGTCAAGGAATAGGTCTATTCGCAGGTTCTTGCTATCAAGTTTACCATTATTGCTGCTCTCATTAAATTTTCAATTTATCTCATGGCGTTAGTTTTAGTTACGTTGCACATTATACAGACCAAGACTTTTGTAAACAAATATTTTACTCACCTCCATGAGAATCGGATCCTTTGTGCTCAAAGTTACAAACGGTCCCACATGGATAGCTACCGTGTCACCATACTTCTCATGAGTTTCTTCCATTTTTTCTATTGCAGCTGAAAACATTAAAATTATGCCTACTATCCAATGTAAACGAGACTCCAAGTTGTCTTAAAAATTTACAATGAGTTCTTAAATATTAATGAACTCTTTGTAAATTTACCATGTAACATACTAATATTTTAAAAATTGATTTGATTCCTGTTTGCCTATAGAGAATCACAACACTTAGTTTTAAACATTAAATTGCAGTTTAAGTTTTCTGACTTAAAACAAACCATGAAAAGTTCTGGGCATATTCCTTATGCAATAGTACAGGTTTCCGATTATTGGTGGTCCATATCCTGGGAAGTTCCAATATTTGTGTGTGGATAGCCAAAGGATTAGTCCGGCAAGGAAGATGGCGGAACAAAACAGGCAAAGTAGAGGCAGCATCTGGAAAATGAATCAATCTGAGTTCAGGAATTTTATTGCTTTCGTTTTATTTTAGTTTTCAGTAATTATAATTTTTGCTCGCTATGTTATAATTCAATTCCTGCTTGTATAGACTTCTGGTGAGGGGAGAAATAGAGAATGGAATGCAATATGATATTAGCACATCATTCTACCACACGGACAAGTTTCTAGTAATAGTCCATGCAGGACCTCCAAGACGGAGTTCTATTTCTAGCTACAGGCAACTGCTCGCTCAGAGGAAGAGATTAAATAAATCAAAAGCTTTACTAAGCGGGATACAATCAAAGTATTGTTCTCTATTAAGGAGTAAAGAAACCTTCTGAAGTAAAATTGAACTAGCCTGGGGAGGGTAGGCCCAGGTTTTTTAAGATATGCTTGTGTCTGTGATAGGGCAAGCTGGTGGTCGAGAATGGTTTAAATGGTGGCAGATGTCCAGGACCATCCTGGAAAATAGCGCATCATAGTAAAGGTCTATTTTGTTATTATAACATTGACAAAAATAACACCGAATTAAAGCTATGATTATTTATTTTAAATAATCTACCAAAAATAGAGATGAAAGGGTACGAATGTTCAAGATTCAACCTACATCAAGTTGTTGTTTGATTACGGACACTAGCTAATCTTATCGCTATTCGATTATGCTGACAACTTAGGGAAGACACTCTAAGAAATATTGCTCAGAGTAATTACTCTCTTCATAACTTAATTGTTAGTAGAAAGTGGGAGACCACCGTGAAAAAGTAATATCACCCATAAGGGATAGATATACACACCTCAAGTGGAGTTGTTTCTCCTTCAGCATTTAGTGTTGTAGTGCGCCAACCCTAACAGCTTACTAGCCAAATAAATGGTAATTAGATAACGATACACCGTGTGAAAATAAAATCATCGCTTTATCGTGAGATCACGCTTTAAATTTCCCACACCTCAACACAATAACTGTGTAATTGGGGAAGTCCAAATAATCATTCTTATCTTGGACGCATCATAGAAGCTTGATGGCAAGCTAAACTGACTCTTTCTGACAGATAAATTAGGAAATACATATATTAATTAATCAAGAAGAAAATAATAGCATGGTTAATTGATTATTTTTCTGCTCGCACGATAGAATAGCTTTAGTTAACAGCCCAGCGAATTATTGGCCAACCCTTTTAGTTCAGTACACCCAGTAGTAATTCTCTCTAACTCACTCACAAATAGTGCTCATTAAAATTTACAGCCAGAGAGAGCAGGAAGATACTGATTGAAAGCAAACACCGGCACAGCAGAAGGCTAGAGAGAACATTTTTTTTTCCTGTCAGGAAGTTGAACTAAACTCTCTCGCCTAGGAGGATTAAGCGGCTGCCTAATTAGCATCTACATGGGAGTTTATTATGACGTCACGGAGTAACAACCACGACAATAATATTAGCCATGAGCACTTTAAAAAAAAATACTTTAACTCGCAAGATTCCTTTTAAGTGCCACAATATGATCGACAGTATACTTTCAGGTAACCAATACCAAGGAAGAGTCTGTCACGCTAGGGCTGCGTAAACAAAGCAGATTTCCCACAATGATAATCCTATCTCACCATATATTCTCTATTTCTAAGTAAAATTCCGATGAGCAGGAGTGGCGTTTACTGAAGGCTGGATTTACTACTAACTTACTTAATAATTCAGCTACGAAAAATGTATAGGTTCGATACGACTCATAATAATAGAGATATACTGATTTATCGGCTACCCCTCCCTTTAAATCCCCCTTTTACCTAGTGCGATTTGAACCAATAACATATACTGGATTTTAAAGAAACGGTGAAATATTGAGTATTGTATAGATAAAATATACGTTTTCGAGTCAAAACCGGAAAATCTCAATTAATGACATCCCCCCTAATGTTTTGCATATAGCTTATATAGTAAAAGTTAAATTAAGACAATATTTAGTATTCAAGTTTCGAGAAAAAACGGTTCATGATATAACGGCTGATTCTTAATATGGCATGGGGGGGGGGGGGTGAACACCTTTAGGTTTCCTACATTGAACCCATTTAACTCTACAAGGCAAGAAGTCTTAATTTTTTAATACTGTATGGAACGTTTTCGAACCATAATCACTTAAATTGTAGATATCACCTGTCGTATTGATGTCAATGTTGTCACATTGGCCATTCAATACTATTAAGTAGGTCCATTTGATATTTAGCTTATTTCCGTTAGTACACCTCTTGGTGTATACATTTATGTTTCATATGCTGTCATTTGCATCTGCTAGATCAAGTTACCCATGTCTAATTATCAACATCAGGTCACTTGACACTGTTTCTGAAGATGGAAATTCGCAAATGGATAAAATGTCTAGATAGTACTTTCCATTGATTTTTCATAGGAACCTTTTTGCTCTAATGTATAACTAAGCTAAGGGTTGTTTGGAGTGTGTCAACTACAGAAAAAAGGTCATTGGTTGACAATTATACATTTTTGTTCAGATTTGGAGAAAGTAAATTTATTATAAATAAAACTCTTATTCTAATTTATAAATAAAACTCCATTCCAATTTTTCTTTTTCATTTACAAATTAATAATAAGTAACACTTTCTTTATCTCCTATAAAGTAACAATACAATAATATCCAGGAAACTGAGAAAAAGAAATCTATTCATATCTATTCATCTAATAAGCGTACCCTTAGTGCGTATTATTCAACCCGAAACGCATAAGCACAATTCACATGGCTTAATCTCACGAGTCAAGGACATTGATTATTCGATAATAATCTCATATCTCAGTCATTTATAAGTTGTTAAGAATATAAATTAGAATAGAATTGAATACATATTCATTTGTTAAAGATTTACATCTTGAACACATTAACTAAACAAATAACAATTCTGTTTTTTTAAATAAATAATTAAATCCAAGTTCTTGAGATCAACAATAATATGACAATAAAGAAAGCAAAAAAAAAGCAATATAGTTTAAATAGTAAAAGATAGTACATCAAAGATAACTAAAAGCATTTTTGCGTCTAACATAACATTTAACTGGAGTATGGTCCATCAGCACTAATAGATTCCAGAGTATTGCATGCTCACGTGATGAAGTAGTAAATCTTGTGTCGCTTTTCGAGGCTATCGATACTAAGTATCTCTTCAATTTTATGTACATCACTGATTGCTGGGGAAAGTGTTTGTAGATATTTATTTCTGTCTTCGATGAGCTTCTCACAGTAGAGAAGTATATGTGACAGGCTATTAGGGATGAACCGATTACAAAAAGTGCCAGGTTCTTGAGCTTGGAATGAGACAACTTTGTTTCGTCATTGAAGTTTGGTGAATTCTGAGCTTGAACTCTTACTTGTCTAACAGATCTAAGCTTTTTTATGTTTGTCTTAAATGTCAGGTAGTTCTCCGGGCTAGAGCTATATTAAAGCTGTATATAGTTCTGAGGTTACTTTTGGAATTTGTAGCTCGGTGGATATCAATTGTAAGGTCGTCATTATTTAACTTTTCTAAAATTTCATTTTAGTATTTCAATATTCCGTTCTGACGAACTTCAATAAACTCCTTTCCGCAGCCATAATGATTAGCTATTGATCAGACTTGTGTGACCCAATTAAAGATTGTATCAGGATTGCTCCTACCCAGGGAAATTAGCCTATTGAACCAAAGCCTTGGCAACCTCTCTTCCGGCATGTGTGACAATTTGGACCAATAGTTAATAACCTTCTTCATAACACTGACCCTCCGGGGTTTCGACCTGTCTCTATGTAGCTGACTATTTAGTCGGCAGTACTCTTCGGCCATCTATAAAGTTGTTTCAGGAACTTTAGCTGTACAACTTTGATAGCATCTAGATAGCTTAGGCTCCATATTTCAGAGGCATAAAGGAGGGTTGAAGATACCATAGAATCAAAAAGAGCTATCTTCGTATGCCATGAATCACTTCGACCTTTTCGTAAAATTGCCAGAACACTTGCGGCTGCAACAGATGACTTCTGAATAAAATGCTTCGATGCTTTGCTGAATCTTCCTGAAGAAGTGAAAGGAACTCCCAGATAAGTGTAGCTTTTAGTGTATTTTAATTTCTCACCATGCCAGTAAAGTGGCTTAAGTTGCTTCAGCCTAGGGGACATATGGAATACCATAACCTTTGATTTTTCTACATTTACATTTAAAGAGTTCATTGTACAGTGCTGCTCCAGGATCTTCAGTTTCTTTTGCGCTTCTTGTCAAGTATTACAAACAAGAATAATGCCATCTGCTAGTAAGAGCATTATTGTCTCATGAGTACTACCGATGCTGACGCCTTTGGCACCATTCTCTCTGAAGAATTGGACTATGTCAGATATAAACATGACGAAAAGAGTTGGATTAAGGCTTTCCCTTTGCAACAGCCCGACGTTATATATTTTTCTTCCGAGAGTTGTCCTTTGACTGTTATTTGAGTCGTATAGCATCTTCATAATCCTTATGACTTTACCTCCCAGTCCCAGTGAAAAGAGTTTTTCCCATATAAGTTGTTAAACATGGGATAATGTTTTCTGTGATGTGAACAAGCGTAAGGATGTTATAAATAATTACTTGTAAAGGTATTATAATAGTAATAAAAGAAGGTAAGCAAGACTAAATTTTCTACAGAATTGCAATGTAGCAGGGTGCAAATGCAATATCAATCTTGAACTGAACTGAATCATATGCGTTTTAGATTAGAGAATAAATGTAAATACAATACTTGAATTTGCAATAAAATTGGTTCTATACAAATTATTAATCCGACGCATAATAACTGAGATATTCTGAATTTTCGAACCCCCCCCCACTAGTCGGGCCTCAGATGACTAGCCTTACAACGTCAAAATTAAGTATTTAGGAGAATGAACAAAAAGTAAATTTTATATTATTTCGATCAACGCTGCAACTATTATCATGGCAATTTCTGGCATGTTTCAGGTAGACTCCAAGGTGTTTCAATGCAATTTGATTCGTAACGATTGGAAATAATTCTCCTTAATATTGAACATGATTCGTTCTCTTGAAAAGAATCTATTGTCACATCTAGTTTGTGGTCTCGTGTCTATGTACACAGGTTGAAGCGGATTCTAATTGTTCTTGATATTAAAAGGAAATAAAAATAAATATAAGACATATCAGTGCTTTATTAAAATAAAATAAGAAATGAATCATGTGTTTTATAGTTGATTGATACATTTAAAACACGTAAATTTCATGATTTGCTAACATATCTAATGCAACATTTAAATAAATGAGAGCATCTTTTTTCATACCGTTAGAATTATTATAAATATTTAAGTCATGCAAAGATCATTATTTCAATTGCATATCAACACGACATATCCAATATTAACAGTGATATCAGCAAAGCAAATATATACAGCATGCGTATTAAGTTGAAATGGGGTATTTATTTAAACATTCTGTCCATTCCAGCTCTTGGTTCCAGAGAAATTGTCCATGGTATATCCAAATGGGTAAATATGAAGTGACGATACTTCATATCTTTTGGTTTATGTGATGAAGAAATCTTGAACGTCCTTATGATGTCCGAAAGAATAACTTTGACACAGTTTATGGAAAAATGGTAACCTGAAAAGAAGAAATCATTTTTAATTAAAAATACTTAAAGCTATAAAAGGTCTTAAACAAGGTTTGAGGAAAAATTGTAAGAGGTATTCAGCGTAAGAGGTATTAATAAACGTTGTGAATTTTACATATAGTTATTCAGTTTTTAATATTTCACGAATTACCCTATAGTTTGGACATATCAGTTTTCTTTTATGTTAATCGGTAGCCAATTTAAAGGGACATAAAGAAATTGAAATATAACTATTATTATGAGTCAGATCGAGAATGTTATATAAATGGAAAATGTGCTTATTTTACTCAGCACCAGCGTATAGGGTATTCTTCTTTTGATCAACTGTATTTTAGAATTATTGATTATTAATGGTTTATTATCGACAGATAAATAAAATCATTGAAGGTTATAGTTTGCATTTTATGTCGGATTGATACTTTTCAATTCTTTTTAATATAAAATAAGAAATATATTTAATTCAGTTGTTAATTATTTACATTAAATATAGCCACTTTTTCAATCGGTTGGTTCAATGCGTTTATTATAAAAATAAATGTTTAATACAACTGCAGTAGTATTTGCATTTAAATTATTTATTAACGTCCACTTTTTGCAACTAAGGCTAATTGGGACGGGTTATCTACAGGTTACCACCCTTTTCTAACTATGGTGGGACAAAGGATTTTATTTAATAAAGTCCGTCACTATATAAGTTCCTATTGGCCAGGTGGATATCGAACTCACCACTCTAGGTTTACCACCAAAGATTAAAGTCAGCGCTTTAACTCCCATGGCTAGGCCTGAGCCCCTCAGTAGTATTAGTAATAGTTAGTATACGGAACTTGTTGTTATTAAATCTTTTGTTTAAGTGTAATTACTAAGTCGATTTAAATACTTATAGATGGTATTTAAATTTTTTATATGATATTTGGTTAAGGTCTGTTTTCATTAAAAGTCATGAACTGTTAAGGAACGAGGCCTTTTTGTCAACTCTAACCTCAGACATGAATAAGAACTTATTTCTGGAACTTTATCAAATTAGTGGTTTTGCAGAAGAAACATATGAGCAATTTTTCTTTCTTAAACGTGTAACAGCGCTTGACTCTTCTAAATTAATGGAAGTTTTATTTTATAATAATCACATTGAAATAGAATTAGTGATATATATAAGACATTAATAACCTGGACAACCACGTGGTCCCAAAGAAAATGAAAGGTTTGCACATTTATGCCGCTTTTCCACTTCTTCAGGTAGAAAATGATCGGGGTCAAACTGAATTCCATTCTTCCAATATTTGCGGTCCTTTCTGAGACCGCCCCAGAAAAATATAACTGTTGTATTCTTGGGAATAACCATCCCACCTGAGGGAGAGAAAAAAACCACATTAGTTACCTATTTGTTCTTCATGTTTCACGATTCTTCAGGTCTCTCTCCAAGTACTAAATGTGATATAATTTATTAACTCGAGAAATACTTAAGATATAAAACTAATATACTTGTTTTAATGCACCCGGTGCTTCTTCTAGCAATTGCTGATGGTGTTACTAAGCGCAGTGTTTCTTTCACTATTCTGAAAATGAAAAATAGCAGGCATCATTACGTCACATAAAAACTTTTAATATTGACTTAATAAAATATTGGCCTGCATTTTTTTGTTCAAAACGTCTTTCTCAAAGGTGTTGCGTAAACTAAGTAAATTTCCTACTTCCTACAATGCAGTGAAGTTTTCCCACATTCTCGCAATCTATGTTAAAAGAGTTGACATTTTGACTAGATAGGCTATGATATGTTTATTCAACCATTTGCGAATGAGTGGAAGTAGGGGGAGAACCGACTACTGGGAACTAAAAACAATACTAGAGTTATTACCAAAATAGAATGTGCTGTGTCACATTACATCGCACATGTATTATTTATTGGTACTTAAACTTTGGATAAAAGGTTCGAGATATACTGGCATATTATTTTTTATGTGAGATAATTAGTAGAGAGGGTTTACTGAATGCTGAATGCTAAAAAATAAAAATAATTTCATTAATTTTCAAGCTAGTGGACAATGTATAGATCAGAAAATATTTAGAATAGTATAATTTCCCAATTCTTCAAATTCCACTTGTCCTCGACCGATTTCGGCCATTAAATCATTTGATCTTTGTGCATGCGTGTGTGTGAGACCTTGTCCTAAGTCTTTCTTAAGTCTAGTTCCTTTTATATTAATTAGAGTGATTTGTCTTAAGCGGCATTAAAAAGAACTAAAAGACGTAGCAAATATTATACAGATTTATAGTCAACTCGTTTACTGAACCAGATTTATATATTGATGTTATAAATGAACCTGAATTTGTAAGAATTTGACATCGATATCATTTCGGCATATGAAGAATAGACTGGTACCGAAATGAGTCAGAATGATTTCCTCGGTCAGTGTATCATTCGTCTCGGAATATTTTTTTAACTAGAGAAGGGAAATGCCAACTTACGTCTTACGATAGAGTATGAATGTTGTCAGTAACCAAGCATTCTGGTAAACTACATAACTAGTTGATTAATTACAGGTGAAAATACCTTCCCAGAAACTCCATGCGGCTTAAGTCTTTGAGGTTGGGAGATTCAATGGAGTTGCCCAAGACTCGATCCTGTTCTTCCCATGCTTTCCTTTGGATCTCAGGATTTGCAGCGATGTAAAGCAAAGCAGAAGTCACAACCAATGAGATAGCGAAGGTGCCCTGTGAAATGTAGAACGGACTCTTTACTAGAATAAAGCATACAGTTAGTAATTGCACAAGAAAAAAAAAATCGGTGTAAAAGGTAAGACTCCAAACTCTGTGTCAACAATGGCGTCATGAAGAGCTCAGTATTGAAGAGAGGCGCGAAGAGAGCATTTAATATTTCAAGTGGTACATCAGAAGCTGGGACAGCAAACTGTAAAGAAATGGAATCACTGGTTTGTGGATAAATTGAAAGTAAACACCACCATTAACTATCACCTATAGTTCACCGCCACTTGGACTTTAAGGAGTCTTCCCGCTGGGAATGGACAGCTGAGCCACGTAATTAATTAGTGTAGGAGTGTAATAAATTTACAAAATAAATGATCAAATGGAAGTATAGTTATTATGGAAATAGCAATTATTGGAATGCAACTGAACAGAAGCTGTACATGGCAATTGCCAGCCAGCTATTTCATTAGTTCATGGTAGAAACCAAATATTTTTAATATTGTTCCGAAAACTACGTATATGAAAAATTAAACAGAGATAATCTCATATTTCAGAATTACGAAGTAGATGAAAGGAACCGATCGATGGTCTAGCCCATATAATAAGAAGAACAGTGAAGCTATCAGTGCATACTGGGAGTAGTAGTTAAGAATAATGAGCCAAGCGTGTAGTACATTGTTAAATAAATTGTACAGTAATAAGCTCTGAAGATTGTGTGTATTTAATTTTGCAATCCAAAAGAACTGTAATAAGCAACTTTTATTATTCTTATAATAAACTTAACAATATTAAGGACATATTTCGTTGCTAAACGAGCAATAAGGACGTGCTCTATAAAAGCAAACACCCGAGCATCTTCCCCGTCCACATTATCCAGTTCACCATTATTATGATTAATTGGACTAGTATTGCAAAGATTGGTGGACTTAGAGGAATGATAATACTAACCTCCATCGATAATTCTGCTATTGGCTTAAGCATTTTCTCAGCTGGCACACCTTTGCGAATCTCCTCTTCCAGCAATCTGCTCATCATTGGCAGATTATCTATAGCCCCATGAACTTAATTAGGATTTAATGTAATAATAATAGTAAGTTCATATCTGTATTTATAGGAGTGAGAATAGTTATTTATTATACAAGTGACGAAAGTAGATCATTTTACAACTCGAGTGAAACGTTTACCCACACGAGCGAAGCGAGTGTGGTAATTTCATGATAGTTGTAAATTCTACTTTCGTCACGAGTGTAATATTAAATTTTTTCTGTAATCGTGTAATACATGATCAGATCTAACCAGAATATGAACAAAATTAGGATGTTGTGAAAATTATGGTATGTTGTTGGTAGGTTATAAGCATGGTTGTGAAAGGTTATAAGCATAGTTATAAAACAACTAGTGATGATTGTGAAGTAGAGCAGTTATAAACAAGTGCAGGTTATAAACAAGGAAGGTAATTATTATTATATTTAAATTTTAAAATATATTGATTATTTCCACCAATAATTCATTCACATTTCAATTTATTTTGTTAAAATAAATTCTTACAATGTTAAGAAACATTTAAAAGCATTTAATTTCCAACTTCAAATTATTTTTTAATTTATACTTATTACTAATTAGGAAGGCAATTCACTTTCTTCACTTGTGAAGAAAGTGATTACTTTCTTCACTCTATTGCAAAATGTTTCACTTTCTTCACTCATTTCAGTTTTGTAATGTTACCATTATTCAACGATTACAGAAAAAATATTTTATTGACAAAAGAAATTGTGAATCCACAACGATGTTGAGTTCTTGCAGACTCAGCGACCAATCTTCAGGAATTAGATTTAAAAAAAAATGAGAAAATTTAAACAGCAATGTTTATAATAAACAAATGCAAGGAACTAATGCATCAAGAGACACGATAAAATAAGTAAAGTATTATTTAAAAATTAAAATATTTATTATATAATTATAATTATTATAATAAATCAAATAAATAATAAAATTAAGCCATAAAAATTTAGAAATATAAGTCGTTGTTAATGATGTCTAACGAGTCGAGAATGATCAATTCCGAATTGATCGTGTAGGAAATTAATTAAAAAAAAAAAACCACTGGCGCTCAGGATAACTACTGTTTAAAGTGTTAAAAGTTCAATGAAAACCATAGTTTGTATTTAAGTTTCAAATAAAGTGGTTCATAAGATGACAGCTTATTGCTAATACGACATGAGTAGGAGTTTACTCAGGGCTGAAAAATAATAAATCGGTTAATATTAGGTTAATAATAGGTGCTTAAATTTGCAAATGGGTTGGCTCTATACAGTGTTTAGATCCGACTTGTAGTAACAGATATTTTGAATATCCGAAATTCCCCGCCCCTAAACCCAATACGCTTTTGTTGTTTCACATAATACGCTTTTATTTGAAGCGTTTGGTAACGATAAGACTAAATTGCGACCGCTAGAGTGGCGTCAGGCAAATATATGTATATTTAACGGACCTCATTTCTCCATCTAGTTCGGATTGATGGACATTTGGGTAAATATATCGAAAATCGCGTCATGAGAACTACCTCAATAGCTGATTTTCCTTAAGGGAAATCTGCTAAAAATGTAATTAAGAAAATAGCTCGTAATTCTCCCCCTTAAATTGTCGATATACTCTTTCGTATAGTATATCGCAATTAACTGAAACAAAAATGTTTAACCATTTACAATTAATAGCTATTTAAAATCAATTTTTTTTTCAATTGTAGGGGTAAAAATCGGTAATAAATCATTCCATTCTTACACTGTTCGAATAACGAATTCAATTTTTATTTGAAAAAGTGATTTCGTTATTCGAAATACATTATACACAAAAGTTCAAATTTCGTTCTATTACAATGATATTTTAAAATAACCTATATATTTTGAGATATTACTTACCCTTATCTGATTTCGGGTCGTTGTAATTTTTTATTACGTCTTTGGCAATCTGAAAAAAATGAATAGTTTTCACTGTAAAAAAGGATCTCAGAATCACGTTTTGCGTGGTTGTTTGTATTCATTTGTTACATACAGGATTGATTATATTGTACTATGAACCTATCTTGGCACAACCTTTATAAAAAGTACTATCAACATTTTTTTAAATTTTAATATTACATTAAAAGTAATTTAATAAAATTTAAAACATAACCATATTTCAGTACATTTATATTATCTCCCAAGCTGTAGACTTAGAACGAGTTTTGTACTAAATAACAGTTCAATAAAACACTCATTTTCGATTTCATGCTGTTATCACTGTGCCAACTACCAATGTCACCTAATAATGAAATTGTAGGTGCTATATTCTTACCTGTAAGTTAATTGAATAGAGGTGTTTCCGCTTCCTTAAGGTTCTATCACTGACTTTATATAATCCTCCATAAACCAATGTCTTGCAAAATTCATCCATTAGGCTAAAAATAAGCAATTAATTAAAAAATATACAATTAATCATTAAAGAGACATTCATTAATTGGTTTATTTATCAAGAATATCTCGTGTCTATCTGGGAACCAGACCGACTCCTCAAAAATCACTCATGAAACCATGAACTACAACACAAAATTCCATAGGCGATGACGTGACAGAGTGCTATACCAATAATGATGCCATCTGAACATTGTAATTTCATAGCTCTATTTCTTTCTTTCTTAATAACTTCTAACTTAGATCGTAAACTTTTTAAAGTTGATGTAGTTTAAGGTGAAAATCTAATTGGCAGGGGGGGGGAGGATAAAGATGTTGAAAACGCTAAAATAGAAGTAACTCAGCTCATAGTTATCTTGAAGAAAAATGTTAACTATTACGATTGAAGTAAATTACATTACTAAATAGTTCGGTTATACAGCGTTGTTCACTACTATCTCGCTACTAATAACTAAGATATTGCTGTTTGTACTTTTTCCTTCCCAATACTACAGGCTTTAAAATTTTCTCTCGCAAACATTCTTCAATAGCAAGTGACATCCATATAAACAGATAGCAGACTGTACTACAGAAACTTTTAAAAAAATGTAATCTATACTACATGAAAATAGAGTTACTCTGGCAAAACTCCATTATCTCTTTCGCTGGGAAAAAGGTCATAGCTTGTTGTATGTTAACGAATTAACTGATGAACAAAAGCAGCAACGAGGAATTTACAATAGTTATTCAAAAATATCCATAACTCGCCTGAACGTGGAAACTCGAATAAAGTATTTGCTAAAAAGTCGAAGAATTGCATCGTTTTTAGGCGAATTCAAAGAAAGGAACACGTTAAAACATTTCAAAGAGGAACTAAAACCCAACTTACTAAACAAATACATGATGAAGGATTTTCACAAGACACAACTACTTACTGGTCATGAGCGTTTAAATTCGTATTTATAGGGATTCGAACTAAGAGACAGAACTACTTGAAACACGTCATCATCTCAGAAAAAGCATAACACCACTAGCTATATGACTGTCAACTTATTACAGGGACTCGGAACCAACTAATAAATGAAATAATAATACGGATCAGACGCCAACAACAGGAGTAGAATTATTCTATAAAAATAATTACGGCTATTTGGAAATTTCAATACGAAATAGACTTGTGAATTGGCAGGAGCCTATCACATATCAGTATATAAATTGGGATTATTAAAGCTGACCGGAGGTGAACTGACCACTGACTCGACAGCTACTCATTCCAGGCTGACCTTGCTTAACGGGGGATGTACGCGAAGTTGAGCACTCTCTTTGACATTAATCATGAATCGCGGGCAGGTAAACATCTCCACCAGTTCTACCCCAAAACAAGTAAAATATACATTATTTAAATTGTTTGTGTTTACTAGAATAACACTGACGATGGAAGAAACGCTTGGCGAGTGAAAGAAAGAGGACTCTAATTAGTTCTTCAAGTTCCTATAGCTCAAAAAGAGATGACTCAGTAAACTTTCGTTTCGGCAAATATTATTTTCATTAGCGGTAAACGAGGTCATTCTTTAATATTAACCTACGAATTTCGGACACCTGTTATCTGTTATTCGAAAATCTATGGGCATGGGACAAAACAAAAGGGAAAGTGTGATGCCATCCAATTCTAATAATAATAATAATAGGTTATTTCTGCTTATAACGGATAATTGATAATTTGTTAAGTATATTGTACATTTATATTTCTGCCCTTTATGTAAGAGTTGTACCTCCTTGTCGACAGGTTGCAGTATGTTGAAGTGAGTCGCTATATGTTGTGCAGTTCGGCCTCATGTTAGAATGTTCAGTTAATAATTACAATTAATTAAAGTCTTTATCAGAGTGTTTTCCTTTCACCTTAACATGGTAGCTGGTCGTGGTTATACAGTGTTTGTTTAATGTTCAGTTTTACGAAGAAAAACACCGAAAATGTCGCTTGTTAAAAGTTTTGATATGGTTATACCCGTGTTTGATGGCCAAGACTATCTAATGGGAAAATAAGGATTTTAAAATGTTTGCAATATAAGAAGTGTAACGAAGTGGTCGAAAGAGAAAAGGAGGACTCTGATAAAGCATCGGAATGGGAAGAAAAGGACTTAATGGCGACTAACCTTATCTACAGTGTCATTACTAATAAACAACTTGAATATGTAAGTGGATTAGACTCAGCTTTTAAAATTATTGCCAAATTTGATGAAATGCATCAAAAAAAGTCTACTGCTCTGCAAATTATATGTAGAAACAATCTGGAAAACGTAAAATTGAAAAACTTCTCTGATGTATCATTATTTTTTGATGAATTTGAGAAATCTGTTAATGAATAAAAGCAAGCAGGGGCACCTGCAAGTGAAACAGAAAAGTTAAATTATATGCTTAAAGCTTTACCATCAAATTACAGTCATATTGGAGATTTGATAGATGTTCTACCAGAGAAAGAGAGAACAGTGGATTATTTGAAGAGCAAGATTAAGCTAAAGTCAATTGAAGAAATAAGTCGAAGTAAGGAAATGTCGAATGACAAGTCTAATGTTTTTAAGGCAGAATCAAGCGAAACTCAAAATAGATCCAAAGTCTGTTTCAGTGTGGGAAGCCTGGACATTTGATAAAGAATTGTTGGTCTGGTGCTAGTCGTGGACAAAATAACTTTAATTATCGTAGCTTTTCAAACTACCGTGGTCGTGGTACTAATCATTTTCGAGGAACTGGAAATGTTCATAATAAGCCTGCAGATAGGTCGGGAAGCAGTTTTTATACTACTATTACTAATAATAGCTCCTCTTATTGTGCAAATACTTCAGCAATTAGTGGTCAAATTAATTGGCTTCTAGACAGTGGATGTACCGACCATATTATTACTACTGATGAATATTTTGATCGGTGCATTACCCTTGAGGACCCAATTAAAGTCAAAATTGGAGATGGAAGAATTTTAGAAGCTTCAAAAGTTGGTAATATTACTCTTTTATTTCCCGTTTATGAAAGTAATTCTATAGTCACTTTAAAAAATGATTTTTATGTAAAGGAAATGAAAGCAAATTTACTAAGTTATTCAAAGATTACGGACAGTTATTCTATTATTACTAGAGGATACATGGCTAAAATTTATGATTCAAATAGAAGACTAGTTGCTGTTGCCAAGGAAGAAGATAGACTGTATAAAGTTTCTATTAAAATTGCAAAGGCTCAGATAAGTGTAAATGTTATCAATAATAGTCAAGAGACAATAACGTTAAAGGAAAACCTTCATCGAACCCTTGGGCATATTAATTTTAAACAGTTCGATATAATGTGTCGAAATGAAATCCTTGACGGTTTACCTAAAGAAATAGAACCCATTTTTATGAAGTGTGCTATTTGAATAGAAAATAAAATGCACAATCTACCGTTTAATAATAATAGAAGAAGAGCAGAGCAAATACTAGAAATAGTCGACACCGATTTGAATGTGCCTCACTCAACTCCTGGTTTTAGTGGTGAGAAATATCTTTTTAACTTTTATTGACGACTATAGCAAATTAGTTAAAGATTTCTGTATTAAGTCCAAAGTTGATGTACGAGAATATGAATGTTTCGTGCAGTTTGTAAATGAAATTCAAAACTTGACTGGAAAAATGATAAAAGAATTGAGATGTGATAACGGAAAAGAATTCATAAATAATAGTATCTATCAATTTGCAAGAGAAAAAGGGATTATTATAAAACCATGCTCTCCTTATGTTCATCAATTAAATGGAACTGCTGAAAGGTATAATCGATCCCTGATGGACATGGCAAGGTGTTTATTGACCGAGGCGAAGGTCACTAGAAGTTTTTGGCCCGAAGCAATCAAAGCTGCTGCTTACTTAAAGAATAGGACATTGACTAATACTTATGAGAAAAAGACACCATATGAAATATTCTTCAAAAGGAAGCCTTCAGCGAACAACCTAAGAATGTACGGAAGTAAAGTCTATGTCAGAATTCCTGAAGAAAATAGAAAGTCTAAATGGGAAAAGAAAGCTGAATTAGGAATATTACTTGGATATACAGAAGTTGGATACAGAGTTTTGATAAACAATCGAGTGATCATCGCTAGGCATGTTGATATTATTGAAGAAGATGTTAAAATTGTTGGTATGAAAGATGAAGAAAACAAGGATGAACAAAATAAAGACAATGCCAGAGAGCCAGAAGAAAACAAGAGTGTGCCGAATGAAAACGAATTTCAACATGAGTTAAACTGTGAAAATGAAGAAGACATGAAAAAGACAATCACATGATCTAAAAGAATAATTAAACCTCCAAACCGCTTTGATGAAGAGTTTGGATATTATTGCATATCTGCTAATTTTTGCAATGCTTTGGCACCAAGTACCTTTGAGGAGGCGATGAACTCTGAAGATGCTGAAATGTGGAAGGTGGCGATGGACAAGGAAATGAGCAGCCTTGCTGAAAACGACACATGGTTGATAGTTGATCGACCTCAAGAAAAGAAAGTGTTAGGTGTTAAGTGGGTGTTCAGAAAGAAGTGTAGTGATGTGTATAAAGCAAGAATTGTAGTGAAAGGTTTCCAGCAAAATGTAGATACATATTCCCCAGTGGCAAGAATGCAAACCTTAAAATTATTGTTATCTTATTGTTGCCAAAATAGTTTGTACATAAATCAGATGGATGTATGTACAGCCTTCTTAAATGGTAAAATCTTATCTGAAGTTTATGTTAAACAACCTTTCGGTTATCAGGATGGTTCAGATAAGGTATATAAATTAAAAAAGGCCCTTTATGGTATAAAAGAAAGTCCTCGATCTTGGTATGAGTGTTTTAATAATTTTATAGAAACTCTTGGTTTTCGTAGATGTAAATATGACTATTGTTTGTATGTAAAGATTGAAAATAGTTTACCTGTTTATATTTTATTATTTGTAGATGACCTTTTAATTTGCTCAAAAGATAAGGATGTTATTAATAAAATAAAAAATAAATTGTCATTCATGTTTAAAATGAAAAATATGGGAAATGTAACAATTACCTTTTATTCATGATTCGATTACGCCCAACTCTGTTTCAAATATGTGGAAATTATGAATGTGAGAAAGCAGGCAAAAAAATGCTAAGAGTTAATAATCAAAAAATTACTTACCTGTAAAATTCACGAGATATTTCAAACTGCTCATTATTCAGAAAGTCATAATGAACCCCAACAAACGTTTCTGAAATATTTAACACTCAGTAACTTACAAAAGAACGTTATCAGTTTTAAAACAACATTGATGTGTGTGTGTGTGTGTGTGTTTGTGTGTTTGTGTGTGTGTGTGTGTGTGTGTGTGTGTGTGTGTGTGTGTGTGCTACAAAACTATCCAACATCAATAGTGCAAGTGTTACCGTTCCAACACCAGTTCAGCTTTTGAAAACATTTTACAAATCTCCATCGACCATACCTGTGAGATGACGAAAATGACACCAAATGGCGTATACTAATGATGTGTTGAATTGTCGGATCTTGGCTTCTCTGTAAGACTGTGCGATCAGTGCATGATCATGGTCATCAAAAATGTTTAGAAAACTACATGAGAACTTCAAGACGGACCAATGAGACTGGCAGTGCAGTCTAATTGGATGTGTTGAAGTTTTTTACTAGTTATTTGTTAGTTCCTAGGAGGGATAGTTCAGGAGATTGACAGTGTGGTAGGATATAAAAAAGATGGCAGGAACCAAATGCTTCTATGCTCTGTAAAAGGCTCTCAACTTTTCAGAATGAAGATAAAAGTGCAAATGTTGAAAACGGTCATTGGGCCAACATTAGAGTAGTAAACACTTGGCTTTTAGCAAAATAAAATGATATAGATTTGGTCTGGGATAGAAGAGCTCACTGTAAGCTAATCAGTATTGAAATATATCAAATAACATATTTACAAACTATTATATTTCGAAAAAGGGACCTGTTTTCAGTCCCTTTGGATCTCCTTACTCCAAGAGAGTTTAAGGAATTTTCATAAGGATATAAGAATTTAGTATAGTGAATGACTTCTATGTGGAAGGGTCTCTAACAGTACATAACAAAACATTTCGTAAATTTAATTCTAAACTGATAATTGTATACATACATATTTCGTATGACCCATGCTAAGTGAAATATTTTGAATTTTCTGCTTTATTTCCATTAGTGAGCTCTCAGGGCAAAATAAGACAGTTACAAAAAAAAAATGTCTGTTTTTAGTCTTACCGCCGCTTCCTGGACATCTTATTTGTCACCTTATTCACACTAATCCTTTATCTACAGCTCAATATAGAGTTATACCACGTACAGGATTATGCCCCAATTGAGAACATTAACAATTCCGGTCATAATTTTTAATATTTTATTAAAAAACATATTAGTTCATTATTAGATTTGTTGTTTTCAATTTCACACTGTTTGTTACACTTACCAGCAGTAATATCAGCAGCCATCAAAAAAATGCGATGCTGCAGGTCAAATTCTCCTTCCATGGTAGCGAATTTCTTAATGAGTTCCCTACTCCTCCTTTGGAAAACACCATGGAAACATTCCAACTGTTTCATGCCCATTTGGGAAGCCACTGCCTTTCTAGATTCTTTCCAATAAGCGTCTGGCTCTGAAATCATTGTAATAACGCTTATAAACTCGCATTATAGTGTACATTTTCTTTTTTCTTCATTAACATCATTTATACTTTATTTTTATATATTTTGCACATTTTGAAGCAAAAAAATTAATTGCCGTTTACAGAATATTGTTTTGAAGTTGTTGAATGTTGGGCTCGATTTCCAAACAAATTGCTAACTGATTATTTCCACTATTAACAGGTTTCCCTTAAAGGAAATCAGCTATTGAGATCGTAGCCATATCTTTTTTTTTAGTTATCTATTTTCTATCTTTAGTATTAACCGAAATATTTGTATATTTCAGTTTTTAGGCTTCCGTAAACCCCCAATCTGTCTAGGCTGAAGGTCAGATAATAAAAACAATTATCATTAAATGAGAAAAACTGATTTGTTCTCATTACTAATTAAACCTTGCTAGAACTGGAACAACCCAAAAAGAATGCTTCTTTGATATATTTTGCTTTTTATTATTTTGTATTATTATTGTACACATATGTAATGTTACATATGTTTTATTTTATTTCTTTTTTTTTATTTAATTAATTTATTGTTTTATAATGTTTACAATTATTATATCAGAAATATTATAATGTAATGCTGAAATGTGTGTAGTATCCAATGGATGGAGTACACAACATTTAAATAAATTCCCACGTTAGAGGGATACTCGGCGTGGAAAACAGGATATATTTTGCTTAAACAATTCCTTTCAAAGCATGGTCGATATATCTGTGACCCTGTAAATTAACAGTTAACGTTCTAGGATTGAAAATAATTAATTGGTCGTTACCTTACTCATTGTTTAAGTACTTCATGTAACGAGTAACCAAGTTCATTAATGGCTGAAATCAGATCTATCTCATTGCAAATTCCGTTTCCTACAATTGTTCTATACATTTTTTTCTGTAATATTTAAGGAGATATTTGCATATTTCAGTAAACAGGCAAGAGCATAACGTGGTCGTAAATAAATAACAAATAGTAATTAGCCAAAACGAAGGGATTTTTTTTAGTTTTCAGCCTTCAGTGACCCCCTCTCCGACTCAGATTAGCGATATTATATCACCAAACATTTAATTTCGTAGTGTTATTTGTATTCGTAATTTTGCCATTGGACTAGGTGGAGGGGTGACCAGAGAGGGGGAAAACATAAATTCAAAATATCTCTGTTATTGTAAGTAGGTTTGAAAAACGCCATATAACATTTTATTGCACATACAATTACCTACACTTGTTGTACTATACATTTATTCTTTAACTCGAATACCAACCGAGTTTTATGTTTTTGTTTTTTTTTAATTTTCAGCCTTTCTTAATTGGTTCCCTTAAAGCATATGTGGGCAACCTTCGGCCGGATCAGGCCCGCGAGACATTTTGGAAACCTAATTAAACAAAAATATAACACTACTTACTCCAAATGAGGATGACAGTTAGAGATTTGTGCCTTTGGCAATACTTATAAATACAAACAGTTCTTTTCCATGATGAAAGTTAATAAATCATTTGGAAAATTCTTTTCTTCTTTCTATCAGTGGAGTTATTCCAAACATCCATGGATTAGTTTTCCAAATTCAAGCTCAAGTGTCTCATTGATTTCAGTGTTGCTATTTAACTTTCGTTGTTAGTAATAATTCCAAATTTTACGATTTAATTATAATGTTGTATCTATTTTTTTTTCATTTCATTTTGTTATTTTAATAAATTGTATTATAATTACATTGTCGTATAATTTCATATCTGATATATATCCTTAAAAATTATGAACTCTACTTTTGAAAGCGGGCCGCGAACGTATTTGCAAACTAATGTTTGGCCCGCAACTTTTTGGCAAGCAAACACCAGGATGATTTTAAGCTCCGAATATGAGTTTAATATATTAGTCTGTGGAAACCCCGAGTTGATCTGCTTTCGTATAATTTGGTTCATGTCCCGGTCTATTGTGACTTGCTATAAACGTCTAGGTTCATATCATGAGTTATGTCATCTCATCATAAATTATTAAGACAGATAAAAGTACACACCTATTCTTGAAAATGCTCCTTTGAATACCGCATGAAAAAGTCTATAATACATTGGTTCTTTGTCTTGCATTTGCGGGTGAAACAATATTTCCTGCAAAATGATAAAAATAAAAGCAATGTCTCTCATAATTCATGAACTTCTAAAATATAAAAAAAAATTATTAATGATAAGATTCAATAATAACATGTTATAGAGGTTTATCTTGATACTGTCCAAACTGAATGAGAAATCGGGTACTATTTATTGGATACTTAACTTCTTTTTTTTAATTTATAATATACTGCACATACCTTTCAAATATTAAAATGGAACTAATGCACCAAGAATAATATTACTATAATTTAAATATTACCACATTTCGACTAATTCAGTCACTCAATGACCCTCAAACATTGCTTCTAGCAGATTTCCTTTGAGAGAAATCATCTATTGAGGTTGGAACTCATTACGTGAATTTCAAAACATTCTTCAAATGTCCATCAAATGGTGAATGTGAGGGTCATTCAAAACTATCTGTTAACGCTCAAGCATTCGCATTGTTTGTTTAACCGTTTCTATACTCTATATTTAAACCTTTTTTGTTACTGAAGCTCTTTAACGGCTGAAAGTAGGAGGGAGTGGGGTTCTAAAAACTTCTATAGTACCAATGTTACTGATAATTTAACTACCTCCCGATAAATTGCGATTTCAAGTAGTGTGTTATTTGGTTCCGAATAGCTATAAAATGCTTAAATATAAAGTTTTAGCAGATTTCCCTTAGGGGAAATTCTGTTCAGCCGTTTATGCGTGAAAAGGTAACAAACAAACAAACAGACACGAAAGAAACAAAATGTAGTTATGGTGTCTATGACATGTGAAACGAAAAGTTATCGTGAAATTTCGCGAAAAAAATCAATGTACAGAGAGAGGTTACAATTTTGTATATACACTAGCTCAGATACCCGGCTTCGCTCGGGAATTCATTTGAGGCTGAATGGTGATGGTATATTTTTGGCAAGGCTTTACTTTGCACAATATTTTGACATTTACCCGTTCTAGTGTTTAGGGTTAATACCCGTTGTTGGCATTTGTTAATAATAAAATTATTTTTTTATGTAAGACTTCACTGTCCTGCATATAGTCATATTTCCCGTCTCCTGTGCATTATGCATAGATTTGAATTATTAAGGAGAAAATATTGACATACATTTGAATTAATTTTTTCAGGTGAGGTACCTGGTAGTTCATATTGAAAAGAAGTGTTGAGCAAATTTCTCTAAATAACAAAATAAACAACATTTGTTATGTGCATATTTGCTGAAACCCCAATAGGAAATCATTATTATTAATTTCAGGCCTCCCTTATAACCCCTACTCCTGCCCGTCCCTAGAAATGTTAGTATGGCTTATTATAAGGAAGGCGTTAGTGCTAATACACATACTGAGTGTTCTATTTAGTTCGGTTGAATCTTTTGTGCCAAATAAAATTGTTGTCTCCCGCTATAATTTTTAGCGTATAACGCCTTTATACTTCGGTATACGATGAGTGTATATAAAAAAAAGTTTCTCTAAATAACAAAATAAACAACTTTTGTTAGGTTCATATTTGCCAAAAATGCAATAGGAAACGAAATATCACTATTATTAATTTCAGGCCTTCCTTATAACCCCCACTCTTGCCCCTCCCTAGAAATGTTAGTATAGCTTATTATAATGAAGGCGTTAGTACTAATTCACATACCGAGCTTGGTTTGATTCGGTTGAGTCTTTAGTGCCAAATGAAATTGTGGACTCCCGCTTTAGTTTATATTGTATAACTCATTCGCTCTAGCGGTCGCAATTTTTGTTTGATCGTTACAAAACTCGATATTTAACTGTTTTATGTAAAAAGACAGATCAAGTTCGTTAATGGCTGAAATCGGAGTAGAGGGAGGGTGGGTTTAGAGGGGAGGATTTTTGAAAATTCAAAATATCTTCGTTATTATGCATCGGATAGAAAAATTGTGTAACACCAATCTTATTACAAATTAAATTTACTATAAATATTGTTATATACATTTATTCTCTATCTTGAATATTAACCGAGATATATGCATTTTTATGAAGTCTGTGGTCGGGTATGTTCTGATTAGGTCGGCCGTTTCCGTAAGTGCTCGGTTCAGGTGGAAGCTTGTTCCAACCTTACCTGTCGTTTCTAACCTTACCTTACCTTCGTTACTTTGTGAGATTTATGCAAATACGTTCTGTTCATCCGCCCCACCCCCCTTATTTAGTTCTTTGACTACTAAAATTTGAGTTATTAAAATATATATTATTCTTACAATTCAGAAGCCGTTTCAGTTCGGAATTTATTTTAATTAACTGAAAGATTTCTCATTACCGTTTGAATTTAATCACGGTGGTGATCACAACTTGGTGTTGTGTTACCAGTATACAAATTTCTCTATTGTAAAACTTCATATGGGAAATCTGCTTAGTTTACACAGCCCCTGCGTGACGGACTTTATTTAGTTTTCGATATTCAGTAAACCCCCACTCGCACACATTTCATATTAACAATAAACTGTTGTATTATGCAGTACTGTATTTGAAGCCTAAATATTGAATATTGTTCTCATTGGACTTTTACGTTTTGAGATAAATACAAATACGTGACGCACGTGGGAAAACTGATTAATTTCCGCAGCCCCTGCATGACGGACATTTTCATTTAGGCACCCGACATGGTGGCGCTCGTAGAGTAGCTCCTAAATGTCTTACTGATGGGGAGTAGAATTACTAGGGTTGGATTAATAGTGTTTTTAAGGGACTCGTTAAGATAAATAAGATGTCCACCCTCTAGTTTGATATTCCTAGATAGGCTCCACCTTCTGGATTTATTAGTTTACTAGTACGAATCGCATGTTCATGTATCCACTGTAAGAGGTATTAGAGTTACTTCTTCTTTATTAATCCTCTCATTGAGGCACTAAAGAGTAACTCTTTCGCCATTTATCAGTATTATACATTATTACTCCTTCTAAATTAAACCTCGGATGCAAAACTGTTACGAACTAACGTTTCCGACTACTCAGAGGCAAGAGCAAGCCCACATCGCCGATTTATAGAGAACACTGGTGATGAGGTGGGGCCGCGAAAGGAATAAAAAGTTGAAACCTAGTGGAACTTCTAACTTCTCCATCAAATAATATAATCATTATTCATTCAGTTAACATTGAATTATAATGTTAAGATACATTATTAATCAATAAAATCTTCACAAAGCTCATTAAATAATATAGTCATTGATTATGGTCAATTACCTCATTTTAGAGTATTTTTTATTGTTTAAGTGACAATATATAAAAATTATGAAGGTAAATTTTGTAAACAAAAAAATAAATAAAGGGCAAGTAGTCCTACATTACTTTACTCTATAGAACATCTTGTATTCCCTTTATATTTTCTCTTCTTTATTATTAATTTGTTTTAGTTTTTTTTTTGGTTTTGTTATTAATTATTTTCCCCAATATTGAAAATGTTTGATATCATGTATCTTATATACATCTAATTATATCTTGTATATTTTATTTTTTTAGCAGATTTCCCTTAAGGGAAATCAGCTATTTAGGTCGTACTCATGACCTAAAAAGCGCGATTTTCGAAAAATTTCTTCAAATGTCCATCGATCCTACCCAGGAGATGACGAAATTGAGGTCCGTTCAAAATTATATATATATATATATATATATATATATATTTGTCTATTAACACTCAAGCGGTCGCAATTTTTGTTTAATCGTCACCAAACTCGGTATTTAATCGTTTTATGTAAAAAAGAAGATCGAGTTCGTTAACGGCTGAAATCGGACCAGTGGGAGGGGGGGTTTGGAGGGGATAATTTTCGAAAATTAGAAATATCTCCGTTACTATACGTCGGATCGAAAAATTGTATAGAATCACTCTTATTACAAATATTAAATTTACTATAAATATTGTTATATACATTTATTCTCTATCTTGAATATTAACCGAGATATTTACATTTTTCAGTTTTCAGCCATCAGCAAACCGCCACTTCTACTCATGCTACATAAACAATACTCTGCTACATAATAAATCACATTATTCGAAGTTTAAATACCAAAAATTGTATTCAAGAGACCTTTATTATACGAGAAACATGCAAATATGTCCCGGTGACCCCCCCCCCGTCTTAAGGTTTTGGACTACTAAAATTTGATTGATTGAGATAACAATTATTCTGACTCATTATTTACAGTACTAGGTATAGTAAATAGTTCTCAATAAAATTAATATGTTATATTCTGATATATTACAGAAATTGTTATTCTTTCCGGTGTGAAGAGGCAGACCCGTTTGTTTACATTTCTAACCTAACGCTTCCTGTCGGCAGGTTATTGAAACTGGATGAAACATTTCTTATTTCCGTTAGTATTTATTCACGGTGGTGTTGTGTTACCAGTATGTAGATTTATCTATTGCTAAACTTCACGAGGGAAATCTGCTTAGTTTACGCAGCCCCTGCGTGACGGACTTTTATATTTACTTATTGCTAAATGATGCTAAATGAATTTTACATTTATATGGCAGTTTTATACAAATCAACTAAGTTGTATTTTATTTAATTAAGTGTTAACTGCCGTTACTCATCCCAGCAAGTTTTATTTTGTCTTTCCAATCTAATTATTTATATATTTATTATATAGAGCTCCGCAACTATGGAGACTTGGTTATTTATTCTTAAAGATTGGGAAAGAAACCAAAACAAGTAAACAAAGTAATAAACAAGTAAACAAAAAAAGAAATACTCAAAATAATATAGTGAAAGAAACTTAGGGAACAGAACAAAAAACACTAAAAGAAACAAGAACACAACTTAGAAATAAAAGAGGGTGGTAAATAAATAAGTGAAAAGAAAATTTAGTGTCTTAGAAACAACGACAATTTATTAAAACATTCATATTTAAAAACACACACACACTAAACATTTTAAAATATCTAATTAAATATAAATTATAAATCTATTTATTGATGATAAATCTCTACTTAGATAGCGAAACAGCAGAGTAAACGAATAGGTCTATTCGCAGGTTATTGCTATCAAGTTTACAATGATTGCAGCTCTGATTAAATTCTCAATTTATCTCATGGTGTGAGTTACTAAAACTCACTTAGTAAACATTACTAAAATGTTGCACATTATACAGACCAAAACTTTTGTAAAGAAATATTTTACTCACCTTCATGAGAATCGGATCCTTTGTGCTCAAAGTTACAAACGGTCCAATATGGATAGCGACCGTGTCACCATACTTCTCATGAGTTTCTTCCATTATTTCTATTGCAGCTGAAAACATTATTAAAGTTATGCCTACTATACAATTTAAATGCTCCAAATTGTCTTTAAAATTTGTAATGAGTTCTAATATTTAATAATAAAGTAACATATGTGTATATATATATATATATATATATATATATATATATATATACTAGCTCAGATACCCGGCTTCGCTCGGGAATTCATTTGAGGCTGAATGGTGATGGTATATTTTTGGCAAGGCTTTACTTTGCACAATATTTTGACATTTACCCGTTCCAGTGTTTAGGGTTAACGCCCAACAACAAACAACTAAACAAACAAACAAACAAACAAACAAACAGACACGAAAGAAACAAAATGCAGTTATGGTGCCTATGACATGTGAAACGAAAAGTTATCGTGAAATTTCGCGAAAAAAATCAATGTACAGACAGAGGTTACAATTTTATATATATACTAGCTCAGATACCCGGCTACGCCCGGGAATTCATTTGAGGATGAATGGTGATGGTACTTTTTAGCAGGTTTTACATTGCACAATATTTTGACATTTACCCGTCCCAGTGTTCAGGATTGATACCCATCGTTGCCGGTGATTTGCTAATAATAGAATTATTTGTTCGATAATTCTTCACAGTCTTCGTTATTTTTATATTTCCCGTTTCTTATACATGTAAATATGGTGAATTTTTATTTCAGGCCTCCCTTATAACTCCCCTCCCGTTCGAACCTAAATATTTTAATATAACTTATAATCATGGAAGAATTAATGCTAATTGACATACCGAGTTTTGTTAAGTTCGGTTCAGCCGTTAGTGCCCACTAAAGTTTTAACGTATAACTCATTTATACTTCCGTATAAGGCAAAAGTGCATATAACAAAAGTTTCTCTAAATAGTAAAATAAACAACTTTGGTTAAGTGCATATTTGCCGTAAATGCAATAGGAAACGAAATATCACTATTATCAATTTCAGGCCTCCCTTATAACCCCCACTCCTGCACGTCCCTAGAAATGTTAGTATGGCTTATTATAAGGAAGGCGTTAGTGCTAATTCACATACCGAGTTTGGTTTAGTTCGGTTGAGTCTTTTGTCCCAAATAAAATTGTGGACTCCCGCTATAGCTTTTAGCATATAACTCATTTATACTTCCGTATACGGCAAAAGTGCATATAACAAAAGTTACTCTAAATTACAAAATAAACAACTTTTGTTATGTGCATATTTGCCGAAAAACCAATAGGAAACGAAATATCGCTATTTTTAATTTCAGGTCTCCCTTATAACCCCCACTCCTGTTCGTCTTAGAGAATATTAATATAGCCTAAAGTCTAAGTTGGGCTAGTAGTAATATACATACCAAGTTTCATAAAATTCGGTTCAGCCGTTTATGCGTGAAAAGGTAACAAACAAACAAACAAACAAACAAACAAACAAACAAACAAACATACACGAAAGAAACAAAATGCAGTTATGGTGTCTATGACATGTGAAACGAAAAGTTATCGTGAAATTTCGCGAAAAAAATCAATGTACAGACAGAGGTTACAATTTTATATATATATATATATATACTAGCTCAGATACCCGGCGATGCCCGGGAAATTATTGTTGACTGACTAATGATGGTATTTTGATAGTAAGACTTCAATGTGTACAATTACACTTCCCTCCACGACGTAATGATTTTCCGAAATAGCCAACCCTGAAGGGTAACTTTTGGGGATTAATAGAACAGAAATTTTAGTTTTGAAGGATAAATGAAAATGTGTTCCTAATTAATCCTTCTACACTTTATGACTCACCGTTTTTCAATAATTCAAACCATAATCATGGGTAGCATTTATTACAATTAAATATCATCCATAATGAACATATTTTCTTTCAAAAGCCTACCCGAGCTCAAATAGTTCAGGCAAAGTTTTATATGTAAGATTATATTTGTAATAGTGAATCTCACTGGAAATCACTTCCAGCAATGCCAGACGGGAAATAAGTAAACTCAATTAACTGGTAAGGCTGCCGTCATCTTCCGCTCCCGCATTAGACTTCTCGCTTTTCAGCCTCTTTTATAATCCCCACTCCCGTTTAGACCTAAAATTTTAAATATAGCTTATAATCATGGAAGATTTAATGCTAATTGACATACCGAGTTTTGCTAAGTTCGGTTCAATCGTTAGTGCCCAACAAAATTGTTGACTCCCGTTTTAGATTTTAGTGTATATCACGTTTATACTTCTCTATACGACAAAAGTGAATATAACAAAAGTTACTCTAAATAACGAAATAAACAACTTTTGTTATGTGCATATTTGCTGAAAAGGCAATAGGAAACGAAATATCGCTATTTTTTAGTCCAGGCCTTCCTTACAACCCCCACTCCTGCCCGTCCCTAGAAATGTTGGTATGGCTTGCTATAATGAAGGCGTTAGTCCTAATACACGTACCGAGTTTTATTTTGTTCGGTTGATTCTTTTGTGCCGAATAAAATTGTCGACTCCCGCTATAGTTTTTAGCGTATAACTCATTTATACTTCCGTATACGGCAAAAGTGTATTTAGCAAAAGTTACTTTAAATAACAAAATAAACAACTTTTGTTATGTGCATATTTGCTGAAAAAGCAATAGGAAACTAAATATCGCTATTTTTAATTTCTGGCCTCCCTTATTACCCCCACTCCTGACAGTCAAACAAAATATTAGTATTGCTTATTATAAGGACATCGGTAGTATTAATTCACATACCGAGTTTGGTTTAGTTCGGTTGAGTCTTTTGTGCCAAATAAAATTGTCGACTCCCGCTATAGTTTTTAGCGTATAACTCATTTATACTTCCGTTTACGGCAAAAGTACATATAACAAAAGTTACTCTAAATTACAAAATAAATAACTTTTGTCATGTGCATATTTGCTGAAAAATCAATAGGAAACGAAATATCGCTATTTTTAATTTCTGGCCTCCCTTATAACCCCCACTCCTGTTCGTCTTACAGAATATTAATATAGCCTAAAGTCTAAGTTGGGCTAGTAGTAATATACATACCAAGTTTCATAAAATTCGGTTCAGCCGTTTATGCGTGAAAAGGTAACAAACAAACAAACAAATAAACAAACAAACAAACAAACAAACAAACAAACAAACAAACAGACACGAAAGAAACAAAATGTAGTTATGGTGTCTATGACATGTGAAACGAAAAGTTATCGTGAAATTTCGCGAAAAAAATCAATGTACAGACAGAGGTTACAATTTTATATATATACTAGCTTAGATACCCGGCTTCGCTCGGGAATTCATTTGAGGCTGAATGGTGATGGTATATTTTTGGCAAGGCATTACATTGCACAATATTTTGACATTTACCCGTTCCAGAGTTTAGGGTTAATACCCGTTGTTGGCATTTGTTAATAATAAAATTATTTTTTTTATGTAAAACTTCACTGTCCTGCATATTGTCATATTTCCCGTCTCCTGTGCATTATGCATAGATTTGAATTATTAAGGAGAAAATATTGATATACATTTGAATTAATTTTTTCAGGTGAGGTACCTGGTAGTTCATATTGAAAAGAAGTGTTGAACAAATTTCTCTAAATAACAAAATAAACAACTTTTGATATGTGCATATTTGCCGAAAACCCAATAGGAAATCATTATTATTAATTTCATGCCTCCCTTATAACCACCACTCCTGCCCGTCCCTAGAAATGTTAGAATGGCTTATTATAAGGAAGGCGTTAGTGCTAATACACATAATGAGTGTTTTATTTAGTTCGGTTGAGTCTTTTGTGCCAAATAAAATTGTTGTCTCCCGCTATAATTTTTAGCGTATAACGTCTTAATATTTCGGTATACGATGATAGTGTATATAAAAAAAAAAGTTTCTCTAAATAACAAAATAAACAACTTTTGTTATGTGCATATTTGCCGAAAATGCAATAGGAAGCGAAATATCACTATTATAAATTTCAGGCGTTCCTTATAACCCCCACTCTTGCCCGTCCCTAGAAATGTTAGTATAGCTTATTATAATGAAGGCGTTAGTACTAATTCACATAACCAGTTTGGTTTAATTCGGTTGAGTTTTTAGTGCCAAATAAAATTGTGGACTCCCACTTTAGTTTATAGCGTATAACTCATTTATGCTTCCGTATACGGCAAAAGTGCATATTACAAAAGTTACTCTAAATAACAAAATAAACAACTTTTGTTATGTGCATATTTGCTGAAAAAGCAATAGGAAACGAAATATCGCTATTTTTAATTTCTGGTCTCCCTTATAACCCCCACTCCTGCCCGTCCCTAGAAATGTTAGTATGGCTTATTATAAGTAAATCGTTGGTATTAATTCACACAGCGAGTTTGTTTTAGTTCGGTTGAGTCTTTTATGCCAAATAAAATTGTGGACTCCCGCTATAGTGTTTAGCGTATAACTCATTTATACTTCCGTATACGGCAAAAGTGCATATAACAAAAGTTACTCTAAATTACAAAATAAACAACTTTTGTTATGAGCATATTTGCTGAAAAAGCAATAGAAAATGAAATATCGCTATTTTTAATTTCAGGCCTCCCTTATAACCCCCACTCCTGTTCGTCTTAGAGAACATTAATATAGCCTAAAGTCTAAGTTGGGCTAGTAGTAATGTACATACCAAGTTTCATAAAATTCGGTTCAGCCGTTTATGCGTGAAAAGGTAACAAACAAACAAACAAACAAATAAACAAACAAACAAATAAACAAACAAACAAACAAACAGACACCAAAGAAACAAAATGCAGTTATGGTGTCTATGACATGTGAAACGAAAAGTTATCGTGAAATTTCGCGAAAAAAATCAATGTACAGACAGAGGTTACAATTTTATATATATATAGATATATAGATAGATATATATAAAATTGTAACCTCTGTCTGTACATTGATTTTTTTCGCGAAATTTCACGATAACTTTTCGTTTCACATGTCATAGACACCATATCTGCATTTTGTTTCTTTCCTGTATGTTTGTTTGTTTGTTTGTTTGTTACCTTTTCACGCATAAACGGCTGGACCGAATTTTATGAAACTTGATATGTATATTACTACTAACCCAACTTAGGCTTTAGGCTATATTAATTTTCTCTGAGACGAACAGGAGTGGGGGTTATAAGGGAAGTCTGAAATTAAAAATAGCGATATTTCGTTTTCTATTGGTTTTTCGGTAAATATGCACATAACAAAAGTTGTTTATTTTGTTATTTAGAGTAACTTTTGTTATATACACTTTTGTCGTATACCTAAGTTTAAATGCGTTATACGCTACAAATTATAGCGGGAGTCAACAATATTATTTGCAAAAAAAGACTCAACCGAACTAAATAAAACTCGGTATTAGCAGTGAGGCCTTCATTATAATAAGCCATACCAACATTTCTATGGACGGGCAGGAGTGGGGGTTATAAGGGAAGCCTGAAATTAGAAATAGCGATATTTCGTTTCCTATTGGTTTTTCCGCCAATATAAAGATAACAAAAGTTGTTTATTTTGTTATTTAGAGTAACTTTTGTTATATACACTTTTGTCGTATACCTAAGTATAAATGAGTTATACGTTAAAACTTTAGCGGGCACTAACGGCTGAACCGAACTTAACAAAACTCGGTATGTCAATTAGCATTAATTCTTCCATGATTATAAGTTATATTAAAATTTTTAGGTTCGACCGGGGGGGGGAGTTAAAAGGGAGGCCTGAAATAAAATTTCACCATATTTACATGTATAAGAGACGGGAAATATAAAAATATCGAAGACTGTGAAGCCTTATCGAACAAATAATTCTATTATTAGCAAATCCACGGCAAAGATGGGTATCAATCCTAAACACTGGGACGGGTAAATGTCAAAATATTGTGCAATGTAAAGCCTGCTAAAAAATACCATCACCATTCAGCCTCAAATGAATTCCCGGGCGAAGCCGGGTATCTGAGCTAGAATATATATATATATATATATATATATATATATATATATATATATATATATATACTAGCTCAGATACCCGGCTTCGCCCGGGGATTGATTTGAGGCTGAATGGTGATAGTATTTTTTTTGGCAAGGCTTTACTTTGCACAATATTTTGACATTTACCCGTCCCAGTGTTTAGGGTTAATACCCGTCGTCCAGTGGAATTGTTAATAATAAAATTATCTGTTATTTAAGACTTCAATCTCCTCAATAGTTTTATATTTCCCATCTCCTGTGCATGTAGTTTTGTTTATAACATAATGAACAGTATAATTCATAATCGTAGAAAGTATTCTGTCTTCCAAACCATGTCTGAATAAAAGTTCCTTTCCCTTGATGCGGTACAAAGCTTAATGGTGACAGCGGTTTTAGGTACGTCATAACCGCTATTAAAAATACTCTTTTGTAAACTGTATATTAATATTGGTGTTCAGTATAGTATATCAGACATTAACGGGGCAGAGTTCATAAATACCAGAAATAACTGGGTGCATCTCCCCAGCGTTCATCCTTTTAAATTATTTACTTATGATAATTAAAGAAATTCACATTCCGGAGAATAACACTACATTGCTATAAGCACCAATTAACATGTAAACATAGACCAATATGAGGTCGGCAGGGAAGCGGCAGAACTGATAGGACAAAGGAAGTAGCTTGACACCTCCCTATGCCCAGTGCAGTGTTACTTTATGCAATCTGTTGTTAGCGTTAAATGATAACATAGATTTGCATTATTAAGGATAAAATTTTAACATGGATATGAATTAATTTATCCAGGTGAGGTACCTGGTAGTTCATATTGGAATAAACTGTTGAGCATATCAAATTTCTATGCACATTACTTGCTTCATAACTTCTTTTTCAAAAAAAAAAAATAAAACAAATAGAATACGAACTATCGCGAATTTCTACTTCAGACCTCCCTTATAACCCCCGCTCCCGTTTGAACCTAAAACTTTTAATATAGCTTATTATTATGGAAGAATTAATGCTAATTGACATACCGAGTTTTGTTAAGTTCGGTTCAACCGTTAGTGCCCAATAAAATAGTTGGCCCCGTTTTAGTTTTCAGTGTATATCTTGTTTATGCTTTTTTTATAAAACAAAAGTGAATATAACAAAATTTACTCTAAATAATAAAATAAACAACTTTTGTTATGTTCATATTTGCCGAAAAACCAATAGGAAACGAAATATCGCTATTTTTAATGTCTGGCTTCCCTTATAACCCCCACTCCTGCCCGTCCCTAGAAATGTTGGTATGGCTTGTAATAATGAAAGCGTTAGTACTAATGCATATACCGAGTTTTATTTATTTCGGTTGGGTCTTTTGTCCCAAATAAAATTATTCACTTCCGCTATAGGTTTTAGCGTATATCTCGTTTGTAATTCGGTATACGAAAAAAGTGTATATAACAAAAGTTACTCTAAATAACAAACTAAACAACTTTTGTTATATGCATATTTGCCGAAAAACCAATAGGAAACGAAATATCGCTATTTTTAATTTCAGGCTTCCCTTAAAACCCCCACTCCTGTTCGTCTCAGAGAATATTAATATAGCCTAAAGTCTAAGTTGAGTCAGTAGTAATATACATACCAAGTTTCATAAAATTCGGTTCAGCCGTTTATGCGTGAAAAGGTAACAAACAAACAAACAAACAGACACCAAAGAAACTAAATGCAGTTATGGTGTCTATGACATGTGAAACAAAAAGTTATCGTGAAATTTCGCGAAAAAAATCAATGTACAGACAGAGGTTACCATTTTATATATATATATATATATATATATATATATATATATATATATATATATATGTTGGCCTCTAGAGAATCTCAACACTTAGATTTAAATAGTACATTGAAGTTTAAGTTTTCTAACTCAACACAAACCATGTAAAGTTCTGGGTATATTCCTTATGCAATAGTACAGGTTTCCGATTATTGGTAGTCCATATCCTGGGAACTTCCAATACTTGTGTGTGGATAGCCAAAGGATTAGTCCGGCAAGGAAGATGACGAAACAAAACAGGCAAAGTAGAGGCAGCATCTGGAAAATGAATCAATCTGAGTTCAGGAATTTTATTGCTTTCGTTTTATTTTAGTTCCCCCTTTGCCTATTTCATGCCCAAGAAGTGTGTCATAATACTCCAAAGTACATAATCTAATTGGACCGAACAATTGGAGACCACCCTGAAAAAGGTAGCATCTCCCAAAAGGCATACACACCTCAAGTGGAGTTGTTCCTCCTTCAGCCGATGGTACAGTAGTGTGGCAACCCTATCAGCCTTCAAACTAAATAAATGGTAATTATATAATGATATACGGTGCGCAAATAAAAACCTCGCTTTATCTTGAGGTTATGCTTTAAATTTCCCATGCTCTGCCCTCGGTATCCTTCTTTAATCCGCTCCACCAATTCCTGACCTGGGGGAGGGATTTCAAAAATTTGAAATATCTTCGTTATTATACGTCGTATCAAAAAAATGTATGCAATCAATCTTATTGCAGATTTACTTACGTTAATGCTGTTATATACATATTTTTCTCGTTGTGCAATGACATATTCAATTAAGAATTTACGTTACGACAATGTTTATTTGATCTATAACATAACGATATTTAACCGCTTCAGTCAACAGTAAAGATCATATTTAATATTTGGTGAAATCGGACCAGTAATAGTAAGGGTTGCGAAGGGTGATTGAAAAATTCAAAATATCTCCGTTTAATGTTATAGAATCAATCTTGTTAACCTATTGATGTCCTACAACTGTTGTTCTATGCATTATTTCGTACCTCAAGTATTAAGTGAGGTATTCGTACTTTCTTGTATTCTGGCTTCAGTAACCCCCCTCCCCCTTCTTGTACTCATCGGTTTTTACATATAATTAGAGGCTATGTGGTGAGATGTGATCTCAAGAGAATTATAACAGCACGAGGGAAATCTGCTTAGTTTACGTAGCTCCTGCGTGACGGACGTTTGCAGCCCCTTCGGAACAGGAAACAGGGATTTTGAAGGGAGAAAAGGCTAAAAGGGTAGCAAATAAAAAATAATTACAAATGAATTAAGTGTTCTATAATTAAACTGCTCTGACTGTATTCATTCTGGACAGCAGCAGTGGTTGGTTGGAGAAGCTATCGTGATTTCTGTTATTAGCAGAGAGACCTGGAAAAAGCTTCTCTAAGAAATGCAGTCAAACAAAATTTAACTTGTGACGGATTACTGCCGATGAGGCTACGTGGGCAGTGGGAAACATCCAGAATTGAAACAGTACTATACACATTTACAGAAAAGTGTTTTATTAGCGCTAATAAAACACTACCCTTAAGGGAAATCAGCTATTGAGGTTGTACTCCTGGCGGGATTTTCATAAGTTGTATTCAAACGTCTATCGACCCTACCTACAAGATGACGAAAATGAAGACCGTTGAAAATTATATATATACTAACTAAGGTGCCCGGCATCGCCCGGGAATTCATTTGAGGCTGAATGATGATGGTACTAATTAATGTTTATTTGATATAAGCGTACTAATGTTATGTTTTTAGACTTATATGGTAGTTCTATGTATAATTAGGATTAGTGCGTTATAAATCTCTGCACCCCCTCCCCCCTACCTTCTTTAAAAATTATTTTCACGAGGAAATAACATTATGTATTTCCAATGGAAATGTTAACTATGAGAACAGGGAGTAATAGCGGAAGTTGTGGGAAATTCAACTCTTTATTTCTGGTATGTAGTAGCTTATTTCCTCTGATATCTTGAAGGTTTTGAAACAACTATGTACTATATATAGCTACTAGCGAAAGTGCCCGGCTTCGCTAGGGAAATCATTAGATGCTAAATATTGGGGGTATTTTTATATCTAGGTTTCAATGATTACTATTATACTTCTTGGAGAGAGAGAAAAAAAACCTCCAATTCTTCACAATGTGTTTATTTCAGCGCTAAGCGCTTTCAAAGACTAATGTCTCCATCTTCAGAGCTACACATGAGCTTCTTAGCATTTTCGGCAAAGTGGCTGAAGGATTGTTTGAGGGCAAGTTTTTTGAACCTCCGTTCATAAATGCCATGGATAAGGGAGGTTTCAAATCCATTAGTTTTGGCCCCCAAAAGAACCCATACTTTGGGAAGATACGAGATTGGGTATGCTACGTAGACGACTGCTTCTGTTTATTTGAGGGTACGGAAGAAGAGTTGACGGAATTCTTTGAGTATCTGAACAGGGGACACAAAAACATAACAGGTCCGGGGTATACAAAATAGTATGTGGTACATGCAAAGGAGCTTACATCGGCCAAACAGGAAGAAAGATAAGAACTCGGTGTAGAGAACATGGTTATCGCTCAGATTCCGAATTTTTCTGCCACCAAGAACTAGAGGGCCATAGCGAAGGAGCCCATGGAGTGTGCTTATTACATGAGGCCAAGAAAGGTAAAAAACTAAGTGCATTGGAAGGTCTGGATATTGCATTGAATAAGAAACTTATTGGTAGTCGATCTTTCAACAAGTAGACCGATTGCTATAAGTCTGCAATGGTGGGGGTACTAGACCTCGATGTTATCTCCCGCGTGCCAGCCAGTCGTTTGCCGTCTTTCCCAATGAGCCCATGCAAGTAGGTCAGTAATATATTCCTATACCTCAATAGATCTCTCACTCTCTGTATTTTAAGATTTGACTTAAGTACATTTATTATGTTCATTATTAGATATTTATCTTGTGTTTTATTTATTGATGTTAATATGATTCATGACCCTGTTGCAATGTATAGAGTTTTTATTAATGTTATTGTTTTTCATGTGTAGCTCTGAAGATGGAGACATGTCTTTGAAAGCGCGTAGCGCTGAAATAAACAAATTGTGAAGAATTGGATGTTTTTTTTTTCTCTCTCCAAGTAAATATTCTTTACTTCCAACAAACACTGCCCTGAAATTATACTTCTCGTCTGGGCGTATTATTTTCCCATAAGGGCCAGGTAACAATAGGGGACTTACAGAATAGAAATTTTAGTTTAAAAGAGTAAATGAAAATGAGTTCCCAAATCAATCCCTCTCTACTGTTTGACACACCTTGAATAATTCATATCATAATCATGGATAGTAATTATTATAATTAAATAGTATCTGTAATGCACATATTTTCTGTCGAACACACTCCGAGCACACATACCTTAGAAATAGTCGGTTGCAACTAGAAAGAAATTCCATTAATGTCAAAATTTAACAGGAAATAAGTTAACACAATTAACTGTGTTAGCCTCCGTGCAACTTCCCTTTCCGCTTGAGGGTTATCAACATTGCTTTCCTTAAATTAGTAGTTCAAAGCATTAAAGTATTGGAATTTTCTAATAATTAATAAATGAAATGAATAATTAATAAATGAATTTATATTCAAAATGCGAGGTGAGGGGCAGGGTCGTTGCCCTACATGCAACCTAAATAATACTCTAAACAATCAAATCGAGTTTAGACGCATATTGTCTTTTGTCATAATGACATTATCAAGTAACGTTTAATCTATATATATATATATATATATATATATATATATATATATATATAAAATTGTAATCACTGTCAGTAGATTGATTTTTTTCTCGAAATTTCACGATACTTTTTCCTTTCGTAGTTTGTTTCTTTCGTGTCTGTTTGTTTGCTTATTGGTTTGTTTGTTACCTTTTCACCCATAAACGGCTGAACCGAATTTTATGAAACTTGGTATGCACATTACTTAGAAATAGAGAATTTCTTGGAGATTGGACTACTAATGTGTCACATTAGCACATGGGAAACCTGTTTGGTTTAGCAGTTCCTGTGTCTGACTTTTTATGCTAATTCTGACGATCCAATCGTTTTGAAGATGGTAATAATTTTGGAACTTAAAATGTCTCTTGTGAAATTGTTTTAAGAATATCATTGCTGTTACACATTTTGTTATACATTTTTTCATAACTCAAATATTAAGGGAGAAATCTTCATTTTTTCTTGCATTCAATCTTTCCTAAAGCCCAACTTCTACTCCGGTCGGGTTTTTATTTGCAATTAGAGAATATATAGCGAGATAAGATCAGTAGTATGCCATACCATTAAATAGGAAATCTGCTTAGTTTACCAGGGTGACTTTTTTTTTGTAGGCTTCCCTTAAGGGAAATCAGCTATTGAGGTTGTACTCATGACGCAAAAAAAGTCTTGGAATGACCATCGATCCTACTCAGAAGATGACGAACATGAGGTCCGTTCAAAAGTATATATATATATATATATATATATATATATATATATATATATATATATATATATATATGTATGTCTGTTAACAATCTAGCAGTCGCAATTTTTGTTTAATCGTTACCAAACTCGGTATTTAATCGTTTTATGTAAAAAGAAAGATCAAGTTCGTTAATGGCTGAAATCCGATAAGTGGGAGGGGGGGATTTCGAAAATACGGAATGTCTCCGTTACTCGAAAAATTGTATGGAACCAATATTATTGCAAATTAAAGTTACTATAAATAATGGTATATACATATTTTCTGTATCATGAATATTAACCAAGATATTTGCATTTTTTCAGTTTTCAGCGTTCAGCAAACGCCCACTTCTGCTCATGTTATTTAAACAATACTCTGTTATATAATAAACCACATTATTCGAACCTTAAATACTAAATTTTTTTTTCAAGAGGCCTATTATTAAACGAGATACATGCAAATATTTTCAGGTGAACCCCCGTCTTAGATTCATGGAACAACAAAAAAAACTTCTTTGATTGAGATAAAAATTACTCTGATTCATTATAAATTACAGTACTAGATATAGTTAATAGTTTTCAATAAAGTTAATATGCTATATTCGATATATTTCAGTAATGGTTTTTCTTTCCGGTGTGAAGCTGACCTGTTTGTTTACATTTCAGACGCTTTCCGTCAGGAGGGGAAAGATTTCTTATTTCTGTTTGTATTTATTCACTTAATATTGACGGTGGTGTAGTGTAACCGCCAGGTAGATTCGTCTATTATTAAACTGCACGAGGGAAATCTGCTTAGTTTATGCAGGCCCTGCGTGAAGGACTTTTTTTAACCTAGGTATTTAAGAGATTCTAGAAAGCTGTTACCTGATGGTGTTGGGGCTAATATAGATATACAATTGTTTGTTTCATGTCTGTGATTGCAGTGTCCTGTGTTTGTATCAAATAGTGTTTGTGAAGTAAGTCTATATACTGGTTCCAATACATCTTACTCTATGTGTAGTTTGAGGGTTCAGATTTAGCTATTTTTCTGAGGAGTTCATACACCAACAGTCTCACACCACTTTTATTTGGTGCATGAGATGATCTGTAATAAGGACTTCCCCTCTGAAGGTGTGACTGCCTGCATGTATAACAGTCAGGGCATTTAGTGATAAGATTTTAAGGAAAAACCAGGGTTCACTTTAAAAACTTTTTTTTTATAGCTCCATTCTATAGCACAACACTGAACACATTATTTTGATCTTTGAACAATTGACCTAAGTATTAACAAACAGCTGTTAGTAAAACAAACAGAATAGAAATAGATTTGTCACTGTGGTGTGATATTTAATGGAGAGCTAATCCTAGAGCCATTCTCCAGTCCCTTGGGTCAAAACGGCCAGTCTGTACTGGCTGACAGGTAAGAGGGTGCTTAGTACCCGTATAATCCCTGTTTAGAAAAGTAATAAAAAGTCTGTCACGCAGGGGCTGCGTAAACTAAGCAGATTTCCCTCGTGAAGTTTAGTAATAGATAAATATACATACTGGTAACATAACAACACCGCGAATAAATTCAACCGGAAATAAGAAATGTTTCATCCAATTTCAATAACCTGCCGACAGGAAGCGTTAGGTTAGAAATGTAAACAAACGGGTCGGCCCGCCTCACGCCGGAAAGAAAAAAAAGTCCGTCACGCAGGGGCTGCGTAAACTAAGCAGATTTCCCTCGGGAAGTTTAGTAACAGATAAATATACATACTGCTAACACAACAACACCGTGAATAAATACTAACGGAAATAAGAAATGTTTCATCCAATTTCAATAACCAGCCGACAGGAAGCGTTAGGTTAGAAATATAATCAAACAGGCCCGGCCCGGCCCGGCTCACACCGGAAAGAAAAACAATTACTGAAATATATCAGAATATAACACATTATTTTATTGAGAACTATTTACTATATCTAGTACTGTAATTAATAATGAGTCAGAATAATTGTTATCTCAATCAATAAAATTTTAGTAGTCCAAAACTTTAAGATGGGGGGGGGGGTCACCAGGGCATATGTGCATGTATCTCATATAATAAAGGTCTCTTGAATACAATTTTTGGTATTTAAACTTCCAATAATGTGATTTATTATGTAGCAGAGCATTGTTTACGTAACATGAGTAGAAGTGGCGGTTTGCTAAAAACTGAAAAATGCAAATATCTAGGTTTTCCTGTTTTCCACGCAGAGTATCCCTCTAACGTGGGAATTTATTTAAATGTTGTGTGCTCCATCCTTTGGATACTACACACATTTCAGCACATTATAATATTTCTTATATAATAATTGTAAACATTATACAACAATAAATTAATTAAATAAAAACAAAAATAAAGTAAAAAAAATAAAATAAAACATATGTAATATTACATATGTGTACAACAATAGGTGTATATCTACAAAATGGTGTCCAAATCTTGAATAAATACATTAAATCCCCTGTTGAATTTGAGTAAAAGTTTCGGTTTATCCGTCGGCCAAGTTCCGTTTTGTAAAGTAATATACTTGATGAGTTTTGTTCTTGGTCCGTCAAGTAATGTACAGTCATATAAGAGGTGGTCATATGTCTGTTCAGTCTCATTGTCACATTTACATGTATTTGTGTTTGTTAGTTTAAATTTGTACAAGTAACTCTTCGTAGGTCCATGTCCTGATATAAATTGTATTTGTTTAGAATTGCTAAGTGTTATTTTTTGTCTCTGGTATACAGTTGGTATGTACTTATGTAATTGTCGTCCTTTAGTAGTGTTTGTCCATCTTTCGTCCCATTTTTTATAAGATTCGTTTATCAAAATAGTTTTAATGGTCTGTTTAGTCAGTTTAGAGTATGTAATAGGTATCGTTTCGTCTCTTGAAGCTGAATTTGCAAGTTGGTCTGCTGTGTCATTTCCTAAATTTCCGGAGTGTCCCTTTATCCATGTTATTGCCACTATTACATTTTTCTGTCTACATAGTGTGATTAGTCGTCTGATCTGTTCAGTCTGTTCGTTATGGTTTTCGTTATTGTAAATGCGGTCTATGTTAATTTTGCTGTCCGTATAGATTATACTAGTCTCTCTGTCACTTGAAATGTCGTACAGTGTTTTGAGTGCCTCAGTAATTGCAAAGTTTTCTGCTTGATTGTTTGTACATAGTGGTGATAGTCTGTATTGTCCTCTCTGTATAATATTGCCGTCTTTTAAAATAATGTACGCACACCCAACGCCATCCTTGTTTTTACTTCCGTCAGTGTATATATGATATGTCCACGTTATGTCTAAGTTGTCTAATGGTCTAATGTAGTCCTTTGGGTGTAACCAGTAAGTATGTCTCACGTCTTTTTCTATTTCGTTTGATGTAATATTTTGTAATGTAAAGTCTTGTGGGATTTCATTCAATTTCAATAACATATGTTGCCTTATCATTTGCTCAGCTTTGATGTAAATTGGCATAGTGTCTGCTAATACACATGAAGCCTCATAAGATAAAGTACGATATCCTTTAGCAATTTTTATCGCAATTAGCCTTTGCACTCTTTCTAATTTTTTGACATTTCTTTTCACGACCAAGGCATGGCCCCATATTTCAATTCCATACGTCAATATGGGAACGATCGCCCCTTTGTATATTGTGGTCAGAGCGTCGGATTTAAGACACTCTAGCAGCCATCGAGAGTCCATTTATTATTGAAAGCAGTTTTGTTTGTAAGTTATTAATGTGATAGTTCCATTTCAATTTCCTGTCAATGTGAAGTCCAAGATATTTTAAGATATGTTTTTCTTGTAATGTTACTCCATTTAATTTAATGTCTAAGGTAGGTGTGTGTCTTTGTCTTGTAAACAGTGTGTATGATGTTTTTTCTAAATTAAATTTGAGTTTGTGTTTTTTAGCCCATTCATTGATTAGTACCAAAACAGCGTTAGTAAGTTGGGTGATTTGAATTAAGTCTATTCCAATGACCATAAGTAAAATGTCGTCAGCAAATGCAATAATTTCAGTTCCTTCTGGTAGTATTGTTTTAAGTAGACTGTCTAAAATGATTTTCCACAGTAGAGGTGAGCAAGCTGAGCCCTGTGGCGTTCCTCTATTTTGAGAAGTGTGTACAGTAGTGTTTTGAAGGGTCATGTATGCAAGTCGATTACTGAGATAGTCTCTAAGTAATTTGTAAATATTTTGTGGGCATTTTTGTTTATGTAATGATTCGAATATCGAAGGCCACCAGGCGTGATCGAAGGCACCTTTAAAATCCATCGAAACGATCACAATATGTTTCTTTCCTGTTAGATTCGTTCGTAGTAAATTAGTAATTCTGTATAGTGCGTCAACAGTACTTGTTTGGGGTGTGAATCCATATTGATTTGGGTGTAAAGGAGCATGTCTGTTTAGGTGAACAGAAAGCCTGGAATTAATAATTTTTTCTAGTATTTTACCTCCAACTGGAATAATACTAATCGGTCGATAAGTAGAATTTCCTAAATCTTTTGGATTTTTGGGTACTGGAATTACTTTTGATATTTTCCATATATCAGGAAATATTCCGTTATCATAACATTTTTTGTATAATGTTGTAATAAATTTTGGAAAAATTTCAAATAGTTTTTGGAATATATCAACTGTTATTAAGTCTTGACCAGCTGCTTTGTTTGGATTTAGTTGTTCAATAATACTACTTATTTCAATGTCTGTTAAAGGTAGGTCATTTTCTGTATTAGGGAATAAATTACTGTTCCGTCTCATTGTAGTGTGTACGTCAGAATCTGTGTTTGGGTCGTCTTCAATGAAGAAAGTAGTCATTAATTGTTGTATAGTTTCTCTTGTGTCAGTAGTAAATGTTCCGTCACTTTTCTGAATCGTTCGTAGTTGTATGTTGGTTTTCAATTTATCTGTGGTATATCTATAAATCCATGTCCAAGGGTTAGTCTTATCAATTTGATCACAGAAACTTTTCCAAGATTTTAGTTTTTCTTCTTTTATCATTTTACCGTAAATATATTTAGATTGAATATAATTAATCTGTCTTTCCTTTCGTAATTCAGGGTCACTGGTCCTTTGGAATTTTCGTCTTAATTTATTAGTTGTATGTCTTAACTCAGTAAGTTTGTCAGTCCACCAAGGTGCTGATTTCTCTGCCTTGAATTTTTTATGACGCAGAAATAGAATATTGCAAGTTTTGATTAAACATTTGTTAAATCTATAAAGAGTTTGATTAATTCCAATTGTATTAAGTAAACCAATCAAAGATTCTTCAATTGTTTCATCATTGTTATCATTATTGAAAATTGTATTTTTTATTATACATATCAGCTTCTCTTGAAACATGATCCAGTCAGCATTTTTAGTTATGTATGCTTTTTCATTTGTAAGATACATTTTTTTAGGAAACGTTAGGCGTAATGAGTATGTTAGCAAGGAATGATCAGAAAAGTTTTCATCATCATGGTTAGTCCAGTCATGTACGTATTTCGCCATAATACCATTCGTTATTGTTAGATCAATATTACTTTTCCCATTGTTAGATGAGAAAGTAGGTTTTTGATCATTCTCGTTTATTATGAATAAGTTTTTAGATAGGTTATAGTTTTCTAAAGATCGACCTCTTTCATTCCTAATGTGATCATACTACAGAGGTGATCTGCAGTTTGTATCAGCTGCGATAAGAATGCCATAATTAGGATATCAACTTAATATATTATCTATTTTCCTTAAATCATCATCCACATTTTTTGTGATATCAAAATACATATTTATTAATATGAATTGAAATTTACCTACACTAGTTTAATAACGCATATATCGTCATCTGATAAGTTTGTTAAAAATAGAACATTAATATCCTTATTAACTACAATAATACTAGCTTTTGTTCCATTCTTGCCAGATTCGAATATTCTATATCTGCTTGAATAGCCATATGTTCTATTATGTTTTAAGTAAGGTTCTTGTAATAATAGTAAATCCAATTTGTTTATGTCAATCATATGTTTTATAAAGTTCATAGCCTTCCACGAATGTCTTGTGTTAAATTGTGCTACCTTAATATTAACAACAGCTGTTTTCTTATCCATTACTAATAATTGTTTCAACTGTTTTTATATATATAAGGTGGAAGGTTATAATTAAATTGCAAATTATTTTGATTGCATAAGTGCATGAAAAGCAAATAATTACATATACAATAATGTCTTTAAACGTCATTAAATAAGTGATGATAGTATTATTAAGGATGATGATAATGATGAGCTGCACATATCTATTATTAAATTCTTGGAAATATAAAGGAATATTTGAGTTCAAATAAATCAATCTAATCATAATTTGTATTTTGGATTAACCTTGTGATTGCAGCTTTATATGACGGACAGTCTTTAGATAGTGCAGAATGGTTCACATCAACTCTGAGGTGTGGCTTACATCTGTTATTAAAATTGAAGCAATTAATGCATTTATTCAAGTTGGACTTACATGATTTCATGTCATGCTGATCTCCACAGATTGGGCAGGTCAGTTGGTTCTTGCATTCCTGGTTGCTATTCCCGTGTCCCAGGCGAGAGCAGTTCGAACACCTCCGCACAGCTAGATAATCCTCTACAACGCAGATAGAGTAGAAAAGCTTCACTCTCTGCTCCAGTAGGCCTCTTCTCACTGCGGGGCTAACCTCGATAACTGCCCATCTCCTTCCAGTCTTCTTGTTATCTCTTATAAACTTTAAAACAATGTCTTCATTTACACAATTTATATCGTTTTGAGTATTTAGTGCATGGATGAGGTTATGCTCATTTACTTCCTCAGGTAAATTTTTAATAATTAATCGTGGCCTAAATTTCTTGATATCTTCAATTAGAAGTTTTGATGAATCAGAATTAATTTTAGTTTTGATTTTTTGTAAATCATCTTTAGACTCTACTTTTATAAATAAGTGGCCGGCTTTGGTAGGTGAGATTTTTTGAAACCCAATTTTCATGGTTAAGGGATCTATTTCCTGTTTAAAAGCGGCTTTCGTATCAATATTTGATTCTTTGGACTTGTTTTAATTATTGCTATGTGGTTTGATAAATGTGGTTTTTTACTTACATTTTTCACTATTTCAGAATATGATCGTTCTTTTCTTTGAGGTATTGTAGAGGTTATCTCTTGTTCCTTTTTTTCCTCAACACATTTCTTCAGTTTCTTGTTTTCTTCTATTAATTTCTTAATACACTCGCGAGCTTTGTTCAATATATCTTGTGATCTGTTCTTAATTTCCACTTTAGAACTTTTAGAGTCTTTAATAAAAGCTAAAACGGGTTCAAGCTCTTCTAAGAATTCTTCACCCGTCGCCATCTTGTTAGCGAATCTAGGTTAATATTCAAGATAGAGAATAAACGTATATAACAATATTTATAGTAACTTTAATTTGCAATAAGATTGGTTATATACAATTTTTCGATCCGATGCATAATAACGGAGACATTTGGAGTTTTCGAAAATCCCCCCCTTTAAACCCCCCTCCCTCTCGTCCGATTTCAGCCATTAACGAACTTGATCTGTCTTTTTACATAAAACGGTTAAATATCAAGTTTCGTAACGATTAAACAAAAATTGCGACCGCTAGAGCGGTAACAGACAAATATATATATATATATATATATATATATATATATATATATATATATATATACAGTTTTGAACGGACCTCATTTTCGTCATCTACTAGGTAGGATCGATGGACATTTGAAGAAAAATTTCGAAAATTCCGTCATGAGTACAACCTCAATAGCTGATTTCCCTTAAGGGAAATCTGCTAAAAGCAGTAAATGAAAAATATGAGAATATAACACATTAATTTTATTGAGAACTATTTAATATATTTAGTACTGTAATTAGTAATGAGTCAGAATAATTGTTATCTCAATCATATTTTAGTAGTCCAAAACCTTAAGAGGGGTGGGGGGTGGTCACCAGGACATATGTGCATGTATCTCGTATAATAAAGGTCTCTTGAATACAATTTTTGGTATTTAAACTTCCAATAATGTGATTTATTATGTAGCAGAGTATTGTTTACGTAACATGAGTAGAAGTGGCGGTTTGCTAAAAACTGAAAAATGCAAATATCTAGGTTAATATTCAAGATAGAGAATAAACGTATATAACAATATTTATAGTAACTTTAATTTGCAATAAGATTGGTTATATACAATTTTTCGATCCAATGCATAATAACGGAGACATTTGGAGTTTTCGAAAATCCCCCCCTTTAAATCCCCCTCCCTCTCGTCCGATTTCAGCCATTAACGAACTTGATCGGTCTTTTTACATAAAACGGTTAAATATCAAGTTTCGTAACGATTAAACAAAAATTGCGACCGCTAGAGCGGTAACAGACAAATATATATATATATATATATATATATATATATATATATATATATATATATATATATATATATATATATATATATATATATATATATATATATATATATAATTTTGAACGACCTCATTTTCGTCATCTCCTGGGTAGGATCGATGGTCATTTGAAGAAATTTTTCGAAAATTGCGTCATGAGTACGACCTCAATAGCTGATTTCCCTTAAGGGAAATCTGCTAAAAGGTAACTTTAGCGTGAATAACAAGAAAGTTATGTCTGAATGCTTCGTTCTTCCTTTAGTCTATATGACAAGATGTCTTAATTTTTAATACTCTATGGAACGTTTTCGAACAATAATCACTTAAATTGTAGATATCACCTGTCGTATTGATGTCAATGTTATCGCATTGGCCATTGAATACTATTAAGTAGGTCCATTTTATATTAGGCGTATCAAATTGTCCATGTCTAATTTATCAACATCAGGTCACTTGGATACTGTTTCTGAAGATAGAAATCCGCAAATGGATAAAATGTACTCTCTAGACAGTACTTTCCATTGATTAATTCATAGGAACCTTTCGTTGCTCTAATATATAACAAAATCGGGTCAAAAATATATTTCGCTAAGGGTTCTTTGGAGAGTGTCATCTATGGAAAAAAAGGTCATTGGTTGGCAATTATAAATTTTTGTTCACATTTGGAGAAAGTAAATTTATTATCTATAAAACTCCATTCAAATTATTCGTTTTCATGTACAAATTAAAAATAAGTAATATTTTCTCTATCTCCAATAAATAACAATAAAATAATATCCAGGAAACTGAGAAAATGAAATCTATTCATAAGCATATCCTTAGTGCATATTATTCGTACCGAAACGCATAAGAACAATTCACATGGCTTAATCTCACGAGTCAAGGGCATTAATTATTCGATAATAATCTAATTTCCAGGCATTCATGAGTTGTTAAACGTGGGATCATTTTTCTATGATGTTGTGAACAAGCATGAACATCTCATAAATAATTAATGGTAAAGGTATTACAATAGTAATAACTAAATTTTCAACAGAATTGCAATGTAGCCAGGGTGTTTGTAAATCATAACACTTCAAGTGAACTTTGATTCGATAGGAAGTAAGACTCCTACCTATTGAACAGGATTCGTTCTCTTGAAACGAGGCTATTGCCACATCTACTTTATGGTCTCGTGTTTGGATTCCAATTGTTCTTCATATTAAAAGGCATTAAATGTAAAAACAAATATACGAAATATCAGTCGTTTATTAAAATGAACTGAATCATGTGCTTTTTAGATAAGAAATTAAATTATTATTTATTAACGTCCACTTTTTGCAACTAAGGCTTATTGGGACGGGTTATCTACAGGTTACCACCCTTTTCTAGCCAGGGTGGGACTAAGGATTTTATTTAATGAATTCCGTCACTAAATAAATTCCTATTGCCCAGGCGGAAATCGAACTCGCCACTCTAGGTTTCCCATGTGTCATAAAGCTCAACCCTTTAACTCGCATGGCTAACCTGAGCCCCTTTTTAGATAAATAGAAATTTTTAGAATAAATGTATATACAATAAAGTGTATATACAGCAATTCATTTAATGTATATACAGTAAATTCAAGTATTATATATCTATATATAAGAGAATAAATGTATATACAATACTTGAATTTGCAATAAAATAGGTTGAATACAAATTATTAATCCCACGCATAATAACTGAGATATTCTGAATTTTCGAACCTCCCCCCCCCCACTAGTCGCACCTCAGATGACTAGCCTTACAACATTAAAATTAAGTATTTAGGAGAATGAAAAAAAAGTAAATTTTATATTATTTCGATCAATGCTGCATCTATTATCATGGCGATTTCTGGCATGTTTCAGGTAGTATCCAAGGTGTTTCAAAGCAATTTGATTCGTAACGATAGGAAGTAAGTCTCTTACATATTGAACACGATTTGTTCTCTTGAAAAGAATCTATTGTCACATCTAGTTTGTGGTCTCGTGTCTGTGCACACAGGTTGAAGTGGGTTCTAATTGTTCTTGATATTAAAAGGAAATAAAAATAAATATAAGACATACCAGTGGTTTATTAAAATAAAATAAAAAATGAATCATGTGTTTTATATTCGATTGATACATTTAAAACATGTAAATTTCATGATTTGTTAACATATCTAATACAACATTTAAATAAATGAGAGCATCTTTTTTCATACCGTCAGAATTATTATAAATATTTAAGTCATGCAAACATCATTATTTCAATTACATGTCAACACGACATATCCAATATTAACAGTGATATCAGCAAAGCAAATATATACAGCATGCGTATTAAGTTGAAATGGGGTATTTATTTAAACATTCTGTCCATTCCAGCTCTTGGTTCCAGAGAAATTGTCCATGGTATATCCAAATGGGTAAATATGAAGTGACGATACTTCATATCTTTTGGTTTATGTGGCGAAGAAATCTTGAACGTCCTTATGATGTCCGAAAGAATAACTTTGACACAGTTCATGGAAAAATGGTAACCTGAAAACAAGAATTCATTTTTAATTAAAAATACTTAAAGCTATAACAAGGTCTTAAACAAGGTTTGACATAAAAACTGTAAGAGGTATTCAGCGATTCGCTGGCTTATTGTCAAAATTACACGAGTAGTAGTAGCGGTTTACTGAAGGGAATAAATTGCAAACAGTATTCAGTATTTGGCGGGGGGGGGGGCTTAGGGAAAATAGTTTTCTACAAGCTTCCCTCATAGGGAATCTGTTAACAAGGAAGTTCTAAGTTCCGCTATCAGTAGTAGTATGAGGCAGAACATTAACACCATTGATTGGTGTGATAATGTTTACTAGGATGACGTCCTGTAGTTTGGGGATTGTGAAAAGTTGAGAATTTTAGATTTAGTTATTCAGTTTTTAATATTTCACGAATTCCCCTATAGTTTTGCACATATCAGTTTTCTTTTATGTTAATCGGTAGCCAATCTAAAGGGACATAAAGAAATCGAAATATAACTATTATTATGAGTCAGATCGAGAATGTTATATAAATGGGAAATCTGCTCAGTACCTGTGTATAGGCGATTCTTCTTTTAATAAACTGAATTTAAGAACTATTGATTATTAATGGTTTATTATCGACAGATAAATAAAATCATTGAAGGTTATAGTTTGAATTTTATGTCGGATTGATACTTTTCAATTCTTTTTAATATAAAATAAAAAGTATACTTAATTTAATTATTAATTATTTACATAAAATATAGCCACTTTTTCAATCGGTTGGATCAATGAGTTTATTATAAAAATAAGCGTTTAATACAACTGCAGTAGTATTCACATTTAAATTATTTATAAACGTCAGCTTTTTGCAACTAAGGCTAATTGGGACGGGTTATCTACAGGTTACCACCCTTTTCTAACTATGGTGGGACAAAGGATTTTATTTAATAAAGTCCGTCACTATATAAGTTCCTATTGTCCAGGCGGAAATTGAAATCGCCACCCTAGGTTTACCACGTTAGATTAAAGTCAACGCTTTAACTCACATGGCTAACCTGAGCCCCACAGAAGTATTAGTAGTAGTTAGTATTCGGATCTTGTTGTTATTAAATCTTTTGTTTAAGTGTGATTACTAAGTCGATTTAAATACTTATAGATGATATTTAGATTTTTTATATGATATTTGTTAATGCCTGTTTCTCATTAAAAGTCCTGATCTGTTAAGGAAGGAGGCATTTTTGTCAACTCTAACCTCAGACATGAATAAGAACTTCTCTCTGGAACTTTATCAAGTTAGTGGTTTTGCAGAGGAAACATATGAGAACTTTTTATTTCTTAAACGTGTAACAGCGCTTGACCCTTCTAAATTAGTGGAAGTTTAACTTTTTTATAATAAATTGAAATAGAATTAGTGGTATATAAGATATTAATAACCTGGACAACCACGTGGTCCTAAAGAAAATGAAAGGTTTGCACATTTCGGCCGTTTCTCCACTTCTTCAGGTAGAAAATGATCAGGGTCAAACTGAATTCCATTCTTCCAATATCTGCGGTCCTTCCTGAGCCCTCTCCAGAAAAATATAACTGTTGTATTCTTCGGAATGACCATCTCACCTGGGAAGAAAAAGAAACACATTAATTACCTATTTATTCTTCATGTTTCACGATTCTTCAGGTCTCTCTCCAAGTACTAAATGTGATATAATTGATTAACTCGAGAAATACTTAAGATATAAAACTAATAGAGAAACTAATATACTTGTTTTAATGCATCCAGTGCTTCTTCTAGCAATTCCTGGTGGTGTTACTAAGCGCAGTGTTTCTTTCACTATTCTGAAAATGAAAAATAGCTGGCATCATTACGTCACATAAAAACTTTTAATATTGACTTAATGAGATATTGGCCTGCAAATGTTTTCTTCAAAACCTCTTTCACAAAGATGTTGCGTAAACCAAGGAAATTTCCTACCTCCTACAATACACTGAAGTTTTCCCACATTCTCGCAATCTATGTTAAAAGAGTTGGATAGGCATGAAATGTTAATTATCCATTTGCGAATGAGTGGAAGTAGGGGAAGAACCGACTACTGGAAACTAAAAACAATACTAGAGTTATTACCTAAATATAATGAGTTGTGATGACATTATATACCACATATATTATTTATTGGTACTTAAACTTTGGATAAAAGGTTCGAGATATATTGGCATATTATTATTTATGTGAGATGAGTAGGAGAGAGGCTTTACTGAATGCTGAATGCTAAAAAATAAAAATAATTCCGTTAATTTTCAAGCTTGTGGTCAATGTATGGATCAGAAAATAGTAGAATATTACTTTATCGACAAGATATTTAGGATTGTACAATTTCCTAATTCTTTAAATCCCATTCCTCCTGGGCAAATTTCGGCCATTAAATCATTTGATCATTGTGCGTGCGTGCGCGCGCGGGCGTGTGTGTCTGTATGTGTGTGCGTGTGTCTGTATGTGTGTGTGTGTGTGTGTGTGAGTGTGTGTGTGAGTGTGTGTGTGTGTGTGTGTGTGTGTGTGTGTCTGTGTTATTTCCTCGTCAGTAAAAGTATTGAACGACTAAAAGTTGGCCTTGTCCTAAGTCTTTCTTAATTCAAGTTACTTCCATATTAATTAGAGTGATTAGACTTAAGCGATCGTTTACTGAGTCAGATTTGTATACTTATGTTATAAGTGATCCTCTTCAATTTGTAAAAATTTGACATCGATATCATTTCGGCATATAAAGAATAGACTGGTACTGAAATGAGCCTGCATGATTTCCTCGAAATCAGAAAATCTCGGAGTCTCGGGGTATTTTTAAAACTAGAGAAGAAGGGTAATTCCAACTGACTTCTTACGATAGAGTATGAATGTTATCAGTAACCAATCATTCTAGTGAATTACATAAGTAGTTGTTTAATTACAAAAAATACCTTCCCAGAAACTCCATGCGGCTTAAGTCTTTGAGGTTGGGAGATTCAATGGAATTGCCCAAGACTTCATCCTGTTCTTCCCAGGCTTTCCTTTGGATCTCAGGATTTGCAGCGATGTAAAGCAAAGCAGAAGTCACACACATTGCGATAGGGTAGATGCCCTGTGAAATTTATGACTATTTACTAGAATAAAGCATACAGTTAGTAATTGCACAAGAAAAAAGATCTAAAAAAGGTAAGACTCCAAACTTCGTGCCAACAATGGAGTCATGAAGACACCAGTGCTGAAGATAGGAGTGAAGAATGCATTTAATATTTCAGGTTGTACGTGAGGTGCTGGGATGGCAAACTGTAAAGAAATGGAACCCCTGGTTTGTGGATAAATTGAAACTAAACACCACCAGTAACTACCACCTATAGTACACCGCCACTTGGACTTTAAGGGCAGTATTCCCTCGGGGAATGGACAGCTGAGCCACGTAATTAATTAGTGTCGGAGTGTAATAAATGTACAAAATAAATTATCAAAAAGTCCGTCACGCAGGGGCTGCGTAAAATAAGCAGATTTCCCACGTGAAGTTTTACAATAGAGAAATCTGCCTAATAACAACTGTAGTAGTAAGAAACCTCTAAACCTAAAACATTATTTAGGGCGTAATAACCCAGTAGTTTCTAGCCCCAAGAAACAGTTAACCAAACCTCTAAACCTATTCACGAGGGAAGAATAGTTATGGAAACGGCCGCCAGAGCTCTCGGCGGAAAGTCCGAACATAGCCTACTGGTGACCACACGCAGAATAAAATGCAAATATCTCGGTTAATATTCAAGATACAGAATAAATGTATAGAACAATATTTATAGTAAATTGAATTTGCAATAAGATTTATTTTATACAATTTTTCGATCCGACGCATAATAACGGATATATTTTGAATTTTAAAAAATCCCCCCTCTAAACCCCCCCCTCCCACTTGTTCGATTTCAGCCATTACCGAACTAAATCTTTCTTTTTACATAAAACGTTGTACATGTCGAGTTTGGCAAAAATCAAACAAAAATTGCGACTTCTAGAGCGTTAACAGACAAATATATATATATATATATACTAGCAAACCCGGCGAACTCCGTTTCGCCACAAGATGGCTTCGTTTTATATAACATTTTGTTTGGTGATTAAAAGATTAAGACAAATTTTTTTTTTGTTTTATATTTGAAAAGGAAAAATTTGATTTCATTTCACAACAGTAATGAATTCATTTCGATTACAAAAATGAAGTGTTATTTAGTTGAACTTCTCTAAGTAAATGAAAGTGAATCCAAAGTAAATACTGAATCGAAGCGTTATACGTGTCCGCAAATTATCCGTTTCATTGAAGTGCTCTTTGGTAAACCACGTTTTTTGTTTTAGCAGATTTCCCTTAAGGGAAATCAGCTATTGAGGTTGTACTCATGACGGAATTTTCGACATTTTTCTTCAAATGTCCATCGATCCTACCTAGTAGATGACGAAAATGAGGTCCGTTCAAAACTGTATATATATATCTATATATATATATATATATATATATATATATATATATATATATATATATATCTATATATTTGTCTGTTACCGCTCTAGCGGTCGCAATTTTTGTTTAATCCTTACCAAACTTCATATTTAAGCGTTTTATGTAAAAAGAAAGATCAAGTTCGTTAACGGCTAAAATCGGACCAGTGGGAGGGGGGGTTTAGAGGGGAGGATTTTCGAAAATTCGAAATATCTCCGTTACTATACGTCGGATCGAACAATTATACAGAATCAATCTTATTACAAATTAAATTTACTATAAATATTGTTATATACATTTATTCTCTATCTTGAATATTAACCGAGATATTTGAATTTTTCAGTTTTCACCAAACCGCACTTCTACTCATGTTACGTAAACAATACTCTGATACATAATAAATCACATTATTGGAAGTTTAAATACCAAAAATTGTATTCAAGAGACCTTTATTATACGAGATACATGCAAATATGTACTGGTGACCCCCCCCCCCATCTTAAAGTTTTGGACTACTAAAATTTTATTGATTGAGATAACAATTATTCTGACTCATTATTAATTACAGTACTAGATATAGTAAATAGTTCTCAATAAAATTAATGTGTTATATTCTGATATATTTCAGTAATTGTTTTTCTTTCCGGTGTGAGGCGGGACCCATTTGTTTACATTTCTAACCTAACGCTTCCTGTCGGCAGACTATTGAAATTGGATGAAACATTTCTTATTTCCGTTTGTATTTATTCACGGTGTTGTGTTAGCAGTATGTATATTTATCTATTACTAAACTTCACGAGGGAAATCTGCTTAGTTTACGCAGCCCCTGCGTGACGGACTTTTTTTGGTCTGACGTTAACACAAACAAAGCGGATGGTTTCCCAACTCTTGAACACGCAACGTATAACTGCCCATGTGAAAAACAATGATTTTCTAAATTTATCCCGCAAACACTAAGCGATTGGCCTTGCGACTTGTTAATTGTTATTGCGAACGCAAGGCGAACTGGAAATTGCAATCGTTTGAAGTCAAACGGAAGACCAGTCGGGTATTCGAGGAATACATACATTTTCACCTGCGTACTTTCCGTTAATAATGGTTGCCTCAATCAAATTCGGCATAAGTCTTTTTACCGAAAGTCGAGTACCGTTGCAAAGTCGCGGTGGATTCAAATTACGCAATATCATAATAACTGTACCAACTTTGAGTTGCAAGTTATGTGGTGGAAATCCTGGTAACTCCAGAGAGTTCAAAAACTCCGTTGGATAATTTACTACATCATCGGGATTTGTTATGGAATCAACGGATTTGTATGTCACCAAATCGCCAGCAATTTTTGATTGAATGGTGAAATTCAGTGCGTGTACATCATTATTCTTTGCAGCAAGAATTGCTCGTTGACTTAACCAAGCATAATTCTGATAATTCTCACTAATGTTTGGGAAAACATTTTCAATAAGAGCTAATTGAGAGTCTACTAATCGGCAAAAGTCGTTGGTAACAGTAATTAATCCAGATGTCGCATCAACTGGGACTTTTCCATTTCCAACAGCTAACAATTGTTTGGAAAATTGTGCAGCACTTTGATCATTTTGAAGTTGAACTCTCATATTAGTGGTTAGCGATAATGTTTTTACGTTATTCCATAAAGGTGATGCCTTCAGGCAAGCATTCAATTCATCTGCAGGCGTTCCAGGGGGAAACGTCTGTCTGAAATCGCCTGCCAACAATATCATCAAGCCGCCAAAGATGTTATTTCGCCGAAGATCCTTCAGTATGAAGTTAAGTGCTTCAAGTGATTTCTTATGTGCCATTGTGCACTCATCCCAAACCATGAGCTTGCATTGCATCAACAATTTTCCCATTGCACTGGTTCGGGAAATATTGCATGTTGGAGTATCAATTGTGTTTAAATTGAGTGGCAACTTAAGCGCAGAATGTGCAGTACGACCGCCATCTAGAAGAGTCGCCGCAATTCCAGATGATGCTAACGCCAAAGCTATGTCACATCTTGATCGAATTGTGGCCAAAATCAATGAAATGACAAATGTTTTCCCTGTTCCTCCAGGTGCGTCCAGGAAGAATAGACCACCAGTATTATTGTCCACCGCTTGCATTAATGTTTAGTATACTTGTTTTTGCTGTTCATTCAGCAACGGCACATTATTTCGAACGAATTCCTGCAACGTATCAACATTGTATTGCAGCTCTCAATTAATTCTTGGTTGAATGCATCGTGCATCGATCGATTTGGACCAAATGCCTGCTGTTGAAATTGAATAACAATTTGCACAATACACGTGATTGATTTGATGGTTTCCAATTGAAATGTTAGGAAACGAATAACTTATTTTTTTTACTTTTTTTTTCTCAATTTCACAGTGAACACAATACCGGGTTGTGACATGAAATTAACTGAGCAGAGAACAATGAGTAGCTGTCAAACAATCAAAAACAAACACGCACCGGCGCCATCTACTTAAAATATCGGTTTGTAGTACATGCTATGTATCAAAGATGACGCTGCATGTGAAACATATGTTTATTAAACTGCAAAGGTTATTCAACAGATGAATAGAATAGGCAATAGACCTATAATTTAAAATTAATATTTAGTGTGCAATTTTTATTGTTACTTATATTAATACCTTTTTGCGGTAGTGGTTGCTTAATTATTGACACATTTTTGTTCGTTTTGATTTAATAAATACAGGTTAAGTAAGTATGCAATATACAAAAAATGATAGTATAATGAGGAATATTCCAATAACAGCTGTTACTTTTCTGTACTTTGCGTACTCAAACGATGCACTGAAAACACATGTTATTTTAACAGTATAATGAAAAAAGATTTTCCCGCTTTTCTGTTGAAATTTTCCCTGATTTTTTTTGCTATAAACCTCACGGAGCCCGAGACCTTTCCAACGAATGCAAAACCGTGGAATTCGGTTCGTGCGTTCTAGAGTTATAGCGTCAGGAAGGAAAACCCGACTTATTTTTATATAGTAGATATATATATATATATATATATATATATATATATATATATATATAATTTTGAACGGACCTCATTTTCGTCATCTCCTGGGTAGGATCGATGGACATTTGAAGAAATTTTTCGAAACTCGCATCATGAGTACGACCTCAATAGCTGATTTCCCTTAAGGGAAATCTGCTAAAAGGAAGTTCAGAGATTAGTAAGTAGCAATTATTGGAATCCAACTGAACTGAGGCTATACATTGCACTTGCCAGCCAGCTATTTCATTGGTTCATGGCAGAAACCAAATATTTTTAATATTGTTGTGAAAACTACGTATATGAAAAATTAAGCAGAGTTAATCGCGTATTTAAGAAGCACGAAGTAGATGAAAGGAGCTGACCTATGGTCTTGTCCGTTCGTGGCAATACCCGTCCGGGATCTAGACTGGTCTAGACAATCCCCTTTGATGTTTTCGGCCCGGCTATAAAAGTGGCTCAACTCGTCCCGAGAGTTTAGTTTATTCTCAGCTCTCTTCAAGTGAATAATAGTGCGCTCAGTGAAGGTTTAGCGAACAGTGCGTTTTAGTTGCAGTGCAGTTAAGTGTTTTATGTGAAGAACAGTGTTGTGTCGCGTTTCTGTAAACTTAAGTGATCGTGAGTGAGTTATTGGACTGTATAATAACAAGAACAGTGAAGCTATCAGAGCATACTGGGAGTAGTAGTTAAGAATAATGAGCCAAGCGTGTAGTACATTGTTAAATAAATTCTACAGTAATAAGCTCTGAAGATTGTGTGTGTTTAATTTTGCAATCCAAAAGAACTGTAATAAGCAACTTTTATTATTCTTATAATAAACTTAACTTGCCTCGATCCCTAAATTCACCAAGCTACCTCCCCACCTCAAAACCCCTCCCGCCCATATCCTAGCCCTGATAAAGCAGCGGAACAATATCAAAAATACTTGGTATAGAACCAGGAACAACGCCCTCCGCCCTGCTTTAAACGCCCTCACTGCCCAAATCCGCTCCCTCATGAGATAGTGGACGACATCTCAATGGCACGAAACCCTCAGACTGACACACGGCGACCACCGCAAACTCTGGAAGCTGGTCAAGACCAGAATCTCCAAGAGAGGTTCTGTTCTTATCCAGTCCGCAGGAGGAGTGATGAGTCCCGAGAACCAGGCTGAGATTCTGGCGCCACATATGTCGGCAGACTCTCAGACCAGGACCCGTGTCGGCGAGGAGGCGCCTAGGATGGAGCATGAAAGAAATTTCATGTACTCCTCCCCTAAGCAGCTCAGTGCCATCCTGAGACGCACCAAGGGAGGTAAATCCCCTGGTCTGGGCAGAGTACAGTATGGACTACTGCGCCAGCTTCCACGGAAGTCTCTGTCCTATCTCAACCACCTCCTCAACTCCTGCCTCCGACTCCGCCATTTCCCCTCCCAGTGGAAGCACGCCATAGTGGTCCCCCTACTCCAACCTAAAAATTCTGGCATCTCCCCTGACCACTATCGGCCAATTAGCCTTCTTTCACATATCTCTAAGATATTGGAACGAGTAGTTCATAAATATCTTACAGATTTTTGCGAGAAGGAATCAATCATCCCCCCTGAGCAGTCGGGCTTCAGAACCAGACTATGCACCCTACACCCCCTGGCAAGATTACAGACTCTCACACAACACAACCTTCGCCGGAATGTAGGCACTGCCATGATCTCCATCGACTGCACTAAGGCATTTGATTCTGTTGACCACCGCACCCTCCTAAACACCCTCCACTCCAAGGGCTGCCCCGAGCAGCTCTATAACATCATAGCCTCCTTCCTTGAAAACCGCACCCTCCAAGTGAGGGTGAATCAAAGCCTCTCCTCAACTCACCCACTACCCACCGGAGTCCCACAGGGCTCCCTCCTCTCCCCTACCCTCTTCTCCATTTACACGGCGGATGTGGTCGGTAAACAGTACATCAACAGAACATCCGTTCTCGCCTATGCAGACGATGTAGCGATCATGAGCACCTCCATTAACCCCCGGCGAGCCCTTACACTAGCCGAAACTACTTACCAGGACATCGCGAATCAACTCAAACACCTAAACATACAAGTAAACCCCACCAAAACAGATGCCCTCATCTTCTCATTTTACAGAAAACACAAAACACTTCATCAAATTCAAATCATTCACACTAAACGGCACAACCATCAAAACATCAGGGTCAATCTGTTACCTGGGCATCCACCTTGACAGACACCTCACATTCACCACACACCTCTCACGCAAAGTCCGCGGCTTGCGTCACAAATACCGTTCCCTTAATCACCTCCTGTTGTCACCCAATTTAAGCTTACGCCTTAAATTGCTAATCTTAAAGGGAGTCATCCAACCGGCGCTTCTGTACGGATCGCCGCTATTCAGATTCATAACTAAAGGCTCCCTTAAAAAGTTACAGTAATTTCAGAACGGTATTGTACGCAAGATCGTGCGACACACAACACTAAAAAGACAAAGAAACACCGTAATACACGAAGCACTCTCACTACAAGCCATAGAACACACCATAGCCAAGATACATGTAAAATTCCTCGACTCACTCCAACTAACAGACAACCCCCTATACAACTCCCTACCACCCCCCAAAACAGCCGGTCAGCTGTCAAAAGGCTGACATCAACGAGCCGCTAGTTGACATCGTCCGGCTCGCTGAGCCACCCCCCTAAAGGTCTCTGCACCCACCCCCCAACCTAAATGTACATATTGTAAATACATATGTACATATTTAGAGAAATGATAATACTAACCTCGATCGCTAATTCTGCTACTGTCTTAAGCATATTCTCAGCTGGCACACCTTTGCGAATCTCCTCTTCTAGCATTCTGCTCATCATTGACAGATTATCTATAGCCCCATGGACTTAATTAGGATTTAATGTAATAATAATAGTAAGTTCATATCTGTATTTATAGGAGTGAGAAAAGATTTTATTGACAAAAGAAATTGTGAATCCACAACGATGTTGAGTTGCGCTACCACAGCTACCAATCTTCAGGAATTAGATTAAAAAACAAAATGTTAAAATTAAAACAGCAATGTTTATAATAAACAAATGCAAGGAAATAATACTTGAAGATATATGATAAAATAAGTAAAGTATTATTAAAAATTAAAATATTTATTAATGAATTAAATAAATAATAAAATTAAGCCATAAAAATTTCAATTGTAAGAGAAAAAATCGGACATAAATCATTCCATTCTTATACTGTTCGAATAACGAATTCAATTTTTATTTGAAAAAGTGTGTTCTTTATTCGAAATACATTTGACATAAAAGTTCTAATTTCGTTCTATTACAATGATATTTTAAAATAAGCTATATATTTTGAGATATTACTTACCCTTTTCTGATTTCGGGTCGTTGTAATTTTTTATTAGGTCTTTGGCAACCTGAAAGAAAAATGAATAGTTTCCATTGTACAAAGGAATTCCAGAATCAAGTTTTACGTGGTTGATTGTATTCATTTGTTACGGGATTAATTATATTGTACTATGAACCTATCTTGGCACAACCTTTATAAAACGTACTATCAACATTTTTTTTAATTTTATTATAAAAGTAATTTAATAAAATTTAAAACATAACCATATTTCAGTACATTTATATTATCTCCCAAGCTGTAGACTTAGACCGAGTTTTGTACTAAATAGCAGTACAATAAAACACTCATTTTCCATTTCATACTGTTATCACTGTGCCAACTACCAATGTCACCTAATAATGAAATTGTATGTGCTATATTCTTACCTGTAAGTTAAATGAATAGAGGTGTTTCCGCTTGCTTAGGATTCTTTCACTGACCTTATATAATCCTCCATACACCAATGCCTTGCAAGCTTCATCCACCAGGCTAAAAATAAGCAAGTAATTAATAAATAAACAATTAATCGTTAGAGAGACATTCATTAGTTGGTTTATTTATCAAGAATATCTCATATCTATCTGGGAACCAGACCGAACGCTCCAAAATCACTCAAGGATCCAAGAACTGAAACATAAAATTCCATAGGCGATGACGTGACAGAGTGCGAGACAGGACTACTTGTAAACATGACTTCATCTCAGAAAAAAGTCCGTCACGCAGGAGCTACGTAAACAAAGCAGATTTCAAATAGCTCAAAATGAGATGACTCAGTAAACGTTCGTTTCGGAAAACATTATTTTCATTAGCGGTAAACGAGGTCTTTATTTAATATTAATCTACGAATTTCGGAAAACTGTTACCTGTTATTCGAAAATCTATGGGCATGGGACAAAACAAAAGTGAAAGTGTGATGCCATCAAATTCTAATAATAATAATAATAATAGGTTATTTCTGCTTATAGCGGATAATTGATAATTGTTTGGTTTTTAAATTAACGACTCCAGATAAACAATTACCTTTTATTCATGATTCGATTACGACCAACTCTGTCTCAAATATACATGTGGAAATTATGAATGTGAGAAAGCAGGCAAAAAAATGCTAAGAGTTAATAATCAGAAAAACTACTTACCTGTAAAATTCACGAGAAATTTCGAACTCCTCATTATTCAGAAGCTCATAATGAACCCCAACAAGCGTTTCTGAAATATTTAACACTCAGTAACTTACAAAATAATGTTATCAGCTTTAAAACAACATGGTGTGCACATGTGTGTGTGTGTGTGTGTGTGTGTGTTTCTATGTTCGTATGTGTGCATGCCGCATGGATTTTCCCTCTTACGATATAACAAAACCTTCAATTCAAGTAATTGAAGCTTAGCGATGTTGTGGTTGTAATTTACAAAACTGCCTAACATCAATAGTGCAAATGTTACCGTTCCATCACCAGTTCAGTTTTTGAAAACATTTTAAAATCCCATCGACTCTACCTATGAGATGACGAAAATGACTAACGATGTTTTGAATTTTCGGATATTGGCTTCTCTGTAAGACTTTGTACGATCAGTGCAGATCATGGTCATCTAAAATGTTTAGAAAACTATATGAGAACTTCTAGACGGACCGAGGAGACTGATGGTGCAGTCGAATTGGATATATTGAAGTTTTTTACAAGTTATTTGTTAGTTCCTAGGAGGGATAGTTCAGGAGATTAACAGTGTGTAGGATATAAAAAAGATCGCAGGAACCAAATGCTTCTATACCCGTAAAAGGCTCTCCACTTTAAAAGTGAAGGAAGAAGTGCAAATGTTGAAAACGGTCATTGGGCCAACATTATAGTAGTAAAACACTTGGCTTTTAGCAAAACAAAATGAAATAGAATTGGTCTGGGAGAGAAGAGCTCACTGTAAGCTAATCAGTATTGAAATATATCAGATAACATATTTACGAACTATTATATTTCGAACAAGGGATCTGTTTTTGGATCTTCTTACTCCAAGAGAATTTAAGGAAGAATTTAAGGAGTTAGTATTGTGAATGACTTCTATGTGGTAGGGTCTCTAACAGTACATAACAAAACATTTCGAAAATTTAATTCTGAGGTAATAATTGTATACATGCATTTTTCGTGTGACCCATGTTAAGTGAAATATTTTGATATTCTGATTTTTTTCCGCATAATGAGCTCTCAGGGCAAAATAAGACAGCCACAAAAAAAAATGTATTTTTTTAGTCTTACCGCTGCTTCCTGGCCATCTATCGGAAACACTAATTCATGCTTATTTGTCACCTTATGCACACTGACTATCTATCCTTTATGTCCAACTCAATATAGAGTTATACCACGTACAGGATTATGCCCCAATTGAGAACATTAACAATTCCGGTCTTACTTTTTAATATTTTATTAAAAAACGCATTAGTTCATTATTAGATTTGTTTTTTACATTTTCATAATGTGTGTTACACTTACCAACAGTAATATCAGCAGCATTCAAGAAAATGCGATGCTGCAGGTCAAATTCTCCTTCCATCGTAGCGAATTTCTTAATGAGTTCCCTACTCCTCCTTTGGAAAACACCTTGGAAACATTCCAATTGTTTGATGCCCATTTGGGATGCCACTGCCTTTCTAGATTCTTTCCAATAAGCGTCTGGCTCTGAAATCATAATAACGCTTATAAACATTATAGTGTTTATAACATTTTCTTTTTTCTTCATTAACATCATTTATACATTTTTTTAAATACACTGCACATTTTGAAGCAAGAAAGTTAGTTGTCGTTTAAAAAAAATTATTTTGAAGTTTTTGAATGTTGGGCTCGATTTCCAAATAAATTGCTTATTGATTATTTCCATTATTAACAGATTTCCCTTAAAGGAAATCAGCTATTGAGGTCGTACTCATGTCTTTTCTTTAGTTATCTATTCTCTATCTTTAGTATTAACCGAGATATTTGTATTTTTCAGTTTTCAGGCATCCGTAAACCCCCAATCTGTCTAGGCTGAAGGTCAGAGAATAAAAAAATTTATCATTAAATGAGGAAAACTGATTTGTTGTCATTTATAATAAAACCTTGCTAGAACTGGATCAACCCAAAAAGAATGCTTCTTTGATATATTTTGCTAAAACAATTCCTTTCAAATTATGGTCGATATACCTGTGACCAAAATATCTCTGTTATTGTAAGAGGGTTTGAAAAACGTCATACAACATTTTATTGCACGAACAATTACCTACACTTGTTGTACTATACATTTATACCTTAACTCGAATACCAACCAAGTTATAAGTATTTTTTTTTTTTTTTCAGCCTTTCTTAATTGGACCCCTTAAAGCATATGTGGGCAACCACTTGTCGGATCAGGCCCGCGAGACATTTTGAAAAACCTAATAAAACAAAAATATTATACTACTTACTCCAAATGAGGATGATGGTGAGAGATTTGTGCGTTTGGCAGTACTTATAAATACGAACAACATTCTGTTCAATGATGAAAGTTGATAAATCATTTGGAAAATTCTTTTCGTCTTTGTATCAATATAATTAATCCAAACATCGATGGATTATTTTCCCAAATTCAAGCTGAAATGTCTCATTGATTTCGGTGTCGTTATTTAACTTTCGTTGTTTGTAATAATTCCAAATTTTACTATTTAATTATAATGTTGTACCTATTTTTTTCATTTCATTTTATTTTAATAAATTGTATTATAATTACATTGTCGTATAATTTCATGTCTGATATCTATCGTTAAAAATTATGAACACTACTTTAAAATTCACCATTTTTAAAAGCGGTCCGCGAACGTATTTGCACACTAAAGTTTGGCCCGCAACATGTCAAAGGTTGCCCATACCTGCCTTAAAGCTAACAGCAGGATGATTTTAAGCTCCGAATATGAGTTTAATAAATTGGTTTGTGGAAACCCCGAGTTCAACTGCTTTCGTTTAATTTGGTTGATATTCCGGTCTATTGTGACTTGCCATAAACTTCTAGGTTTTCATATCATGAGTTATGTCATCATATCATAAATTATTAAGACATATAAGAGTACACACCTATTCTTGAAAATGCTCCTTCGAATACTGCATCGAAAATGCTATAAAACATTGGTTCTTTGCCTTGCATTTGCGGGTGAAACAAAATTTCCTGCAAAATGGTAAAAACAAAAGCAGTGTCTAATAATTAATGAATATCTATAAAATAAAATAAATTATTATTGATAAGATTCAATAATAACATGTTAAAGGAGTTTATCTTGATTCTGTCCAAACAATGAGAAATCGGGTACTATTTATTGGATATTTAACTTTTTTTTTAAAATGAATAATATACTGTACATACCTTCCAAAAATTAAAATAGAACTAATGCACCAAGAATAATATTACTATAATTCAAATATGACCACATTTCGACTCCTCTAGTCGCTCAATGGACCTCAAACATTTCTTTTAGCAGATTTCACTTGAGAGAAATCAGCTATTGAGGTTGGTACTATACGATCTATACGATACTTGATATTTAATCGCTTTATTTTAAGATTAAAGTTCATATTCATTAATGGTTTAAATTGGATCAGGTATGGGGGAGGTTAAGATTGGCGTGCGTATTGAAAAACTTATTCAAAAAACATAATTTCTCCGGTATTATAATTTGGATTGAAAAATGTTGAACAAGCCTTGTTAAACTATTGATGCTTTACAATTGTTCTTCAACTCATGTTTCATAGCTCAAATATTTAGTGAAGGTTTGTTTTCAACCTTTAGTAAACCGTTTCTTCTAATCATCGGATTTATACTTAGAAATAGAAAATATATGGTGAGAAGAGATCTGTAATGTGTTATACCATCGCGTGGGAAATCTGCTTAGTTTGCGAAACCCCTGAGTGTCGGACATTTTTAAGCAGATTTCCCTTAGGGGGACATCAGCTATTGAGGTTGGAATCATGATGGGATTTAACAAAAGAGGCGTGTAACATTCACATTTAAACACACACACACACTAAAAACTTTAAAATATCTAATTAAATATAAATTATAATGGATAAATCTCTATTTGGATAGCGAAATAACAAAGTCAAGGAATAGGTCTATTCTCAGGTTCTTGCTATCAAGTTTACAATTATTGCAGCTCTCTTAAATTTTCAATTTATCTCATGGTGTGAGTTTTAGTTACGTTGCACATTATACCAAGACTTTTGTAAACAAATATTTTACTCACCTCCATGAGAATCGGATCCTTTGTGCTCAAAGTTACAAACGGTCCAATATGCATAGCTACCGTGTCACCATACTTAACATGGGTGTCTTCAAATAAATCTGTTGCAGCTGGAAACATTATTAAAATTATGCCTACTATCCAATTTAAACGCTCCAAGTTGTCTTTAAAATTTGCAATGAGTTCTAATATTTAATAATAATGTAACCTACTAATATTTTAGAAACTGATTTGCTTCCTGTTAGCCTATAGAGAATTACAACATTTAGATTTAAACATTAAATTGCACAACACAAACCCTGAAAAGTTCTGGGCATATTCCTAATGCAATAGTACAGGTTTCCGATAATTGGTGGTCCATATCCTGGGAAGTTCCAATACTTGTGTGTGGATAGCCAAAGGATTAGTCCGGCAAAGAAGATGGCGGAACAAAACAGGCAAAGTAGAGGCAGCATCTGGAAAATGAATCAATCTGAGTTCAGGGATTTTATTGCTTTCATTTGGTAACATCTCCAAAAGGCATAGACATACACACCTCAAGTGGAGTTGTTCCTCCTTCAGCCGATGGTACAGTAGTGTGGCAACCCTAACAGCCTTCAAACTAAATAAATGGTAATTATATAATGATATACGGTGCGCAAATAAACCATCGCTTTATCTTGAGATTATGCTTTAAATTGCCCATGCTCTGCCCTCGGTATCCTTCCTTAATCCTGTCCTCCAACTCCTGACCTGGGGAAGGGGGGTTTAGAGTGGGGAGGGATGTCAAAACATTGAAATATCTTCGTTATTGCAGATTTACTTACTTTAATGCTGTTATATACATATTTTTCTCGTTGTGCAATGACATCTTCAATTAAGAATTTACGTCACGACAATGTTTATTTGATCTATAGCATAACGATATTTAACCGCTTCAGTCAACAGTAAAGATCATATTTAATATTGTGAAATCGGACCAAGAATATTAAGGGTTGCTAAGGAGGGATAGGAAAATTCAAAATATCTCCGTTTAATTTTATAGAATCAATCTTGTTAACCTATTGATGTCCTACAACTGTTGTTCTATGCATTTTAGCAGATAAAGGAAATCAGCTATTGAGGTCGTACTCATTAGGCGGTTTTCGAAATTTGTCTTCAAATGTCCATCCTACCCAGGAGACGACCAAAATGAGGTCCATTCAAAACTATATATATATATATTTGTCTGCTACCGCTCTAGCGGCCGCAATTTTTGTTTCATCGTTACCAAACTTGATATATAACCGTTTTATACAAAAAGAAAGATCAAGATCGTTAACGGCTGAAATCGTACCAGTGGGAGGGGGGTATAGAGGGGGAGAATTTCGAAAATTCTTTGCTCAAAAATCTTATTGCAAATGTAATGTTCTATAAATGTTGTTATTTACATTTTTTCACTATCTTCATTATTAACTGAGATATTTGCATTTTTTAGTTTTCGGTCTTAAGTAAAGCCCCACTCCTACTCATCTCATATTAACAATATTCTATTATGTTATGAAGCACATTAATTGAAGCTTAAATACCAAATATCGTTCTTATTGAACTTTTAAATTTTGAGATAAATGCCAATACGTGGCGCACGTGGGAAATCTGCTTAGTTAACGCAGCCCCTGCGTGACGGACTTTTTTTCGTATCTCAAGTATTAAGTGAGGTATTCGTACTTTCTTGTATTCTGGCTACGGTAACCCCCCCCCCCCTTCTTGTACTCATCGGTTTTTACATATAATTAGAGGTTATGTGGTGAGATGTGATCTCAAGAGAATTATAACAGCACGAGGGAAATCTGCTTAGTTTACGTAGCTCCTGACGGACGTTTGCAGCCCCTTCGGAACAGGAAACAGGGATTGATTAGGGCTGAAGGGAGAAAAGGCTAAAAGGGTAGCAATTAAATAATAATTACAAATGTATTAAGTGTTCTATAATTAAAATGTTTTGACTGCATTCATTCTGGATTGCAGCAGTGGTTGGTTAGAGAAGCTATCGTGATTTCTGTTATTAGCAGAGAGACCTGGAAAAAGCTTCTCTAAGAAATGCAGTCAGAAAAAATTAACTTGTGACGGATTACTCCCAATGAGGCTCCGTGGGCAGTGGGAAACATCCAGAATTGAAACAGTACTATACACATTTAACATGGAAGTGTTTTATTAGCAGATTTCCCTAAAGGGAACTCAGCTATGGAGGTGGTACTCCTGGCGCGATTTTCGTAAGTTTTATTCAAACGTCTATCGACCCTACCTACTAAAATGAAAATGAAAATGAAGACCGTTCAAAATTATATATATATACTAGCTAAGGTGCCCGGCATCGCCCGGGAATTCATTTGAGGCTGAATGATGATAGTATTAATTAATGTTTATTTGACATAAGCGTACTAAGGTTATGTTTTTAAACTTATATGGTAGTTCTATGTATAATTAGGATTAGTGAGCTATAAATCTCTGCACCCCCCCCCCTACCTTCTTTAAAAATAATTTTCACGAGGAAATAACATTATGTATTTCCAATGGAAATGTTAACTATGAGAACAGGGGAGTGATAGCGAAAGTTGTGGGAAATTCAACTCTTTATTTCTGGTATGTAGTAGCTTATTTCCTCTGATATCTTGAAGGTTTTGAAACAACTATGTACTATATATAGCTACTAGCGAAGGAGCCCGGCTTCGCTAGGGAAATCATTAGATGCTGAATATTGGGGGTATTTTTATATCAAGGTTTCAATGATTACTATTATACTTCTTGGAGAGAGAGAAAAAAAAACGTCCAATTCTTCACAATTTGTTTATTTCAGCGCTAAGCGCTTTCAAAGACTAATGTCTCCATCTGCAGAGCTTCACATGAGCTTCTTAGCATTTTCGGCAAAGTGGCTGAAGGATTGTTTGAGGGCAAGTTTTTTGAACCTCCGTTCATAAATGCCAGGGATGAGGGAGGTTTCAAATCCATTAGTTTTGGCCCCCAAAAGAACCCATACTTTGGGAAGATACGACATTGGGTATGCTACGTAGACGACAGCTTCTGTTTATTTGAGGGTACGGAAGAAGAGTTGACGGAATTCTTAGAGTATCTGAACAGGGGACATAAAAACATAAAGTTTACAATGGAAAAAAGTCCGTCACGCAGGGGCTGCGTAAACTAAGCAGATTTCCCACGTGAAGTTTTACAATAGGGAAATCTGCCTAATAACAACTGTAGTAGTAAGAAACCTCTAAACCTAAAACATTATTTAGGGCGTAACAACCCAGTAGTTTTTAGCCCCAAAAAACAGTTGACCTAACCTCTGAATAGGTATTCACGAGGGGCGAAGTTATAGAAACGGCCGCCAGAGCTCTGGTCTGGTGACCAGTATCACGCAGAATACAAATGCAAATATCTCGGTTAATATTCAAGATAAAGAATAAATGAATAGAACAATATTTATAGTAAATTTAATTTGCAATAAGATGTATTCTATACAATTTTTCGATCCGACGCATAATAACGGAGATATTTTGAATTTTCAAAAATCCCCCCTCTAAACCCCCTTCCACTGGTTCGATTTCAGCCATTAACGAACTTAGTCTTCCTTTTTACATAAAACGATTAAATTCCGAGTTTGGTAAAGATCAAACAAGAATTGCGACCGCTAGAGCGTTAACAGACAAATATATATATATATCTATATATATATAGATAGATATATATATATATATATAGATATATATATATAATTTTGAACGGACCTCATTTTCGTCATCTCCTGGGTAGGATCGATGGACATTTGAAGAAATTTTTCGAAACTCGCATCATGAGTACGACCTCAATAGCTGATTTCCCTGAAGGGAAATCTGCTAAAAGAGAATGGGGGGGGGCGTTAAATTATTTGGACCTGTGCATCATGAGAAGAGACGGTAATTTCACCTTTAACATCTACAGGAAACCCACAACAACAGACACAGCAATAGATATACATTCCTTCCACCAACCTAAGACCAAAATAACTCCTTTCATTTACTATATAGACCGGCTACTGACCTTACCGCTGTCATTGGAGGATCATCGAAGAGAATTCGATTTCATAAAACGCGTCGCCAAAAGTAATGGATTTGAAACCTCCCTCATCCCTGGCATTTATGAAGGGAGGTTCAAAAAACTTGCCCTCAAACAATCCTTCAGCCACTTTGCCGAAAATGCTAAGAAGCTCCATTGGTGCGCTATTCCATATTTAGGAAAACTCTCAGAGAAAATAGGATGCGTACTAAGTAAGATAGGAGTGGGAGTAGCATATAAGAGCGGACCGAATCTGGGCGATATGCTTTTCAGGGCTAAAGATCCTATCGATATAAAAGACAGGTCCGGGGTATACAAAATAGTATGTGGTGCATGCAAAATAGTATGTGGTACATACATCGGCCAAAAAGGAAGAAAGATAAGAACCCGGTGTAGAGAACATGGTTATCGCTCAGATTCCGAATTGTTCTGCCACCAAGAACAAGAGGGCCATAGCGAAGGAGCCCATGAAGTGTGCTTATTACATAAGGCCAAGAAAGGTAAAAAACTAAGTGCATTGGAAGGTCTGGAGATTGCATTGAATAAGAAACTTATTGGTAGTCGATCTTTGAACAAGAAGACCGATTGCTATAAGTCTGCAATGGTGGGGGTACTAGACCTCGATGTTATTTCTCGCGTGCCAGCCAGTCGCTTGCCGTCTTTCCCAATGAGCGCATGCAAGTAGGTCAGTAATATATTCCTATACATCAATAGATCTCTCACTCTCTGTATTTTAAGATTTGACTTAAGTACATTTATTATGTTCATTATTAGATATTTATCTTGTGTTTTATTTATTGATGTTAATATGATTCATGCCCCTGTTGCAATGTATAGAGTTTTTTTTAATTTTATTGTTTATCATGTGTAGCTCTGAAGATGGAGACAAGTCTTTGAAAGCGCGTAGCGCTGAAATAAACAAATTGTGAAGAATTGGACGTTTTTTTTTCTCTCTCCAAGTAAATATTCTTCACTTCCAACAAACACTGCCCTGAAATTATACTTCTCGTCTGGGCGTATTATTTTCCCATAAGGGCCAGGTAACTATAGGGGACTTACAGAATAGAAATTTTAGTTTAAAAGAGTAAATGAAAATGAGTTCCCAATCAATCCCTCTCTACTGTTTGACACACCTTGAATAATTCATATCATAATCATGGATAGTAATTATTATAATTAAATAGTATCTGTAATGCACATATTTTTGTCGAACACACTCCGAGCACACATACCTTAGAAATAGTCGGTTGCAACTAGAAAGAAATTCCATTAATGTCAACATTTAACAGGAAATAAGTTAACACAATTAACTGTGTTAGCCTCCGTGCAACTTCCCTTTCCGCTTGAGGGTTATCAACATTGCTTTCCTTAAATTAGTAGTTCAAAGCATTAAAGTATTGGAATTTTCTAATAATTAATAAATGAAATGAATAATTAAGAAATGAATTTATATTCAAAGTGCGAGGCGAGGGGCAGGGTCGTTGCCCTACATGCAACCTAAATAATACTCTAAACAATCAAATCGAGTTTAGACGCATATTGTCTTTTATCATAATTACATTATCAAGTAACGTTTAATCTATATATATATATATATATATATATATATATATATATATATATATAAAATTGTAATCTCTGTCAGTAGATTGATTTTTTTCTCGAAATTTCACGATACTTTTTCGTTTCACATGTCATAGACACCATAACTGGATTTTGTTTCTTTCGTGTCTGTTTGTTTGCTTATTTGCTTATTGGTTTGTTTGTTACCTTTTCACCCATAAACGGCTGAACCGAATTTTATGAAACTTGGTATGCACATTACTTAGAAATAGAGAATTTCTTGGAGATTGGACTACTAATGTGTCACATTAGCACATGGGAAACCTGTTTAGTTTAGCAGTTCCTGTGTCTGACTTTTTATACTAATTCTGACGATCCAATCGTTTTGAAGATGGTAATAATTTTGGAACTTAAAATGTCTCTTGTGAAATTGTTTTAAGAATATCATTGCTGTTACACATTTTGTTATACATTTTTTCATAACTCAAATATTAAGGGAGAAATCTTCATTTTTTCATGTATTCAATCTTTCCTAAAGCCCAACTTCTACTCACTGGGTTTTTATTTGCAATTAGAGAATATATAGTGAGATAAGATCAGTAGTATACCATTACATAGGAAATCTGCTTAGTTTACCAGGGTGACTTTTTTTTTTGTAGGCTTCCCTTAAGGGAAATCAGCTATTGAGGCTGTACTCATGACGCAAAAAATGTCTTGGAATGACCATCGATCCTACTCAGAAGAAAATAAGGTCCGTTCAAAAGTATATATATATATATATATATATATATATATATATATATATGTCTGTTAACAATCTAGCAGTCGCAATTTTTGTTTAATCGTTACCAAACTCGGTATTTAATCGTTTTATGTAAAAAGGAAGATCAAGTTCGTTAATGGCTGAAATCGGATACGTGGGAGGGGGGATTTCGAAAATACGGAATGTCTCCGTTACTATACGTCGCATCGAAAAATTGTAGAGAACCAATATTATTGCAAATTAAATTTACTATAAATAATGGTATATACATATTTTCTGTATCATGAATATTAACCAAGATATTTGCATTTTCCAGTTTTCAGCGTTCAGCAAACGCCCACTTCTGCTCATGTTATTTAAACAATACTCTGTTATATAATAAAGCACATTATTCGAACCTTAAATACTAAATATTGTTTACAAGAGACCTTTATTAAACGAGATACATGCAAATATTTTCAGGTGAACCCCCCGACTTAGATTCTTGGAACAACAAAAAAAACTTCTTTGATTGAGATAAAAATTACTCTTATTCATTATAAATTACAGTACTATATATAGTTAATAGTTTTCAATAAAGTTAATATGCTATATTCGATATATTTCAGTAATGATTTTTCTTTCCGGTGTGAAGCTGACCTGTTTGTTTACATTTCAGACGCTTTCCGTCAGGAGGGGAAAGATTTCTTATTTCTGTTTGTATTTATTCACTTAATATTGACGGTGGTGTAGTGTAACCGCCAGGTAGATTCGTCTATTATTAAACTGCACGAGGGAAATCTGCTTAGTTTATGCAGGCCCTGCGTGAAGGACTTTTTTTAACCTAGGTTTTTAAGAGATTCTAGAAAGCTGTTACCTGATGGTGTTGGGGCTAATATAGATATACATTGTTTGTTTCATGTCTGTGATTGCAGTGTCCTGTGCTTGTATCAAATAGTGTTTGTGAAGTAAGTCTATATACTGGTTCCAATACATCTTACTCTATGTGTAGTTTGAGGGTTCAGATTTAGCTATTTTTCTGAGGAGTTCAAACACTACCAGTCTCACACCACTTTTATTTGGTGCATGAGATGATCTGTAATAAGGACTTCCCCTCTGAAGGTGTGGCTGCATGCATGTATAACAGTCAGGGCATTTAGTGATAAGATTTTAAGGAAAAACCAGGGTTCACTTTAAAAACTTTCTTTTTATAGCTCCATTCTATAGCACAACACTGAACACATTATTTTGTTCTTTGAACAATTGACCTAAGTATTAACAAACAGCTGTTAGTAAAACAAACAGCTGTTTATAATTCATTCATTAAAATAATGCTATATATTCAACATTTAGTTATTAAACACTTGAATTCTATGAAATAGATTTGTCACTGTGGTGTGATATTTAATGGAGAGCTAATCCTAGAGCCATTCCAGTCCTTTGGGTCAAAATGGCCAGTCTGTACTGACTGACAGGTAAGAGTAGTGTGGGTGCTTAGTATAATCTCTGTTTAGAAAAGTAATAAAAGGTAACTTTAGCGTGAATATCAAGAAAGTTATGCCTGGATGCTGCGTTCTTTCTTTAGTCTATATGACAAGATGTCTTAATTTTTAATACTCTATGGAACGTTTTCGAACAATAATCACTTAAATTGTAGATATCACATGTCGTATTGATGTCAATGTTATCGCATTGGCCATTGAATACTATTAAGTAGGTCCATTTTATATTAGGCGTATCAAATTGCCCATGTCTAATTTATCAACATCAGGTCACTTGGATACTGTTTCTGAAGATAGAAATCCGCAAATGGATAAAATGTACTCTCTAGACAGTACTTTCCATTGATTAATTCATAGGAACCTTTTGTTGCTCTAATATATAACAAAATCGGGTCAAAAATATATATCGCTAAGGGTTGTTTGGAGAGTGTCATCTACGGAAAAAAGGTCATTGGTTGGCAATTATAAATTTTTGTTCACATTTGGAGAAAGTAAATTTATTATAAATAAAACTCCATTCAAATTATTCGTTTTCATTTACAAATTAAAAATAAGTAATACTTTCTCTATCTCCAATAAATAACAATACAATAATATACAGGAAACTGAGAAAATGAAATCTATTCATAAGCATATCCTTAGTGCATATTATTCAAGCCGAAACGCATAAGAACAATTCACATGGCTTAATCTCACGAGTCAAGGGCATTAATTATTCGATAATAATCTAATTTCCAGGCATTCATGAGTTGTTAAACGTGGGATCATTTTTCTATGATGTTGTGAACAAGCATGAACATCTCATAAATAATTAATGGTAAAGGTATTACAATAGTAATAATATTAAGTAAGTATAGTAATAATAACAATAATAATAATAGTAAGGTAATAATAATAATAATAATAGTAAGGTATTACAATAGTAATAATATATAATATTACAATAGTAATTTTCAACAGAATTGCAATGTAGCCAGGGTGTTTGTAAATCATAACACTTCAAGGGAACATTGATTCGATAGGAAGTAACACTCCTACCTATTGAACACGATTCGTTCTCCTGAAACGAGGCTATTGTCACATCTACTTTGTGGTCTCGTGTTTGGATTCCAATTGTTCTTCATATCTTCATATTAAAAGGCATTAAATGTAAAAACAAATATACGAAATATCAGTCGTTTATTAAAATGAACTGAATCATGTGCTTTTTAGATAAGAAATTAAATTATTATTTATTAACGTCCACTTTTGGCAACTAAGGCTTATTGGGACGGGTTATCTACAGGTTGCCACCCTTTTCTAGCCAGGGTGGGACTAAGGATTTTATTTAATGAATTCCGTCACTAAATAAATTCCTATTGCCCAGGCGGGAATCGAACTCGCCACTCTAGGTTTCCCATGTGTCATAAAGCTCAACGATTTAACTCGCATGGCTAACCTGAGCCCCTTTTTAGATAAATAGAAATTTTTAGAATAAATGTATATACAATAAAGTGTATATACAGCAATTCATTTAATGTATATACAGTAAATTCAAGTATTGTATATGTATATATAAGAGAATAAATGTATATACAATACTTGAATTTGCAATAAAATTGGTTGAATACAAATTATCAATCCGACGCATAATAACGGAGATATTTTGAGTCTTCGAACCCCCCCCCTCCACTAGTCGTACCTCAGATGACTGGCCTTACAACATTAAAATTAAGTCTGGATTTGGGCTGGCTGGTGGAGGTCCATCTTCAACGGAAGGATCAAAAAGGTCAAACACCTCCACTCTTAATATTTCTTTATTACAGGCAAAGTACTTTCGGGGCGAACCGTCCCATCATCAGTGCTCTAGAGTACTCGGGAGTAACCGCCCTGGCCCGAGTAGGCTCCCAGTCTCGCCGGAGATGTCGGCTCAATAGGAACCAACTCTAGAGCACTGATGATGGGACGGTTCGCCCCGAAAGTACTTTGCCTGTAATAAAGAAATATTAAGAGTGGAGGTGTTTGACCTTTTTGATCCTTCCGTTGATTAAAATTAAGTATTTAGGAGAATGAAAAAAAGTATACATAAGAATGCTGCAACTATTATCATGGCAATTTCTGGCATGTTTCAGGTAGAGTCCAAGGTGTTGCAATTTGATTCGCATCGATAGGAAGTAAGTCTCCTACATATTAAACACGATTTGTTTTCTTGAAAAGAATATATTGTCACGTCGAGTTTGTGGTCTCGTGTCTGTATACACAAGTTGAAGTGGATTCTAATTCAAATAAAGGGTTAGAACCACCAATATAAATGATACTATTGTCATACCTCTCGGTGGAGACCGTCGTCACTGGCTGATGGTTATAATACGGTAAACAGAGTATAAAACCCACTGACTGACGGACAACCAACTCAGTACAACTATTAACAGGCTTGAAGATGATGCCATCGCATCGAAAGCGCTTGCCAGCGGTACTCAACCATTAGCCAGTGACGACGGTCTCCACCGAGAGGTATGACAATAGATTCTAATTGTTCTTGATATTAAAAGGCAATAAAAAAAATATAAGACATATCAATGATTTATTAAAATGATCTGAATGTGTTTTATATATGATTGATACATTTAAAACATGTAAATTTCAAATTTCTGGCCAGGGTGGGACTTGGGATATTATTTAATGAATTTCGTCACAAAATAATTTCCTTTGCCCAAGCGAGAATCGAACTCACTACTCTAGGTTTACCATGTGAGATTAAGGCCAACGCTTTAACTCACATGGCTAACCTGAGCCCTATTTGAGGCAATAAAAATAAATATAAGACATATCAATAGTTTATTAAAATGAACTGAATGTGTTTTATAGTTGATTGATACATTTAAAACATGTAAATTTCATGATTTGTTAACATATCTAATACAATATTTAAATAAGTGAAAGCATCTTTTTCATACGGTCAGAATTATTATAAATATTTAAGTCGTGCAAAGACCATTATTTCAATTACATGTCAACACGACATATCCAATATTAACAGTGATATAAGCAAAGAAAATATATACAGCATGCGTATTAAGTTGAAATGGGGTATTTATTTGAACATTCTGTCCATTCCAGCTCTTCGTTCCAGAGAAATTGTCCATGGTATATCCAAATGGGTAAATATGAAGTGACGATACTTCATATCTTTTGGTTTATGTGGCGAAGAAATCTTGAACGTCCTTATGATGTCCGAAAGAATAACTTTGACACAGTTCATGGAAAAATGGTAACCTGAAAACAAGAATTCATTTTTAATTAAAAATACTTAAAGCTATAACAAGGTTTGACATAAAAACTGTAAGGTGTATTCAGCAATACGCTGGCTTATTGTCAAAATCAAACGAGTAGTAGTAGCGTTTTACTGAAGGGAAAAAATTGCAAACAGTATTCAGTATTTGGCGGGGGGGGGACTTAGGGAAAATAGTTTTCTACAAGCTTCCCTAATAGGGAATCTGTTAACAAGGAAGTGGTAAGTTCATGTATGATGGAGTACATTAACACCATAGTTTGAAGTGATTGATGACGTCCTGTAGTTTGGGGATTGTGAAAAGTTGAGAATTTTTGATTTAGTTATTCAGTTTTTAATATTTCACGAATTCCCCTATAGTTTGCACATATCAGTTTTCTTTGATGTTAATCGGTGGCCAATCTAAAGGGACATAAAGTAATCGAAATATAACTGTTATTATGAGTCAGATCGAGAATATTATATAAATGGGAAATCTGCTTATTTTACTCAGCACCTGCGTATGGGGCATTCTTCTTTTGAACTGTGTTTAAGAAATATTGATTATTGATGATTTATTATCGGTTATAGTTTGAATTTTATGTCTGATCGGTACTTTTCTGTTTAATTCTTTTTAATATAAAATAAAAAGTATATTTAATTCAAATATTAATTATTCACATAAAATATAGCGACTTTTTCAATCGGTTGGTTCAATGCGTTTATTATAAAAATAAGTGTTTAATACAAGTTCAGTAGTATTAGTAGTTTGTATTCGAAACTTGTTGCTATTAAATCATTTGTTTAAGTGTAAATATTAAGTCGATTTAAATACTTATAGGTGGTGTTTACATTTTTTATATGATATTTGGTTAAGTTCTGTTTGTCATAGTTGTGATGCTATAACTGTTAAAGAACAAAGCCTTTTCGTCAATTCTTACTGTAGTATTAATAGCTAGAACTTCATTGAGTAAAGCCATAACCCAAACTTCTTTATTAATAAGGTAACAGTAGCAAGAGGTTCCATTACCTAGCAACCATATAATATATGCTACATTAGGTTCCATTACCTAGCAACCATATAGCATATGCTGCATTAGGTTCCATTACCTAGCAACCATATAGTATATGCTGCATTAGGTTCCATTACCTAGCAAGCATATAGTATATGCTGCATTAGGTTCCATTACCTAGCAACCATATAGCATATGCTGCATTAGGTTCCATTACCTAGCAACCATATAGTATATGCTACATTAGGGTCCATTACCGAGCAACCATATAGTATATGCTGCATTAGGTTCCATTACCTAGCAACCATATAGTATATGATGCATTAGGTTACATTACCTAGCAACCATATAGTATATGCTGCTTTAGGTTCCATTACCTAGCAACCATATAGTATATGCTGCATTAGGTTCCATTACCTAGCAACCATATAGTATATGCTGCATTAGGTTCCATTACCTAGCAACCATATAGTATATGCTGCATTAGGTTCCATTACCTAGCAACCATATAGTATATGCTGCATTAGGTTCCATTACCTAGCAACCATATAGTATATGCTTCATTAGGTTCCATTACCTAGCAACCATATAGTATATGCTGCATTAGGTTCCATTACCTAGCAACCATATAGTATATGCTGCATTAGGTTCCATTACCTAGCAACCATATAGTATAATATGCTGCATTAGGTTCCATTACCTAGCAACCATATAGTATATGCTGCATTAGGTTCCATTACCTAGCAACCATATAGTATATGCTGCATTAGGTTCCATTACCTAGCAACCATATAGTATATGCTGCATTAGGTTCCATTACCTAGCAACCATATAGTATATGCTGCATTAGGTTCCATTACCTAGCAACCATATAGTATATGCTGCATTAGGTTCCATTACCTAGCAACCATATAGTATATGCTGCATTAGGTTCCATTACCTAGCAACCATATAGTATATGCTGCATTAGGTTCCATTACCTAGCAACCATAGAGTATATGCTGCAGTAGGTTCCATTACCTAGCAACCATATAGTATATGCTGCATTAGGTTCCATTACCTAGCAACCATATAGTATATGCTGCATTAGGTTCCATTACCTAGCAACCATATAGTATATGCTGCATTAGGTTCCATTACCTAGCAACCATATAGTATATGCTGCATTAGGTTCCATTACCTAGCAACCATATAGTATATGCTGCATTAGGTTCCATTACCTAGCAACCATATAGTATATGCTGCATTAGGTTCCATTACCTAGCAACCGTGTAACCATATGTTACACTTATCTTAAGCTAAGAGTCGACTTGAGACAAAATCTCGAGAGAAAGTCCATTTGAGATTTCTTGCGATCTCGAGACTGGTGGGGGAGATTCGACGGAGACTTTAGTCTCGAGACCAAGACATTTGCGTGTCGACTTGAGACACATCTTGCAGTATTCTGTGTGACACCAAGATAGAGAGTTATATCTCAGTTTGATTGTTTGTTGTTATAAGCATGTTTATTTTGCAAAATGGATTCGCGTCAGGCCCTAGCTTTTTTAATTCGATATAAGATTGTACAACAACGAAAAATTAAAAATAAAAAAAGTGCTGGGTAAGGAAATGGGTCATCGAATTAATTTGGGAGCCGGTTCAACACTCATTTATGAGCTACGGTTGGAGGATGCACATCAGTTTCAAAATTTTATTCGGATGTCTGCAGTGCAATTCGAACAACTATTAGATTTAGTAAAACATCAGAATTTCAAGAAAGATACAAAATTGCGTGATGCAATTCCTGTTCATGACAGATTAATGGTCACAAATCACAATTGAATATTTTCGCCATTTCTTCATATGCACTAATTTTCAAATCTTGATTCCTGTGTAATTTGTCTTTAATATTCCACACAAATTCCTATTCCTCGTAAAGATTAATCAAATTGAAAATGTCTTCGTCTGTCCACTGCCGTACACTCATTTTACCAAATTTAATAAACACAAAAGAATAAATTTTGGGGGGGAAAAACACCCTCTTAGGTAGCAATCTCCTAAGCAAGTCTCAGACTGAGGTCTCAGCTCTTCCAACATTGACGGAAGACTTGAGAGCCAAAGAGCAGGAAAGAGCTTGTCCACTCGTGACCAATTCTCTCTCAATGACTAGTATGTACTCTCCGCTCTCCGAGACCGCTCTCAGACCCAGATACATTTGAGTGTCAAGTCTCGAGTTTGCTCTCGAGACTATTTTGTCTCAAGTGGACACTTACCTTAGATATGAATAAGAACGTATCTCTGACACTTTTTCAAATTATTGGTTTTGCAGAGGAAACATGAGAACCTTTTATTTCTTAAACGTGTAACAGCGCTTGACCCTTCTAAATTAGTGGAAGTTTAACTTTTTTATAATCAAATTGAAATAGAATTAGTGGTACATAAGATATTAATAACCTGGACAACCACGTGGTCCTAAAGAAAATGAAAGGTTTGCACATTTCGGCCGTTTCTCCACTTCTTCAGGTAGAAAATGATCAGGGTCAAAATTAACTCCATTCTTCCAATATTTGCGGTCCTTCTTGAGCCCGCCCCAGAAAAATATAACTGTTGTATTCTTGGGAATGACCATCCCACCTGGGAAGAAAAATATTAATTACCTATTTGGTCTTCAGTAAGAAAGTACTTACATATGTAAATGTGATATAATTGATTAACTCGAGAATTACTTAAGTTATAAAACTAATAGAGAAACTAATATACTTGTTTTAATGCATCCGGTGCTTCTTCTAGCAAATCCTGGTGGTGTTACTAAGCGTAGTGTTTCCTTCACTATTCTGAAAATGAAAAATAGCTGACATCATTACGTCACATAAAAACTTTTAATATTGACTTAATAACACATTCTCGCAATCTATGTTAAAAGAGTTGGATAGGCAATGAAATTTTAATTATCCATTTGCGAATGAGTGGAAGTAGGTGGAGAACCGACTACTGGGAACTAAAAACAATACTAGAGTTATTACCTAAATATAATGAGTTGTGATGACATTATATACCACATATATTATTTATTGGTACTTAAATTTTGGATAAAAGGTTCGAGATAAATTGGCATATTATTATTTATGTGAGATGAGTAGGAGAGAGGCTTTACTGAATGCTGAATGCTAAAAAATAAAAATAATTCCGTTAATTTTCAAGCTAGTGGTCAATGAAAAGATCAGAAAATAGTAGAATATTACTTTATCGACAAGATATTTAGGATTGTACAATTTCCTAATTCTTTAAATCCCATTCCTCCTAGGCAAATTTTGGCCATTAAATCATTTGATCTTTGTGCGCGTGTGTGTGTGTGTGTGTGTGTGTGTGTGTGTGAGAGAGAGAGAGAGAGAGAGAGAGAGAGAGAGAGAGAGAAAGATTGTGTTATTTCCTAATCAGTAAAAGTATTGAACAACAAAAAGTTGGCCTTGTCCTAAGTCTTTCTTAAGTCAAATTCCTTTCATATTAATTAGAGTGATTTGAATATAAGCGGCATTAAAAAAAAACTAAACGTAGCAAATATTATACAGATTTATAGTAAACTCGTTTACTGAGTCAGATTTGTATATTGATGCTATAAATGAACCTCTTCAATTTGTTAAAATTTGACATCGATATCATTTCGGCAAATGAAGAATAGACTGGTACCGAAATGAGTCTGAATGATTTCCTCGGTCAGTGTATCATTCGTCTCGGGATATTTTTATAACTATAGAAGGGAAATGCCAACTTACTTTTTTCGATAGAGTATGAATGTTATCAGTAACCAAGCATTCTGGTAAACTACATAACTAGTTGTTTAATTACAGGTGAAAATACCTTCCCAGAAACTCCATGCGGCTTAAGTCTTTGAGGTTGGGAGATTCAGTGGATTTGCCCATGACTTCATCCTGTTCTTCCCAGGCTTTCCTTTGGATCTCAGGATTTGCAGCGATGTAAAGCAAAGCAGAAGTCACACACATTGCGAGAGGGTAGACGCCCTGTGAAATTTATGACTATTTACTAGAATAAAGCATACAGTTAGTAATTGCACAAGAAAAATAAAGAAAAAATCAGTGTAAAAGGTAAGACTCCAAACTCTGTGCCAACAATGGAGTCATGAAGAGCTCAGTGTTGAAGATAGGTGTGAAGAAAGCATTTAATGTTTCAGGTGGTACGTGAGGTGCTGGGACAGCAAACTGTAAAGAAATGGAACCCCTGGTTTGTGGATAAACTGAAAGTAAACCTCACCATGGACAGCTGAGTCACATAATTAATTAGTGTAGGAGTGTAATCAATTTACAAAATACTATCAAAGGGAAGTATATTAGAAGTCATTTGTAAGTAGCAATTATTGGAATCCAACTGAACAGAGGCTGTACATTGCAATTGTCAGCCAGCTATTTCATTAGTTCATGGCAGAAACCAAATATTTTTAATATTAAGGACATATTTCGTTGCTAAACGAGCAATAAGGATATGGAATAATAAGGAGCTCTATAAAAGCAAACACCCGAGCATCTTCTCCGTCCACATTATCCAGTTCATTATTATCATGATAAGGTGAACGTGTTTTGCAAAGACTTGTAACAGTTATATAAACTTGCGTCTAGCTGTCACCGGGCCCCCCAGCCTTTTGTACCAAAGGATCTCAAGACCTGCACTCATGTATTTCTCAGAGAGGACTCTGTGACAAAGCCTCTCACACCACCTTATTCTGGACCCCACGTGGTTCTCAAGAGAGGTGATAAAACGATAGACCTACAACTGCCCTCTGGACTGTATCTCTGGAGAGGGTCAAACCAGCCTTCATGATACAGACCTCCGAGGACACTACATCTACAACTCCTACCAGACCTCCTCTGCACCTGGCTGGTAACGAATATAGCAACGTCTCCGACACAGAAGCGCCAGCAATGCAACAACCTACGGACATCAGGACCCGACAAGGGCGTATCATTCGCCTTCCAGTGCGCTTCTGCTCAAAGACATTGGGGGGGGGGGTGAGGTAACATTTAACAGTTATATAAACTTGCGTCTAGCTGTCACCGCCCCCCCCCCGGCTTTAAAATTTAATAGTGAGTCGGGAACGAGTGCGGGCTAGTGGCAACACTGCGTGCATAACCTGTTCATCGAAGTTAGAAGAATGCCAAAAGAAAGAGTCAGTGCTTCGTGCGAAACTGCCCCAAAAACATTATAAAGTGTTGATACATTTATTAAATTGTTTTGTTCACTTCTCTCTTATTCTACGCATTACCCACACCAAAGATTGATGGACTTAGAGAAATTATATTACTAACCTCGATCGCTAATTCTGCTACAGTCTTAAGCATTTTCTCAGCGGGCACACCTTTGCGAATCTCCTCTTCTAGCATTCTGCTCAACATTGACAGATTATCTATAGCCCCATGAACTTAATTAGGATTTAATGTAATAATAACAGTAAGTTCATATCTGTATTTATAGGAGTGAGAAAATATTTTATTGACAAAAGAAATTGTGAATCCACAACGATGTTGAGTTGTTGCAGACACAGCTACCAATCTTCAGGAATTAGATTAAAAAACAAAATGGGAAAATTAAAACAGCAATGTTTATAATAAACAAATGCAAGGAAATAATACTTCAAGATATATGATAAAATAAGTAAAGTATTATTGAAAAATTAAAATATTTATTAAAAAATCAAATAAATAATAAAATGAAGCCATAAAAATGTAGAAATATAAGTCATTGTTAATGAAGTCTAACGAGTCAAGGATGATCAATTCCCCATTGATCGTGTAGGAAATTAATTCAAGAAAAACCACTGGTTCTTCTCAGGATAACAATGCCACAGCCAAATCAGTATCCATAGACTTCAACATTCCTCTTACCACATTTCTCGTTGAACATTTATTTATTGAACTGTACACATTTATCATTAATTACTTTTTTTCAGTGTACATCCGGAACTTGGTTGTCTCTCACAATTCTTAATGTTGAACAATAAATAATGACCCCATACTATTTGCGTCAAATGGGATTATGTAAGCATACGTAGTTGTTCCATCCTTATCTCCGGCGAACACTTCTCAAGCATCTTCCACCCTTTGAGCAAGTTTTCTGGTGAGTTCTCCAATAAACTAACTAGTGTTTAAAGTGTTAAAAGTTCAATGAAAACAATAGTTTGTATTTAAGTTTCAAATGAAGTGATTCATGAGATGACAGTTTATTGCTAATACAAGAGTAGGAGAGGGAGTTTACTCAGGGCTGAAAAATAATAAATGCCAGTAAATCGGTTAATAATAGGCGCCTAAATTTCCAAAAGGGTTGGTTCTATACAGTGTTTAGATCCGACGTTCAGTCACTGAGATATTTTGAATATCCGAAATTCCCCTCCTCTAAACCCATCCCCCCCCCCTGGGTGTCGTACTTGACCTTTAGTTTCACATAATACCCTTGTATATGGAATGTGAAAATATTTCGAAAATCGCGTCATGAGTACAACCTCAATAGCTGATTTTCCTTAAGGGAAATTTGCTAAAACTGTAATTAAGAAAAAGCTCGTAATTATCCCCCTTTAATTGTCGATATACGGGTACTTTATAGAATATCTCGATTAACTAAAACAAAAATGTTTAACCATTTACAATTAATAACTATTTAAAATAATTTTTTTTCAATTGTAGGGGAAAAAATCGGACACTATTCGAATTTCTAATAATAGGAATTTCAATTAAAGAATAAATTATACCATTCTTATATTGTTCGAATAACCAATTAGTTGAAAAAATGTGTTCGCTATTCGAAATACATTATACACAAAACTTCAAATTTCGTTCTATTACAATGATATTTTAAAATATATATTTTGAGATATTACTTACCCTTATCTGATTTCGGGTCGTTGTAATTTTTTATTACGTCTTTGGCAATCTGAAAAAAATGAATAGTTTTCACTGTAAAAAAGGATCTCAGAATCACGTTTTGCGTGGTTGTTTGTATTCATTTGGTACATACAGGATTGATTATATTGTACTATGAACCTATCTTGGCACAACCTTTATAAAAAGTACTATCAACATTTTTTTAAATTTTAATATTACATTAAAAGTAATTTAATAAAATTTAAAACATAACCATATTTCAGTACATTTATATTATCTCCCAAGCTGTAGACTTAGACCGAGTTTTGTACTAAATAACAGTACAATAAAACACTCATTTTCGATTTCATGCTGTTATCACTCTGCCAACTACCAATGTCACCTAATAATGAAATTGTATGTGCTATATTCTTACCTGTAAGTTAAATGAATAGAGGTGTTTCCGCTTCCTTAGGATTCTTTCACTGACCTTATAAAATCCTCCATACATCAATGCATTGCAAGCTTCATCCACTAGGCTAAAAATAAACAATTAATCGTTAGTGAACCATTCATTAATTGGTTCATTTATTCGTTATCAAGAATATCTCGTATCTATCTGGGAACCAGGCCTAAAACTCAAGGATCACTCATGGATCCATGAACTACAACACAAAATTCCATAGGTGATGACGTGACAGAGTGCTATACCAATAATGATGCCATCTGAACATTGTAATTTCATAGCTCTATTTCTTTCTTTCTTAATATATTTCTAACTTAGATCGGGTTAGCCATGTGAGTTAAAGCGTTGACCTTAATCTCACATGGTAAACCTAAAGTGGTGAGTTCGATTCTCATCTGGGCAAAGGAAATTATTTAGTCGCGGAATTCATTAAATAACATCCTAAGTCCCACCCTGGCTATAAAATGGTGGTAACCTGTAGATAACCCGTCCTAATTAGCCTCAGTTGCAAAAAGTAGACGTTAATAAATAATAATAACTTAGATCGTGAACTTTTTAAAGCTGATGTAGTTTAAGGTGAAAATCTAATTGTCATGGGGGAGGGTGATAAAGATGTTGAAAACGCTAAAATAGAAGTAACTCAGCTCATAGTTATCTTGAAGAAAAATGTTATTCATGATTCGATGTTGGTTTGATTTTGGGCAAAAACCTTTTATTTATTTTTTTGGGTAGGAGGGCGTTCTCGGCCTGCAACACCAAATCCTCCCACTCCAAACGAAATTTCTACACCTCTAATTGAGGACATCCACATTTCTCCATTTAACAGGCCTTTCCAGCCACATATAGCTATGGTTTCTTCTCTTTTAATATTATTGTAAGAGTTTTAGTTAATGTTTATTTTTATGGATTCAATTTTAATACTTATTTTTATAGTTCCAACTTCGTTTTTATTTTAATGGTTATTTTAATAAGCTTTAAGTTTGATAATTCAAATAAAGGGTTAGAACCGCCAATATAAATGATACTATTGTCATACCTATCGGTAGAGACCGTCGTCACTGGCTGATGGTTGAGTACCGCTGGCAAGCGCTTTCGATGCGATGGCATCATCTTCAAGCCTGTCAATCACCTGAACATCAACATCCCTCGTTTGACAGATCTTAGTCAACGTAAACAACTAAACGTAAACAACTAATGCGGTGAACACAGCATAAAACCCGATGACTGACGGACCACCAACTCGGTACAACAATTGACAGGCTTGAAGATGATGCCATCGCATCGAAAGCGCTTGCCAGCGGTACTCAACCATCAGCCAGTGACGACGGTCTCTACCGATAGGTATGACAATTTAAGTTTGATGTTTATTTTTATGGATTTAATTTTAATAGTTATTTTTCTAGCTCTAACCTTGTTGTTATTTTAATGGCTGTAATTTATAATGCTCTTTTTAAAAAGCTGTAGGTTTAATGTTTACTTTACCGGATTTAATTTTAATATATATATATTCTTTTAGCAGATTTCCCTTAAGGGAAATCAGCTATTGAGGTCGTACTCATGACGCGAGTTTCGAAAAATTTCTTCAAATGTCCATCGATCCTACCCAGGAGATGACGAAAATGAGGTCCGTTCAAAATTATATATATATATATCTATATATATATATATATATATATATATATATATATATATATATATATATATTTGTCTGTTAACGCTCTAGCGGTCGCAATTTTTGTTTGATCATTACCAAACTCGGAATTTAATCGTTTTATGTAAAAAGGAAGATCAAGTTCGTTAATGGCTGAAATCGGACCAGTGGAAGGGGGGGTTTAGAGGGGGGATTTTTTGAAAATTCAAAATATCTCCGTTATTATGAGTCGGATCGAAAAATGGTACAGAATAAATCCTATTGCAAATTAAATTTACTATAAATATTGTTATATACATTTATTCCCTATTTTGAATAATACCGAGATATTTGCATTTTTATGAAATTTGGGCCGATAACGGATTTCTGAATTTCCCGCGAATAGCTAGTTCCGCCCTTTGCCGTAACTTTTGGCTCTGCTATGGAGATTTCTCTATTGTATAACTTCACGTGGGAAATCTGCTTAGTTTACGCAGCCCCTGCGTGACGGACTTTTTTTTATTTTTCCCCTTACTTTGTTGTTATTTTAATGGCTGTGATTTTAATGTTGTTGTTTTTCGTAATAAGCTTTAGGTTTAATCCTGTCATTTAATAGTTAATTAGACATGTCTTCCATAAGTTTAGTGTAATTGCTAATAGCATATTAATTCTTCTTGGCGTTTATTTAATTAGCTTGGTTGAAAGTTGAAATGGTTTCTGTGATAACGGTACGTAGGTTTAAAGGTCATGATTCGATTACGACCAACTCTGTCTCAAATACACATGTGGAAATTATGAATGTGAGAAAGCAGGCAAAAAAATGCTAAGAGTTAATAATCAGAAAAACTACTTACCTGTAAAATTCACGAGAAATTTCAAACTGCTCATTATTCAGAAGCTCATAATGAACCCCAACAAGCGATTCTGAAATATTTAACACTCAGTAACTTACAAAATAATGTTATCAGCTTTAAAACAACATGGTGTACACATGTGTGTGTGTGTGTGTGTGTGTGTGTGTGTGTGCGCGTGTGTGTTTATGAGTTTGTGTGTGTGTGTGTGTGTGTGTGTGTGCGCGCGCGCGTGTGTGCGTGTGTGTGTGTTTGTGTTCCACATGGATTTAGACAAAATCTTCTATTCTCAAGTAATTGAAACTTAATGATGTGGCTGTAATTTATCAATTATTGAAATCGTTTTACAAATCTCCGTCGACCCAACCTATGAGAAGACGAAAATGACATCACATGGCGTATACTAATGATGTTTTGAATTGTCGATACTTTGCTTCTCTGTAAGACTTTATACGAGCAGTGCAAGATCATGGTCATCTAAAAATATTTAGAAAACTATATGAGAACTTCTAGACGGACCGAGGAGACTGATGGTGCAATGGAATTGGATGTGTTGAAGTTTTATACTAGTAATTATTAGTTCCTAGGAGGGATAGCACAGGAGATTAACAGTGTGGTAGGATATCAAAAAGATCGCGGGAACCAAATGCTTCTATGTCCTGTAAAAGGCTCTCCACTTTAAGAGTGAGGGTAGAAGTGCAAATGTTGAAAACTGTCATTGGGCCAACATTATAATAGTAAAGAGTGCAAAAACGAGGGGGGAGGGTGCCTTTTAGCAAAACAAAATGAAATAGAATTGGTCTGGGAGAGAAGAGCTCACTGTAAGCTAATCAGTATTGAAATATATCAAATAACATAATTACGAACGATCATATTTGGAACACGGGATCTGGTTTTGGATCTCTTTACTCCAAGAGAATTTAAAGAATTTTTATAAGAATATAAGGAGTTAGCATTGTGAATGAACTCTATGTGGTAGGGTCTCTAACAGTAAATAACAAAATATTTCCTAAATTTAATTCTGGGGTGATTATTGTATACATGCGTTTTTCGTGTGAGCCATTTTAAGTGAAATATTTTGAATTTTCTGCTTTATTTCCGTATTATTTTATTAAAAAACATATTAGTTCGTTATTAGATTAGTTGTTTACCTTTTCACAATGTGTGTTACACTTACCAATAGTAATATCAGTAGCATTCAAGAAAATGCGATGCTGCAGGTCAAATTCTCCTTCCATGGTAGCGAATTTCTTAATGAGTTCCCTACTCCTCCTTTGGAAAACACCTTGGAAACATTCCAATTGTTTGATGCCCATCTGGGATACCACTGCTTTTCTAGATTCTTTCCAATAAGCATCTGGCTCTGAAATCATTGTAATAACTCTTGTAAACTCGCATTATAGTGTTTAGTGCATTTTATTTGTTATCATCATTTATTCTTTTTTTATATATATTTTTTACACATATTGAAGCAAAAACAATTTAAAAAAATTAGTTGCCGTTTAAAGAATATTATTTTGAAGTTGTTGAATGTTGGGCTCGATTTCCAAATAAATTGCTGGTTGATTATCTCCATTATTAACAGGTTTCCCTTAAGGGAGATCAGCTTTTGAGGTCGTACTCATAACCATTCTTTAGTTATTTATACTCTAACTTTAGTATTAACCGAGATATTGGTATTTTTCCGTTTTCAGCCCTCAGTAAACCTCATATCATATTAGCAATAAGCCGTTATACCATGAACCACTTTATTCCCAGCTTAAATACCAAATATTGTTTTCATTAAATGTTTACTATGTGAGATAGATGCAAATGCGTAGTGCGATGACGTCACCAATTAAGATTTTGAGGTCGTGAATCGAAAATATTTATTTCTTCTATAATCATACTCGATCCATAAATGCTTCATTACACACTAAAGGTCGTATTAGTTAATGGCTGAAATCGGCAGTGGAAGGGGGGGGGGTTAGAGGGGGAATTTTGAAAATTCAAAATATTGCCGTTATAATAAGTCATATCGCATGTTATAGAACCAATCTTGTTAAGCTATTGATGCTCTATAATTGTAATTGTAAAACGTTGTTCAATACAATTTTTTATAACTCAAGTATTAAACGAGTTATTTGTTCTGTCTTGTTTTCAGCCTTCAGTAAACCCCCCCCCCCCACCCCAACAACCGTTTTATTCATATGTATTTTACGTATATAAGTAGGGAATGAGATCACATGTGTGTTGTACCAACACGTGGGAAATCTGCTTAGTTTACGTAGCCCCTGTGTGAAAGACTTTTATTCTGAAATTTAATATAAGACTGATACATTTTAGTGCATATCAACTCGCAAAATTTAGTGAAACTATCTCCAATATACTCTGTGTAGGCTGAAGGTCAGAGAATAAAAACATTTATCATTAAATGAGGAAAACTGATCTGTTCTCATTAATAATTAAACCTTGCTATTAAACATTGCTAGAACTGGTACAACCCAAAAAGAATGCTTCTTTGATATATTTTGCTAAAACAATTCCTTTCAAAGTATGGTCGATATACCTGTGACCCTGTAAATTGTCAGTTAAGGCTCTAGCAGTGAAAATAATTGATTGGTCGTTACCTTACTCAATATTTAAGTACTTCATGTAACGAGTAACCAAGTTCATTAATGGCTGAAATCAGATCTATCTCAATTGCAAATTCCTTTTCCTACAATTGTTCAATAAATTTTTTCTCTAACTGTAATATTTAACGAGACATTTGCATATTTCAGTAAACTGGCAGTAGCATAAGGTGGTCGTAAATAAATAACAAATAGTAATTAGCCAAAACGAAGGGAGTTTTTTTCGGTTTTCAGCCTTCTGTAACCCCCTCTCCGACTTTTCTCACATTAGCGTCATTATATCATCAAACATCTTAATTTCGTAGTGTTTTTTTTATATTCGTTAAGTTGCCATCGGACTAGGAGGGTTGACCAGAGAGGGAGAAAGCATAAATTCAAAATATCTCTGTTATTGTAAGAGGGTTTGAAAAACGTCATACAACATTTTATTGGACGAACAATTACCTACACTTGTTGTACTATACATTTATACCTTAACTCGAATACCAACCGAGTTATATGTATTTTTTTTAAATTTTCACCTTTCTTAATTGGACCCCTTAAAGCAAACACTAGGATGATTTTAATCTTCCAATATGAGTTTAATAAATTGGTTTGTGGGAACCCCGAGTTCGACTGGTCTATTGTGACTTGCCATAAACTTCTAGGTTCATATCATGAGTTATGCCATCATATCATAAATTATTAAGACAGATAAAAGTACACACCTATTCTTGAAAATGCTCCTTTGAATATCGCATCAAAAATGCTATAAAACATTGGTTCTTTGCCTTGCATTTGTGGGTGAAACAATATTTCCTGCAAAATGATAAAATCAAAAGCAATGCCTCTCATAATTAATGAATTTCAATAAAATAAAATAAATTATTATTGATAAGATTCAATAATAACATGTTAAAGAAGTTTATCTTGATTCAGTCCAAACTGAATGAGAAATCGGGTACTATTTATTGGATACTTAACTTTTTTTTTTTTTTTAATGTATAATATACTGTATATACCTTCTAAAAATTAAAATAGAGCTAATGAACCAAGAATAATATTACTACAATTTAAATATGACCACATTTCGACTAATTCAGTCGCTCAATGGACCTAAATTCTCTGTTATTATACGTCCGATCAAAAATGTCTGTAGCACCAATCTTACTGAAAATTTAAGTTCTGTAACTTGAATATTAACCTAGATAATTATTTCTTTTATTTTCAGCCTTCAGTAAACGCCCATTCCTACTCATGCCATATACACAATAAGCTGTTATATTATGTACCACATTATTTGAAGCTTAAAAACTAAATATTTCATTGAGCTTTTGCCGTGTATAGAATTTATTTAGTGGCGGAGTTCATTAAATAAAATCCTTAGGCCCACCCTGGCTAGGAAAGGGTGATAACCTGTAGATAACCCCTCCCCATTAGCCTTAGTTGCAAAACGTGAACGTTAATAAATAATTTAATAGATATATGCAACTACGTTTTTTGATGATGTCATCAATTAAGCCTTTACGTTCTTATATCGAAAATTTTGATTTATCTTTACGATACTTGATATTTAATCGTTTTATTTTAAGATTAAAGTTCATATTCATTAATGGTTTAAATTGGATCAGGTATGGGGGAGGTTAAGATTGGCGTGCGTATTGAAAAACTCATAATTTCTCCGGTATTATAATTTGGATTGAAAAATGTTGAACAAGTCTTGTTAAACTATTGATGCTTTACAATTGTTCTTCAACTCATGATTCATAGCTCAAATATTTAGTGAAGGTTTGTTTTCAACCTTTAGTAAACCGTTTCTTCTAATCATCGGATTTATACTTAGAAATAGAAAATATATGGTGAGAAGAGATCTGTAATGTGTTATACCATCGCGTGGGAAATCTGCTTAGTTTGCGAAACTCCTGAGTGTCGGACATTTTTAAGCAGATTTCCCTGCTTGGATTCATGATGGGATTTTCGAAACATTTCTTCAAATATCCTATATATATATATGTATGTTAACACTCTAGCGCCAAAACAAAAGTCAAGGAAAAAGTCTATTCGCAAGTTTTTGCTATCAAGTTTACAATGATTGCAGCTCTGATTAAATTTTCAATTTATCTCATGGCGTTAGTTTTAGTAGCGTTGCACATTATACAGACCAAGACTTTTGTAAACAAATATTTTACTCACCTCCATGAGAATCGGATCCTTTGTGCTCAAAGTTACAAACGGTCCAATTTGGATAGCTATCGTGTCACCATACTTCTTATGAGTCTCTTCCATTCTTTCTATTGCAGCTAAAAACATTATTTAAGTTATACCTACCATCCAATGTAAACGCTCCAAATTGTCTTTAAAATTTACAATGAGTTATTTAATATTAAAGAACTCGTTGTAAATTTACAATTTAATATATTGATATTTTAAAGATTGATTTGATTATTGTTTGCCTATAGAGAATCACAACACTTAGATTTAAATATTACATGGCAGTTTACGTTTTCTGACTCAACACAAACCATGTAAAGTTCTGGGCATATTCCTTATGCAATAGTACAGGTTTCCGATTATTGGTGGTCCATATCCTGGGAACTTCCAATACTTGTGTGTGGATAGCCAAAGGATTAGTCCGACAAGGAAGATGACGAAACAAAACAGGCAAAGTAGAGGCAGCATCTGGAAAATGGAAAATTAATCAGTCTAAGTTCAGGAATTTTATTGCTTTCATTTTATTTTAGTTCCGCCTTTGCCTCTTACATGGCCAAGGAGTGTTTCATAAAACACCAAAGTACATAATCTAATTGGACCGAACAGTGGGAGACCACCCTGAAAAAGGTAGCGTCTCCCAAAAGGCATAGATATACACACCTCAAGTGGAGTTGTTCCTCCTTCAGCCGATGGTACCTACTGGTGCTGCGACCCTAACAGCCAAATAAATGGTAATTAGATAATGATATACGGTGTGAAAATAAATCGCTTTATCGTGAGATTATGCTTTAAATTGGCCATGCTTCCTCTGCCCTCGGTATCGTTCCTTAATCCGGTCCTTGAACTCCTGGTCTCGGGGAGGGGGGTTTAGAGAAGGGAGGGAGGTATCTTTAAAATCCAAAATATCTTAATATAATGAAAGCTAATACATATACCGAGTTTTATTTATTTCGGTTGGGTCTTTTGTCCCAAATAAAATTGTACACTTCCGCTATAGGTTTTAGCGTATATCTCGTTTATAATTCGGTTTACGAAAAAAGTGTTTATAACAAAAGTTACTCTAAATAACTAAATAAACAACTTTTGTTATGTTCATATTTGCCGAAAAACCAATAGAAAACGAAATATCGCTATTTTTAATTTCTGGCTTCCCTTATAACCCCCACTCCTGTTCGTCTCAGAGGATATTAATATAACCTAAAGTCTAAGTTGGGTTAGTAGTAATATACATACCAAGTTTCATAAAATTCGGTTCAGCCGTTTATGCGTGAAAAGGTAACAAATAAACAAACAAACAGACACGAAAGAAACAAAATGCAGTTATAGTGTCTATGACATGTGAAACGAAATGTTATCGTGAAATTTTGCGAAAAAAATCAATGTACAGACAGAGATTACAATTTTATATTTATATATATATATATATATATATATATATATATATATATATATATATATATATTCTCGTTGTGTAATGACGTCATCATTAAGAATTTATTTATTTGATCTATAACACTCGATATTTAACCGCTTCAGTCAACAGTGAAGATCATATTTAATATTTGGTGAAATTGGACCAGCAATAGCAGGGTTGCGAAGGGTGATTGGAAAATTCAAAATATCTCCGTTATAATGTTATATAATCAATCTTGTTAACCTATTAATGCTCTACAATTGTGCATTTTTTCGTACCTCAAGTATTAAGTGAGGTATTCGTACTTTCTTGTTTTCTGGCTTCAGTAACCCCCCTCCCCCTTCTTCTACTCATCGGTTTTTACATATAATTAGAGACTATGTGGTGAGATGCGATCTCAAGACCGTTCTACCAGCACGTGGGAAATCTGCTTAGTTTACGCAGCTCCTTCGGAAAAGGAAACGGGGATATTGAAGGGAGAAAAGGCTAAAAGGGTAGCAATTAAATAATAATTACAAATGTATTAAGTGTTCTATAATTAAACTGTTCTGACTGCATTCATTCTGGATTGTAGCAGTGGTTGGTTAGAGAATTAGCAAAGTGACCTGTCAAAACCTACTCTAAGAAATACAGTCAAACAAAGCGACGGATTACTGCCGATGAGGCTCCGTGGGCAGGGGGAAACATCCAGAATTGAAAAAGTATTATACACATTTAACAGGGAAGTGTTTTATTCTTTCACATTCTTTCTGTGCTCAACAGTGATATTAAAATTTATGACCATTATTAAGAGATAAAACATTAGGGGATTCCTCTCAAGGGCTCAAAGGTCCTGTTTTTCTCATTTAAATAAATAATTAAAACTAATTAAACCCAATTATTTTTCTTCCCATGAATTAATTCCAATTCAGAGTTGTTTTTTTTTGTTTGTGTGTTTTGTTCAGAATATATCGTCAAAATTCAAATTACTTCTTAGGTTATTTTTTAAATATTTATTATTATTATTATTACTTATTAACGTTCACTTTTAGCAGATTTCCCTTAAGGGAAATCAGCTATTGAGGTCGTACTCATGACGCGAGTTTCGAAAAATTTCTTCAAATGTCCATCGATCCTACCCAGGAGATGACGAAAATGAGGTCCGTTCAAAATTATATCTATATATATATAAAATTGTAACCTCTGTCTGTACATTGATTTTTTTCACGAAATTTCACGATAACTTTTCGTTTCACATGTCATAGACACCATAACTGCATTTTGTTTTTTTCGTGTATGTTTGTTTGTTTGTTTGTTTGTTACCTTTTCACGCAAAAACGGCTGAACCGAATTTTATGAAACTTGGTATGTATATTACTACTAGCCCAACTTAGACTTCAGGCTATATTATTATTCTCTAAGACAAACAGGAGTGGGGGTTATAAGGGAGGCCTGAAATTAAAAATAGCGATATTTCGTTTCCTATTGGTTTTTCTGCAAATATGAACATAACAAAAGTTGTTTATTTTGTTATTTAGAGTAACTTTTGTTATATACACTTTTTTCGTATACCGAATTATAAACGAGATATACGCTGGTACCTATAGCGGAAGTGAACAATTTTATTTGGGACAAAAGACCCAACCGAAATAAATAAAACTCGGTATGTGTATTAGCACTAACGCTTTCATTATAACAAGCCGTACCAACATTTCTATGGACGGGCAGGAGTGGGGGTTATAAGGGAAGCCTGAAATTAAAAATAGCGATATTTCGTTTCCTATTGGTTTTTCCGCAAATATAAACATAACAAAAGTTGTTTATTTTGTTATTTGGAGTAACTTTTGATATATACCCTTTTGTCGTATACCTAAGTATTAATGAGTTATACGTTAAAACTTTAGCTGGAGCCAACAATTTTATTGGGCACTAACGGCTGAACCGAACTTAACTAAGCTCGGTATGTCAATTAGCATTAATTCTTCCATGATTATAAGTTATATTAAAATTTTTAGGTTCGAACGGGAGGGGGGTTATAAGGGAGGCCTGAAATTAAAAATAGCGATATTTCGTTTCCTATTGGTTTTTCCGCAAATATAAACATAACAAAAGTTGTTTATTTTGTTATTTGGAGTAACTTTTGTTATATACCCTTTTGTCGTATACCTAAGTATTAATGAGTTATACGTTAAAACTTTAGCTGGAGCCAACAATTTTATTGGGCACTAACGGCTGAACCTAACTTAACTAAGCTCGGTATGTCAATTAGCATTAATTCTTCCATGATTATAAGTTATATTAAAATTTTTAGGTTCGAACGGGAGGGGGGTTATAAGGGAGGCCTGAAATAAAAATTCACCCATATTTACATGTATAAGCGACGGGAAATATAAAAATATCGAAGACAGTGAAGCCTTATCGAACAAATATTCTATTATTAGCAAATCCACGGCAACGACGGGTATCATTCCTAAACACTGGGACGGGTAAATGTCAAAATATTGTGCAATGTAAAGCCTGCTAAAAAATACCATCACCATTCAGCCTCAAATGAATTCCCGGGCGAAGCCGGGTATCTGAGCTAATATATATATATATATATATATATATATATATATATATATATATATATATATGGTTATACACCATAACTGCATTTTGTTTCTTTCGTATATGTTTGTTTGTTTGTTTGTTACCTTTTCACGCAAAAACGGCTGAACCGAATTTTATGAAACTTGGTATGTATATTACTACTAACCCAACTTAGACTTTAGGCTATATTATTATTCTCTAAGACAAACAGGAGTGGGGGTTATAAGGGAGGCCTGAAATTAAAAATAGAGATATTTCGTTTCCTATTGCTTTTTCGGCAAAGATGCACATAACAAAAGTTATTTATTTTGTTATTTAGAGTAATTTTTGTTATATACACTTTCGTCATATTCCCAAGTATAAATGAGTTATACGCTAAAAATTATAGCGGGAGTCAACAATTTTATTTGTCACAAAACACTCATCCGAACTAAGTAAAACTCGGTATATCTATTAGCACTAACGCTTTCATTATAACAAGCCATACCAACATTTCTAGGGACGGGCAGGAGTGGGGGTTATAAGGGAAGCCAGAAATTAAAAATAGCGATATTTCGTTTCCTATTGGTTTTTCTGCAAATATGAACATAACAAAAGTTGTTTATTTTGTTATTTAGAGTAACTTTTGTTATATACACTTTTTTCGTATACCGAATTATAAACGAGATATACGCTGGTACCTATAGCGGAAGTGAACAATTTTATTTGGGACAAAAGACCCAACCGAAATAAATAAAACTCGGTATGTGTATTAGCACTAACGCTTTCATTATAACAAGCCATACCAACATTTCTAGGGACGGGCAGGAGTGGGGGTTATGAGGGAAGCCAGAATTTAAAAATAGCGGAATTTCGTTTTCTATTCGTTTTTGAGCAAATATGAACATAACAAAAGTTGTTTATTTTGTTATTTAGAGTAACTTTTGACATATTCATTTTTGTCTTTTAACAAAATATAAACGAGATATACACTATAAACTAAAGCGGGAGTCAACTATTTCATTGGGCGCTAACGATTAAACCGAACTTAAAAAAACTCGGTATGTCAATTAGCATTAATTCTTCCATGATTATAAGCTATATTAAAATTTTTTGGTTAGAACGTGGGTGGGGCTTATAAGGGAGGCCTGAAATAAAAATTCGCGATATTTCATTGTCTATTAGTTTTTCGATAAACATGCACATAACAAAAGTTGTTTATAATTTGTATGTTGCTGGATGTGGGAGTGCAGATCTGGGAAACAGGTCTCAATAACATGAAGTCTTCCCACCAATTTATTTATTCATGCACAAGGCCTTTCGGCACTAACGTGCCATCATCAGGTGCTTCTGCTGTATAATTGACGTTAACGCCACGGCTTTGGGGCCACTACTCCCCTCCTCTCCTTTGAGTAGTGGCCCCAAAGCCGTGGCGTTAACGTCAATTATACAGCAGAAGCACCTGATGATGGCACGTTAGTGCCGAAAGGCCTTGTGCATGAATAAATAAATTGGTGGGAAGACTTCATGTTATTGAGACCTGTTTCCCAAAAGTTGTTTACGTTGTTATTTAGATTAACTTTTTTTTTTTTTTATACATTTCTCCAGGAACAGTGTGTGGATGAAGTAATTTGCGTAGAAATATTGATATGCACAACAATTCATTTCATTGTTTATTTGTTTTTCGACAAACATGCAAATAACAAAAGTTGTTTACTTTGTTATTTGGATTAACTTTTGTTTTATACCTTTCTCCAGGAACAATGTGTGGAGCAAGTAATTTGGGTAAAAATATTGATATCCTCAACAATTCATTCTAATTTGAACTATGAGGTACCTCACCTGGAAAAATTAATTCAAATCTATGTTAATATTTTGTCTTTAATAACTGAAATCTATGCATAATGCACGGGAGACGGGAAATATGACAATATAACAAAATATGAAATATGACAATTTGGAGGACAGTCAAGACTTACATAAAAAATTAATTTTGTTATTAACATTTGCCAACAACGGGTATTAACCGTAAACACTAGGACGGGTAAATGTCAAAATATTGTGCAAAGTAAAGTTTTGCCAAAAAAATACAATCACCATTCAGCCTCAAATCAATTCCCGGGCGAAGCCGGGTATCTGAGCTAGTATATATATAAAATTGTAACCTCTGTCTGTACATTGATTTATTTCTCAAATTTTCACGATAACTTTTCGTTTCATATGTCATAGACACCATAAATGCATTTTGTTTCTTTCGTGTCTGTTTGTTTGTTTATTTGTTTGTTTGTTTGTTACCTTTTCACGCATAAACGGCTGAACCGAATTTTATGAAACTTGGTATGTATATTACTACTAACCCAACTTAGACTTTAGGTTTATTGATATCCTCTGAGACGAACAGGAGTGGGGGTTCTAAGGGAAGCTAGAAATTAAAAATAGCTATATTTCGTTTCCTATTGATTTTTCAGCAAATATGAACATAACAAAAGTTGTTTATTTTGTTATTTAGAGTAACCCTTTTTATATACACTTTTTTCGTATACCAAATTATAAACGAGATATACGCTAAAACCTATAGCGGAAGTGAACAATTTTATTTCGGACAAAAGACCCAACCGAAATTAATAAAACTCGTTATATGTATTAGCACTAATGCTTTCATTATAACAAGCCATACTAACATTTCTAGGGACGGGCAGGAGTGGGGTTTCTGAGGGAAGCTAGAAATTAAAAATAGCTATATGTATTTCGTTTCCTATTGGTTTTTCAGCAAATATGCACATAACAAAAGTTGTTTATATTGTTATTTAGAGAAAGTTGCTCAACAATTCTTTTCAATATGAACTACCAGGTATCTCACCTAGAAAAATTAATTCAAATGTATGGTAATATTTTGTCCTTAATAATTCAAATCTATGCATAATGCTCAGGAAACGGGAAATATGACAATATGGTGGCCGTTTCCAGAACTATTCGTCCCTCGTGAATAGGTTTAGAGATCCCTTCCTATTACAGCTGTTATTAGGCGGATTTCTCTATTGTAAAACTTCACGTGGGAAATCTGCTTAGTTTACGCAGCCCCTGCGTGACGGACTTTTTGCAACTCAGGCTAATTCGGACGGATTGTCTACAGGTTACCACTCTTTTCTAGCCATGGTGGGACTTCGGATGTTATTTAATGAATTTCGTCACTAAATAATTTCCTTTGTCCAGGCAAGAATCGAACTCGCCACTCAAGGTTTACCATTAAATATTTAATAAACGTTAGAGTAATTTTAATTAAATCATTATTTATAACTAAGCAACTAAAAGTGCCTACTTCTTTCCTGATTGCAGTGGTATCTACTATTGCGTGCGTGCGTGTGTGTGTGTGTGTGTGTGTGTGTGTGTGTGTGTGTGTGTGTGTGTGTGTATTTGTCTGTTACCGCTGTAGCGGTCGCAATTTTTGTTTAATCGTTACCAAACTCGATATTTGATCGTTTTATGTAAAAAGAAAGATTAAGTTCGTTAGTGGCTAAAATCCGATAAGTGGGAGGGGAGGGGGGGGGGTCAGAGGGGAGGACTTTCGAAATATCTCCGTTATTATGTGTCTGATCGAAAAGTTGTATAGCAACAAATCTTATTGCAAATGTGATGTTCTATAAATGTTGTTATGTACGTATTTTCACTATCTTTTGCCCAGGATGAGTGAAATGTTTGCTCTGAAACAATAGTGTTGGTGGTATTGTAAGATAATTTTTAGTACCTTAAAATTCGTTTATTTTTGATTTTGAGAAAAACTGTTTTGAATAAGAATAGTTGTTAATAATATTCGTTAAACAACGTTTTCCGACCCAAGGCATAACTACGAGCGGCTTTGTAATTCTCTCCTTCACTAAATCCCGAATCTTCCAGGCCCAATTTCAGGCATTAAAAAACGTAAAGATCTTTTATTTACATGAACATGGAATGTCCATGGAAGAAGTCACGTTGTACATTTATCTATGTGACACACACAGTAAAAGATTGATAAAAGTGCCTTTTAATCTAGCGTTTCTTGATGTTTTAAATTCTACGTTAATGCGATGTGTGAGTGTGGGTATACTGAAGACTAAAAAAAAATACAATAACTCGATTAATATACGAGTTACGGGGGGGGGGGGGGGGTGTAAAACAAGAACTGTTGAATTTTAGTAAATAGGATAAAAATGAAGTTTCAGATAATATAGGATGCGAACTATTATATTCTTTCACTGATCTAATAACACGATTGTATTTGTAAATGTAAAAAATGTTTCAATGGGATTCTTCCCACATCGTTATCTACCATAAAACACGTATTTGATGTAATTGAGGAAAACACATTTATAATTAGGAGATTCGCTATATTCGTTTTTTTTCCAAGGATGTGAGCATAACGGTGGGATGTTCATATACGTAGCTGGTTTTAACATTTTAGCAGATATCACTTAAGGATAATCAGCTATTGAGGTCGTACTCAAGACATGATTTTTGAAAAATGTCTGCAACTGTCCATGGATCCAACACTGGAGATGACCAGAATAAGGCCCACTCAAAAGTGTGTGTATATATATGTCAGTTACACAAGGTTTTGTTTAATCGTTACCAAATTCGATATATAAGCATTCTTTGTAAAAAGAAAGATCAAGTTCATTAACCATAGGGGGGAAAGGGGTTTAGAGGGGAGGAATTTCGAAAATTCAGGATATATTCCATATGATAGTCAGATCGAAAAAGCATATAGAACCAATATCATTGCAAATGTAATATTCTATAAATGTTGTTAAGTCCTTGTTGTTTTCACTATGTCTATTATTAACAGACTGCATTTTTCAGTTTTCGGCCTTCAGTAAATTTCCACTCCTACTCTTGTCATATTAATAATAAGCTGTTACATTATGAAGCACTTTATTTGAAATTTAAATAGTGAATATTGTTCTCCTTGAACATTTACTTTTTGAAATAAATGCATGTGGGAAATCTGCTTAGTTAATGAAGCCCCTGTGTGATGGACTTTTATTTCTCTAGTATCCACATTAAATCTAGGTGGAAGGTCTAATCAATTCTTAGGTTGAAAGCATGAATGAGTTCAGGCCATTATTACCTCTACACAGATCATTATTTCAAAGTATTAATTGCCCTATAGTTAAACATAAGAATTTTCTTCCATGTTTGTAGCAAATTTTCCTTATGGAAATTAAGCTAATTATGGAAAAATATATATTTTTTTTTCAATATCTTGATTATTAACCCAGATATTTGCATTTTTTAGTTATCAGCCTTCAGTAATCCCGCACTCCTACTCATGTCATATTGACAATAAGCTGTTACATCTTGAACCACTTTTTTTAAAAATACTATTTTTACTTAGAAATAGAGAATATCTTGGAGATTAGACTACTAATGTGTCACATTAGCACATGGGAAACCTTTTAGTAGGTAGATTAGCTAGTAGGAGCCAGGTTAGTAGCTCCTCCTGTGTCTGACTTTTTATACTAATTCTGATAATCCAATCGTTTTGAAGATGATGATCATTTTGGAACTTCAAATGTCTCTCGTGAAATTGTTTTAAGAATATCATTGCTGTTATATACATTTTTTCATAACTCAAATATTAAGGGAGAAATCTACATTTTTTCTTGTATTCAGTCTTTAGTAAACCCCCACTTCTACTCATCGGGTTTTTATTTACAAATAGAGAATATATAGTGAGATGAGATCAGTAGTATGCCATACCATTACGTAGGAAATCTGCTAATTTTACCAGGGTGATTTTTTTTTTAACCTAGGTGTTTAAGAGGTGCTAGAAAGCTGTTACCTGGTGGTGTTGGGGCTAATTTAGCATATACAGATGTCCACTGTGTGTTTCATGTCTGTGATTGCAGTGTCCTATGTTTGTATCAAAGTTGCGTGTTTGTAAGTCACAGTATATACTGTTTCCAGTCCACCTGTAGTTTGAGGGTTCAGATATTTATCCAAGGAGTTCATATACTACCAGTCTCACGTCACTTTTATTTGGTGAAATAACCTATAATAAGGACTTCCACTCTGAAGGTGTGACTGCCTGCATGTATAAAAGTCAGGATATTTAGTTATTAAACACCTGAATTCTTTGAAATAGTTTTATGGCAGCCAGTATGTCAAGCATTTGTCACTGTGGTGTGATATTTAATGGAGAGCTAATCCTAGAGCCATTCTCCAGTCCTTTGGGTCAAAACGGCCAGTCTGTACTGACTGACGGGTAAGAGTAGTGTGGGTGCTTAGTATAATCCCTGTTTGGAAAAGTAATAAAAAGGTAACTTTAGCTTGAATAACTAAAAAGTTATGTCTGAATGCTCCGTTCTTCCTTTAGCCAGTTACAGATTGAGAAAGCAGCTGGAAGCCAAATTATTTTTTTTGGCAAAACCATGTAATAAGAAGCAAGATGGGCTACAAGAAGGATAAAATCAAGTCCTCATATATGTAAATCTATTTCCATGAATTTAGGCCTACATATGTATGCAGAAAATTAAATAGAAATGGTCAGGGAATCTTGCCAGAATAGAGGATGATAGATAGTCAATTATAGGTTTCAGAGATGGATCCTGCAAAATTAAAAGAGAAGAGGAAGACTATGTAGCCCTTAGAATGATGTCCTGAAGTTGGTTATAATTGGATGACAAATGAAGGTATAAAGAAAAATGGAAAGGACTATAGAACAAATCGAGGGCAAACTAAGAGCCAGAAGGACCCTGCCAGACCAGCTTTTTGTGTTCACTGTTTACTTAACATTTAAACATCCACTGAAGATTATAGAGCAAACAAATATTTTCTGTAGACAACATCTATATATAATTTAAGACTTGTGCTTCTCCGTGCTCCTTCTTCGAGAAGTGAAAATTAGCCACTGTTGAAACCTGTATAACAAAAGCCTAATCAATGTTTAAAATTATAGCAATGAACCTCTCATATGAAGGGTTATTTTGATGAGGTAAAATAAAAAGGACTGACAAGGATAAAAGGAGGGACTGAGCTTTGAAAGTCTGTATAAAGATTATACCATTAGATAATGTTAATTTATATCAATCTTTGTGGCTCTGGACTTTATTAAACTCAAAAATAAAACTCCAAATTAAATAAATATTTTAATTTAAAATTCACATTAAAGTTTAAACATAACAAATATATCTTATACAATAAAATTACAAATTTCTTGAAATATGTAACAAAAATATTTTATTTGTTTTAAATATGTGTACGTACAAAGATATATACATACATAACTTCTATAATTTATATAAACTTTACATAAATCTTGAGATACACAACATGTTTTGAGTTTTTTTCCAATAACTCGTGACAAGATTTCCTCTTCCCAGACTATGATTAGAAAAATAGAGGAAATAATTTCATCCAAATAGACCACTTTTCTTCAGTTTCAGCCATTTCTTTCATCTAGGCTTCTAATATCATTGGTTTCTTTTATTACTACATTCACAGTAAAATTGGAATTCAAATATAACAAAAACTGATCAAAAGGCCTTCAATTAACATTAAAAAATAGTTATAACATATTTTTAGGAAAATAATAATAAAATAAAAACTGTACATTAACTTAAATACATCACAGAATATTTAGTGATCATTACTCAAAAAAACGTATTTAGGAACCTACCAGTTTGGTTACTTCAAAAATAGTTAGCAAAATAAAAATGAACAAAAACGGTGTGCTGAACAATTATTTTAAATAGAGGGCACACCATAATCTACCCAGGTTATATTAACTAATTTAACCCCCACTTACTTCCCCTTGTTGGGCTTGGCAGTACAAAGGCAGCATTGTAGCAATTAGATTTCAATGTGCTGAAGGTAACAGGGGGAAGGAAAACATCTAGTTGGCTCTCCTTGGAATAAATACTTTGCCCAACTTCTAATCGATGGCTGACATTTGTAGACCATTAAACACTAATACAACTAATAAATTACAAAAATTAACTACATCACATTTTTTCATCTGGCCTAAAAACTGAAAAAGAAAAGAAAATTTTCATTAAAATAAATGCCTCATATAAATAAAAGTGTTGTTTTTAAACTATTTAGGAGTATATGCTAACGTTTTCTAAATCTATGATTGAAAATTCATTTTTTTCCTAGATTGGCTATAATCAATTTAATAGATTCGACTTCTCCTCCACAATATCAATATTAAGGCCTTAAAATAGATATCACATCCCTATCTGAACAGATTCAAGGAGTAGCAAAAGAATCCTTTGCTTCAGGCTTGGTAGAGGTTAAAATACTAGCTCCTCATAAATTCAAGCTACTATAAAGTTAAATATGATTTAATTCTTTTAAAGAAAAAAGGTCTTTTAGCAGATTTACCTTAAGGAAAATCACCTATTGAGGTTGTACTCATGACACGATTTTTGAAACATTTCTTCAAATGTCCATCGATCCTACCCAGGAGATGAGAAAATGATTTCCATTCAAAATTATATATCTATCTATTCATTTGTCTGTTACCACTCTAGCAGTCCGAATTTTTGTCTTATTGTGACCAAACTCGATATATAAGTGTTTTATGTAAAAAGAAAGATCAAGTTCGTTAACGGCTGTAATCAGACCAGGAGAATGGGGGGGGGGTAAGAAGGGGAAATTTCAAAAATTCAAAATATCTCAATTATTATATATGCATAGAACATTTCTTATTGCAAATTTAATTTCCTATTAATAGTGTTATATATGCATTCTCTCTATCATGAATATTAACCGAGATATTTGGATTTTTTTAGTTTTCATCCTTCAGTAAACCCCCAATCCTCCTCATATCATATTGACAATAAGCTGTTATATCTTGAATCACTTTATCGGAAGCTTACAACAAGAAACAATATTGATAAACTATTGATGCCGTATAATTATTGTTCTATAAGTCTTTTATTAACTCAAATAATAAGCGAGCTATTAGCATTGTCTTGTTTTCAGCCTTCAGTGAACCCCCCACTAACGTACGTGGGAAATCTGCTTAGTTTATGCAGCCCCTGCGTGACAGACTTTTACTTTTTCAGAGAATTCAGCATTGAAATTAATGAGTGGACCCTTCTCACTATCTTGTTAGCCTACGAAAAAGGAATCAAGTTGGTTACATAATTGGTCTAGTGATCTACTAAAAGGTCAAGTGGTAATCAGAATTAATGAAAAGATGACAATATATTTGAAAAGTTTAAAATTCTATAAACAAAAGTTGTCGAAGGAGAAATGGCCGAAGGTCAATTCTCCTTCAACAAAGATTGAATTGAGGCCACATTTCGATGATATTAACAAAAGGGAAACAGGAATATATAATTCAAGCTTCAGTAGAAGTACTGAACTCATTTTATATAAGAAGAGCAGAGAGCATCTTCCGAGTCTTTTATAGACCCTTTGTAAAGATTATACTCATCAATTTTCAAAAATCATAACAAATTTCACATTTCAGCAGCAACGTCTACTACCACAAAAAACTTAACTGTAAAAACTGTTTGAGCTTGTACCCAATAAAGAAAAAGGAAAATTTTAATTAGAAAACATCATATTTCTAATCACTGTATACAATGTACACAGCAGCCCAATTAATTTCAAGATGAAGTTCCCTTCCTACTAAATCTAAACTAAGAATATCAATTTAATTTTATGAATGTTTCAAAAGAAATTGTAATATAAGATTGAAAAACAGAAAAGGATATGATCTACTAGTAATTACCTATGAAGAATGTCATGTATCATGCGTCTCTAATTCATTAGAGTCATTTTCTGAAGGATTTGCAGGCCTCAAAGACGCATCCAAATGAGACAAGGTGGTTAGGATTTCAGACCTCTTTGCAGGGTCCAATGTTTGGAACAGTTCTCTGAGTGTATCTGTACTCACTTCAGGGCATTCCTGAGAATATAAAACAAATTAATAACGATTCTTCTGCTTCCTGTATTTGTATTTTCCTTATTCTAAAATATGTAGAAACACTGATCCATGAAGTACCTGCATGTAAGCAATGAATGTACATGTTTGTGTCATTAAACATTTTGTACATATGCAAGTTCACTCATACACAGATATACAACAGGTATGCCATTAAGTAATGAAGCGTTTAATAAAGTGCTTGTGTGTAGTAGATAGTTACAGCATATCTTGACTGATGAATGAACTTTTGGTGATTTTTAAGCCTTTGTTAAAAATAATATTATTTAATAAAAATATTTTGCACATCAACCTCAAAGTAGACCTTCAGGCCCATTGAAATATGACAAATAATGATAGCAATAAATACTCATATTTATATAATAATAAGATAGGAAAAGACAGATGTAGTCCTCCTTCATAATTCTTAGTTACAACCAGTCAGGTTGTCTCACCCAGTGGGATCCTCAGGCCAATTTGTTAAATTGAAAAATAGAAGATAAAAAAGCCAAAGAATGTGTCAATAAGTCAGTTGTCGCAACCTTAAATCTATTGAATCTATCAATAATAACCCTGCCCCTCTCTTAGCCACTGCCTACCCTACCTCCCAGTAAACTGTCTATTAAAGGCTTTCTACTTTGCCCCACTGAACATACAACTCTCTTTTAGTACTGCTTTATACGAATAGCTAATTACAAATATCTTACTACTCTTTCCAAAAGTTCAAAATCTAAATTACAGTCATATAAGTTAAAATTATCTCTTACATTTTTAATGGAGAACTTATTATAGGAAAACCAATGCAGCACATTTCTATACATAACAGAGATATTTAATAACTTTATTTTACCCCTTCTTAAAACAATATGTTTCTAGAAAATTAGCTAGTAACGAGTATAATGATGAACCTCAACATTTTACAAGAAAAATTATGTTCCACAACAATGCCCAAAAGAAGGATTTATTGGTAAATTAAGTTTTAAGCAATCAGACACATACCTCGACAGCAGACCTCAGTTGATACATAATAGAGTCTCGTTTCACACTCTTCATATTCTTAATTATAATAGATTCACAATCACCCTCAAGTTGCTGTTCTAGCCATGGAATAACAGCTTTGTTATCATCCCATATATAAGACTAAAAATATAAAAAAAATTAAGTGATAAAAAAATAAATATGAAGCATAGGGAATATTTAAAATGTAACTCTATCATAATTCTTATACCTCAGCAGTTCCCTTTTCTTCAATAAACCACCTTCTTATCATTGCTTGAGCTTGCCCATCATTTAAAGAAGGCTGCATTTCTAACATTTTTTTCATCAGTCTGTCTTGTAAAAGAAGGCGCCTCAACCTCCAGTAAAGAATGGACCTGCTTTTCCTCCAAGGAACTATATCCTATACAAATTTTTAAATAATCATTAGAAGCACATCAAAATTTAAATAATTTCAAAAATTTAGGATATTATTAATAGAACATTAAGCATCATTTACCAAAAAATTGGTTGGAAAGGGGCATTTTTTTTTCCATTTTTATAGAAGAAAGAAAAAAGCTTCAATTTAAAAAATGAAAACTAAAATAAAACCTTTTCTCATCTTCAAAACCTAACTTATTTAGATAAGATCAGATTTAGATTTAACATCAACAAGGTGTTTCATCAATGAATGTTTGTTAGGATCCCTCACAAATAAAGAAAAAACTATTAAACTACCTGAAGCATACAATTGAAATTAACTACATATATATGGAGAGAAGTTATAATGTATAAGAGAATTTCTTACATTAATGCAATTCTTTTCGTACATCCTCTCAGGTGTGTCATGGAGATCAGCAAAGTAAACAGCGACTTGATGGTACATTGGACTGAGGTACTTTTCCCGGGTTGCAATTTTTTCTTCCAATTCTGCTCTTTCCTCAACAGAAATATCCTGGGACAGCCTTGATTTCATCTCTCCTATTGATGGGTCAAGTCTCCCTATAGTCTTGATAATATCTTTCTCACGGAATTTAATTTCTACAAGACCTTCAGGTTCTAATACACCTCCTCTGAAAAGTATAGATTTTAGAGTCCAATTTAAAGCCTATGTCATTTAAATAGATGCATACAAATTTGAGCCCTATTATAGTTATCTATGGAGAAATATGAGTTAATTTTGAGGTCTCATGCAAATGTATCAGAAACAGACTTTTAGATTGAAAATGATACGAGCCAAAAATTATTGTATTTTTAATTTAAAAGAAAATCATGTTATTGTAAAAAATTGTGGGGGAGCTCAAATAAAGAACTAAAACACAGCATAATTTTATCAATCCGAAGGACAATATTCAAATAGCAAAAAACAGTGAATATTGTATATGGTCAGTATATTATCTTAGACTAAACGTATAACAACATAATTTTCTGATAATATATTACGTAAAACTGTATAATTAAGAACAACAAAAAATTATAAATATCACTTCATGCTAGAAAATCCTCTGGTCAAGATTATAAAATCGAAAAAGGGAATAAGGTGGAAGAAGAAATATATTGATGAAAATTTGTGTTTTCATTATTGATGTGTTTTTGAAGTTAATTGGAATAAGGGGTTTTATCATCTATCGCCATCATTATATTGGTTGTATAGAATATAATAATAAAAATGTTAATGAACATCATTGGTTGAAGGGACAGATTCCACAGTTAACTAGAGAAAAATAAGACGGCAGTACTTTGGCCCTTCATGGGTCTTAAAGGCCAATCTCAAACAAGATTAAAGAGGCTGACAAATAGGCAGTCAATTAAGTTATTAACAAAAAATTGCTACCTTCTGGAATTTTTTTTTTAATAGGTAATAAAAAATAAAAAGCAATTTTGCTTACCTAGAATCTGGATCAGCGTACATCTCCATATACTTTGGATTAATAGTAGGGTCAACCACAACCCAAGCTCCACCACGCAATTCACCATTAGGAGGAATATATATGAGAATAGGCTGATTATACTCTCTAAGATTATCGACAATATAAGAGCCAAATTTCAAAATTTGCTCGTACATATCTAAAATAAAAAATCAATTATATGAATACTTGTAATAGTGCAAAAAGGTAATTATCAACATGAGAAACCTGACGCTCATTTGTCAACTGAGGTTATTTTATTTCTGTTAAAATAAAAGTAACTTGTCCACAAATGCCTAATATTTAGTTTTTAAATTAATTTTTACTGGCCCTAGAAAATCTACTAACTTCATATGACTCAAAATATTAATGTAAGGAGTCTGAGAAACAATGTTCGCAGGGATTTTCTTTAAAATTACAACCCTTAAAGTGAAATTCACAAATCTCTAATCTATTGCTGTAGGTACTGCAATTTTATTTCTGAGAGGCTGCTGATTCTTCATTTGAAAGGACAGAACCTTTTCATGTTCTTACACAATTAGTTAGTTTTTTCTTCATATTCAAAATCAAACATCTGGAGATTATATACAAAATGGTTGCATCAAAAGAACCAATTAAAAGAGAAAACTACTGTTGGCCTAAGTGTTAGTGGGATTGATAGGAGAAAGAAAAGCTTTTCAGATGATCAAATAATATTTTGTCTGAAGTTAAAGTGAGATATAAAATTGTAAAACATTTAAACACTTAGTTTAACATTTAAACATTTAGTTTTGCTCTAATCGATTGTGATACTTCGCTCCAGCAATCATGCCCTTCTCCTCCCTGTAGTTAATTTTTTTTGGCAGCTTTCCATCATTGTTCCTCAGATATTCCATGTGTTAAATAGGAAACAAAGAAACAAGGTATACATTATTTTCCCCTTGGGAAAATATTGTAAACACTATCAAGAAAAACCTGAGAAAGGCAACCAGAGACCTACCTAAAATAATCAGAATGCTACCAACTGATAGTTAAAGGGAAAACTATTTTAATAGTGCAACCATAATATTCATAAGAAAATGAATACTTCGAAGAGGGAAATTTTAATATTAATTTATTTTGAACAGTAGTAATGGAATGTCATAAAATTGACAAATTACTTTAGTATTAACCTGAATGTTTAAAAATTACAGTAGTTTTTGTAAAGTATTTCAGTTTAATATAAAAATGAATTACCCTTCATGCCACCAGAAAATCCTCTCCAATTAGCAAAAATTATAAGCGGGATATCTTCCTTTGAAAAGTCTTTTATTGCTTGAGCTGTTTTGTAAGCTGAGTCAGGAAACCATACTTGACCGGCTTGAGATACAGTCTGTAATAACACCAATCCAAAATTATTAATGAAAAAATATATTTATGAAGAATGTATAGGAATACGGTTACTGAGTATGAAGTCAGGCTATTACTGCACATCAGATTCAGCAGCTTTATGGGCTGTCGAGGCTCTAATTTTAGTTTGAGGAAATTGAATTGGAATCTAAATCTACACATCCATAAATAGTAAAAATGATTAAATCTTTGTATGAATATAAATGTGAATACTCTGTTGATGATTACCTTTGCTTCAGAATCAGGATTAGCTGGGTCAGCAGGAAGAACAAGTTCAACAGTCCTAGTTTCTACTGCAATTACTCCAACTGGAATACCTCCTAGCCTGGCTCGGCCAGTAACTACCGTCTGGGCCCAACCTTCCATAATCTCATCCCAAGAATTGTAGTCGAAGAAACCACTCTCCCAAACATCAGGATTATCTTTTTCAGAAAAAGAAGTAATATAATTTAATGAATAATAAATGTAGCTATTTATAAAAAACATACAATTGAAATGCATGTAAACAACTAACTGCCTCTTAAAATTTGATGTTTATTTGAAATTTTATTCATTTTAACTTAAAATGAAATGCAATTTTACGAGGTTGGGACGGTTAATGGAGAAGTCTACACCAGCCTAACACCGCGCCCATCCACCCCATAACTATTTGAAATACTTCTTCTTTTTTCAAAAAAAGTTTAAAAGTACATTCAAAATCCATAAATACTTAAAATATATTAGTTCCAAACTTCTAACAGATGAGCATCTAACAGGTGTTTTAATAAGTTGATAAAAATATTTATGAATAACCTCAAAAACTGAATAATGATAAGTCAGAAAAAAAAAACTTTAAAATCTATATGGTGAAGTAGAAAAAGTAATCCCAACGGGTTATAGATATGGACCATGGCAAAGTTTATGAAAAGATAAAAAGCGAGCATGGGTTGATTAAAAAAGGTTGTTGAAGAGGCCAAGAATTCTACAAGGATTATAGAATCAGTGTGTGTGTGTGTGTGTGTGTGTGAACCTACTAAGTTACTATATATTTCATCTTGGGCAATCTCAACTATAGTCTAAATTAATTTAGGACACAAGAATATACTTACTCGGATTAGGTCTTCCAGCTAACATCCATCGTGGATTGTAGGGTGCCTTAGTAGGCATGTACGCTATTTCCCTCTCAATGGGATCAGGAGATGATATTATTGGTAGAGGTGAAAACTTATCCTAAAAGAAATATAAAATACCAATGAAAAAAATAGGCTAAATAAAAAATATATAAAAGTGCAGAACTAATCTGTTATTACATGATGTGCGTGCACATACACTATGATTAATTTGATTCATAGACTAGGGGAATCAATATTACTAGTTATATCTTGTAAAGTTTTTATGATACAAAAATTACAATCACTGTGGAGTACTGTCATGTACCAAATAAATAGAAGCAGAAGAAGAGAATACAGATCAATTTTAAACCACATCATAGGTCGAGGGAAAGGAAGGGATATACAAAAATCAGGTATTCACTTAGACCAGAAAACTGAAAAATGTAAATAGCTGTTAGTTAAGAGTTACAAACAGATGTACAGTGAATGTAATGGCATTGTAAGCCTTACAACACTTATGATGATGATATGAAAACAATGATATGTGATGAATAAAAATAAACAATGGTATAATTAAATTCTGAGAAATCGATAAACTGTTTTATTGGTTCTGGAACAACCTTAAAGTTACCATAGATTTCAAATATATTACCTTGGGCATGTAAGAGAGCCATTTAAGAATAGCATAAACTCCATCCAAATCTCTTGGTTCAGTTCTATGGGAAACTCCATTATTATACATTATTTGAATCCCGCCAAGTTGATTATTTGATGCATATACTTCTCTACCTAAAAGCTGCAACAGAAATACCTCATAAACATAAATAAAAAACTATTTATTCAGAAATAATACACATAATATGCACAATCAATGTATAGTACATTCCATTAATTTCAAGAGAAGTTAAATGCAAAGTATTTGTTAAACAAAAATGTCAAGGAATGGGCAACATGGAATTCATTAAATTCCGTGCCACATGTAAAATGAGTATTAATTCACTTATATCTTGAGAAAGAATGATGAAGACAAAGACATAACGAAATACTAACTCATAAAAGATGAATTTTATATTAAAGAACTCGTATAAAGTTATTTAACACAAGAGATAACATTTGTTCAATATGTCTTCTGCAAAATATATTCTGAAGAAAATCTTTTAAGTACTTAGGAAAATGAAAGAACCTCATTATTTTTTTTGGATAATAAACAAATCAATCCAAAAAATATTAAGTTATGTAAGGGAATAATTTTCATTAAATCAACCTACATAAAATGCCTGCTAATAGCCAGTCATGTAGAAGCTCATAGATAAAGATAACAGCATGATATTGTCAACACTAACCTTGTTAAGAGCAGTGTAACCAGTGAGAATAATGTGGGAATTTTCTATCTGAATTACTCTCTGGCCAAGACGTACTAAGTAAGATCCAATACCAATGGCCCGACAGGAAACCATGGATATGGTAATAATATCTTTATAGGCTTCTGATGTTTCACCAGCAATCATTCCAGCATGTCTTAAATTTTCTACACCAAAACCATCCTCTTTGCCTGTAAATGTTAAAAATATTATGATCTGAAACATTATTAGAAAAGAACAAGTCTCTCTATATAAGACACATAGTTTATTATTTATTATCAAGTCAATTTTAATTTTATCCAAATTATTGCTCAAGGTCAAATAAATTCACCACTTCACTTAGCTTAAATTTGCCTATTTATACTGCCCTATTTGCTTTGCATCCTCATGGTGCCTCATCAAGAACATAAATAGAATTAAAATAGTTTCAGAATAATGTTTAGTAATGAATGAGTAGTACATTGATTAGAATAGTCATTCGAGAAGAGCTGTTAAATTCTTGTCTCGGTATATTTTAATAATTTAAAGCCATTGACATCCACATAAGTTTACTAAACGAGAAGATTATTTTTCTTTAAAAAAAGAAAGAAGAAAAGAATAATGGAAATTATTGAACTATTAATTAAGGGGTTTTAAAATTATTTCTTTTGCTAAGTCTTTAGGTCAAATGAAGATCTCTTAGATTCATATAAAATTTTTCTAGATCTAGTATAACCAAAATCCATAGTAACCAGTGAACCCACTTATGATTCATACACCTATTTAGGGAAACCTAAAAATTAATGAATTAGATGAAACTTATGATTTCCTTACCGAAAACGTCCGTGATTTTGTATCTAGCTTCCCCTTCATCTTCTATCAAAATAGCTTTCAAAGAATTTTGAGCCGAAATTTTACTGTAATCCTCAGTTGTAAGATATAAGTATTTGAAGCCCTAGAAATTAAAACAAGTTATTTATTAATTCTAAAGAGAATGCTAAGTAAAGAGTTAGTGTTATATGATTAATATTAACAAAAATAGAAAGTCCATTAAGTTTCTACTCCCTCCAAAGACTATCTCTCTTTTAAAAAAAACAACAAAAAAAAAAATATTAATGACAGAAAATTATATTTAAGTATTCCCATAATTAAGAAAGAAAACTAATTTTATTTTTATAAATTAACCTAATACTTACAAATTTTAACAACTAAATAAAATAATAACTTCTTATCCTGGGACCCAATATTCTTATATGTTCTTCGTAGTTTAATAGTTAGGGTCGCCAATAAAAACATAGTTCTTCCCGTGCAAACTTTATTCCTTCAGGGCAATGTGAATAAAGTTTACGGGGAAAGAAATGTGTTTTTATTGGTGAACCTTGCCATTGAACTATGAAGAACATATAAAATAATAACGATTTTACACATCTCTTACTTTGTCTGGTGCATCAGGATCTTCCCAAGCCACTTTAAACAAACTTTTCAATTCTTCTGCCAGACCTATTCTGGCTCCACTGTTAACGGATATATAAATCCTTGGAATTTTAAGTTGCCGGGCAAACTCAGAAGCTCTTAGAAATACAATATCCTCTTTTGGGCTAAAAGATCCAATCTGATATGTAATATCATTGGCAATTATTACAACTTCTCTGCCTGCAGGGTATTCTGGAGTGAAAAGTGTCATACGCCATGCAACCATGCCAACCTGAAAAATATTAACAATTAGATGTGCATTAGCAATGGTTGGACTACAGCTGACATTAATGTCATGAGTTTAACAGTGCAAGCATCTACTGTGTATATATAGTTAAAATAGAGAAAGTATAAATCAAATAGGCAAGAAATAATAATAACATAAGTCTATGGGTTACATAACCAACTATTATCAAGATTATTTTTCTGAATTTTTGATGCTAAAAAGAGTAAAGGAATAGAAGCCACTAGGTCCTGTGGCAGTTGTAATTTTTATTATCAACCCTATCTATACTCTTCAACTAGAAGAAGAGAAAAAAGTATTCTACTGGTGAGACTTTAAGTAAATAAAATATTTTGTTATAGAAGAATACTCACAACATTTTCTCCAGGTAACCTCTTCATTTCTACTAAATTATCACCATCCACTACAAGCTCAACATAGTCTGCAAATTGTGTCGGCATTTCTATTTCCTCTGCATGAACAAAATTAAGGAATCATGAAATTTTAATCCAAATATATATAAAAATTAACTAATTAAGGTACAAAAATCATTATAAAGATGGTACTGTGAGTTGTTATATGTATTTTAGAAATTAAAATGAACTTTTTTGATATGATGACAATCCCCTAGCCTCCAAAAGCAACAGTACTACTTTTATTTAAAAATAAATAAATAAAGTGCATTTTTAATAAATTACCATTTGGTCTTTCTTGGATGTATTCCCTCCACATTCTCTCACAAACTTGCTTGAATACATCTGGGAAATCATAGACATAGGTTGTTCCACTGCTTTGGGCTTGGAACCTCTTCTGTTGGAGATAATCTTTTGTAAGGTAAGGTGTGGAAACAGGAAGACCTTGCATAGGCCCAGGTTTTGAACCAAATGCTTCCAAACGAATCTATTGATGAAAAAAAATGTATTAAAATAAAATAAATACAGACAATTAGTAATTTGTTTATGCTTAAATCAGTTAGTGAATCAACTTTATTAGTAAAGGCATCAGTTACAGTATTTTTTTTAGTATGGAATAGTTGGAATATAGCAAAACTTTAAAATCTAAAAAACTTGCTTATTGGAAAGAAACAAAAGAATATGTTTAAAGTAAACTATTAATCAGTATATAAATAAATTAAAGAACAGAAGGAGCAGTGTCACTAATAGAAATGGACCAAAGTGTGACATGAACTACACATTAAGTACCCTTCCAATATTATACAACATTAAATTAAATTAATGGAGAGAAAAATGTAGCAAACCAATTCTTCCTACTTGCTATCCTAATTGTGTTTTGAAACAAAAGGATCTCAATTGAGAAGGTATTTAAATCTATTCCCAAAAAGGAAAACTTTTATTAGAAGAAAATTCCCATATCTTTCAAGGATTTGTTAATGATCTATATTGAGTAGATTACTAGTTCTTTCTCAAACCATTACACTTTAATCTCCACTAATCTGAACACCACAAATGAATAACAGAAGAAGCTTGAGAAATTAGTTGTCCACAAGTTATCACATTAAAAACATCATGACAGTCAGACAGGTTTAATCTTTTTTTATTTTTAGTAGGATATAGTCCCCATTATACAAAATTGAAATTAAAGTAATTTTCAGCTGGGAACACAAATTAACATCGTGATGGAATCACTTAATAAAACCCTTGGCCCACCTTGGCTAGAAAAGGTGATGCACCTTAAATAACCATCCTGATTAACCACGGTTAATCAATATAATGATATTGATCATAATTTAAATAAATAAATAATAATAAAAGATTTTCATAAGAAACATACTACAGAATAAAAGTAACTTACAACTCCTGTTTTCTGATCCAAAACTTCCTTGTACATATAAATTTCAAGAGAGTAACCGGAGTCATTTGCAAGACACAGCCTAATATTGCTAGTTTTAGCTGAAGGAGTTGCTCTGATAGTCATCCTCAATTCTGCCTGAAGTACTCTTAGTTTCCAAAGTCGAGGCCCGTATCGTAAAACCATATTGGTTACACTTTCTTCAATCTATAAACATAAAACATATTAATAGCATGCATTTAATAATTATAATATGATTATCATATAGCCATTTGGACACAATATATTCTTTTAATTACAAAAATCAGTAAATGACTATAATGTAGCATTTGGTAATCATAAAATGATGACACAGCCATCACACCATTGAAGATCTTATCACATTTTAATAATTGATGATTTTATTATTAATTAGTAAAAACCACTTGCTGATGATGAAACATATGATGAGAAAGATGTATTGCAGCAAACAAATGAAAATTGCAGGAGAGCTGATGATTAAATGTAATACACCAACCTAGTTTTTGATTGTCATTCATCTAACTTGAATTAAATGTTGTTAAAAATTTAATAACTCAAATTCCCCATTTCTTGATAGTGGCCACAACTCACTCTTGTGTATAGACTGAATGTCAGAGAATAAAACACTTTCCCACATTAGATGAGTTCATTACTGCGTGAGTGATAAGAAACATATAGATTGAAACAGCAATATACTTAATGTAAGGAAAGTGTTTTCCTTTGGCCATAGACAACCGTTCAACCTACACAAGAGTAAAAGAAAATCAGGGCAGAACCTAAAATAAATAAATGTCCATCAAAAAATATTAACAGCAGATAATCTACTTTTTAAATCAAAAGAATGAAGTGTCTGATTTTATTTTTTTTTTGCTGCCGAGTGTATATATATATATATATATATATATATATATATATATATATATATATATATAAAGTGTATGAAAAATCCACAATCTCTTAAAATTAAGTAATTTCAGATTATTATCTTCTGATGAAATCATAATTTAAGAAAACAGAAAAACTTACTTTCCCAGGATCCATGATAACAGTGGGCACAAAGTTAAGGAAGATATGATTGCAGTCTGTCCTTCTGGCTAATGGATGAGAAAATGCCACTTCAAGTTCATCCATGGCTTCAAGAAGAACTCGCTCACCTTCATTTTGGAGATATTCAAATGAAGCTTCTTTGGTTATGAGATCAGAGTGCCTAATAATTGATCTAATGAAGAAACGGAAGTCAGATACTGACTGACCTTTAGCCACCTAAAAAAAATATTAATTGTAACGAAAAGTTAAAAATTGTATCTAGTTATTGTAAATTCCAAATCTAATAATGTTATAAAAGAAGTTATTGAATAAAAAAAGAGTGAATTTTGGATTTATTGAAAAAACTTTATTTATTTTATATATAATGCTGCATGTCAAACATAGTGTAAGATAATGATAAAAAAATTATAATCTGTCGGGTAAACAAAAAAATTCTCAAATTTTTTGGATGTTAAAAATAAAATAAAAAAATGGAAACTAAAATTAAAAAGTAAATATTATTTATTAATGTCCACTTTGTGATACTATAGCTAATTGAGAGGGGTTACCTACAAGTTTCCACTCTTTTTTAGGCAGAGTGGAACTAAGGATTTTATTTAATGATTTATCACTAAGTAAATTCCGATTGCCCAGGCAAGAATCAAACTCGCCACTCTAGGTTTACCATGTGAGATTAAGACCCATGCCTTAAACTCACTTGGCTAACCTGAGCCCCTAAAATTAATAATATTTAGAAAAACTATTATTATTGTGGGACAGCAGTGGTGTAGGGAGTAAAAACACTGTGGCTTCTAGAGGTGCAGAGTTTGAGGCCAGGTTTTACATACTAAATGTAAACATGCTCCCTGCCGAGTTTACTGCATTAGAGACTACTATTTGCTCCCTCTTTTTCTATTAGTTACTTAATTGAATCCAGAGTAGGATTCGCAACATCTTATTTTGCAGCCTATAGATAGGTCTGTCTGGTTTTGTCGTACCCTGACAACTATCTATTAAAAAGGTCTAGGACAGGAAATACCGATCAGAAATTTGTTTTAACATTTTTGGGACTTAGTAAGCTTAATGTAAGTCAAAACAGTGTTACTACTAGCCTAGTTTGCATCAATTTATCATATAAATTCTTATGGTAACAAGGCATGCTTAATTATAACCTAAGATTTGAATGCTTAAATATACATAATATAATAAAAAATAAATCAATCACAAACAATTCCTATAAGGCCATAAAGGGTGTAGAGAGATGTTGAAAATCTCACGGAACATTAGGAAGACATTATTATAATGAATTTACACAGTCCACTTGATCCGATAGTGCCGCCACTTGTCCCTAGAAAGCTAAATGGTCTGGAACACATAAAAATCTCAGGCACTTTCTAACTGGTAATTTGAGGGTAATTTGTACACTGGTCTTTTATCGAGTTATAATCACTCTAATTTATTCAATTACTTTCATACCTTAAAGATAAGTATGAAATGATAATTTATTTATAAAACACAAATTTTGTAAATAATTATTTCCTTACCTTAGCTTTTCCTAAGTATAGATACATTTTACGGTTTGCAGTTGGTAAAGCTTCCAAGTCATAATTTCTCATTCTATTTAATTCTAATTGGAATGCCATTCCTGGTTCCAAATGGCGATAAATTCTATCTTCAACAAAATTGTCACAATCTCTATATGTAAAGAGCTTAGGAAATTGCCGCCTGAAATAAAAATATAGTTTTTTAATATTATTTCTTAAAAAATGTAATGAGGACTTCAAATGTTTTATTGTCTAAAATAAATACAACTTTTTACTTTAACGTGGCCACTCATAAATTCCTGTCGATTAGTATTACTTAAGTACAACAAAACATTGGATCAATAATGAGTAATTAGCTAAGCGTTTGAATAATTAAATAAATTTGGCATCTCTTATAGGTTTGGGTTTAGACTAAAATAATGGATACCCATTGTCATCTATATGGTTTATATTCCCCATAGAAATGACAAATCAAAAAAAAGTCCGTCACGCAGGGGCTGCGTAAACTAAGCAGATTTCCCACGTGAAGTTATACAATAGAGAAATCTCCATACGAGAGCCCAACAGTTACAGCCGAACTAAGTTTTGGCGGGAAACTCACTCGTCCGTTACACTTAATAAAAATGCAAATATCTCGGTTAATATTCAAGATAGAGAATAAATGTATATAACAATATTTATAGTACATTTAATTTGCAATAAGATTGATTCTATACAATTTTTCGATCCGAATTGGTAACGATCAAACAAAAATTGCAACCGCTAGAGCGGTAACAGACAAATATATAGATATATATATACAGTTTTGAACGGACATCATTTTCGTCATCTCCTGGGTAGGATCGATGGACATTTGAAGAAAAATTTCGAAAATTCCGTCATGAGTACAACCTCAATAGCTGATTTCCCTTAAGGGAAATCTGCTAATAAGGACAGATACTGGTGGTATCATATCAGCTCATAGTTTATAACGATAATATGTCAATTCAGTGATTCAAAACATTGCCTGGAAACCCTTGAGTATTTACAAAAGCAGCAGATCTGAACTATATAAGAAAGCCTCAAGAAACTAAAAGAGACTGGTGGTCATGTAAGCTGGAGTTTCAATTTTCTTCCCATTTTTAATGTAGAATTTAATTTTTTGTTCTAAATTTTGGTAAGAAAAAAAAAAGTTTGTCAGCCAAATCTGAACTTGTGCTCTTTCTCTTGAAAAATATTACCATGGAATTTAGAAAACCTTGGGTGTCATTTCTCCAAAAAATGTCAGTTATTAAAATTTACTTCCAAGGGCCTTATATTTTAGTGCAGAGGAAGGTTGAGAGTAAAGGGACAAGCTATCCTTTTAGACTCTTAATTTCATACTGAAAAAGAAAATTAAATATTCTTAGAACTAAATAAAAAATCCACAAAGTATAATAATAAAATGACTTACTTATTAAGTGCAAGGAATGTAACTCTTCTAATAGATCTGGATTTCAGTTCTTCTCTGTGTGATGCACAGAAATCACCAAGAAGCTTACTTAATTTATCATCTTCCATATCACTGTTATCCTTTATTGCAATACACAGAATATTCATAGGTTCAACCTGTTCAGAAATAGTGATAACAATGAAAAACCCATGAAGAAAATATAAAGCATTGTAGTTTTATTATGATTAATAATTCTAATAGACTAAAAACAAATAGTAAAAGTATACCACACAGTGGCTGTGCAACCAAAGCAGGCTTCCTACATGGTGACTGAATGACTCACAGATTGTATTCTCTGACATTATAATCTATTTCACCCTTAGTAAACACCCAATACCCAAGGCTTGAAATTTAAGCTAGGTATAAGATGTTTATTAAGGAAATTATTAGAGATATTGTTCCAAAAATTAAATACATGAAAAATTAAACAGAGATAGCCACGTATTTGGGAGGTATGAAGGAGGTGAAAGGAGCCGACAGAGGAGGGACTGTTGGCGCAAGTGGTGTATGGATTGTTCCAGACTAAAGAGCCCAGTACCTTCGAGACCACGTCCTTTGATGTTGCCGCCCCTCTATATAAGCATGTGCAACTCGCCCGACAGTTTAGTTTGTTCTCAGCTGTCTTCAAGTGATCATCAGTGCTTCAGTGCGACTTAGTGCAGTGCGGTAAAGTGTTTTTAAGTAAAGAACAGTGTTGTGCCAGGACTCAGTAAAGAACAGCATAGTGCCGTGTTTAAGACAGTGCAGTGCGTTAACTTCGCGAAGTAAAGGACAGTGCAGTGCCGTCTTTTGTGAACTTCAGTGATCGTGAGTGATTTATTGGACTGTGTAATAACAAGATCAGAGAAGCAAACAGTGCATACTGTGAGTAGTAGTTAAGAATAATTAACCAAATTTGTAGTGTGTCGTTAAATAAATTGTGCAGTGATAAAAACTGTGAAGCTTGTGTGTGTTTAATTTTGCAATCCAAAAGAACTCTAATAAACAAGGTTTATTACTGACTTTGTAATAAAACATAACAATATTATTATTAGATCATTAGTAAGAAATAATTATACAAGACTGCATTTCACTGATTGCTATAATGAATGTATAGTACTTTCATTAAATAATCTAATCATTTTTTAATTTTAGGGAAGGTTTTCTCCACCTGACAGGAGTCGAACCTGGGTATTCTGGGCATTTAGTCAAGTACTCTCTAAGCCAAAATCTCTAAATACAACTCCTGTATCAATATATTAGTTATAAACCTTTCTACTTCTCTAAACACCCGCTCATACAGATCCAATTTGATATTTAGTTTTACATGACAGTTTCAATATAAAATTGATAAAAATAAAGCACAAATTATGGCCTCTAGTGTATTAACAGACTTATGTATGTATGTAAAAATTTGAACCGTTTTATCATCTACCTGATTTAATTAATGAAAAAAATTAGATTTTTAAAAACTGAATTACCAGTAAAACCTCAGAAGCTAATTTTTCTTTAGCTAAAAAATTATAAATTGTAGAGGTCCCCTTTTATAGGAAGAATTTAATTTCACCTTCTTCAAATGGAGCAACCAGTTTCAAACATTTTACAAGAGATAGCAAAAAATATTTTAGCACTAAGCTTTATGATTTAGTGGCCATGACTTCCAAACTCCCTTCATGAGGTATTGAGACATTTTTTGTCCATACTGATTAGCAAGGTGATGCAAAGATCAAGAATTTGTGAGAAATTAAAATTAAAGAATTTAATAAGGAATATTGCTGTTCCTTAGTAGATTAGGTGTGTTGATTCGCCCTTATTTTGTACGAATCTGTACTGAATTATAGTACACATTACCTATAATGCCCCTCTGTAGAGAACTAGTTAAAGATTAATGTACTACTTACGCAGATGATGGATATATAATATAACATGAAGGAAATATAAAATCTTACTTTGACATCATCATCAGTAGTAGTTCTTGGAGCTGGATTATCACTAACACTAATTGAAAGTGATGTGTCACCAATAGAGGTTGACTCACTGCCTTCTACAGCTTCAAGCAGTTTGGATGATATGACTGCTGGACTAGTAAATTCGTCTAGAGTGTCCAAAATTTCATCAAAGTATGATTCAAATTTTGAAAATGACTCAAATGCTGACATACATCCAGTTCGTTGAGGAGAATGAACAATTGTAGGTGATCCAGGTGAATTTACAGCGCACATTTTTTGCCTGAAAATAATTAAGTAAACTTAGATTAGAAGATTTAATTGATTATCATTATGCACAGTTTATAGTCAGTAAATATACTCCGAGCATCCTAGCCACATAACTATAACTTCTAACCATTCTTAATTTCATTATTAATCAATAACTAGATTTAAGCATTTTCCCTGTACCAGAAAATCATTCGTCAGTTCTGAATAAGACCAGTAATGGATCCTTATAAACTGGGGGCACAAAAACTCTCACTAGTAGCTAATATCCAATTATCCAATTTTATATTATCATTTTGAAATTACTGTAAGTGTACTTAGAAAACTTTAAATATGATAAACAGACCTATTCATTGGCTAACGCAGAAATATAGCATTATAGAAAATAGATGTGCAAAATATACAAACCTGTTTGGATGAGCTGATGGTAGAAGAAATTGAAAGTGTACTAATGGTACCTCCCCACTCAACTCAAGATGTTGAAGACAAGTCATGTCATAAGAAATATAAACTCTACGAACGTATACCTACAAATGAAAATTAAAGGAAATTTTATCCCCAAATAATTTTGGATATTACTTGTTATTATCAATAAAAGGACACAATGCGCATAGAAATGAGTAATAACCTCAAGAGCAGCATTACAAACTGCACGATTGGTGTGGTAGAAAAAGTCATGAAGAATATCAAATATAGATGTTTCAGATTGAATAAGCTTCTGTAAATTTTCCGGGTGGAAATCATGTCCATACATATCAACAGCAGAGAGGAAAATTGACTCCATTTGATTATGCCTAAGTTCATAAGCAGGTTGGTGAGCAGCAATGAGAACCTAAAAATGATAGCCTATGTCAATTATTACCATTCTTTATGATATGAGTATGTGTTGTGAGGATAATACTTGTAAATGAAACAAGAAGTTTTCTATATGAAAAAATGTATATTTCTTCTAAGAAATACGAAAAAATATAAATATATGAAATATAGAACTTTTAGAGATTTTTAATATTTAAATTAAGATTATATAAATTAAAAAAAATTATTTCATTTTTATAATGAATGTACTTATGATTGCTTTATAGAGATAGTCAAAGTTCTGAAGACCATAGTCAAACAAATATCACTAGGTCAAGTACATAAATTTGAGCTAGCAAAAACTTTTATTTCTGTTGTCCTTTGGATTGTAAAACCTGTGCTTTCATCCCATAGTTTTTATAGTTCATTTAGTATTCTTTTAATAGTTGTATATATTAGTGTCCACTTTGTGCTACATGCAACAGTCATAAATGACCATATATTTCATATTTTGAGTAATGCAAGCATAAAGCTCAGTTAGATTACTAGTTTATAGACAACAATGGGACTTAAAATTGGATAAAACTCTCAATTACAGGTACAAAACTCTACATTTAAATACTCATAAATAATAATCTAACTGAGATATTTGCTGGCATTACTCAAAATATAAAATTTATGGCCATTTATGACTGGCACATGTAATTCAATCTCAGATTCATTACATCCCTAACTGAGTTTTGTGCTGGCATTACTCAAACTATAAAATAAATTGTAATTATGGCTGGCACATGTAATGCAATCCCAGATTCATTACACTACTACAGCTAATTAGGAAAGGTTTTCCACAGGTTACCACCCTCAAGGTGGGCCTGAGGATTTTATTTAATGAGGTTAGCTCTAAATAGATTCTTATTGCCCAGGTCAAAGGAGCTGACTAAGTTTACCAAGTGAGATTAAGACCAACTCCTTAACTTACATGGCTGACATGAGTCACATTCCTTTAATAAAAAAGATAGAAAAAACAATAAAAACAACTGTTTGAAATATAGACTATAGTTTTCATGAATAAGATTACAAAATAGGATGAAAACTGAGTTTTTTCTAGTCTTTTTTTCCTTCTCTTAGAAATTTTATGTTTTTAAAATGGGTAAGATCAATTAAGGTTACATACCTGCCTGGCTCTTAAGGCAACTCTTGAATGTTCACTCTTGTTCAGTGAAGTAAGTTCATTCAGTGTAGAAGCTAGTTCATCAGTCAGACCTGGTTCATTTGACCACAAATGATCAATCAACATTGTTACCAGCATGTTTCTTTTGGCCACCTAAACAAAAAATATTTTTATTATAAATACTTTTTTCTTGGAATCTTAATGAAATGACATTGAAAAACTTTTAAAATTTCATACTCAAAACTCATAGTCAGGTCAATGACAGGACTAAAATCTTCATTGATGGTAACCAGGGAACTAATTTTTAATTAATAAGCATACATACAATCATTTATTCTGCAAAACCTCTAGCCTAATCACTCAAATTCACTAATTGCAATGGAGCTATCAAGACTTTTAAACATATAGCAATGAAACAGTGATTTTTTTTTTTAAATATTTATTCGTTTATTTGCAACAACATATATACATATTACAAGCAAATGATGTGAATGATATAACAATTGGCTTGATTATTCACTTGAGGTGGGAAGTTGTCCATTGACAATACCCACATTGGCTGGTACTACATGGAGTTATTCTGAGCACTACACAAGGAGATCTCTTGGCCACTTACGCTTCAGTCGTCGTCTTGGGTTTTCTGGAATAAAGGTAGATGAAAGTGATTCGACTAGAGGATTAGGATGTGCGGGAAGGAGAGAGTGGAATTTCTGATATCGGGATTTTGCGAGGGCATGGACAAAAGGAATGTTGAGGTCGTTATGGAGAGTTAAATTGGATTCGTAAAATGGGGAATCTGTAATTTTGCGGAGTATTCTGGATTGGAGGGTTTGGATTTTGTAGGAATTTGAAGGTTTAGTGGAACCCCAAAGACAGTGATTTTAAAATTTTAATATGATGGACTATTAAAATATATACACATTACTTAATATTTAACTCTCCTAGGTGGAGTTTTAAACAAGGTCAAAACAAAACCATGTAACTTGTGTAATGGATGTAATTTATAAATATTTTTTTGTTAATCGAAAAATGTTTAATCTAGTTATGTTCAGAGGCCATCCTCAACAATACAAAGTGAATGAACAGTAAATGAGCTAGCCACATTCAGGGTTACTATTTATAAAATTAAAATCCACCTTGATACGTTTATTAAGTGGACTTTCAGATCAACATTAGACAAATCACATTTAGTTAACCATTCTTTATATGCATTAGAGTTTAAGGTCTGTGGTATCAATAGTGCAAAAATACAAATATGTGCGAATAAAAACAAGAGAAGGAAAGCCTGCTTCGCTTATGTCTCTTTTTATGGGCTATTACCATTGGGATACATTCTTGGATTGATTGATAAATCATAAAGCTTACCAACTATCTTTATCATGCATGATCAGCCTATTCTCAGCAAGTTATGTTATATTATGAAGAAAAATTATAGTAATCATGAAGGAAAATTATAATAATCATGAAAGAAAATTATATCTGGCTGTAAAAACAAAATGAATACTAAACAAACATGGCATCTCCTCTGAAGATCCAGAGAAGCAAGACGGTAATGGGTGGCAGCTTTAGAAAACGCCATAAAAGGGAAACATTATTATCATTACTGCTCTCTGTCCAAATCATTTATTTTCTTCCAAGAAGCTACTATTAATGCATAATAGATATATCAGAGCACAGAAAAAAATGCAAGAAATAAGTGAGTAAAGCACACATGTATTAGGATAAATACATTCAAATTAGCCACACACAATGGTCAAGTATAACTATGATTTCATGACAGTGAATCCTTTATCTCAAATAGCGGCATTGTCCAGAATTAGAGTTTATGGTTATGTTACATTCATAGACTTAACTTATATCTTTTGTGCAAAGATACAAAACCTATTAATGAATATAAAAGAAATAAAAACAGCTATTAAATAATAATAATAATAAGGTAGGCCTCAAGAACTTAACTTCCCAGTGACACAGCTACAAAAAAAACAATCATGAAATTCATATATGTATCCTATGCAAGTAGTCACAAAGACACACATTCAGTTATATTCATTAAAAAATCTGTCACAAGTACTATTTCATTATGTAAGCTATTGGCTTAGGCTTAAACTCTTTTTAGCAGATTTCAGATTATTTCTAGAAAATATGCTTTGATTTAGCATGACTCATATACAATGCAAGACTTCTGCTAAATAAAATCATACAAGAAAAAAAAAACTGTCACCAATCAATTGATATTGGAAGCAAGAACTACCAATCACATAATACTTCATAAGTCATTATTATGAAATTTTAAGGATTATATAAGTATGCTAAACATTCCTAGTTCATTCAACACATGCGATTATAATAATTCTTGCCTATGATTAGAGAAGAGAGAAATCACTTTATTAAGAAATAAAAGTCTAGCTGCTCACCAATGGGTTGCTGATGTCACACAGCTTCAAATCAGTCTTCAGACATTTGATTTAAAAATACAAATTATAGTCAAAATAAAAAGATTTATGATAATCAAAATTCAAAAACATAACATAAAATCAATAAAGGATATAATAAATTAAAATATAAATTAGAAGATAACACAATAAAACTAACAAACAAAATATCTAGGCATTTAGATAGTAATTTATGCTGTCTAATGTTTTAAAACTTATTAATTCTTCTCGGCTTAATATGTTTTGATCTTATAATCCTAGTACTTAAAAAAAAGAAAGAAAAAAAATAACTCGATTTTTTTTTCAGTAGTAAACAGAGGCAATGGTGACATCAAACTCCCTCTAAGTAAATTTTTTTAACTTCTCTTTCAAGAAAAGTACACATTTTTTATAAATCCTATTATTTTCTATCAGCATCTTCGGATCTTCATTTTGCTTACAACATGCAAATCTTGCACTTGGTTCGATAATTAATGCACACTGATTATTTAAACTGGGATTACGTCAGAGTATCTAATAAAACCTTCCCTATCTAAAGAGAATGCCCTTGCATAGTAAGTGAACCTCATCCTTACAAAGTTTAGTTTTTTTAACACTGTGCAAACACCAACCATTAAGGAGCAAGCATGTTCTGTAAGAAATGATACAGCACACACAGCAGTATTTCTGAATCTTGGCATTACAGCAGAGGAATGCAACATCTTTCATTTCTTTCACACATACCATGAAGCAATGTAAAGTATAAATAACATTAGGTTTTCTAATAAAATTTTGTTAAAATGAAATCTAAAATTACCATGACTTGAAAATCTAGGAATCAACATACCTGACTATGTGCAAAAATTGTAGCTGTCACTGAAGCCATATCATCCTTATGCTTATCTCGAATAGCAGAGACACACTTATCATAATGGCCTAAAATAAACAGTATTCATTACTCATTACAATAAATAAATACATCTTCTTAAATAAATGCATTCTCTTCTAAAAGCCACAAACAAAAAATTCCATCACCCACAGGCTGCATAAACTATTCAGATTTCCCATGAGCAAGTATTACTAGTGATCTTATCTCACCACATACTCTCTATTTCTATGTGAAAAACCAATGACTAGAAAAGAGGGTTTAATGAAGGCTGAAAACAAGAAAGTATGAATAACTCGCTTAATATTTGAGTTACGAAAAAATGCATAGAACAACAATTGGGTCAGATTTCAGTCAATAACAAATATGAAATATGAGTTGACTGAAATGGTTAAATACCAAATAAGTTATAAATCAAATAATAATAAAGGTCTCTTGAAATCAGAATTTGGAATTTAAGCTCAAGGTTCAGCACAATATAACAGCTTACTGTTAATAGGGTAAGAGTAGAAATAGGGGTTTCCTGAAAGTTAAAATCTAAAAAATCCAAATATCTTGATTAATATTCAGGTTTAGTAATGGTCAAACTAAAATTGCTCCTACTAAAGCGCTAACAGACATACATATATATATATATATATATATATATATATATATATATATATATATATAGAGAGAGAGAGAGAGAGAGAGAGAGAGAGAGAGAGAGAGAGAGAGAGAGAGAGAGAGAGAGAGATCAACTAAAAATACAACACCCTTTAACCAAGGAGAACCTGGACTGAGTTATCTCTCTACTTACTTTGCCTTCCTGTGGTCTAATTGAGTCAAAGTCGTTGGTCATACCGAGGGGCTGTCAGACGTATATACCAACTAGACTCCCGCTTATCCACAAACAACACTGTGACACTAGCATACTCTAGTAACAAACTCGTGAACTAAATATCTCATATAGCAGGGATTGAACCTACACTCTTGTTACTTTCAGCCTATTGAGGGTAGTAGTAGATGTACCTATGCCTTAACCCATGGCCACCGGCACACACCTCCAATTTGATGACACTAAACTATAATCTGATTTCATTAACTTTCAATACATGAATATCACAGTATACTTAAAGACAACTGTCAAAGGATTATGACTTGAGGCTTAAAAGTATTCCCTATTCATTAGACACTTTGGGTAGCTCACTAATTATAGAGTTCCTGTAGTAAAATGAGTAGTGTCTGCATTTGTTCCTGAATCTTCAGGTTTTTATTAAGAATGCAAGATCTCTGTTTAGGGGAGGTTATAATAATATATTTATCCCTTCATATAAACCTTGGTGTACTTTATTTATATAGTATGGAAAATATTCCTTAAATATCTGAGTTTTTCTCACATCCATCATTTTCCTATTTGAATATAATGAAAGTTATCACTTTTAAATCTTTGTAAGTATGTTGTAGACCTATTGTATTTTATTCTATTTGTATTTGTAAATGTTTATATGTTTTAGATATGTTAGAATTTGTGGAATATATTGGCTGCTGTCAGTAGGTAGTTGTATCATATCGTGGGATATGTGAAGGTTTTTTCGTTGGATGCAGTCTGTTAGATGTGTTTTATGGTTAGATTCTTGTTGCAGTATTTGCATGTAGGGTTGTCTGTCCTTGTCATTAAGTATCTATGTGTCAGACACAAAAATAAATTACTTTAGCTCGAAAATTAGCAAGACTAATTAGTTTTAAATATTTTAAAGCTCTGGGATTTTGAAATAGAGGAGGGAGGATAATTCTTTAACCCTTAGTAGTTTAAAAACTGTTTTGTTAAATTATTCACTCAAATCATATTTTTTAATAAACAAACCATTTTACCACATAAAAAATGTTGTTATACCTCTTCATTTAAAAAAAAAAAAATAAATAAAAAGACATATACATACAACATCCTCAGGAAAAATTGCCACCTGGAAGTTACTCACCAAGTTGGAATTGACTCTCAACATCATAATACTGTCTCAACAGCTCATGTACTGCCGATTTCATACGACCTCTAATTCCGTTTCGGTAGCGCTGAACAAGCTGAACAACACCTTGAGTTGTCAAGAAGAAATTATCCCTGTCTGCCCGTTTTTGAAGTGTAGCTGCATGACTATAAATAAATAAATAAAATATGAATATAAAATAGTACATATAAATAATTATCAATATACTTTACATTTTGCAATGTAATAATAGATTGAATTAATATAAATAACTTAATAAACAACTAAGGTACATTAAATCAATTTCCGATCTAACTCATACTAAAAGAGATGTTTCGAATTTTCAACTCCCCCCTCTAAAACACCCTTCCCCCTAGTTCGAATTGGGACATTAATTAATTTGCTATTTCATTTTACATGAATGGCTTAAATATCTTGTTTGGTCATGACCAAACAAAAATTACAACTGCTAAAGCAGTATCTGACAAGTATATATGTGTATATATAAACAACTTTGAATAGGCCTCATCTCCTACATAGCATTGAAGGGCATTTGAAGACATTTTTTAAAAATTAAGCCATGAGTAAGGGAAATCTGCTAAAATAATAATTAGGCACAAATTAAATACTGACATCAGTAGAATATTTACAACAAATATTATGTATTAAATATGATAAATTTATTTATCAAAAATCTACTTGACAGAAAAGTAGAGTATCAAACTAGGCATTCCTGCTTTCCAAATTCAATGATTTATTCAGCAATGGGTTTTTCAATGCATAATGAATATTTTACAATTAGCTAGTTCTTCTTTATTGTTGTATTTCCAGTCACCCACACATTTTACTGCCTATGGGAGCCACCTTATACAAGAATTCCGAAGATACTAAGCAAATTTAAAACTTAAATAAAATGGTTTAATGTTTACCTGTCAATGACAGAAGCTATTTGTTGACTAGGAAATTGTGCAAGAACAGATGTTATGTTCCTTTCATAGAGTGTCATCAGCTTCCTTATTTTCTTTTCAACACTTATAGGTATTCTTCCAGAGATTGAAGCAATGACTTCTTGGAGCTCAAGTAAAGGAAGTGATGGGTCTCTCAGTGAGCTCATGAAATTTTCAATTACCTCTCTCAACCGAATTAGGTGGTAGGGCTCAGGTAAACAATAACCTAAAATTTTAAAAATTATTATAAAACAAATTGTTAATAAATGATTGATAACAGTGATGAATAATCAAATAAGTTCCAAGTATGAAATGCGAAGGAGAAACCATTATCAGGGACATTTTTTTAACAAGAAAAATAAATTCATGTACTTTGTATACACCTCTGTGTAAACTGCACTTGCCATTATTTGAATGAAATTTCAGAGTGGATGATTTCATTGAGACTAGTAAGAACTCTTGATTCAGGTCAACAATATAACTGGCGAATGTTCAATTTCCATCATTATATAACCTTTCTCTCTGATATCTCAAGTAATTTGCAGTACATTGTTCTACAGTGTTAGAATGGTTTGCTTACTTCTTAAGATAGGTCTGCCTATATTATTAGTAGTTTGTACACTTGTTGAAATAACATGGATCATTTTTTTTCCTTATTACTACTCATGGACTTATTATCATGGCCCATGGTAAGTGTGTGTGTGGGGGGGGGGAGAAATGTAGCAGCTCCACCCTATTACATCTTATGAGAAAAACAAAGTTACCATTAACTATAATGAATGAAAAATGCTGCATTATAATAGTGGTAAAAAGGTATTGAAGTAACTTCAAAAACTATTGTAAAATAAATGAATGATTGTATTACCTGATAGAATGTTATCCAACATTTGCCGATAATGTGAGTGTTTATGATTTAGTTTATCTCCAATTATTGGAGTAGAAAGATCAAGTTCAGGGAATTGGCCCTTATAGTCCTGAGCTCTAGTGATAAGAGAAGGATCATCTAATTCTAGATGACCTATTATGGTTCCTGCATCTAAGACAGCTCCTGGTCTTTTAGTGTACGTTACTGTGCCAGCTTCAGAGGCAGTTAGAGTCATAACCATTTTCATTACCTAAGATCAAAACTCATTTTAAACTAAATTTGACTTGTAACATCTATAAAACTATGTATCAGCACAATATGAAAATCAAACGTAATTAATGATTTTTTTTATTATACTTTATTTATAGATATGGTAGGCCCCATTTACATTTCTCTACTGCTAAAATTAAAAAAAAAACTGTGTGATTAAAGAGAAATAAAATATAAAATCTTCCAAATTAACACCTCGCATGAAGAGATGGTTGATTGACCTAGCTGAACCAGTGGTGACTATGCACTACATTGTGAATTACAGACTCAATAATTTAACCCATTTATTACCTAATCGAAATAATTATTTTTCAAATATACTGAAAATAGGAGAAAAAAAATTATGTTGAAAGAAAAAGTTAAATCATACAACCATAAGGTTTCTCTGACCAGCAGAGGCGCATAATATATCAGTCTTTAATTCATGAAAATTAAGACATTTTCACTTCATGTTCTTTTTTATATATATATATATATATATATATATATATATATATATATATATTAGAGAGAAAATAATCAAATCCCAACTAGTTCAAAAATATATTTATCTTACAATAAATAACTTTGATTTTCTGAATTAAATGTTGAATTGATTTACATACCTCAATTTCAGCATAAGCTTGGCCTTTGGAGATATGGCCACCATCTTCAACAATCACACTTAATAGCTTTCCTGCAGAAGGTGATCGTAGGAGTGACGGATCATTTTCTTTTTCAAAAACACAAGTTTGGTTTCCAATTACTATTCTATATCGGTCTACTTCTTCTCTCATGTAAGTTGTAAAACTTGAACCATCAACAGATAATAGGATGCCTACAAATATTAGTAAATTAAATATTAATTCATATATTTTATTAACATGTATTTAAAAAGGCTAAAAGTATGCAATAATTTAAAAAAAATAAAAAGCTTAAATACTATCCTACTTTACAATAAAAATAGCATAATTAACCTAAAATAAAATATAAAATAATGTAAACAACAATTTATTACTGAAGTTATGCTTAAGTAATAAAAAAAAACATGTCTTGCAATTAATGGACAACAAAAGAAGAGGACTCTTGTTTATATATGCCTAAACATTGTGTGGTGGCATGTCCACAGACTGATGTATGCATGTTGTAGAAATAAGGAAGCATAGCTACTATAATCAAAGTTAAACAAGTGTTTAAATTGTAATTACGTAGTAACCCATAAACAAAATCACGGAAGTAATTAAACCACTCAAAATCAACGGGTGCCAAATAAAAGTCCCAGTGAATAACAACTTCTCATTCTGCATACTTCAATTTTTGGATTCAAACCAGAAGAAAACCAAAAATTATGTTGAAGGAAAAAGTTAAATGATATATCATATTAGGAAAGGCAAGTAGAAACATATTCCTAAGACTAAATAACATTTTTTCCCTGTTGGCTGTCCATGTTAGCAGGCAGCAATTGTGGCCATGGTGTCTATTTTGGCCTTTTCCAACCACACATCATAGGTTTAGTTCAACAAGAAAACCAAAAATTTTAGAGCATATAACTGTTTACACTGAAAGTTCCATAAAGTTACGACCAGAACAACCACAGTTGCTTCAAATTTTCCAAAAAAGAAATTTTCAAAATTCCATTCTATAACTAGACAAGTTCACAAATCTAATTGTGCAATAAGGGCAGAAAGTTCTAATCTCAACTTGCAATAGCAATGCGAGTTACTGTGTTAGTCCTAATATACTAGATAAACCTAAAGTTGTGGTTTTGATTTCCACACACGACAAGAGAAATGTATTTAATGACAAGCTCACTAAATAAAATAATTAGTCCATCAACGCATAGTGTATATTAATAAATAATTAGCAGCTACTCTACTTCTCATATGCTTCCAGGGACTTAGGCTAGCCATGTGAATTAAGTTGTTGGTCTTAATATCGTATGGTAAATCAAGAGTGCTCAGCTTGATTGCCGCCTGGGAAACAGGAATTTATTTAGTACTCATTTAATAAAATCCTTAGTCCCACCCTGGCTAGAAAAGGGTGGTAACCTCTAGATAAGCCGTCCCAATTAGCAGTAGTAGCACAAAGTGAACTTTAATAATTAACAGCATACGCTTCCAAGAAAAGAAAGCCATTACTTTTTACTTTCCCCAAAACAGATGAATTACAGCTACCAAGATTGTGCTTTGCAAATGGTAAAGCTCGATTGAAAGAAATTTCGAGGTCTGTAACAGATAAATGTGGATAATGGGCTGATTGGAAGAAAGAACATTGTCTGAAATTTCTCTGCATCTTATTATATTTCTTTAAAGAGGATAACTAATAATTACTGTAAAATGATTTTAATCCAAGTCAAACATTATACCCGCCTCAAAAAACTATACACCACTAACCAATTAAAAATACTGCTATTAATAAATAGGAAAATAAACATACCTCCATCAGAAAGCTTATGAAGTTCAATTTCCTTAAAAGAACCATTCATAACCAGAAAGTAGGAATTTGGACCTGACTTAGTCACTTGTACTTTGTATTTGTATCCATCGTGAATCAACTCCACATTAACCATATGTTCTAGAGTATTGCTACCAAGAATCTGACCCCTGTTGGTAATATAATATATGTTAAATACAAATTACTATAGAGTAAATAAAAACTGTAAGTTCATAAGAACGAGCCCTCATGAATTAATTATTAATTTATAAATAGAGTAAAGCAGTTTAATTAAAAGTCAAAATAAAGTTAAAAATATTACAAATGAGCATGAGGTTTTTTTTTCTTTTTTCTTTTTTTATATTTACAAAGAAAATAGCATTTGAAATTTGTGAAGATGTTCTTATATATTTCCTTGTAAAGAGTTATTGATCAAAATGACAATAACATTCCTTTATAAAAACAGTTGCTGATTAGAAAACAATGATGCATGAAAGCTGGCACGATGGAACAAAAAAAAGTATACATCATAGTAAAATATAACCCTAACATTGAAAAGATAAAATAAACTAGTATGCCATTTCAATATATATATATATATATTTCAATTCCGGAATAAAATGTGTAATTAAGTAAATTATTTTTAAATTTAGTTTAAGGGCTTACCTTTCAAGAGAATGTTGAAAACTATGGAAAGCTTCTAAAACTTTTCTATCAGCAATATGGAGGGCACCACATATGACACCTAAAAGTACATCCGGTTTCTCTGCCTGAACTCGCTCTGCTATAAGTATGTCTAACCATTGAGTATCAATTGTATTCATCTATTGTGATAAAAATAAAATACAAATTAATATTAATATGATCAAGCTAATAAAAGTTAAAAGAGGGAATAATTTTTATTGAAGTACCTGGAATGTCTCTGTTTCCAAAAGAGTTATGAGGTATTCAACAGTAGTTCGGAAGTCACCTCGAATAGAAAGTTCTTTCAATGCAATAACAAGGTTTCTGAAATGAAAATAAATTGTTATAATCATTCAAGAGATTTAAAATGACTACTGTTCATATTAAAATGGGTCTTGACCGAATAGTAAAGTGGTAAAGGTAACCTTTTCCTGAGACTGCTCAACAAAAAAACTTTTTTTGTTTTTAAATATAAAATGTTTCTCCAGAGAATTAAAAATTTGTGAAATCATAAATTTCCAGTAATAAACTGGCTTTAGGAGTGTTTAATATAAATAATTCTTTTTAACAAAAATCTAAAGTACAATGCCAGGACATTAAAAATATTAATTTTTTGGGGAGAGGACCATAAACCTTATAAAGACAAATCCAATTTTTCAATAGCATTACTAAAAATTGTCAAGGGGTGGGGGAATCACAATGAAAACTATGACAAAGTATTTTGCCACTTAATATGCAGAATTTCAGATCACACTAAATAGTGAAATATTCATACTATTTTCATTTAATTAATCCATTCAGCAATTTATTTTTAATATCCAACAATTATATCTAATTGGAAGTAAATGTAGTTATTCATTGATAGAAGATTATGATTTATTCAATTCTCTCAAAAATATATCATACAATAGATACTTTTTCATAATTTCAAGAAAATACCCAGAATTAAAATTTTATATACATACTCTCTGGCTTGTTCTCTATTTTCGCCCCATGAGAAGCAGTGACCAAACTGAGAGTCAGCAAACTCATGAAGGCCACCAGAAGCAGCCACGCTGAAATATCCCCAAACGTTCTTTGATGATCTGAAGTTCAATTCTTGAACTGTTCCAGAACTAGGTTTAAAACCTGTCGAACATAATAAATAAAACTTAAATATTTGAATTTGCATCTAACATATTTGGTATTCAAAACAATATTTGCAGGCAAAACGAAGAATTAAATTATCAAACTTTGTCAATAATTTAAAGAAAAAAACATCAATAATAAAATTTTAAATTATTTATTAACGTCCACTATTTGTAACTAAGGCTAATTGGGACGGGTTATCTACAGGTTACCACCCTTTTCTAGCCAGGTTGGCACTCAGATTATGTAATGAATTCTGTCACTAAATAAATTCCTTTGTCGAGGCGGGAATTTATTTAACTTGGCACTCTAGGTTTACCATGTGAGATTAAAGGCAACTATTTAACTCACATGGCTAATCTGAGCCCCTCTAGAACCAATAAGTTACCAAAGTTTAATCAGTTCTGGAATTTATTATTGATATTAACCTTCATCTGGATTTTCACTGGTGATTCTAGCAGCTATAACATGTCCCCATGGCTGTGGTTTGTGCCTCGGCTGATCAAAATCGATTAAGGTATCACCCCAAGGTGATTCACCGTAAAGCACACGAATGTCCTTAATATTGTGAAGTGATATGCCCATCGCAACCTTCATAGAAAAAAAAAAAACAATGAATAAAGTGTTTCAAGTTTATTATAACTAACATGAAATGTTAGATAAATTCCCACAACTTCAGAAAGGATAAAACCATTATACTCATACTTGAAGCTGTGAAGCAGGTAAGTTGACATCAGACACCATCTCAGTACAAGGATGTTCCACTTGCAATCTGGGGTTCAGCTCAAGGAAGTAATAAAATCCTTCAACATCATAAAGGTATTCAACAGTTCCTGCACTCACATAACCAACCATCTTCGCTAATCGTACTGCAGCCTGTGAAAAAACAGTATACTCTATAAAACAGTTAAATCGAATGTAAAATATTATATAATTATGGAAAATAAATACAAATTTAATATAATTTAATTCTAAAATTAACTTCATTTAAATTTTAAAATATAAAAAATTTTAATTGAAACCTATGATACATCAGCTTGTCTGCTATTAGATTTCTTTATGATTCATTCTATACAAATATACTCTGGAATGGAATGGTCTTAATGTCAAACAAGCTAATAAGGGGTCAAGTCAAAATTTTTAATGTTTTCTTTTTAAATAACTAAAACATCAAACTTAAAGTTCAGTAATGATAATAATGTAGAATTATTAAGAAGAACATATTACTTTTTCCATATCCTCAAAAACTTCAGGATTGGCAATAGCTGCAGGTGCTTCCTCAATAATTTTTTGATGACGTCTCTGAATAGAACAATCACGACCAAATAAAGAAATAGCATTGCCATACTGGTCAGCTAGTAATTGTACTTCTAAATGTCTGGCACAAGTTGCAAGTTTCATAATAAATATTGGAGATCCAGGAACTTCAGCTTGCACCTAAAATAAAAATAAAATTGATAAAAAATACTTAATGCTTAATACTTACTCAATTATGATACTGATTATTATTTTTGGTCATTCGATTTATAAATTAATATATCTTAGTACAATAAATAAACTATTATTTAAAAAAAATTGAAAATCCAATCATGAATTTTAACATATTATGAATGAATGTTAGTATGTATGAATTTTCAGTAAGTTGGCATCAGACAGCATCTGAAGTTTTTTCTCCCAAAGCCTGACTCTGAAAGTGCACTCTGTTAATTTATATATATATATATATATATATATATATATATATATATATATATATATATATTAAATGTATAACTAACCTGTCTAAAGAGGTTTGGAAAATCATCAGCAGTTTCAGCCTTTCGGATACCCTTCCCACCGCCACCTTCAGAAGCCTTGATCATCACAGGAAAGCCAATCTTTTGAGCAGACTGTAGACCTTCTTCAACATTTTGAACACAACCACGTTTGTATAGATCAGTACTTATTTTAATTTTTTTCCCTGAGTAATGTGCCTTTAATTCTGAAACAAATGAAAGTATGATTGTTCAGAGAATGTATACAACTTAGGAGTATATTGAGTAGAAAATTATTGTTATTATTAATAGAAAATCACAAAATTTTGTTTCATTATGAATAAGTCTTTCCACTTTCAAAGAACAAACAATTTTTACAAGCAATTATGTTATTGTACTATTTTAATTTCATTTACAAATTTAAAGTATTTCTATATCATGTCAGATAATTATTAAATTGCCACTATTTACTAAAATATTGCAACTATTAAAACATAATGTTAGGTTACAATGTTTCAATAAATATTGGCTTTATTATAATGATTAAGATATCCAACAATTTTCCCTGTATTTTCATATTTTAGAATAAATTGGGCATTAAAAGTCATTTATTACGTAAAATAGGCTCTCTAAAAACAGTAACCTGCTTAAGGGTTAGCGTAATTCATCAATAATTTTTTAAAAAAAAAAAAAAAAAAAAAAAAAAGCAATTGTCTACTGTCAGTATACTAAATTTCTGGCATGAAACAGAAAATATACTAAATACATTCTATATCCATCTTTCCTAAATACGGTAACAATATCGTTTCCTTTGTATTGAACTGTCCCATACCTAAAATAACGAAAGAGTGGGAATCAGAATGAAGGATTAAAAACTAATGATATGAGGTCATCCATTCAAATCTATTATAGATATATCAAATTCAAAAGAACTAGGCTAGGCGCATGCATGGCCTCTGAGACCCCCACGCCCATCCCCAACCAATTTCCATTTCCCCTCCAATACCTGTTCATTTTCTCTTTTAGCACCAAGTGCAGCCGTGGTTACATCTGTAGAATTCTCTTTACGTTATTATAATATTTATGACCAGATTTTTGGCATTGGGTCAGCCGCTCAGCGACAAGTTCAGCAAATAGTGTTTAATGTAGCCAAATATTTAATAAAGCAAAAAGAGAAGCATAGCTACCAAGGCAAACATATTATAGCTGAAGGAAATAAGAACAAGCAGGGTCCTCATACTTCGAAATGTTTGTTTACAACTCAGGAGGGTAGAAAGACCAAACAAAAGAAGAAAATTGAGATTGGATCATTCCAAAATAGCATAATTAGAAATGAGGTGGCGAGCAATGGAGGAAAGCTACCTCCCCTCCAGCCAGGCCAGGCCCTTGGTTCTTTTGTCTCTGGTTTAGCTATAGTTCTGCATTGCTTCTGACTCTCCCTATAAGTTGCACTATCACAACACTGAATATCTTTCTTAACAATACTCTACCAGACCAGGAGAGGTTCAAGACTCCCCCACCCCCCATGGATAGTAGAAGTACTGGCCATGGCACATTCCCTAACATATATAGCCATTAGTCTCATGTGTATTTTACACCTTTATCTTATAGAATTTAAAAAAAAGAAATCATAGGCACCATACCAGTTTTTGCATTTGCTTTCAAGCCATTATTATACCGAAAATATGCCATAAAACACCTCAACACATCATGACTAATAGATGAGGAGAGGTGTGGCACAGGCATTAGCTAGGACTAAGTTTAGTACTATGGAGTGGGAGAGATAAAATTTTTTAAATTAATCTCCATTTTTAAAGAGGCAGAGGTCTTCTCGATTTCCCATATTTTATGAGGAAGCACTTGTCTGTATAAAATCCCAAGCTTATCAGTGACCAATCAGAATCAAAACATTTGCAGTGAAAAATCAACCACTAGATTAATGGAGGGATTTTGGATCTGGACTCATTGATAGGTACCTAATCATATAAATCGAAAAATCCAAAAGTTTAGACCTACAAATAAGAAATGAAAGCAAAGGATAAAAAAAAAATATCAAATAAAGCACATGCTACAATAGCAACATCAGAACATGTTTCTTATACTTTTGATTAAAAAATTGAAATATAATATAATACCTGAGCCAGACCAGGGGAGTGTAGGAATATCCGCCGTTTGTGCAACTATACTTGATGCTATTTTATCACCAAGAGCCCACATGGCTTTTTCTGGTGGTCCTATAAATGCAATGTTATTTTTATGTAACAACTCAGGTAGTTTGGGATTTTCTGATGCATGTCCCCATCCAGCCCAAACAGCCTGAAACAAAAATGACACAAGGTACATTCTACAGGAAGAGAGAACATCCTGAAAAACATCTGAAATAAAAATGTTTGAGAATAAGAAAATACTAATTATTTTAAAGAAAGAATAAAGTATATATGAAGTATTAGTATATATAAATATATATATATATATATATATATATATATATATATTATTTCTTGCATTTATGAATGTATTGATTATATTTTTGTAATAATAAGAATACATTTTTTCTGAAGTAGAAAAAGACATTTTGAATTATAAAATCTAATAAATCTTCAGCCAATTAGCAAACATAATGTCACTGCTCCTATTAACAGCTATGTGCTTCTACAGTCCCTCCAAACAGGACCTGTTTAGAGTCCCTGCATAATCATAACTAATTATGCCCAACAAATTTTAATTTGCTGCATTAACAATCTAAAGTAATTATGAAGAAAAAAAAATGCTATAAAAGTACCATATGTCAGAATAATAATATTCAAGTGACGATACTGACCTGTACTTGAGTCCTTAATGCTATATCAACAATAAGTTCAACATTGGCATAGTTATTGTTATTTGTGCCTCCAGGAACAGGTACATAGTGATCAGCCATCTTAATGTATTCAGCATTAGCTGAAAAGAAAGAAATGTATGTATGAAGAAAAAAAACAACAGAAACAAAGCATAAAAATGATGAATTGGTTATGTATACTATACATACATACACAGCTTTACGACTGAATTACATACCACAAATGCAATTAATATTGTTGTAATTCCTGTCGGTGGAGCCCATCACCACTGGCTGATGATGGATTACAGCTAGCTGGTCAGCACTTTTGATGCGATAGCACCATCTTCAAGCCGGTAAAAAGTTGTAGTGTAAGGAGTACAATTTTTAACCGGCATGAAGATGGTGCTCTCAGATTGAAAGCGCTTTCCAGCTGTACTCAATCATCAGCCAGTGACAACGGTCTCCATCGGCAGGTATGGCAACAGTGTCTTGTATGGCAGTACTAACTCATTAAAAGCAATTAATATCCTTAAATAGAGGTGAAACTGAGAATTGGAATTATTACTGAGATCAATGGACATAAAATACAGAAATTATTGGGTAGGGAAGAATGAGAGATCCCTGAGGAACATAGAGCTAGAATTCTCAGTTTGTTTATTGCTACTTAGGTATTTAGTGCAATTAGATTTTTCCCAAAAAAGGTGACCATTTAAGTTCTTCTGCCAGAGGATACATGATATAACTGATGCCTGAGCTATAAAAGCAATACACAGTTTGAAAGTGTAAAATGGGTCCAAAACCACTAATTTTGTCATCTTTAAAACATCTTATTTATTTTTGACCCCAACGGATTATGAGCACGGTTACTCCTTATCACAATGCTCGAAACGCGTTGGGGAAAAAATAAATAAGACAATTTTAAGAAGACCAAATATGTTGTTCTTGACCCAGTATGGCTACACTTTCAAACAATTTAAGAAGCGTGTCATCTGCAGTAAGGGGAGATATTTTATATATAGTTAAAGAGATAACACCAATTACCATTGCATAAACCATTCTGAATTTAAATAATAAAATAAAATAAAAAACTAGTGAGTTCTGAATGAGCCTATTGTGTAACCGGGGAATGTCAGTATAAATCAACACCTATGATACATAAGTAAATGTAGGTAGATGAGAGACATTTTTTGTTCATGACAACCACAAGAATATGATGACAGCTAAGAAAGTTTCTTCTTACAAAGACTGTAGGTTTTTCGTAGTATGAGAGAATAGTTTCAATCTAAGTTTAACATTTAGTTCTGTAAATGGATCTATATTTCATGGAACAAATGATTTTATGATATAAATGTAAAAATTCTTTTCATGTCTTCTTCATCGTCTCCAAGGAGTTCTCTTAAGTTTCGTTTAAGGTTCAAAGCTGTTCTTGGAAGATTGTATTTTTTACAATTAAGAAGAAGGTGTGAGGCAGTAAGATGGACAATAAAACAATCACAGATGGGTGGGAAGAAACCTTTCAATAAATAACTATGTGTTAATTTTGTATGTCCGATTCGGATAAGAGCAAGAAAAACCTCTTCTTTTCAGATTTGTCTGCTTGCAGTATTTTCTTTAATTTGTCACAGTTTGTTGTCATGTTTCTTTGACCAGTCTGACTTCCATTTTTGAAATATGAGTTTTTGAAACTCTCGTTTTCAACTATCTGGGGAGTTGAAGATTACACTTGTTTTATCTTCTCGATCACTACGAGCTTCCAAATCCACCATTTCATTACCTTGACTAACTAACGGAACCCAAACGAGTGAAATGTTTTTTCTGAGGTTTGTATTTGACAGACCTAGTAAAAGGACACCTCTCAGACCTAAGAAGAGGTCAACTACCAATATTTATAAACCAAAAAATCATGATAATGGTTATAAATTTTATATAAAGTTGAAATAGTGTTCTAAGATTTGACTAAATTTAAAATGCTCAGTAGATTACATGAACATTGACCATTTTTAATTGTTATATTAACCAAGAAATTATTAACACAATTAATATTTTCTTAAGATAATATTGATCACCTTTCAAGTCTTCCGGTGTGACCATGACAACAAATCGAATAGCTCTTTCATTTTTGAACATCTCATAGGACCATCTCCTAATGGACCGCATACATTTGACAGCAGCAATACCATTGTTAGCAATTAATACCTTTAAAAGAAATAACACATTTATTACTAAATTCATTCATTAATTTATTCATGATACACTTAATAAGCAAAAATATAGAATTAACAATATAATTAGTGGCATAAATGCAATAAACAAGTTCAGAATTTATATACATTTTAATGTTAATGCTGCTTTAAATCGAGTTATAGAGAATTATTATAATTTAGTAATAACATAATTTACTTCTACGGAAGTATAAATAATTTTGTTGTTGAATTGTGTAACCTCTACACTAATATTTATTGAGGATTTTGGTCAATAAAGGGCACCTTTCAATTCAATTTTTTATTAATCTGTTTCTTTTAACGGCTGACATGGCTACACTAGCAGATGGCAGAAGAACAATTAAGTAGGAGTGACTGCGTGTTCAGGTGCTCTTTATGAGGCACCAGAATGATGTGAAAATAATGCATAACAAAAAATTAAATGGAAAAGTGTCATTTATTGACCTTTGCCAGAAACCCTGAAGAAATTACTTTATAATTTTGGGACTACTAAAATAATTTGTACATGTTACTTCTATAACAAGTTCAGCAGCTTTGAACAAAACATAAAAACAGACCTGTATAGATTTCACAACATACAAGATCTTGTTTTTATGAATATGTTAACATTAATCAGAATAAATTCCTGCCCTACATTTCATATATGTTTTTAATAGCAATAAATTTGTTCAAAACCAATGAGTCATCATTATATTGAATAGCACCTTTTTATTTTTGGGGGACACAATTATATGGATACCACATATTGACCCATTATCAATGATATTTTCTACTACAAAAGGGTACAAAACAAGTAATTCTGACTTAAGTGACACTAAATAGATGGGAGCCTAAAGAAACATATTATATTACTGCAAAACATTATTATTTTTAGGGGGTCTTAAATAAAAAGTGTGGCATAAATCAGTAAATATAAACATTTTTATTTTACTATGAAGTTAACATTATTTTTTTATAAGCTGTCACTGACATACAATGACAATGACAGTGCTGTAATATTATTTTACTTTTTCATGACAATGACTTTAAGGTTTTAAGTTTAAAAACCTTGGATTCCTTCTCAGAGTTAATGGGGGAGATATTCCAACAACAAAAATGACAATAAATAATTGATTTTAGGTGCTTGTCAATTCAATAATTCAATTAAAAATATTTTGGAATATTTAATAGTGAAGAATAAAACCCAATAACTGAAATTTATTTTTAAAGAAGGAAGTAAAAAAGTAAATCAAATAAAGAAAAAATAATGTGTCACAAGACATTATTTGAAAAAAAATAAACATTTTTTAAAACAATAACATTATAACCTATAAGTTAAGAAATATAACACCTACAAAATGACATTTAAGTAATAGGGGAGCATATGAGAAATTAATGTGAGTAATTTGTAGTCATTTCAAATTCAAAAATTACGCCAAAACTTAACATTCCAAGTAGCGGCAAGTACAATATAACCTTACCTTGTTTATAACCTTCGTCCCCTTGAACCTTCTGACAAACTCTTCAGGTGTGGCTACAGTAAAGTCCTTTTCGTGTGGTCGAGGGTGTATGACAGTCCCTTGGGACATACTCGGCCTGGAAAATTCAAGGAAACCTGACATTATTTACAAATGGTAGCTAACTGTATGGAAGGCTAGAGAGGAGTTGTGAAGCGGCCTGCAGCTAGCAGCCAGCCCGCACTGGTAATTGAACTCGAGCAGAATGGGAGTCACATGACGCTTCGCCAGTTTTTGCATGCTACTCTCGTTAACCGTGGAGAAGGGGCTACAGTCAAACACACTCCGATAGCTTATCAATACGTGATATCTTAGTGCCTAACGTCGAAGGAGGTGATGATATCAGCTGTATGGATTAGCAGCGATATATATGTGTTCCCCTTGAAAACAAAATCCCTAATTACATTTTGCAAGGGTCATGTGAACTCACAGCAATTTCGAGAGGAATGATGCGACATCGTCTAACAGCATCAACTGTGATAAGGAGCCCAGTAGGGGACTCTAAATGTGCGTTGACAACCGATTGACATCAAACTATTCGAAGGGACACAAGTTGGCATAGTAACCCCTGTCAAATATAGCCCCACTATGTGGACGCTCGTCCGGTCTATATCAGAACGCAACTACCTTCAATACTTTCAGATAGCCCCCCCCCCCGCTCTCTAAAGCTCATACACTATTAATATAACTGCCATTAAATGAAAATTATGCCATGGATGATGTCTATTAAATTATTATTTATACATTTTAAAAATTAGACACAAGACACGTGACTTCCCGAATTTTTCATTTGTTATAATAGAGCAATGGCTGATGGAATAAAATACAAACAGCAAACAATAATTTCAAAATTAATTTCTAACGCTGATGTTTAACACAATTTAGTCCCTTAAATAATTATTTAGGTATTCCATTCCAAACTAATGATACTAAAATACTTATCACCATTTATTTTCGGCACTAAAATTAACTTGTGAAGAAGAATGAATATACGTTTTGAGAGATCTTCCAGGACGACGAAGAAGAATATTTCTAACAACGGAAACAACACTAGCGCACTCCATTGTTTCTAACTAAAGCCGCAAAAATCTGAGTTAAATGACCGCTCCCTGGCGAAGGGAACTGTAACTATTGCCCGCCAGATTACACATTTCTGAGTACATATTAGATTCTACAGTATATCGTGCTAACTGTCTGATGAGATCGATCTCATAAGCACAGAATCCACCAAGCCTTTTATTCATTAAATAAATACCTAGAAACCGAAAATAGATATTCGGAATAACGCTAAAGCTGTAAAGGCACTTCTTATGAACTTTATAAATAATTTTATTTTATAACTTTTGAGGGCAGAATTCATACACTGAATATTTTGGTACTATTTTCTTTATCCTTGTAGTTATCTTCTGCATAAACCCACTTATCAAATGTATATTTTAGTATAGGATACGACTGAGTTGGGGAAGTAGAATTTCAAGAACCTTACGTTTTGTAGTCAGACGCTCAGCCATTTAGCTTTACTAGCAAGAATACATTATTTTATTCCTAATCTTTAAATTATCCCTCCAAAACTTTTGAAGAGGGGGCGTCTTATTTGGAGAGTATAACTTCCAGAGAAGAATTTTTGATACTCCCCATGACTTAGCTTCTTTGGTAGAATACACATGGCAGCATGTTCGGAGTCCCGGAGAAGGCACAAAAAATGTTTTTCTCAAATGACACAAAATAAATTATTAACCATGCATTTTTTATTTAGTAGAACTCACAATGTCAAGTTTTATCTCTAAAGATATATATGATACCTACTATAATATTAGAAATTAACTAATTATATTACTTTTATGATTTTAATTGACAGATTAAACCAACGTTATAGATATTTTTTTAAGTATTTCATTACTAAGAAAATATTTGACTACCAAAGGCCTACAATACAATTTTTTTCAATTTCACTTTTGAGAGGTGAATAAGGGAAAGAATCAGTGACAGTCGGTAAACCATCAGGTGTCTCATGTAAAAGAACATCCAAACATTGCAAAAACCTGATAACAATCACAGACAAAACAAAAATTTGGTGTCAAATATGAAAATATTTATACCAGCATTTTTCTTTTAATAGAGGCCCCCTGTTATATTTTTTCTTCCAATGGGTAACACCAGCCACTGATAGAATTATTCAAGATATTTTTATATGGTCGCGGGTCAAATTCATTCCATACGAACTTCTAATAGATTCCCATAAAAATATGACTTGGAATTTAAACTGGAACTGAAATGTTTGGTACCTCTGGTGCTCAATGAGAAAATCGCATTTGTAGGGCTGAGGTTTTATAGAAGAAGACAAAAAAGTATGTCACGCAGGGACTGCGTAAACTAAGCTGATTTCCCACATGTTGGAATGACACATTACTGATCTCATCTCACTATATATACTCTATTTACAAAAAATAAATAAATCCCATGATACGACAGAAGTGGCGGTCAATAGAATCTTAATTAATGACATTATCACACTTGCAATGTATCTCATAAAATGAAGATCCACAAAACAATATTTGATATTTAAGCTTGGAATAAAACGTTTATGATATATTCTCTGATATTTAAAGTGCGCCGACTAAAAATGGGAGTTTACTAAAGGCTGAAATCTAAAAAATCACAACATTTCAGTGAATATTGAAGATAGAGAAAACATGTATATGATAACATTTATAAATTGTCAAATTTGCAAAAATATTGCTTCTCTAAATACGGAGAATATTTTGAATTTTCAAAATTCTCCCCCTAAATCCCCCCCCCCGGACTGGTCCTGTTTTAGGCTTTAACGAACTTAATTTTTAGTTATACGTAAAACATTCAAATATTGAGTTTTGTACCGATCAAACAAAAATTCGAAAATCGCATCATGAAAGAGTACGACTTCAATAGCTGATTTCCCTTAAGGAAAATCTTCTACAAAAATAAATATGCAAATACCTCGGTTAATATTCGAGCCAGAGAACAAAAGTTTAAAATAACAATTGTGGTAAATTAAATTTGTAACTAAATTGGTACTGTAACATTTTTACGACCAAGTCATGATCCTTCTGGTAATGGTTCGAAAAATGTTATTCTAATTGGGCTCTTATCTAGTTATTATGGTCCCCATTTCTTATGGACACTTTCTCATTAGCAATAAAAAGTCCGTCACGCAAGGGCTTCGTAAACTAATCAGATTTCCCACGTGAAGTTTAACAATAGATAAATCTACATACTGGTAACACGACACCACCGTGAATATTAAGTGAATAAATACCAACTTTGCATTTGTCTCTGAAGGTCAAAAAATTACCTCAGATGTTTATTCTGCTAAACTCCAGAGAGTACACACAGCTCGAGGCCTATGTCTCATGGCTAGATGGTTTAAATTCCAAGAGTAATTGGTAAATCAAATAAAGGGTTGGATCCCATGTAAACAAACAGACACAGGCTAAAACGTAAACAATCTAATACGATGAACAGACGTATAAAACCTACTGACCAAAGGACAACTAACTCAGTACAACTCTAGACGGCTTGAAGATGGTGCCTTTGCATCTAGAGCACAATGCCAACTGTACTCGACCATCAGCCAGTGACGACGGTCATCACCGACAGATATGACAATAGTACCAATAGTAATTGTTTGATAACTAAAAAAAAAGTCCGTCACGCAGGGGCTGCGTAAACTAAGCAGATTTCCCACGTTAAGTTTTACAATAGAGAAATCTGCCTAATAACAACTGTTGTAAGAAACCTCTAAACCTATTCACGAGGGACGAATAGTAACGAAAATGGCCGCCAGAGCTCACGGCGGAAAGTCCGAACATAGACTACTGCCGAGCACACGCAGAATACAAATGCAAATATCTCAGTTAATATTCAAGATACAGAATAAATGTATAGAACAATATTTATAGTAAATTTAATTTGCAATAAGATTGATCCTGTAATCTTTTTCGATCCGACGTATATTAACGGAGATATTTCGAATTTTCGAAAACCCTTCCCTCTAAACCCCCCCCCCTCCCACTGGTCCGATTTCAGACGTTAACGAATTTGATCTTTCTTTTTACATAAAACAACTAAATATCGAATTTGGTAACGATCAAACATAAATTGCGACCGCTAGAGCGGTAACAGGCAAATATATATATATATATATATATATATATATATACTAGCTCAGATACCCGGCTTCGCTCGGGAATTCATATGAGGCTTAATGGTGATGGTATTTTTTTTTGGCAAGGCTTTACTTTGCACAATATTTTGACATTTACCCGTCCCAGTGTTTAGTTTAAATACCCGTCGTTTCTGTGGATTTGTTAATAATAAAATTATTTTTTTATGTAAGACTTCACTGTTCTACATATTGTCATATTTCCCGTTTCCTGTGCATTATGCATAGATTTGAATTATTAAGCACAAAATATGAACATACATTTGAATTAGTTTTTCCCGGTGAGGTACCTTGTAGTTCCAAAGAATTGTTGAGACGAAATATCACTATTTTTATTTTCAGGCCTTCCTTATAACCCCCACTCCTGCCCGTCCCTAGAAATGTTAGTAAAGCTTATTATAAAGAAGACGTTAGTGCTAATTCACATACCCAGTTTGGTTTAGTTCGGTTGAGTCTTTTGTGCCAAATAAAATTGTTGACTTCTGCTATCACTTTTTGGCGTATAACGGCTTTATAATTAGGTATACGACAAAAGTGTATATGACAAAAGTTTCTCTAAATAACAAAATAAACCACTTTTGTTATGTGCATATTTGCCAGAAACCCAATAGGAAACGAAATATCACTATTTTTAATTTCAGGCCTCCCTTATAACCCCCACTCCTGCCCGTCCCTAGAAATGCTAGAATGGCTTATTATAAGGAATACGTTAGTGCTAATTCACATACCCAGTTTGGTTTAGTTCGGTTGAGTCTTTTGTGCCAAATAAAATTGTTGACTCCCACTATAATGTTTAGCGTATAACTCATTTATACTTAGGTATACGACGAAAGTGTATATAACAAAAGTTACTCTAAATAATAAAATAAATAACTTTTGTTATGTGCATATTTGCCGAAAAACCAATAGGAAACGAAATATCGCTATAATTAATTTCAGGCCTCCCTTATAACCCCCACTCCTGTTCGTCTCAGAGAATATTAGTATAGCCTAAAGTCTAAGTTGGGCTAGTAGTAATATACATACCAAGTTTCATAAAATTCGGTTCAGCCGTTTATGCGTGAAAAGGTAACAAACAAACAAACAAATAAACAAACAAACAAACAAACAAACAAACAGACACCAAAGAAACAAAATGCAGTTATGGTGTCTATGACATGTGAAACGAAAAGTTATCGTGAAATTTCGCGAAAAAAATCAATGTACAGACAGAGGTTACAATTTTATATATATATAGATATATATATATATATATATATATATATATATATATACTAGCTCAGATACCCGGCTACGCCCGGGAATTCATTTGAGGCTGAATAGTGATGGTATTTTTTAGCAGGCTTTACATTGCACAATATTTTGACATTTAGCCGTCCCAGTGTTTAGGATTGATACCCGTCTTTCCCGTGGATTTGCTAATAATAGAATTATTTGTTCGATAAGGCTTCACAGTCTTCGATATTTTTATATTCCCCGTCTCTTATACATGTAAATATGGTGAATTTTTATTTCAGGCCTCCCTTATAACCCCCCCTCCCATTCGAACCTAAAAATTTTAATGACTTATAATCATGGAAGAATTAATGCTAATTGACATACCGAGTTTTGTTAAGTTCGTTTCAGCCGTTAGTGCCCGCTAAAGTTTTAACGTATAACTCATTTATACTTAGGTATACGACAAAAGTGTATATAACAAAAATTACTCCAAATAACAAAATAAACAACTTTTGTTATGTGCATATTTGCCGAAAAACCAATAGGAAACGAAATATCGCTATTTTTAATTTCAGGCTTCCCTTATAACCCCCACTCCTGTTCGTCTCAGAGAAAATTAATATAGCCTAAAGTCTAAGTTGGGTTAGTAGTAATATACATACCAAGTTTCATAAAATTCGGTTCAGCCGTTTATGCGTGAAAAGGTAACAAACAAACAAACAAACAAACAAACATACACGAAAGAAACAAAATGCAGATATGGTGTCTATGACATGTGAAACGAAAAGTTATCGTGAAATTTCGCGAAAAAAATCAATGTACAGACAGAGGTTACAATTTTATATATATATAGATATATACAGTTTTGAACGGAACTTAAAAGTTCAATGAGAGCATTATTTTATATTTGAGCTTCAAATAAGGTACTTCGTAATAGCTTATTGTTAATACGGCAGGACTAAGAGTGGGGATTTACAGAAGGCAAAAAACTAAGATTTCCCACGTGAAGTTTGATAATAGATAAATCTACATACTGGTAACACACCACCCTGAACATTACGTGAATAAATACATACGGTAATAAGAAATCACATTATATATATATATATATATATATATATATATATATATATATATATATATAATTTTGAACGGACCTCATTTTCGCCATCACCTGGGTAGGATCGATGGACAATTGAGGAAATTTTTCAAATCTTGCGTCATGAGTACGACCTCAATAGCTGATTTCCCCTAAGGAAAATTTGCTAAAATGCAAATACCTCCGTTAATACAAAAGATAGAAAATAAATGTACATAACAATATTTAATTTTTATAGTAAATTTTATTTGCAATAAAATTGGTTCAATACAATACTTCGCATAATAATAATGATAATAACGGAGATATCTAGAATTATCGAAATTATCCCCTCTAACTCCCACCCTCCCACTAGTTCGATTTCAGCAATTAACGAACTCGACCTTTAGTTTTGTATGAAACGTATATATTTCGAGTTTGGTTACGATCAAATACGAATTGCGACCCCTAGAGCGGTAACAGATATTATAAATATACTAGCTCAGATACCCGGCTTCGCCAGGGAATTCATTTGAGGCTGAATGGTGATGGTATTTTTTTTTTTTGGCAAGGCTTTACTTTGCACAATATTTTGACATTTCCCCGTCCCAGTGTTTAGAGTTTATTATACCTGTCGTTCCTATGGATTTGTTAATAATAAAATTAATATTTCATGTAAGACTTCACTGTCCTCCATATTGTTATATTTCCCGTCGCCTGTGCATTATGCATAGATTTGAATTATTAAGGAGAAAATATTGACATATATTTGAATTTTTTTTTTTTTTTTTGGCAAGGCTTTACTTTGCACAATATTTTGACATTTACCCTTCCCAGTGTTTAGGGTTAATACCCGTCGTTTCTGTGGATTTGACAATAATAAAATTAATTTTTTATGTAAGACTTCACTGTCCTCGATATTGTCATATTTCCAAAATATTATAATTTGAATTAATTTTTCCAGGTGAGGTACCTGATAGTTCATATTGAAAAGAATTTTTGAGCATATTTCTCTAAATAACAAAATAAACAACTTTTGTTATGTGCATATTTGCCGAAACCCCAATAGGAAATCATTATTATTAATTTCAGGCCTCCCTTATAACCCCCACTCCTGCCCGTCCCTAGAAATGCTAGTATAGCTTATTATAATGAAGGCGTTAGTACTAATTCACATACTGAGTTTGGTTTTATTCGGTTGAGTCTTTAGTGCCAAATAAAATTGTGGACTCCCGCTATAGCTTATAGCGTATAACTCATTTACGCTTCCGTATACGGCAAAAGTGCATATAACAAAAGTTACTCTAAATAACAAAATAAACAACTTTTGTTATGTGCATATTTGCTGAAAAAGGAGTAGGAAACGAAATATCGCTATTTTTAATTTCAGGCCTCCCTTATAACCCCCACTCCTGCGCGTCCCTAGAAATGTTAGTATGGCTTATTATAAGGAAATCGTTAGTATTAATTCACATAGCGAGTTTGGTTTAGTTCGGTTGAGTCTTTTGTGCCAAATAAAATTGTGGACTCCCGCTATAGTTTTTAGCGTATAACTCATTTATACTTCCGTATACGGCAAAAGTGCATATAACAACAGTTACTCTAAATTACAAAATAAACAACTTTTGTTATGTAAATATTTGCTGAAAAAGCAATAGGAAACGAAATATCGTTATTTTTAATTTCAGGCCTCCCTTACAACCCCCACTCCTGTTCGTGTTAGAGAATATTAATATAGCCTAAAGTCTAAGTTGGGCTAGTAGTAATATACATACCAAGTTTTATAAAAATCGGTTCAGCCGTTTATGCGTGAAAAGGTAACAAACAAACAAACAAACAAACAAATAAACAAACAAACAAACAAACAGACACCAAAGAAACAAAAAGCAGTTATGGTGTCTATGACATGTGAAACGAAAAGTTATCGTGAAATTTCGCAAAAAAAATCAATGTACAGACAGAGGTTACAATTTTATTATAAATATATATATCATTTTCTATGGCCCTCACTTCCGTAATCACCTGGGTAGATCAGTGGACATTTGAAGAAGTTTTTCGAATATATCGTCATGAGTACGACCTCAATAGCTGATTAAGTGAATAAATACAAACAATAATAACAAAAACCTCCCGGCGGGAAGGAGCTGAAATGTAAACAAACAGTTCTGCCAACCACTTACCGGAAATAAAAACAATAACAAAATATATCAGAATGTAACATATTAATTTTATTGAAAACTATTTACTATATGTAGTACTGTAATTTATAATGAATAAAAATTTTTTTATCTCAACCAATCAAATTTTAGTAGTACAAGAATTTAAGACTGGGAGGGGGGGCGGGGTTACATATTTGTACGTATCTGGTATAATAAAGGTCTCTTGAAAACAATAATTGGTATTTAAGTTTCGAGTAATATCGTTTATTATATAGCAGAGTATTGTTTATATAACATGAGAAGTGGGCGTTTGCTAAAGGCTGAAAACTGAAAAATGCAAATATCTAATATTCAATATAGAGAATAAATGTATATAGCAATATTTATAGCAACTTTAATTTGAAATAAGATTGGTTCACAATACAATTTTTCGATCCCACCTATAGTAACGGAACAAAAATGCATAGAATAACAATTGTATAGCATCAATTTTTTAACAAGATTGATTCTATAAAATTGTACGATCCCACTCATAAAATGGAAATATTTAGAATTGACGAATTCCCCCCCCCCACTTCTTTAATCCCACTAGTCCATGTTCGATTTCTGCGATTCAATTATAGGGCGAGGAAATAATGGTCCTGGACAGCAAGGCAAATATTTACGTGAACCCTTAAGAACGTGTTAGGAAGGGGGATCGTATTTCCATGACCATCGACCCTAACAAGAAAAAGTCCGTCACGCAGGGGCTGCGTAAACTAAGCAGATTTCCCACGTGAAGTTTTACAATAGAGAAATTTCAGAATAGAGGCAAACAGTTACGGGAACGGCCCGAACTAGCTCTTGACGGAAATTCACGACTAGACCCGAAGTTAGCCGATCTCATCTCAGAAGCTGAAAACATAAAAATGCAAATATCTCGGTTAATATTCAAGATAGAGAATAAATGTATATAGTAATATTTATAGTAAATTTAATTTGCAATAAGATTGATTCTGTACAATTGTTTGATCCGACGTATAGTAACGGAGATATTTCGAATTTTCGAAAATCCTCCCCTCTAAACCCCCCCTCCCTTTGATCCGATTTCAGCCGTTAACGAACTTGATCTTTCTTTTTACATAAAACGTTTAAATATCGAGTTTGGTAACGATCAAACGAAAATTGCGACCGCTAGAGCGTTAACAGACAAATATATATATATATATATATATATATATATATATATATATATATATATATATATATATATATACAGTTTTGAACGGACCTCATTTTCGTCATCTACTAGGTAGGATCGATGGACATTTGAAGAAAAATTTCGAAAATTCCGTCATGAGTACTACCTCAATAACTGATTTCCCTACAGGGAAATCTGCTAAAATATATATAGCCCTGGTAATATTCCAGTAGACCAATACCACTGTTAATTTACGTGTGTGCGCGCGCGCGTGTGTCTGTGTGCAAATTAACAGAAATATTAAATGTTTTACTTTCCACCCCTTTCTGTGTCCCGCTCTTCCAGCTTTGATTTCGGAGTTTGATAATGCACAACAAAATTTATATATAAGTATATGTAAACTTTTAAAGGACTTCATTTTAGTAATCTATTAAAACCCATGAATATCTGATGAAATACTCAAAAACTTCGTCATGTTTAGAAACTCGATAGCTAAGTTACCTTTAATAAAAATCTGAGTAATTATATTTACTTAAGACTTGTTGTATACTCACGTGATCCTTCCTTTGAGTGACTTGGGTGACCTCCATTCTTGTATCTCAGCGGAGGTAGGAGGTGGCTCTAGATGGAATGGCGAATAGGTTGGAGGTGACGGCGGGATCTCGAATTCTACTTCTCTTGGTTCAGGTTCTATAACCTCTATGGCGGTCAGCTCGCCAAGAATGAACCTCTTTGAATTCCTTCGTTGAATCATCTCGCGCCAAAAGTTCCTCGCCCAATCCACTAAACTCGAGACTAATGCAGATACTCTGTTTTGTTCTTCCTCTTTCCTGTTCCCCTCCCCACCACTGGCGGCCACCGTAGGGTCACTTGGGAATCACGGATGGATAGATTTTTTCACTCTCTTATACACCTCGAGGTTTTCTTTAAAACACTTTTTACGGTCATTTATCACCACACCACTAAAATGGACACAAACACATAGCTAACATTTATAAATACACTTTTTAAAAGAACAAATTGAAGACATTTCATTATTTTTTTTTCTAATGCTAGTTTTAAGCAAGTACTGAAAAATTTCATGTAAATAAAAATCTATTTCAAGAAAGGGGGGGGGGAAGAGTGAACACGCAATCACAGACGTCAACTACGTAAAATCACTTTTATTTCCCTTTTCAAAAAAATTGTATAAAAACTTCCGTAACATCAATAGAAATAATGGGGTAAATATATTCATAAACGTTTTACATACTTAATAATAATTTGCTGATGGAAAAACTTGGTCCTGATTAAAACCAGAATACTAATATATGTAAATAGTCCGTCACGCTGCATTAACTAAGCCGATTTTCCACGTGCTTCACGTATTTGCATTTATCCCAAAACATAAAATTAGAATGAGAACAATATTTGGTATTAAGGCTTCAAATAAAGATCTTCATAATATAACAGCTTATTATTGATATGCCAGGAGTAGGTGTGGGGGCATACTGAAGGCCGAAAACTAAAATATGTTAATATCTCGGTTAATAATAAAGATAGTGAAAAAATTTATATTAAAACTTGTAGAACACTACATTTGAAATAAGATCGATTCTATACAAATTTTCGATCCGATGAATAATAACGGAGATATTAAATTCCCCCCCTCTAAACCCTCGTCCGACCACTCACTGATCCGATTTCAGTCTTTAAAGAACTTGATTTTTCTTTTAACATTTAAACGTTAAATATCAATTTTGGTGACGATACAACAATAATTACGACCGCTAGAGCGGCATCAGACAAATATGTATATATATATAATTTTGAACGGACCTCATTTTCATCTCTCAGGTAGGATCGATGGACATTTGAAGAAACTCCTCGAAAATCGCGTCATGAGTACGAACTCAATAGTTGATTTCCCCTAAGGGATATTTACTAAAATAGCGAAAGTATTAAATGAAACTGGAACTAAACAAAGATCTTTATGAAATAAATCACTTAGGAAACGAGAATAAAAGGACACTTAGTTATCCGAAGACTCAAATGTTATAGAGCACGAGACCATCCCGCCGTGTATGAAAAGTGTTAATAATATTTTCTGATCGAACCAACTAAGGCAATGAATTATCGAACATATCTCCACTACAACAAATAGAAAAAAAACTTCTTTCTCAGTGTATTATATCCGGGTAAATACTGTGACTTATTATGTACAATTAGTAATGTCTTCAAATTCTAAGTATGGACAACGTTTTAGAAAATTGAAGTGCTAAGAAACCGATTAACTGTTTGACATACACCTGTAAAATACCAAAAGAGAAATATATCAATCTCATAATATGATAGAATGGGAAAATGCGAAGTAGATAAGCAGAAACTACGCATTAGCCGTGGACTAAGTGAGTGGAAAATGGCCGTTGGCTTAAAACGGCTGGAAATCCCCTCAACCTTGAGTTAGAACCCCTCCATTAGTGGCCCCTGGACCCATATAGTTGTGGCTTAATTCAGCTAGAACAAGTTACTTCCATATTCTATTAACAATCACACCATTCAAATACATTCACTTCTTAATCCTTATCTTATTAAGAGCTAAATTTGCAATATATAACAGAAAACAGCTCTTTCCAATATAGACACAAACGTTCAGAAAACTGTCCTACTCTGCACAGATTCAATAAGCTCATTTCTCTCAAAGCGAAACATTTACAATTCACATCCTGTAATCACACAAATTTTCTCTCACATTAACAGACTTAAACATATAAACATAACTATGTTATGTATTCCCGGACACGAAGGCATTAAACAGAATACTATAGTAGACGAGCATGCAAAACTAGCCACAAGGAGAAACACTACTGACACGAACTTATGGAAAGTAACAAAGACAGAAATACTTCACATATGGCAAGGTCACTGGCTGAACTCGACTAGTAATTTTCGAGAAATTAAACATTCAGTGAAGCCGTGGCCTTACGACTTTAAAACAAGAAGATACGAAGTAATACTTACACGGTTGCGAATTGGACGCACTCTACTAACAGACTCATACTTGATGAACGAACAAGACAAACCGATTTCTAGATGTAATGTAGCTCTTGACAGTTAAACATATACTGGCTGACTGCAGGCAACGTAATTACTTCCAGATACCACATAACTTACACGAACTACTGTCAAAGGGGAGTCCACACATAGATCCTATTCTCAAACATTTAAAGACTGTACACATCTATTCAAAAATCTTATATATTTTTAATTTAGGTGAGGTTTCGCGCCAGCTGATCATATTTTCCTCATCTACCCAACTCTGCCATCCGTAAAGATACCCAAAAGAAGATGATTAGGACAAATACCTAGCTTTTTACACAAAATTCAATTATTCACTTAATTAAAGTTCAAGTAAATTAAAAGGTTAAAAATTAAATTCATAAGGTCTAAAGAACAGATAAGAATGATTTTTGTTGGGCTCAGCCAGAAGAGTCCTACGGAGGAAATAGAATCCATCTCTTTTTATAAAAGTCCGTCACGCAGGGACTCCGTTAACTTAGCAGATTTCCCATATGCATCACGTATTTGCATTTATCTCAAAACGTAAATGTTCAAAGAGAACAATATTTGGTATTTAGGCTTCAAATAAAGTTCTATCATAATATAACAGCTTATTGTTAATATGAAATGAGTAGGACTGGGGGTTTACTGAAGACCGAAAACTAAAAAATGCAAATAACAAGGTTAATAATCAAGATATTGAAAAAACGTATATAGTATTTATAGAACATTACATTTGTAATAAGATTGATTTACAATTTTTCGATCCGACGCGTAACAACGGAGATATTTTGAATTTTCGAAATTCTCCCCTCCAACTTGTCCGATTTTAGCCGTTAACAAACTTGATCTTCCTTTTTAAATAAGACGTTTAAATATAGAGTTTGATAACGATCAGACAAAAATCTCGGAGCGTTATCTCGGACCTCATTTTCGTTATCTCCTGGGTAGGATTGATGGACCTTTGAAGAATTTTTATTTCGAAAATCCCATCATGAGTAAAACCTCAATAGCTGATTTCCCCTAAGGAAAATCTGCTAAAAATTTGTGCGCCACAGACAAAATGAAGGCACAAGGACTGTCACACAGCCTTCAATACCGTATTGTGATTTATTAGTTAGTTCATGATGCAGATTGGAGAACTGTAGAGGAGGCGGGGGTGGCGGTAGGTGCGGTTAGAAACCCAACACTAAAACCGTATACGGAACAGGGTTTCATATACATACGCACACAAAATTGAACGGACCGCATTTTCGTCGTCTTGACGATCGTAGGACCGATGGACATTTGAAGAAATTTATCGAAAATTCGCGATATGAATACAACCTCAATAACATACGGGCTAGAAATAATAGTAAGTGAGCCTTTCACACCTCACTGCCCGCCCGTCCAAAATATGCTAAGGTCGGCTATAAGGAAGTAACATTGCAGCAATTATTTCTGAAGGAGAGTGTACTGAAGGGTTAGCGATATGTGTCAGTTTTGCAAGTAGGCACTAGGAAGATATGAACCCAGGGAAGGAAAGATCCCATGGAATAGATAAGTTGGCTTCCATTTATGTGTCGAGTTCTTCACCTTACAAATAGTACTGGTCCATCTCTTAACCATTAACCTCGAATTGTACATATCTCTGTCGGAATTCGGAAATTATACAATAGCTTTTTTTTTTTGGTTTCCAATTTTGAACGAGAAACATAATTAAACGAACTAATCACCACCTGAATATGTCAAATAAAAATTAGCCGATGATCAGTAATACATATGTGCCAGGATATTATGAGTTATGAGGAGACTCTTTTATAAATCGATTTTGAATGTCCTTTGAAAACAATTTAAATATAATATATAGAAAGTATGTAGCAGGTTTTCATCCATTTTATACTAAAAATAGTTTTAATAAAGGAATTGCATTTGACATTTTATTTGCACGGTTTGAGAGTCATATGAGTCGTCTATTGAGAACACAATATTTCTGCTAAGTTGCTTCCAGTAAACAACCATGAGACCAGAGAAAAACAAATTAAAAATAACTTCGAGAATGATTAACATGAATTTGCAAGTGTGTGCTAAATATATTTCTTCCGAATTTTTCTTTCCCTTTTTAGTTTCTTGTATAAAGTAAAAAAAAAAGTATTAAGTATTGTAATCGCCAAAAAGTTTGATTCGGATTTCGACGGAATTATCCGTTTGGATCCTCTCTTAATCCATCTTGACTAGTTTCGGCGTGACCTCTGTACGTAACTCAAAAACGACTTCCAATATTGAAATTTCATATTTAAGACTATTGTAACATCTTGTTGCGTAACTCCCATTTTAGCAGATTTTCCTTAAGGGAAATCACCTATTTAGGTGTACTCAAGATCCGAATTTTGAAAATTTTCCTCAAATGTCCATCGATCCGATCTAGGAGATGACGAAAATGAGGTCCGTTCAAAATTATATATATATATATATATATATATATATATATATATATATATATATATATATATATCTTTGTCTGTTGAAGCTCTAGCGTCGCAATTTTTGTTCGATTGTTACCAAACTCGAATTAATTGTTTTATGTAAAAAGAAAGATCAAGTTCGTTTAATCGGTTTAGAAGGGGGATTTTCGAAAATTCGACATATCTCCGTTACTATACGTCGGATTGAAAAAGGTTATACATAGAACCAATCTTATTGCAAATTAAATTTGCTATAAATATTGTTATATACATTTATTCTCTATCTTGAATATTAACCGAGATATTTGCATTTTTATTAAGTGTATGCAACGGGCGAAATGAGATCGGCTATAGTCGGTTCTCGTCGTAAGATCCCGGTTCGGCCGTTTCCGTAACTGTTCAGCTCTCGTGAAATTGTTTAGACTCGTGTAACCTTTTACTTTGTGAGATATATGCAAATACGTTCTGTTCATAACCCCCCCCCTTTTTATTTCTTGGACTACTAAAATTGGAGTTATTAAAATATAAATTATTCTGATTCATTATAAACTGCAGTACTAGATATAGTAAATAGTTTGCAATAAAGTTAATGTGTTATATTCAGATATATAACAGTAAATGTTTTTCTTTCCGGTGAAGAATATGTTCATCTATCTGTTGAGCTCTGAGTGGTTGGCAGACATATTTGTTTACAACTCAGAAGCGTTGTTTACAACTCCGTTTCCTTTGGGAGCTTATTAAAATTAACTGAAAGATTTTTTATTACCGTTTGTATTTACTCACGGTGATGTTAAGTGTTAGCAGTATGCAGATTTCTCTATTGTAAAACTACACGTGGGAAATCTGCTTCGTTTACGCAGCCCCTACGTGACGGACTTTTTTTCGAAATCGAATAAGGGTAAAGAAGGTAAAGAGCGAAAATGAAAAGTTGCACATTTCTCCATACCAATTGAAAATGCATTTTCATGCCATCTTATCTTAAAAAATTATTTGTTGAATAATTATGGGGGCCAAAAAAAGTAATGTGAAAAATTACGAATGTATGCTAAGCTAATTAGCTAAGAATTCTAAAAGCACCATCTCTTTGAATATTAATAGGGCTGACCTTCGATACCTCTAGTTCGGAAATATTTTATAGCAAATTGATGTCTGTAGTTCCTCACAATACATCAACACGTGACATGAATTCGTCTCCTATCTCTTTTCAAACTAAGAATCACTTTTAATAATTTGATAAATTTTAGCCACTGACATTCTAATACACAACCCAGCGAAAGAAAAGAGATACAACTCTCTAGAGCGTTGCGAATTGTTTCGAAAATCAAGTCATGAGCACAACAATACTAAATTTCTTTGGAGGGGAAAATGAGAGCCTTATAGAAAGAGTTTCAATGGCGGAGGGAACACCTTGTAATACTGAGATTTACCTAACCTAAAATTATTTGTAACACTAAGAGAACAATTTGAACATCGAGGAAAATTCATTCAGTCTGCTTATATTTTATCAATTTTAAGGAACAACTTTATGGTAATGTAATCAATGAAATTTTAAGGGTAACAACAATAGCATACCAATTATCCACTAGAAAGTAAAAGTTGGGAACAGTCGTGTTGGAATCTAAGAAATTTTGTGTGTAGTATATGTATTCCGAAAAGTTTTTGGGTAATGCCATAAAAGAATAATCCCTTTTATTCCACTTGGTGCATTCTGTTTTTCTTTCATTTATACATGGGAAGAATTTCTTTATTTGCCATCTTTAATTATATTGCAAAGCGCATACCGAGACACTTCATAAGGTAAAAAAGGATTTGCGAAAATGGATGCATTCCCTACGTTTCCATTCATAAATCTGCATAGCTAGTTTATATGTCGCTCATGTCCGGTGCCTCGGGCCAAGTTTCTCTTCCAGTTATTTGGCACACACCTTCATGTGACTTTTTTTTTCTTCTTCGCAACTCAATTTTACTTTTTAACTGTCGTCTTCGGTCTTGGTAGTAGGACTGACTTCCAAAGTTCGCTTCATTTATAGTCCGATAAGAAGAACAAAATGAATGACATCCCTTATCAGACTTAGAGGAGCATCAGCGTATACAGCGAAACCACGGAATAGAATACGAGATACGGCCAATACCCAAAGAGTTTAACAAGGATTGTGGAAGTCTGTACATATGAATATGGTAACACTCTATTGTCTCCATAAATCTGTCAACGCTCGGCTTTGAAATACGAACATTAACCGTTTCATTTAACAGAAACAATTCCGTCACGCAGAGGCTGCGTTAACTAAGCGGATTTCCCTCGTGAAGTTTTTCAATAAATAAATCCACATACTAGTAACACTTAACACCACCGTAAATATTGAATGAATAAATATAAACGGTAATCATAAATCTTTCTGTCAATTTTAATAGCTTCCTAACGGAAAGCGTCTGAACTGTAAACAAACAGGTCTGCCAACATCCCAGAGCTGAACAGATAACAAAAATATTCTTCATCGGAATAATCTTTTTAAAACAATAAAAAACCAGCAGGCCAGAAATAAAACTTAAATAAATAATTATTTTCGCCCCAGCCTCCTTCACAATTTCTGTATTACTTTCATACAAAACGTAAAGATAAATTTCCTTTTAAGAACTGAAATTATTAACTAGAAAATTAAGTTTAGTTTTCGAGTATTCCAAGCGAAACACGTCATTATTTGCAACTTTTTATTTAATTCATTTCGAAAAAAAAAATGTAGGATGGATAATCGCTAAATGAGGAAATAAATACTTTATTTGTTTCCTTTAGATCGTATTTCACAGAACAGTAAAGTAGTTAAAAATAGGAGTGTAAGAATGTAGATTACACACCAGGACCAACGAAAGATGGCCTTATAAGAATACTTCCAAAAGATCAAGGTCCTACAAGTATATGATAGTCATGTAAATAAACACACATTTGAAAATTAGAGAATAGAAAAAGTCCCTAATGGAAAGACGCCACTAAATACTAGAGCTTGTTACCGTAAATTTAATTATTAAAGGCAGCACAGAAATCACACAGACTATCCTATGATAGTCCAAAAGGAAAACGTGATTTTTTTGAAGTTACGCCCGTGCGATACTAAGCACTCAAAATGCCATCTGATACCTTAGAAGTACTTGTAGCAAAAGAAAGTTTAAGATAGCGTCCCCGGAAAAACAGGCAACCCAGCCAATATTGTAATAAACACAAGGTAAATTTGGACATTTATATTAAGGCTTTCAAAAATAAACTAAGTAAATAAACAACTCTAATGTCAGGGCAAACAGCCATTTTTTCATCAAGTGAGTCATTCATCATGAAGTACGATTACTGTAGACAATGAAGCAGGGCACAATTATGAAATTACAATAATGCAAACTATTATTTCCCTCTTAAAATATAAAGTGTGTTTATGTTTCCTCTTTGTCGAATTTTCCCGGAATAGGGAGCTCAGTACAGTTGTAAAGACATTAGTAATTTGCACATTCATACTGGTTGATGACTATTAGTCAGTTAATACAGGCTACTGAGGGATGACACTACAATTCTGACCTTGTAAAGTTCTCCGCGATGTCTTAGTCGTTGGATATTGTCACACGGAAGTCAACGGGAAACAACCAATTCCCATGAGCATTTCCGTCAAAAATCAGAGCCTTCACTTATACGTAAACAGTAGCAAAGCGCATTTCCTGAGAATACATACTACATGCTTCTATTGTAGTGTCTTGTAATGAACCAATTTTAAATCAGATTATAAGTACATTTTCACTCAAGACATCATTTATTCCCTCAGTTCCGAATGAGAGCAATATGGAAAGGAAACCTTACAACAAATAATATAATTTTTTATAAGAAGTATACGTTAAAATGGTTAATGTTACCAAAGCTGTATGATACAAATGAGAAACAAATGCATGGCTAATATTAGCAAACGTTTTTTAAGGTGGTTTAATATAGTTAAACGTAAACAGGATATTAGAAACTGTGTAACTCATCCTCAGTATTTTTAATTAAGTGATAGAGAACAGGTGTTTCCCTTTGCCCTTCTTGAGATTTGGACGAACACAAATTGAACTTGGTGCAAACAGTGAAATATTAGTATAACGTGGAGAGTAATGAGAGTCAAAATTAATAGATTAACGGCCTATTACCTCCAATATAGTTATCGCATAATGCGCTGAAAATTCCAAATAGGGTAATCTCTTAAATATAAATAGTTTTTCCATGATTAAATCTGATGAGAGGCGTAAAATTCACGTAGCCGCGAAACAGCGAGCGGGCACAAACTAAAGACAGAAAGCGGCGCACGGACTGAAGACCCGGCCACCTGTGGAAGTAGGACAGTGAGGTGGTGGGGGGCAAGAACAGCTGATAGGTCGGTAAGGAAGGCTTCCTTCTCTGGATCTCTTAGCAGTCAGGGTGGAAGCCAGCTTTCACCTTGCTGGAATGTGACATAACTCAGAGGTTTGATCGTAATAAATAGAATACTCCGTACTCGAGGGAGAGGATCTGCGACCTTGGTCCCTCACTTGCAGCCTTTCATGCCGCATCTTCCATAGTTTAAAATTTCTACAGGTGCAATACTTATGGCGGAAGGATTTCCCACGTGAAGTTTTATTTAACACCACCAAGAATATTAAGTGAATAAATACAAACGGCAATGAGAAATCATTCAACTTTAATAACCTCCCAAAGAATTGTAAACCGGTCTGCCAACCTCTCAGAGCTGAACAGATAGGGAGAAACCGGTGTTCTTCACCGGAAAGAAAACATTACTGAAATATATCTGAATATAACATATTAATTTTCTTGAAAACTATTTACTATATCTAGTACTGTAATTTATAATGGATCAGAATAATATTTATATCGAATACTCAAATTTTAGAAGTCCAAGAACATAAGACGGGGGGGGGGATCAACAGAACATATGTGCATGTATCTCGTATAATAAAGGTCTCTTGAAAACAAAATATTTAAGCTTCGAATAAAGTGGTTTATTACATAACAGAGTATTTATTGCTTATGGCACATGTGTAGAAGTTGGGATTTCCTAAAGGCTGAAAAATGCAAATATCTCGGTTAATATCAATATAGTGAATCAACGTATATAACAATTATTATAGTATATTTAATTTCCAATAATTTTATTGGATTATTTTATTTATTCTATACAATTTTTCAAACCGACGTATACTAAACGGAGATATTTCGAACCCCACCTCCCACTGGTGTGATTTTAGTTGTTAAAGAACTTGATCTTCATTTCTACATAAAACGCATAAATATCGAATTTAGTAATGATCAGACAATAATTTCGACCGCGACATACAAATATATATAAATTTGTAATTCTACATTTTGACCCTGCCCTAAACCCCCACTCCCGCTGATCTGATTTCGATTAACGAATCATAATTAGGTTTACATGAAATTTTTAATACCAAGTTTCGTAAGGATCAATAAAAAAATTGTGGACACTACAATGAGTAGACAAATATATACTTCCACTAACACATACAGACCACATTTTTTATCGTCATATAGCCAGTATAGACTGAAGAAAATTTTTCGAAAATTGCGTTTAAATGCAACCTCAAATGCTGATTTCCCTTAATGTGGAATGTACTAAAAACTGCAAATATTAATCATTTCATTTACTTATATATTTCCCCAATTTACCTTGTATGTTGTCCTAATTGTTTTCCTATACTAAAGGTAATTGTGTGGTATGGACAATAAAGAAATAAGAAGTTCTAACAAAGAAAAAGCAAATTGTTATATATAGTTTATTGAGAAAATTAAATGGGCAGGATGGATGAATAGTTTACTTGAGGGTAAATCTATAGGCATATGAAAACATTGTTCGAAATCCCGACAAGCCCAATATATTATATTCCTTGAAGGAAATCTGCTAAAAAATTAGATAAAAAAATTCTAATTCAGTATTTCAATAGCATACAGCATCTTTTCATTCAGCTCCGTGGCAATTAACTAGAAATGCATTGCAATTTGTGATAACCTAAATGATGCCTTCACCATCAGTATAACAGGAGTGTCTGTTGAATGTATACATTTAAATCATTATAAGTTGTTCGTTTTCCTAAAGAGGGCATCCCTGACCAGGTGTCAGGTTAATATAACCTCGGTAGCCTACAAAAGATGTTTTTCTATCTTGTACAAGGATGCTAATTAATTATTCTTTGATATCTAATACGGAATCGGAAAAGAGACCTACATTATCACTCGACCGGAATTCCGGAAATTGGAAGCTCGCAAATGAAACTCTCAGCCGCTAAAAAGTTGATAAAGATTTATTGTTTTTAAGGCCATTTTATAAAAGGTTTCACTATTATGTAGTCACGATAAATAGGAAACACAAGTATCGGGAGTATTACATAAATTGGACGAGAATTCAATCATTAATTCAATAGATGGGCTCCTTGGCAGTATAACAAGGGTATAAGTATTCAAAATAAATGATACTGAAAATTGAGCAATGCACTAAGATTCGAAAATAGTACCTACCACTTTTGTCAAATAGTAATAACACATCTGACTAAGTTAACAATGAAAAGGTGGCTAAAAATTAGACCAGTCGGGCGAGTGAGCGTCAGATCACGTCATTAAAGAAATTGCTTCTAATTTTAAAAAGAAAACTCCTTCGGTGGCTGCTTAAACTAAGCAGATTAACCACGCGAAGATTAACAACATATAAATCTACATACTGGTAACAGAACACCACCGTGAATATTAAGTGAATAAATACAAACGGTAATAAGACATACAATTTAAAAACAGGTCTGCGAACCTCTCATAAGAATGAAAAACAATTACTGAAATATATCAGAATATAAAATATTTATTTAAAAATACGAATCAGAATAATGTTTATCTCAATCAATCAAATTATAGTAGTCCAAGAACTTAAGAAGGGGAGGGGGGGGGGGGGGTAAACAGAACATATTTGCATTCATCTCGTATAATAAATGTTTCTTGCAAACAATATTTCGTATTTAAGCTTCGAATAATGTGGTTTATTATAACATAGTATTGTTTATGTAACATGAGTAGAAGTGGGGGTTTGCGGAAGACTGAAAAATGCAAAGATCTCGGTTAATATTCAACGTAGAGAATAAATGTATATAACAATATTTATAGTAAATTTAATGTGCAATTAGATTGGTTCTATACAATTTTTCGATCCCGCGTATGGTAACGGAGATGTTTCGAATTTTCGAAATTCCTATCCTCTAAAACCCCCTCCCCCTGGTCCGATTTCAGCTCTTAACGAACTTGATCTTTAGTTTTGTATGAAACACTTACACAGTCCTTAAGGGAATATATTGCTAAAATCATTTACTATCAGGCTAGAATAACGAAAATCATGGTTTGAGCCACTCGCAATCAATAAATACTAATAACTAGCGAGTACACCTTCATCAATAGGCCAAGTGAAACGGCTCGTGTACGAGGATGAATTTTGAGCAGACATCATTTTCGTCATTTCCTAGGTAGGATCGATGGACATTTGAGTATTTCAAAGATCGCGTAATGAGAACCACCTCGACAGCTGGTTTCCCTTAAGGTAAATATGATAATCAATTTAAGACTTCCTTCTACATGAAAAAAGCGCCTAATGCGGATGTAAATGAACAGTTTGTAAATGCATTTTAATGATTTCTTTCTCTCTCTCTCTCTCTCTCTCTCTCTCTCTCTCTATATCTCTATATATATATATATATATATATATATATATATATATATATATATACACACACACACACGTGTGTGTGTGTGTGTGCGTGCAATTACATACATAACATTATTAGCAGATTTCCCTTCAGGGAAATCAGCTATTGAGGTTGTACTCATGACGCAATTTTCGAAATTTTTCTTCAAATGTCCATCGATCCTACCCAGGAGATGACGAAAATGAGGTCCGTTCAAAACTGTATAAATATATCTATATATATATATATATATATATTTGTCTATTACCGCTCTAGCGGTCGCAATTATTATTTAATCGTTACCAAACTCGATATTTAGTCGTTTTATGTAAAAAGGAAAATCAAGTTCGTTAACGGCTGAAATCGAACCAGTAGGAGAGGGGGTTAAGGGGGGAGGTTTTTTGAAAATTCAAAATATCTCCGTTACCATACGTCGGATCAATTGTCATCAAAAATTGTATAGAACCAATCGTATTGCAAATTAAATTTACTATAAATATTGTTCTATACATTTATTCTCTATCTTCAATATTAACCGAGATATTTGCATTTTTATTAAATGTGGGCCGATAACGAACGTTTCAGGCCAAATGCTAGTTCAGCCCTAACTGTTCGGCTCTCGTATAGAGATTTCTCTATTGTAAAACTTCACGTGGGAAATCTGCTTAGTTTACGCAGACCCTGCGTGACGGACTTTTTTATAATGGTTATTGTTTGTTTTAAACCTCGAGATTCACAATTTACTAATAAACTCACTCGAAACCAACAGATATGAGAGTCCAAATATTTGTATTCACGGGCTTTGTAAAAAGACGTTTTCTTTTTCCACAGAAGCACATATTTTGTATGCTATACGCCCTCTGATGGTCTTAACTCCCTCTCTCTTTTCAACGTAGAAACCCCCAAGGTCTTAGCTATAGTTGTTATTAACCTCATAGCCTTCACACGATGTAAACATTACGCTCGGATGATATAATGATGCCTGTGATTACACTGCACAACTAGATGTAGGTAACAGATTTCCCCATATATAACCACAGCTGTGCTCTGCGTATGTTTGCACTATTGACAATGAGAAATGAAAAATAAGGAATCTAAAGAAAATAGATCTCAATTAAAATGTATTTCCAGCTGTTTTTTTTTGTTTTTTTTTTTTGGGGGGGGTATTATTATATTCCTATGAAAGGCCTATGTCGTTTGGCAATTAACATACAGTTTTAAATGAATTATATTTATTAATATATAAGTAAATGATTTTTAAAAAATATTAAAAATTGACAAAAAAATAAACATAAGAAATTATGTTTTTAAAAAAATATATATAAAACAAGTCTTGGAATGAGCATCGTGATGTTGAGGTGAATTATTTTGTGCCAAATTCAAAAAGACATTGGTAGTGTCAAATACATCTCTAATGTGTAAACTGTTAATAATAATAAGGATGCCACTTCATAATATCGAAATTGAAAGTATGTATAAATTACTTAAAATCTTTATATTAATTTTGAATAATTTTATCCTACTTTAAATGTAATTTGTTAATCACTGCATATCTTTAGCGGTCAAATATTGCACAGTTGTATAGTATATGAAAGAATGTTTGTGTATTATGTTCGTCGCATGTTAAACATTGCTATTATTAATATCGGAGATAAACGTACAATCAACAAGATATCGTTTTTCCACTCAAAATCGGGATGGGATGCAATTATAAATACAATCGTCCTAAAATAATATTGTTATAAATACAATCCGAGTCAGCATTTACTGATAATTGTTATCATTAATGCGTAGTTAGAACAAATATTTACAATCAAAAACTGATATAACCCGCGCCTTCATAAATGACACAGCTCAAAACTTCGAATTTTGAAGGTAGTAGGGGTATGGAGCAACATTTGATATTCCCTGAAGGAAAAATTACTCTTAAATTTCTTAAGCTTAGGAAAGCAACTACTTCTTTCATCTTAAGCCTAAGGGGATATCATCCCCCCCGCCCCTCCATAATTTTTAATGTAAATTGCTATCTGTGCATGAGAGATCATTTTCCGAGTTTAAACTCGTAATTTTTGGATGTATTGTAGTTGTTGTTTTTATAAACTTCATTCTACTATACACACACACACACACACACACACACACACACACACTACCCTATCGTCTAACGATACCTGCAGATATATATATATATATATATATATATATATATATATATATATATATATATATATATATATATATATATATATATATATATATCCCTTACATCGATAAGCATTACCCTCCTGGAAACCAGTTTATTCAAGACTAATGTAATCATTATAAAGGAACCTCTACAACAATGCAAGAAATCCTAAAAACCTTGTGAAAGAGTCCGACACGCAGGGGTTGTATAAACTAAGCAGATATCTCAATTCCATTAATGACCAACATTGAATGTTGAAATACATATTTCTATCAAGATGCATGATATAAGGTATGTTTCACAGTTCTTTGTTAAATAAAAGATAAATATATTCAGAAAGTTTTATTATTTTCAAGAGCAAAACTTACTCTACTGCAATTATTAAATATTGCAAGTTAAAAAGTAAACAAAAAACTTTCAAGTATGAAAAATGGTTTTATAAGCAAAGTTAATACTATCAAAAATGTTTAAATTCGAAACAAAACTCAAATAGCTTTGCCAGGTTTATTGTTCGAAAATAAATTATGATGAGGTATGGAGGCAAATTTCTTATGGTATACAAAGCATTTCCATTCATGGTGTAATTTAAAATTAACAGTGAAGCATGTAGAATAAATTGAAAAAGCATGATATATATTTTGCATTCTTCTAAAAATTAATTTTATAATTCAAAGATAGTCTATACTTCATAGATTACATAATTTGCTAGGAGGATCGCATTAATATGTTGGTGTTATTAATGTTTAAAATTGATTTTAACCCCTGCTAAGATTTAATCAGAATTGATCCAAAATTCACAGTATATAAATATATTGGAAAATTGTAGAAATGAGCTTTAACAAAATATGGTATCAGTCATTTGTCTGTAGCCTGATTTAATGACAGTGATTTCATTAAAAAGTGAAAATCATTTGATTCCGATACAAATGCATTTTTATTCTATTTCTATTAATATCTACCTCATCCTACTGCAGCAAACAAAAGGATTGCTCCATCACATACAAACATAAATACTAACAACTGAAAAATGCGAAGTATTATCCACAGCTGTTCCAACTGATGTAAGAAACATCTTACTGTGTGGCTAAACAACATTTTTCATATGAATAAGCAACGCAATAATTATGTATGAATTTTAATAAAAGTGAGTTCTACATGTTTTATAGAACTGCGACTTGATTTCGCGATTCCTTTTCCTCAATTCGGATATTTTATTAATTAAATAACATCTTGGGTAATAAAATAAATTATAAACCTTCACTTTGTCGTTATATTCTCCCTGAGTTTATAATAAAAAAATGTTTTAAGTGATTTAAATCACATGTGATTTAAAGAAGTGATGTGATTTTTCATATATCTGTGCTGTGACATCCTTTATAAGACATTCTCCTCACCAATTCAGGTCTAAAAGTTGCCGTCTTGCCTACCTAAATTTCCTAGGATTCATGATTATTTCGTTGTAGGTTAGAACTTTAAAATGACAGGATTAAATGATAAAAAGTCATTCTCCAGTAATGAGTGCATTGCGCATTCAGAATTTTCCCCTCAGTCATTAGTGTCCATCTGGGCTGTATAATGACAGAGTGAAATGAGTATCCGTGGTTATGGTAAAAATGTTTTCATTTTATTTATTTATAGTCCGCATTATGGGTGATTAACATACCAGTCGGTTTCGTTCAGTTTTAACACCTGATAAGCCTAACATGTTTTCTAGACCTCATATTAAGAAATTGAAGAAAAGGACAGGGCATTAAAAAATGGAAATACTACCATTGTGTAGACACAAAAAGAACGGCGGGCAGACGGACAGACAAAGAAGGGATTTTAATTTTAGGATAGTAATCAGAAAACTCCCTAAAAGAATAGAGTTAAACAACCTGCACTAAACTGCAAACTAAAAATACAAAGCAAAGAGTATATCAACATTGCAAGATTTTTCAAGTCAGTTTCTCACGGTTCCTACACTTGCCCAAGTAACAATAAAAAGTAAGATAATACATTTTATTGAGTAATAAAAGAGACTTTTCTTTAAATTTTAAGTTGTAAAACACGTTCTAAGTGCTTGCCACACTCAGCTGAAACTGGTATAATAAAAATAACACAACAATGAAATTTGTTAGAAGTGAAGGCAACACAATGATCAAGAAATAATCTTTTAAAACAACCTTAATTCTTTAATAACAGCTAATGTAGGATCCAAACTGACGTAGATTATTGCCATGTAATCCAAAGGAACAGCTTTTATTGGTACATTGTTTCTGTAAATTATTCAGGAAACCCATTCCATTTAAATTAAATTAAAATGTGTTATATAAAGTTGTTCTATTTTAACCTGGAGTTGATATCATTATTTAACTCTCAAATTAAAAATAAGTACAAATCCCGCTTTTACAATGGCTTACAGAGGGCATGGCGTATGCTGGCGACGAGTTATAAGCTAAAAGCATCAAAGCATACCAGTGCGATTTGGGTAGCAAGTGAACAAAGATAAACAAAGTTATACAACATGGGCTAGAGGAACGAGGATACTGCTAATGCTGGAGAGACAACATTCGTAACCTACATCTACATCATTTAATTGTCTAAAAAGAATAATAAGAACGACGAAGCAAAAATTACCTGGGGAGATCAGATGTTTTATACACCCTATAGACAACTCAGTTTTAAAATCCAACCCAAGTCTTGAAATCTACAACGGTGAATAAGGACATCGCTGAGTCTGGAACGCGGAGAGTCACTAAGAAAAACAGGAGAACTCTGACGGTTTGGAAAAGAAAAGCGTTAAGAAGATATATGTGGAATCATTAAAGAGTAGCAGAATTGGATAATGATAAAATGCTAAACTAATGCAACTGTAAGATAAAATTAACTTATTCTGTTTCGTACAGAGGAGGTAGGCTGACTGGTTTGGTTGATGGAAGACGGGAGAAATGGAGACGTAACGATCCGAAAAACGTTATATGGTACACCAAGTGGGAAAAGCTAAGTAGGACAAAAGCAGCGATGCACCTGGAGGCGGACTAGCAAAATACTGTAAACCTCCAACTGTGGTTCAAATCATATCATATCAGAGGTCTAGGTACTTTAAGGACTCTAGAGTCCAGGAAGTAAGTTAACGTCGGTTGTATAAGAGTGGTCATTTATTAGAGGTTATACGCATATCTGGAACCGAAGAAGATCACCAGGGCCTCATAAAACCACCTATGGCCAAAGTAACAACAAAATCATTAATAAAGCCCTAGCATGAAAAACTAGGTACGCATACATTGCGAATTATATTATCTAAAAATAAATATGGTATTCAATTTAGTAACATCTGGAAACCGCTAATGGGCAATGTGGCCGCTGTGGAAAGGGGAAACAATTAAATAATAAACAAAGTCGGGTTGGTACAAAGGGAAGATATTAACAGATTTATTAATAGCTATCAATGAAATTCGCCACACAACTCATATTGATAACAACTCGGAAAGTGATCATCCCACAAGCTCTTATGATAACACAAGTGTGTTATTAACAGCCACTTGAAAATGGTTTCAATTGGGTTTTGATGTTTCATATATTTATGTTCAATTTACTCTAGAATCCACTTGGATTCTAAAGATATAGAAAAGCTTATAAATATAATAATAGAATATAATTTCCTTGTCTTCACGAAATCTTGGCGATATTTGTTTCATAAAAAAAAGTCTGCTAATTTAAATATAGCAATGTTTTTGTATATTCTAGTTAAGAGAATACGTATATAACTAAAACCCAAGTAATTTGATAATTACTTATTAAAAAGTGTCAAAATTGATATTTTGATACATTTATGCTACAAAGATTATAAAAAATAAACAACTTACTTTGATTATTCTGTATAATCTGTTTTCATTATTCCTTTCACAGCAGATTGAATATTAATTGAAAGGTGGGGTATTGGTAAAAGTTTTCAACTAGCAATAATAAACTAGAAATTTTAGAAATTTAAATTTATTGATGTATGATGATTACTTAGTTATACTCTCTATATCATGGCCTGATACGAAGCGTAAATTAAATATATTATAGAAATACTGTAACGCAATGTTACTCTCAATGAAGTCAGATAACAATGATTTCACCATTTCGCAAAGGAGGCCGACTTGGGAAAACTAAAACCATCTGTTATAATAATATCCTAATCCAGTTGACAAATTCATTTACTTATTTTGGGGTACCTTTCTCATCCTCAGGAAAATTCTGTGAAGCCAGTCCTCACTTCTTGGCAAAAGGTTACTCTGACAATGCTGCCATCTTACACATACTTAATAAAAGCAAAGCTATTTTATAAGACTAAGGTTACTGTTCAAATCCGCTTATTAGGTAGTAAAAATCAAAGATTAATTGGGAAGATATTTTACACATTCAATCCATAAAAGCCATGCCCCCTTTGCGAAGACAGAGTGTGTCTTACACTTTCACACTTCATTCTTAAATGCCCTTTCTTAGAAAAAAGAAGACACAATCTCTTAAAAATCCTCAGCATTACACAGCCAGAAGATATAATGTCCATGATAATCTCTTTGACAACATGGAAACGAATAAGATAAACTGCATATATGATTTCCTATTAAGAAATCTTTACCTTAGAAAGAAAAAAAATGCAAATAATATAATTATTAAAATGAAGTAAGTTGTTTTAATTTTAAATCGTTTCTGTAATTATTGTATATAGTATTTTAAAATTAATTCTCTGTTTATGCTAAAAAAAAAAAGAAGAAGAACAAAAGTAATCATAAAAACATGTCAATGCCTGACCCTAGCTATAGAATTGTAAAATTTTATAAGCAATAAACAAATTCATTCATTCAATTTAATCGGAAAGAAATCAGAACCTTTGCTCAATTAAAAGGATCATCTAAATAGTTATCATTGATAAAGTCGTTAGTCTAATTGATCGATATCCATGAAAAGGATATAAATGCACAAGATGTGAGTGGCCTTTCAATAAGCAGTCCATGTTTATGACTTTCACCAACATAACTGTCACTGCATTCTCCAGATGCCAAAACAAATTACCCTGTACTCTACGCATTAGCTACGTAACACAGGGCTTTTCGTTGAAGCCTTTAACTTGGTACGTTGCCCTAGGTGGGTGATCAAGGTATATTCTTTCTGTTTTAGAACTGCTAGGAATAAAGAATGTAATAGCGATATTATATTCGTCTTTTAGCAAATTTCCCTTTAGGTATTGAGGTCGTACTCATGACGCGATTTTCGAAAATTTTCTTCAAATATCCATCGATCCTCCCTAAGAGATGACGAAAATGAGGTCCGTCCAAAACTGTATATGTATGTATGTATATATATATATATATATATATATATATATATATATATATATATATATATATATATATACCCTTATATATATTCGTCTGTTACCGCTCTAGCGGTCGCAATTATTGTTTAATCGTTACCAAACTCGATATTTAGTCGTTTATGTAAAAAGAAAGATCAAGCTGGCAAATGGCTCAAATTGGACCAAGGGGAGGGGGGGGGGGGGGTTAAATGGGGAGAAATTTGTAAATACGAAATATCTCCGTTACTATGCATCGGATCGAAAAAAAGTTGGTAAAATCAATGTTATAAAAAATTAAATGTACTATAAATATTGATATATACGTTTCCCCCCTATCTTGAATATTAGCCGAGATATTTGCATTTTCCAGTCTTCAGCAAACCCCCACTTCTACTCATGTTACATAAACAATACTTGGTCATGTAATAAACCACATCATTTGAAGCTTAAATACCAAATATTGTTTTCAAAAGTCATTTATTATACGAATTAAGTTTTTGGACTACTTAAATTTGATCGTTTGAGATAAAAATTATTCTGATTCATTATAAAGTACAGTACTGGATATAGTAAATAGTTTTCAATCAAATTAATACGTTATATTCAGATATATTGCTGTAAATGTTTTTCTCTTCGGTAAGAAGTTGGCAGAACTATTTGTTTACATTTCAGAAGCTTTCCGTCGGGAGGTTCTCATTATCGTGTTACCAGTACGTATATTTCTCTATTGTATAACTTCACATGGGAAATCTGCTTAGTTTACGCAGCCCCTGCGTGACGGACTTTTTTAAAGTTCGTTTCAAGTTTAGGAGATAAATCCACTCTGAGTGAGCTCCATGATTTAGTGACCCATGTCGTATTTTAGTCAAGGAAAAGATGACTAGCTAGAGACTGGTTCCAGCAAATATTATTTCTTCCTTGAAGCTTCACAAATAACCTGTATCTGTTCTGCTTGTCATCTGCGGCCGATTGCCTTGAACGGTCAGTCCCTGAAATATACTGTCACATCCTTCGAATCATCATCGCCTTCAGATTCTTCTCAGACGAAGTCAAACCCATTCAGGTTTGTCATTGTAAATCATATATTGAAAACTTGTGTTTCAAATGACCCGCATAACACTGCCTGTCCATCAGCTAAGTAGAATGTTAAATATGTATCTCATATTTATTGGCTGAGTTAATTCACATCTAGCCAGAGAAGTAAAGTTCTGTTGGCTCCCGCCTCTCCATATGAGATTCAACTTCTAGTCTGTGCGGTTAACCTAAGGACATCACAGTTTTAAACGGATTACCTTTACCTGCGTGTGTGTTTATTCAAGGAACTTAAGAAGCTAGAGAAAGTTTATGGATGCCAAGAAAGATTCATAACAGAAACAATATAAATAGTGAAATGACCAAATAAAAGTAACGCAAAAACTGGCTACATAAAGCAAACTTCGTAACCCCCTTTTCCACCTAAACAGGAGACCATAATCAACGAAAGTTGAAATTTCAAAGGAACGGACGCTGGGAAAAGTATCTGAAGATATCTAGTGGAAAACCCTTCCCCTCTGAATAAGAACTGAATAAATAATAGAAACTGAATAAATTCAATCTCAGAGAAACCACCGAGGGAGCTGGAAGTAAAGTCTAGCGAAACGTTGTCCAAAATACGAATTCGGTAAATAACCGGAGTCCTGAATTTTAGCAGATTTCCCTTAAGGGAAATCAGCTATTGAGGTTGTACTCATGACGGAATTTTCGAAATTTTTCTTCAAATGTCCATCGATCCTACCTAGTAGATGACGAAAATGAGGTCCGTTCAAAACTGTATATATATATATGTCTGTTACCGCTCTAGCGGTCGCAATTTTTGATCGTTGCCAAACTCGATATTTAGTCGTTTTATGTAAAAAGAAAGATCAAGTTCGTTAATGGCTGAAATCGGACCAGTGGGAGGGGGGAGGTTTAGAGGGGAGGATTTTCTAAAATTCGAAATATTTCCGTTACTATACGTCGGATCAAAAAAGTGTATAGAATCAATCTTATTGCAAATTAAATGTACTATAAATATTGTTATATACATTTATTCTCTATCTCGAATATTAACCGAGATATTTGCATTTTTATTAAATCTGGGCGGCTAACGGACGAGTGACTTTCCCGCCAAAAGCTAGGTCAGCCGTTTTCTTAACTGTTCGGCTCTCGTGAAATTTCTCTATTGTTAAACTTCACGTGGGAAATTTGCTTAGTTTACGCAGCCCCTGACGGACTTTTAATATATATTGTCGAGCGAGGCTCATTTTCGTCATCTCCTTGATCTTACGATAAGTACAACCTCAATAGATGATTTCCCTTAAGAGAACTGTACAAAAATACAAATAAGTCCATTAACATTTCAATTACAGCAAAATGTACAATAATATTTAAAAATAGCTCAAACAAGATTGATTATATAATATGCGAAGAGAGGAGAGGGTTGCTCCTATAACACGACCTATAATTTTTCATTAAACATTTAACAGCCAATTTTGGTGGAGATTAAATAAAAATTGCGGCTGCTAGAGACAAGGTACACTTTGTAAAAATATATATTCAAATTTGAAAGGACCTGATGTTTATCATGTTCTAGGTTAGGAATGGTTGATGGTCGTTTGATGAAATCCTTCAAAAATCGCGCCATCAGAATGATCTCAATAACTGAATCATCTTAAAAGAGATCTGCTAAAGGAGGAAATAATGGAGAAGAAAGTGGTTTTGAAGGATGGTGATGAGTAGAGTACCTCACATATACCTTAACAAATTCTATTTATACCTCGGCCATCAAGAGAAAGCATATCGAAAAATGAAACTAATTGTCATTTATGCTGTCCGAGAAGGTCAAGCAATGCTATGAAATTACTTTCACGGAAATATAATAACTTCCACTTAATAGTCAGCTTTATAATAAACTGGAAAATAATAGTCATAATAATTACAGTAGATGCAATAGCAATTACTGCAGAATAGCAAACGTATTTCATGGCCATTAAAACATTATTTTAAAAGATACAAACTCTAACATATTATTATTAAGAACTCGATCTTATCAAAAACATAATAATCCAAAATAGTTCTGCGATTTCATGTCAAGATCCCTTGAACGCGGTTTATGCGACATACACAGACACAATATTGAAAAATCAAATAGATATTTTATTTCAAATCCATTAAAAATTTGGGGGGGAGGAGGGGTAATATACAAAGAAGGAAAATCAACTACACGCAAAACCTAATATTATGTTTTAATATTGATATTATTAATAATAAAAGAAAAAAAATAACAATATTCTGTTCAACGAACTACTAGTTGTTTTCTTTCCACAAATTCAATAAATCAATTGTACTTATCTAGATAATAGCCGATGCACGAATTATCATCAAGTCACAAAAACGTACTTTATTGCTTTATAATAATAATAACAGTTCATAGCCTCGTCTTTATATTCTCTTAATAACCTATACTTAAAACTTAACGAATGTGAGTGTGTGTTTGTGTGCGTGTGTGTTTTGTGATATTACTTACTATATCCTTAAAACTAACTTTTTGTAATACAAGTTTTCACTAACATGCTGTGGAATAATGCTATAATTTTATTTTGTTTACGTTACATATTTTTAAAATACGGTAAGCCTAGAGTGGCGAGTTCGATTCCCGCCTGGGCAATAGGAATTTATTTAGAGACGGAATTCATCAAATAAAATCCATAGTCCCACCCTGGATAGAAAAGGATGGTAACCTGTATATAACGGGTCTTTTTTACTTAACACATGCCAGTGATTTAACTCATTATTATATCAATAACAGTGAAGATTTTTTGTTAACAATTGTTTATTTAAATATAACCAAGGTTTCTAGTAAACATGAATATAACCATAAATGAAATTAATAACATTCTTCATTGTGGAGGCCAATAGTTTCTTCTCTGTTCTGTCCGGTACAGCATAGAGGAAAACTTCTCTGTTCTCCCTACATACACCTCCAAAAACCCATTGATTTGGGTAGAGTCTTCCCTTTTGGTATTTTCTTTTAGAAAAACAACTTTCATCAATTTCAACGTTTAAACCCTCTCCACCAATTATCATTGATTTTTCTAAAATATCCATAGCACAAATTTCTCTGAGCATATTCTTCCAATCTGTTATTGTTTTTTTAGATATATTCAATTCCTTCTTACAAAATTTTGTAGTTGCGTATCCATTTTCCCATGCGTATATGAATAGTAAACATTTCCTTAATGAAATTTTACAATGTTTAAACCATGTACCATTAAGCGCAGCAACGTATTGCCTACAACTTCTCATATTGCATTGATAAAATGGCAATCTAGTTTTGCTGAAATAAATCTTCATATAATGTCCTTTTTTACACTTTCTCTTTCTGTGAAGTACTCCATACTTCTGTAAATATTGAAAAGCTTTTTCTTCGGAATAGATCAACTTATTAAGTTTTAAAAGATTCATAATAAAAAATAAACACTCCCTAAACTTTTAACCTGAAAGTATACTGAAGATAAATGATCACATGGTAGTAGGCGTATCTAATATCAAATGATATGTTATCGTGATCACCTTTTACTTAGAAAATTAACTGGCATGTGTTAAGTAAAAAAGACCCGAGTTTCTTTTATTCCGAGTTGAGACATTTTGAGAACAGAAACAAAACCCCTAATCTGGATAAAGCACTCCAGAGTAAAACAGAACGCGCCAATGAAATGAATATTTTGGAATTGTTTATACTAACAAAGTAAGAAAAAAACATTTTTGATATAGATCATTTTATCTTGTTGTTTTTATTAATTTTCATAAGTTATAATTAAGAGCTCGGGATGACCATATAAGTTTAGGCGTTGGCCTTAATAACTTGGTAAACCTAGAATCGTAGGGTTGATTCCTACGTGGACTACAGAAATTTATTAATTGAGAAACTTACTAAATACAATTCCTACTCCCACCTTGGCTAGAAAAGGATGGTAACCTGTAGATACCCTAGCCTACTTCACCATAGGAGCATAAAGTGGACTTGAATAAATAACCTAACGTAAGTTATAATTAAAATTACTATTTAAGACGAATAGTTCTAATTAATTGAAATAGTAGTGTGGGAAGAAGATAAAAAATCTTGCGAGTACAATAGTCAGTTCATTAGACATGAAACCAATCCCACTTTAACTATTGTATCTCATAGTATTATCTCATAGTATTAATATGTCAAATATATATTTTACATGAAACCCAAGCCAAACCAAAGTTGGCCGAAGGTAAAGCCACGTTTTTTTTTCTCTCTAGCCCAGACCTACTTTCTCAGCTATTGGGTTTTAGGTCGACAAGGACTGTGGAGGTTTTGACATCGGATCCCACGAGTTGTCCTTAGCACATACAAATCTCCAATCGAATGTCTCCAAGAACGAGAGATAAACTAATTATTTAAGACATTCAAATTTTATTCACAAGATTTAAGCCCTTTCAAATTTCAATTAAAGGGCCTTAAGGTTACATCATTTTTAAAATTGATGAATCTCTGTACATAATAATTCTACATTGTTCATTCTAGGCCGCAGAACGTTTGGAACTCCAGATAACGATTTTTCTACCACAACAGAATGCATCTTACATAAATAAGTAAATATAAGTAGTGTTAAGAGTAAGCGCAGTCATGATTGTAGGTCCATTATACGAACAATCCAAAAAGATACGTAACTTCATTTTTTAACTGTCTACTGACCAAACAAATATAGATTACTGGAAAACTAAAATTAATGCAATGAAAACTTGGCTCATTGAAACAGTTTTATTACCATAATATAAATTAAAAGTAGCTGTCACACGATTGATGGAGGGGACGGGTACTAATATATTCAGTGATTAATTCTATCAGTAACTCATCAAAAATTTGCTATACTCCACTTCTCTTGTCCCTGAGCTTAACTTTTTTTTTTACTTAACCAATACAAAAATACGCTCCGCACGTCATCAAAATTAGTTTTTTTCTTCAAAAACAATTCAACAAACATTCTAGTCCTAGTTTTTACAAGAATTAAAGACAAGAAACATTCAATTAACTGGATAAGGTTTGTAAAAAGATAATCATTGGGAACAAGGCACAACATGTTTTTACTTGATAACTATTTTCCGTGGATTTTAGAAAATGTATTAATGAAGTTTGCTCCAGAATATAAAAAGAATCTACATCAGCGAGCTTTCATTATTTAATGGTACGGAAGCCATTTGTGGTTAACCGCAAGAAGGCTTCTATACTGAAGTTATGTTCACATAAAACTCAGAAAGGAAGTGTATATATATATATATATATATATATATATATATATATATATATATATGATATCATTTGACACTAAATCCTACAAATTTTAATATTCCTGTCCGAATATCTGCACCAGCTATGCCAAACTTTTAACAATATGATATATATATAGGCTGTTCTCCCTCAGTTCGACTGGTCAAGTCTTATCGTCTTATCTTCAAGTAGAATAATTGTATGTTTTGATTTTTGTTCCCGAGGACTGAAAAATCGAATGAGTTTAGTGAAGTAAAAAGATTGCGGTCTATCATTTTTCTAACACTGGAGACAAAGATAGTAAGTAAACACAACTAATATTCCAATCACTTTTCGGCAGCTTACAAATTCATCTTCAGAGCCACTAAAATGAGTTCGGCTACTAAGATTATATACCATTTTGAATTTTAAAACTTCAAACAATGGTGTCACTGAAAAGTAAGCAACGAGAGCTTTCCAGCAATGTATCAGAATATGGCGGTCAACGACCAAATTTTCCAAGACTCCTACATTTAGCCTCAACTCCATTATATGAATCTTTTATTATCCTAGAAATATATCGTGCCTAACACCTAAAGAGGCCTTCAAAATTCATATTTCTTATTATGTAATATATATCAACTCTCCACTTTTAAAATGTAAAATAAATAGTGCAGAGATTTCAAGTAGCACTTTGACAAGACCAAAAAAGATTAATTTCCGCACGTGAGATCATGAGTCGATCACTCACTGCAAACTCACTCAAAATTGACAAGCACTATATTATTAACTCTATTACACGAAATAACTTCAAATACACACAAGAAATACGTGAACTCCCTGTTGAAGCTAGCCTAGCCACTGAAGGCATAAACTTTTGAATAAAATTAACACAGCTTAAAACTACTTAGGCGAATCGGAACGGTCTATCTACAGTTTACCACCCTTTCTAGCCAAGCTAGCGATTTTAAACGAGTCCGAAACTAAATAAATTGGCATGATATAGAGTTCGAAGCCCCAAGATACCGGCTAACCGGAGCCCAGAGGAAACACTTGGATAATAAAAATAAGAAAGGGGGGGGGGAGAAACACTTTTACTGTAGAAGATAAAAATGTAAAATAATTTTCCCGTTTTTCGAAAGGTTTTCAATTGTACTATATTAAGAGGTATTTTCTGTATTTAATACTTTTTATCTGTAACTAAGTATTAAAAATTGATTTTTGACTTATTTTTTTTCTATTTTGTTTTTTTTTTTTTTTTGTTCTTATGCGGGTATTATTAAGAATTGTTAATCCATCTATTAATTATTTGTTATATTTGTTCTTCAGTAACATTTAAAATGAGAAGAACGCTCTTAAAACTTTATATTTCGTTGCTTTACAAATATTTAAATTCAGCAGTATTCGAATTATATTTAAATAGATAATTCAATAAAATAAATAATGAAATGTCTCAATGAATGGAGTAAGCCATAAAAATAATTACCATGACGGACAAGAACAGACTGAACCCTAAAAGTAGACATGCAACAGGTAACCACACACAAACAACACTGAACCACCTCAGGGTCGTCACTACAACCGTCCATCCCCACTCGCCTATTTCATTAAAGAGAATTTTCTCTTTCGGCCCTCCATTATCTCTCAAATAACTACAGATACTAGTAGTTCAGGACGAAAATGTCACCTAGCCAGTATTTCTTTCCTTGAAGGCGAACCATAACACCATATTGATAGTATAACTTCCGTCATGCATGGTAAACTAAGCATATATCCCCCACACAGAGGTAGAAGTCATCCCACAATCCATTCTCTATTTCCTTTAGTTATGAGCCCATTAGCCTTAGTAAAAGAAATTTTAAATATAAGTTGATCCTAAGACGTTTATCGGGATTGTATGTTGTTAATTATTTACTTCCCCCCAACATTTAGCCCAATGGCTAATTGGGACGAGTTATCTACAGGTTACTACTCTTTAATAGGCAGAGTGGGGCTAAGGATTTTGTTTAATGAATTCGTCACTAAGAAAATTCCTCTTGTCCAATCGGGAATCGAACTCACCACTCCAAGGGATTATAGATGTGAAAATCGCATGGGTATGAGAGAGTTTACAGATGGCTGAAAACACATAAGTTCACATAAATTCGTTAATATTTGAATCAAAGAACATTGTACAGAGCAAAAATCGCAGTAAGACATTATATTAATAAAATGCCTTACCTACACAAAATGATGGATATGTTTCTCTATTACACCTAATCTGTAGTTTTACATGAAGTACTCTGTAGTTTTATTTATGAGCCTCATATTTGTCATCTAGTAGAAAGAATTTTAAGTAATTGACAATTGAAAAATGTTTTGAAAAATATTATTGTAAAACGTAATTTGTACCCGCTTAAATCTGTAGTTGTACTTTTTATTGGCCGAAGGTGAACAAATAAAAAACGTTAAAATAAGTCGACAGAAGAATTAGTATAGTACAATGAGTATAAAGCTGATTTTCTTTACGAAGGAATAACTTGTGATAAACAATTTCATTAATTTACAAATTTTTGTGACACCACTCGAGAGGTAGCTTCGTTGTTCTAATTTCACTTTTGTATGTATTTTAATAGTACCAAGAAAATTTAAAGAAGAAGAACATACTCGGACTTCCATCACTCAACTAATACGCAGCAATTGTTACTCTTGGAGAATCAGGGCCATATGAAACATTCTACAAAAATAATTCAAATAGAAAAGCCGTAGTTCGTTCAATACGTTTGCCAATAACCTTGGATGAAAAAATAATAGACTCAATTCGTTAAGTACATAAGATAATTAATTGCTTCACTAGCTTTAGAATAGCATAGTGCCAGAAGAGTAAGGGAACTTAATCCTCACAGAAAGTTAAAATGTTGATAGGACCAAATTGTCATCTATAAATGTACTAAAAGGAAATGAATTTCATCACACGTTATAGGTACATATATACGCAGATCAATACGAAACTATCACTCCAAATATAATGAAAATTTGTTTATGCATCTGGCTGTGGGGAAACAGACAAAACGAGCTCGGAAAACTACAAGAACGAATAGCAGCAGAGTTGGAGATGTTTTAAAATTTCGCTCCCTTATGTTATAAGTTAAGAGCGAAAATAAACTTCCTCGTGGAATCCTCGGCCTGAAACTTGGGTTATCATTCCAGAACGGAGGTGTAGTGCGTCAGCCACTACACCACCGCCAACGCATATGTTATATATCTAATAAGTATTTAAATACATAATTTATAAATATGAGGAGTTCTAACTTAAGTTTAATGTCACCAAACCCACTAAAACCTCGGACTTCGTGAGTCTCTTCACTGTAAAACCGGCAATAACCATATTCACAGTGCACGAATAGAATGTGAAGAGGTTGCGCACTACAAGCAGAATCTAATTTTAATTTAATATTATATAAAGCCGCACACGGAATATTGAGTAAAAGGAGGAATTCTAAGCAATATGAAGGGGAACAAGGACAACTAGCTGATCGCCAAGACTAGCTTTTGGGGAAGATAATTATAAATACTGTGCTGTGGAAAGACATAAACGATTCAGCAAAATAATGAAATACAATGTATGCTATATATTACATACTAAGTAAATGATGAATGCCCATAAGATCATGAATGATTCTGTAGATTTGGGGGATTTTTGGAAAAAAGAAAAATTATACGTATGAATAAATACTGGAAAATGACGACTTCCAAAACCGAAAAAAAACAACTAAAGAAAAGGGCATAATAAAAAAATAAACAATCGAAGGGCATTATTAATTTATTATCCTAGTCTTAAACTTCTATGCTTAAACCAAACATATTTGTAGTATTTGTGTACTTTGGCAACACAATATTTTTGTTAGCAGTTGAATCGCGTCGAAATAAAATTCCTTTCCTTGGAATGAGCCTTACGGAATCCAAAGTCCAACATTTACAACAACACAAAGAAATTATCACTTTTTCAAAAAGGAATTTATTACTCAACAAACATATATGTTATTTTGCTCGTGATGTTTTAAGCAGTTTATTTTTTAAAGAGACATTTCTTCTTCATTTCTTGTGTGTGCGCACGTTTGTGTGTTTGTGTATATATCAAATAAAAGACTTCATCTTGGTCCTATTGCAGATTTTTTGGTACAACCACAATAACTGAGATTCCTTAAGAGAAATCTGCTAATAAACTTATTTATAGTTATGAGATATTTTCTCATTTTCATCTTCCTCATAACTTTGTTGGCAGTTAGGGTTCATGTAGATCGGAATGGGATACCACATCATGACCTTGTGATTCTTTTTCCTAATGCAATAGAGTGCATTTAGTGTTATTACCGAAGTTAAAATCTTTAGATAGATTTATACATTTTTAGCTCTGCTTGTTTGATCGAATGGAAAAATTATAAATTCAGTAATTACCCTGTAAATAAATGCTTGTCAATTGGAGATAAGTACAGTGAGTTTGGTGGTACGGTAAAATTTGTATTTCCGTTTCAGAAACACTTTCAAAAAAACTGGCGATCAGGACCACTTGGCCGGTCCTCTCCTTTTATAGGATCTGGGATTCATTACAATCAATTTTTCATGAATTTTCTCTTTTCTTGCTTAGTAAAAGGACCATCATAACCAGTTTTAAAAAATTGAAATTTTAATGCACGACTTCAGTCATAACACGCAGCGATCTTTGTTTCTGGCTATCCATGAGATGCAGGTATACAGTAATTTTATACACTCTACAAACACCAAAAAATCCGTCACGCGGGTGCAGAGTAAATTAAGCAGATTTCCCTACCAATGGACTATGATACGCAGATGATCTCATTATCTACTCGATATTTCTCCCTCAGTGAGAGTATATGTAAACAGGAATTAATTTAAGTAAAGGGCTGGAACCGCCAGTATAGATGATACTGTAGTCATATCTGTCGGTGCATACAGTTGTCACTGGCTGATGATCGTACAACTTTAGACGGCTTGAAGATGATGCCATCGCATCTATAGCACAATGCTACTGTACTCTACCATCAGCCAGTGACGACGGTATGTACCAACAGATATGACTACAGGAATTATATTGTTAATTGAACTTGAGATGTTCGACTAGTGACTGTGGTACTTAAGATGAAAATCGTATGAGGAAAAGTGGGAGTTTACAAAAGGCTGAAACCAAAATAAAAATAATTCCGTTAATGTTTGAATCTTTTTTTGACCGTTAATAATCGGATTTGTATAAAACAATGGTTGTAGGAAATTAAAATTCTAGCAACTTTGGTTATATAACATTTTTTGATCCAGTTCATAATAACTGAGATATTCCGAAATTTCGGAGCTCCACCCCTCTAACTCCCTCCCCTTCCCTAACGCTAATTTCAGCCATTTCCTAAAATAATCTTTAGTTTTCCGGGTAAATATCGCCCGAGGTGTTGATCAAATAAAAATCATGTAGTTTAGAACGTAAAATCTTATATGATGTCGTCAAAGAGAAAATATTTGCTCAAATCTCATACAACCTCAATGTAACCACATTCATGTTACAGAAAGCTTCGGATATAACAGTAAACACGATATTTCTTAGAAAACAAAAAAGATATTACACTTGAATATCACAATAACTTAAATATGCAACATGAAAATGGAAACAAAATGCCAAAAAAATAAAATTAAATACATAAATGTGTCAGTATTTGTTAACAAGAGATGATTCAAAATATATATTTAACATTTCAACCGTTCCAACACTTATTTAATATTAGCTAAATTCGATTATCTAATTCAGACTACTAGGAAATCTATTCTCAATTCTGTGGGTAGCGGCCGCCATTTCTGGTTGATTCTCGAGTACATATGGCAAGCATTTTCCAAGTGAGGGCACCATTTTCAAGCCCCTTGAAGTTGTAGTTCGGACACTTTTCGACAGGATAGGTGTAATCGAAAGTATATGACGAGTAGTAACTACTCGAAAGTACTTACGCTGTGTAGAAAACAACTCAAAACATAAAAGAATCCGTTGTTTTAGTTAAAGAAAAGAGTTTCTCTCATAGCTAAATTCAAATAGGAATTAACATAAGAAAAATATGTTATTTATTCCTTTTATAGAGTATTATTTCCCATTTCAAAATTGGATTATATATATATAAATAGACTTAGCCCATAAAAAACTGATAATGTCATGGGCATTAAGCAATGCATGACCAAGATAAACGCCTAGAAGCAATAGTTCATCAATATCAGCTCGTAATGATAAAATTTCTAAATTACTAATGGTAATTTCGTAAAATCATTGTTCATTATTGCAACACCCTTGTTATTTACTATTTGTAGGAGAAAATAATTTTGTTTTAGGAGACTGTCATCAAAAGATTATTTCAAGTGACACTACACTTTCAAAGGTACTAAACTGTGGAGTAAAAGGTTCATTACTCACCCTACCCCAAATTACAAATGCCAGCCAAATACGTATTAGCTTGCTAAGTCCGAAGAAAACAAAAAGATGATTGCTTATATTTGAGTTAAAGGGAAAATTTGCAGATCAAGAATTGTAGAATAATCATCTGCAACATGATTGGCAATATAGAATTTTTCTATGCAACATAGATATTTCAATTTTTTTTTTATTTTAGCCATTCTCAAAAACACCATTAACAACCCAAGGACAAATTTATCCCTCCTATGATATAGAACATAATGCAGTTTTGGAGGGTTTCCATTGCCATAATTACTTATTTTACTGCAGTGTACAATTCGGAGCCAAATTCAAGAAGACTACTGCATACTTTCATTATTTCTCAAATGCTGTTCTCGCAAATTGCCAAACACAAAATGCAACAGCAACACACTGATGAAGGCAATGGCTTGCCACATGATATTTGGGGGAGTGGGAAAACAGTTAGCTACATGGACTCCCTGCCATGTTGATGTGCCATTACAGAACAAACATCACGACTACTTTATTCAAGTAGTTTTTCAATCGCCTTACCTTGTCGAGTGTGCACTGGGGAACGGAGAGGCCTCCACATCTAGTAATATCAAGTATCTAGAAACTTCATATCTACATAAAATCAATATGTAATCCAAAGCCCGGAACCTGGCACCTACCTCTAGCACATTGCACCCCAAACACTAAACATAACCTAAATATATTAACAATTAATTTTTATTTAGTTTACCAACTTATTTAATTAACTATCTGACTTCTCGAAAGATTAATTTTCATATTTAACCAGTACCAAAGTAAAACAATTTTAAATTTAATTTTTGTTATACACTTCATGTCTTGTAATATATTTAAGCAGAATACATTGTTCATTTTAATCAGCTGATTAATTTTTCAATAATGTTTTACAATTTATTTCTGTTTTTATTATTTTATTATCTTTATCGCTATAATTATTTGATACTGGGGAAAAAAAATCTGATAAATACACCACATGACTTCTGTAAGCTTCTATTAAATTAAATAATAAATTTTACTGGATTTCATTTAAAATGGTTTTATTTGAAAGTGCTATACAATATATCCATTCCAAAGTATCAGATCAAAAAATGGTGTAGAGCATTATAAATATTTTAAAGATAAGAAAAAAGGTCCTATACAAATCCTCTTTATCTGAAATAGGTTTGCACACAAATCTTTACAAATAGTGGTACATCTACCACTACCATTAGTAAGCCAGAAGTAAAAATAGGTGCAGGTTTGATCCCTGCCAAAGGAAAATATTACTTCATGAGTTTAATACCAGAGTGCACTAGTGTGTAACATCACTCATGGATCAGTGGGAGTCTAGCAAGTATACAAGTTTGACAGCCCCTCGCAATGACTAACGATTAAGACACTTAGATCCCATCCACAGACAGGCTGACACAGGGTGAACCGGCTGCCGCAGACTGCTCCCCCCCCCCTTGGGTACAAAGAGGCCTATCAGTCTACTGAAGACAACTTGTTCCAGGTCCTCCATGGTAAACAGGGGTAGTACATTAGTAGTTGATCAGTGGCAGTAGACTAGTGATAGTTGATCATTCATTATGTAAAAGTCTGATCTCAAATCCCCCAAGCCTCACTGGGAGTGGCTAAACATCTTGAAGGTTTATAATGCCGTCAGAGGATATATATAAGGAAAAGACATGATTTTTGACACCTTAATCTCTCAACTTTCTACCAGGGTGCTTAAAAAGTCTAATCCTTAATTATAATTTTATTTTTTTAAGCTTATTTTTAATTAACAAACAATTACTCTTGGAATATAAACCATCTATCCATGATGCAATTGGCTAGAGCTGTGTGTACTCTCTCGAGCTGAGCAGAATAAACATCTAAGGTAATTGTTTGACCTTCAGAGACAAACGTAAAGTACACTGTACCCTCGAAATTCCACCATACATATATCATAACTTTTTTTTAATATTCATTCTCTTAGGATGGGGAGAGCTAGCTGTCCTGGTTGAAAACATTTTTAATGTTACTAGGATTTTTGGAATATACATGTTTCTTCATAAGTAAAATTTAAGCTGGACATGAGATGTTTGATGATACAAGTTATATTAAGTTGAAACTGTATGAATAAGTCATAATTAACTGAAGGTAAAAAAAAAAATACAAATAACTCAACAATTACTATTCGAGTAAGAGAAAAATAAATAAAACAACAGTTGTAATAGATTACTAATCATTTGTTTATATATTTTTAAATACGATACTAATGATGGAGATATACATGAATTTACGTTTTAATCCCTCTCCTCTCCTCTCGGCCTCATTTTGGTTATTAACAAAAATAACATTTCAGTTTTATATGAAAAAGTTAGATTTTCTAAATCAACTTGAGAAGAAATGAGGATTTACTAAAAACAGATTAATATATTTTGATTTAGAAACAAAATTATACATTAAGAATTCTAAAGTTGTTCAATTTCAACAAGATAAATTACATAACATTTTTTGATCTCAATAACTCCTCCATATTAGATATCAAAATTTTGGACATATTAATGAAAGTAACCTAATCTGTATACTCATTCATTTTATGCATAATAATTCTTCTTTTATAAAGAATATAATAAAAATATTTATGAGAAATATAACAATTTGTGCATCTTTATAAAACAACTCATGTGCAGTACTAAATCACAGTCACTTATGAGTAATTTGATTTTAATAATCTAATAGAATAGGAATATTAATTTATTTAGAAATCTGCCTTAACATTTACATTACACAATATCTAGTTGTTTCAAGAACAGATTGTTTTTTTTTTCCTCGAACAAAAAACTGAAAAACCTCAGTTGTAAATTGGACAAGTAAATAAAATAAAAGCTTTTAAAACCTTGAAGTCCTAAAACACATAAACAATGAGATAAGCACTTATCCTCTCCTTTAGAGTTTGTTTATAACGAAATAAAGGGAAAAATTCCTAAGTGTTTAACATAAATTTATTCAGAAACATAAGTAAAAACTTACACAGTAAGTGTCACAAAAAATGCTGATCACTATAAGACATTTATATATTTTTCAAGTAATCCATTATATTAAGAAGAAAAGGAAAATAATTACAATTACTGAGAATAGTCAAGAGATAGCATCTGAATTGAAATAATTTCTTGACAAATTCTCAGAATTAAGAAGAAATTTTAAGAAAAATATTTATTCCTTAAGAGGAGTTCAAAAAAAGTATTTCAAATGCAGAAAGAGTCATAAAATAATATTATTTAATTTAATTAATACGACAAAAATCATAATTTTACCAAATTGAATAATTGCCAAGCAGTAATTTTGATTTTTCATGTTACTGAGAGAATAATTAATTAAATATTAATTAGTGGAAAATGTGAAAACAATATTTGAAGGACAATAATTTAACAGATTGGATTTATAGCATTTGTTGCCTGAAATATTATAATAAAGGAATTTACTACGATTTGGCTTCGCTATATACCAACACTTCCTTATCAGATTTTGGTTGTTAAATAATTTGACCTTTAGTGTACAAGAAATAAAGCATTTACAGTCAAATATATAAACTAGACTTGATGGAATTTGGCTAAAACATACAATTTAATTTAAGATAAAACAAAATAGATAGGACAGTCCTCTGGAGGAAACGTGGGATGGAGTGGCGAATATATGAGAAAATCTAGAGGAGGAAGGATTTTATTCCATCAACTTTTGTCATACCGTATCAGACAAAATTTAATTGATTGAACTAGAAAGAATGCAATATGATATTTGAAGTCAAATATTAATGAAATTTTAACACAATGACATTCATCTGTTGTTCATTAGTTAAGCCATCAATTAAAATACCAGATCTCATGAGGGGGCCGGGTGATTTTGAATGTATAGGGAAATATATTAAATTTCAATTAAATTATTTTCTTCATAGTTTCATGGCAAGGGTCATCGATAAAAACATTTTTTCCGTGCAAATTTTACAAAAAAAATCAGTAAACAATAAAATCTAAATCAAATATCTCAATCATATATTCTATAACATTTTATCTTAAAACAATCAATTTTAAATTATGATGTGAAATCATCGAGTTCAAGGTTGACATGTAAATAACCGATCTCTAGTCAGCTGACTTGACTTACTTCGGGAACCTCAGTATCAATGACCTTCCCAGTGAGGAAGGGACAGTTGCAATTAACATAAGAGAGAAATATATATCAGAAATGTAATTAGCAATTTGTAACATTTAATAAATTTATCAAGTCATAGGCACTTATTAATACAGTATCTAGCAAAGAATTATCAAAGGGCTTTGTTAAATTAATGCTATTATTTTTTTAAATTAATGTTATTATTTTTTGAATAGCCCCTGAAGAGGTGTTATGTAAGCTATGAAACATGTAGGGCAGTATGAATAAAGTTTACGAGGAAAAAATGTTTTGATGGCCCTTGCCATGAAACTATGAAGAACATATAAAAATATTGGGTCCAGAATAAGAAAAATTAAATTATTAATTTTTCTTTGATCACTGTCAAACTCAAAACTTAATAGTATCTTGTAAAACTGAGATCAAGTTCATAAATGTTAAAAGGAGTGAGGGATTTAAAGAAGGGGGTAAAACAAAAAGCCATAAATGCTTTTGTAATTATACATTGGATTGAAAACTATTATACAGTAATGATCTTAAAGATTAAGTACTGTCTGCCAATTTCTCTATACCTTTTTCTGTAACGCCTCTTAAAGGAAAAGGACTTTTTTTTAACTTTTACCCTTCTTTTTTCAAATATTTTAGCTTTGTTTTGTTTGGTCATGCTATAATACATTACTATTTTTAATTTGAGGGCTTTTCATATTATACTCTACATCGTTTGTTATAATACAAGAGATTGTTTCCCAAGTATTATTAAACATTTATTCATTTCTACATAAGAGAGTAATTGATGGCATGCCTTGATGTTGGGCATTGAATGCAACACTGCATTTAACTGGTTGTGTGGATTTTTACTTCATACTAAATATTAGTCTATTAGTGAGTAATAATTGAAAGGTGCATGATGATCTAGAAAGGCTTTACTCTCTGACTTATATGCCAACTAAAATTGAATTGAAGTTCTTACTCGCCTTTTGTTAAAAAATAAGTTTTACAAACAGATTACATCTGAATATAACTTGTACAATAAAAATACTTGTGGACAACAAAAGTAGGCAGTAATGATAGTTTTCGCCTTTAAATATAGTACAAGTTAAGCATGTATCTGCAAATGCTGTTAAAACTTTTGACCTATTCATAAAAGCTCAAATGAGAACCAGGTGTTCATTAGATTCATAGTAAGGTATCCAGGAGCAGATTGTCATGTTTATATGTACACTAAATTCAGTAAGTGGAAATTCATTCACTTTTTCATATACTAAACATTTTGTCATATAAATTAATGTTAAGAAATCAATATAGGTTTATGAACATATATTCCTTACTTAGTTATGTGAAGGTACACAATTTCAAATAACTTAGTAAAACATAGCTAAAACTCAAAAATAAGGTAATTAATATAAATATTCTGCTTAGCACGTAAAACTTGATGGCATTATCCAAGTCAAATAGAGACACGTTAAATTAATTAATTAATTATTAACGAAATGTTGGATCTTAAAAAAATAATGCTACATATACATATCTTAAAATTTATATAACACATGAAAACCTCCATCAACAGCCTCTATCAATTTGCACAGTCATGTATTCATCAATCCCAGACAACTTAAATAATATTCGACCAACGCAGTACTCATACTAGTTATTACGGTATTACAAAAATAGATATAAATCATTATTACTATCCCAAGCAAAATAAAAAAAGATATTTATTCGTTTATACACACACACACACACGGGCGCGCCCTCGCGTGCGCATAAAAAAAACTTAAGTATTTTTAAAGAAGTGAATAATTATTACCAAGAATATGTGTATTATAATTTATTTTTTTAAAAAAAAAAAAGATAATTAATTACAAAACTTACCGGAGCCTTCTCCTTTCAGCAAGACCAAACATGTTGTTGTATGAGTTGGTTGCCGAGAGAGTGCCATTCTGGGGGAATATGTCTTCAATTTCATTTTGTTCTTCGATGCTGTTTAGCTGTTCACTGTCACCATCCTCACCAACAATGAAGTTGACAGTACTCGTTGGACCGTTCTCCATTGCCCTCTCTCCACCTGCAACAAGACCAAATTTATAAATCAGTAAAAAGACAACAGTAAAAAAACAATACTGAATTCATATAAAAATGTTATTGTATAAAATATATACAAATCAACAAAGGTTGTGAGTGTTGTTCTCCTCACATTTTAATAATGGCACATAAACTAGTTTATTTAGTATATAATGGTAAGTAAATCTGAATTTATGAGTTTTTCTTAATACGTATAAGAAAATAAAATAAAAAGCAGGAGTAGAGAAAATTAAAACCGTCTGTCATGCAGGGGCTGCGTAAACTAAGCAGATTTCCCTCATGAAGTAGTTAGATAAATCTACATACTGGTTACACTTAGCACCACCTTAAATAATAAGTGAATAATTACAAACAGTAATAATAAATCTTTCAGTCAATTTTAAGAACCTCTCAAGGGAAAGCTCTTAATTGTAAACAAACATGTCTGCGAATCTCTCAGAGCTGAACAGATAGACAGAAATCTTCTTCACCGGAAAGAGAACCAATTACTTTACATACAGTTGAATATAACATATTAGTTTTATTGAATATTGAAATAATTTACCATATCTAGTATGTTAATTTATAATAAATCAGAATAATCTTTATCTCAATTACTCAAATTTTAATAATCCAAGAATTAAGACGGGGGGGGGGGGGGTATCAACAGAACATATTTGCAAGTATCTCGTATAATAAAGGTCTCTTGAAAACAGTATTTGGTATTTAAGGTTCCAACTATGTAGTTCATTATATAGCAGAGTATTGTTTATGTGACATGAGTAGAAGTGGGGATTTGCTGAAGGCTGAAAACTGAAAATATCTCGGCTAATATTCAAGATAGAGAATAAATGTATATAACAATATGTACAATACATTTAATTTCTAATAAGATAGTTTTTATACAATTTTTTGATCTGACGTATAGTAACGGAGATATATACCCCCCCCCCTCCTTCCACGGGTCCGATTTCAGCCATTAACGAACGTGATCTTTCATTTTACATAAACGATTAAATATCGAGTTTGGTAATCAAAAAAAAGTGAGAACGCTAGAGCGTTAACAGAAATATATATATACACACACATATAAAATTTTGAACGGACCTGATTTTCATCATCTCCTGGATAAATCGCTGGACATTTGAAGAAATTTCTTTGCAAAAATCGCGCCACGAGTAAGACTCCAATAGCTGATTCTCCTAAGGAAAATCTGGTAAAACCTGGAGTTGCCAATCTTGTACTAATTTAAATTTTCAATAGAGAGCCAGCACGTGGGAAATCTGCTTAGTTTACGCAACCGCTGTATGATGTGCGTTCAACAAAAGTTAAAGTTACCAGCACTATTTGAATGGGAAGAGATAACTCGACTCATGAATGGCGACGACCAGTTTCATCCTCCGAAATATTAAATACGACACGAAACCTAGAAAATGGTTTCAACTAGAAATTTGATGAGTCAAGATGGGCTAGGTAATAGGTCAGAATTACTCCACTGGGTATTTCAGTTGAAGAGAATAGACTCAAGATTCTGTTCCACAGAAATAAAAAAGGTCCGTCACGCAGAGCATGCGTAAACTAAACAGATTTCCCAAGTACTGGTATAAGATATATGTGATCTCATCTCACCAAATATTCTATATTTCTTGAACAAACCACGAGTAGAAGGGACGGGGGCGAGGAGTACTGAAGGCTGTAAACGAGAAAGTTTCAATAACTCCTTTAATTCTTGAATAACGAAAAATGCATAGAACAATTGTAGAGCATTAATAGCTTAACAAGATTGGTTCTATAGTATTTCACGAAGAACCTCATTACATCGGAGATATTTTGAATATTCGAATCCCCCCCCCTCTAAACACCCACTATTCCAGATCAGATCCACCAATAACAATATGATCATTAGAGTTGACTGAAAAGGTTAAATATTGAGTATGGTATAGATCAAATACAAATTACACAACGTATTTGCACGTATCTCACACAGTATAAGTTCCATGGACGGACACTTAGAATAATTTCATTCACGATATAATACAGCTTATTGTTAATATGACATGAGTAGGAGTGGGGGTTTACTGAAGGCTGAAAACTAAAAAAATGCTAGTACCTCGGTTAATATTCAAGACAGAGGAAGTATGTATGACAACATTTATAGGCTATTCAAGTTTTAATAAGATTAGCTCTATACCGTTTTTTGATACGACGAATAATAACAAAGATATTTCGAATTATCGAAATAAGCCCCCGTCTGTTAACGAACTCGATCGTTAGTTTTATAAAATGCATGAACACCGAGTTTGGCACCGATCAAACAAGAATTCCGATCGCTAGAGCAGTGATTGACATATATATATATATATATATATATATATATATATATATATATATATATATATATATATACTAGCTAAGGTACCCGGCGATGCCCGGGAAATCATTCTTGACTGACCAATGATGATATTTTGATAGTAAGACTTCAATGTGTACAATTACACTTCCCTCCACGACGTAATGATTTTCCGAAATAGCCAACCCTGAAGGGTAACTTTTGGGAATTAATAGAATATAAATTTCAGTTTTGAAGGATAAATGAAAATGTGTTCCTAATCTATCCCTCTACACTTTTTGACTCACCGTTTTTCAATAATTCAAACTATAATCATGGGTAGCATTTATTACTATTAAAAATCATCTATAATGAACATATTTCCTTTCAAAAGCCAATCCGAGCTCGTATAGTTTAGGTAATGTTATGCACGTAAAATTATATTTGTAATAGTTAATCTCACTGAAAATAAGTAAACTCAATTAACTAACTGGTAAGGCTTGCGTCATCTTCCGCTCCCGCATGAGACTTATCAACATTCTTCCTTCTTAAATTACTGGTTCAAAACATTATTTTAATAATTTATCAAACGGATCGAATTAAATAATACTGGTAACCTAAAAATATCATATCGAGTTTAAACGCATGTTGTTTTTTGTCATAATGACATTACCATTAACATTTAATTGTTATGATATTACATATTTGTTTCAATAACATCAAGGTACATTATACAAATTAAATAATGGAAATGTTCTTTTAGTTTATATTTCTATTGGAAATAAATAACAAAGTTATTTTCTAGGAAAAATAAATAAATGAGGAGGGGGTGACGAAGATTTATAACCTCACTAATCCGAATCATGCTTTGAACTATCATATAAGACGAAAACATAACATCATTTGTCATAATATTCATTTATTAAAAACCCTTAAATAAGTACTAATATAATTATTGACTCCCGTTTAGCGTATATCCCGTGTTTACTTTATTTTACGACAAAAGTGAATGCACACAAAAGTTACTCTAAATAACAAAGTAAACAACTTTTGTTATGTGCACGTTTGCTGAAAAACAAATAGATAATAAAAAAAAGCGAGTTTTTCATTTCAGCCTCTCTTATAATCCCCACTCCCCTTTGAACCTATAATTTTTAATATAGCTTATAATCATGGAAGAATTAATGCTAATTCACACACCGAGTTCTGTTAAGTTCGGTTCAATCGTTAGTGCCCAATAAAATTGTTGGCTCCCACTATAATTTTTAGCATATAACGCCTTTATACTTCGGTATATGACGATAGTGTATATAACAAACGTTTCTCTAAATAACAAAATAAACAACTTTTGTTATGTGCATATTTGCCGAATCCCCAATAGGAAACGAAGTATCACTATATTTAATTTCAGGCCCCCCTTATAACCCCCACTCCTGCCCGTCCCTAGAAATGTTAGAGTGACTTAGTATAAGGAAGACGTTAGTACTAATTCACATACCGAGTTTTATTTATTTCGGTTGGATCTTTTGTCCCAAATAAAATTGTTCACTTCCGCTATAGGTTTTAGCGTATATCTCGTTTATAATTCGGTATACGAAAAAAGTGTATATGACAAAAGTTACTCTAAATAACAAAATAAACAACTTTTGTTATGTTCATATTTGCCGAAAAACTAATAGGAAACGAAATATCGCTATTTTTAATTTCTGGCTTCCCTTATTAACCCCACTCCTGTTCGTCTCAGAGAATTTTAATATAGCCTAAAGTCTAAGTTGGGTTAGTAGTAATACACATACCAAGTTTCATAAAATTCGGTTCAGCCGCTTATGCGTGAAAAGGTAACAAACAAACAAATAAACAAACAAACAAACCGACACCAAAGAAACAAAATGCAGTTATGGTGTCTATGACAAGTGAAACAACGAAAAGTTATCGTGAAATTTCGGGAAAAAAATCATTGTACAGACAGAGGTTACAATTTTATATATATATATATATATATATATATATATATATATATATATATAAAATTGTAACCTCTGTCTGTACATTGATTTTTTTCACGAAATTTCACGATAACTTTTCGTTTCACATGTCATAGACACCATAACTGCATTTTGTTTCTTTGGTGTCTGTTTGTTTGTTTGTTTGTTTATTTGTTTGTTTGTTTGTTTGTTACCCTTTCACGCATAAACGGCTGAACCGAATTTTATGAAACTTGGTATGTGTATTACTACTAGCCCAACTTAGACTTTAGGCTATATTAATATTCTCTAAGACAAACAGGAGTGGGGGTTATAATGGAGGCCTGAAATTTAAAATAGCGATATTTCGGTTCCTATTGCTTTTTCAGCAAATATGCCCATTAGAAAAGTTGTTTATTTTGTAATTTAGAGTAACTTTTGTTATATGCACTTTTGCCGTATATGGAAGTATAAATGAGTTATACGCTAAAAACTTTAGCGGGAGTCAACAATTTATTAGGCACAAAAGACTCAACCGAACTAAACCAAACTCGGTATGTGAATTAGTACTAACGCCTTCCTTATAATAAGCCATACTAACATTTCTAGGGACGGGCAGGAGTGGGGGTTATATGGGAGGCCTGAAATTAAAAATAGCGATATTTCGTTTCCTATTGCTTATTCAGCAAATATGCCCATAAAAAAAGTTGTTTATTTTGTTATTTACAGTAACTTTTGTTATATACACTTTTGCCGTATACGGAAGTATAAATGAGTTATACGCTAAAAACTATAGCGGGAGTCCACAATTTTATTTGGCACAAAAGACTCAACCGAACTTAACCAAACTCGGTATGTGAATTAGCACTAACGCCTTCCTTATAATAAGCCATACTAACATTTCTAGGGATGGGCAGGAGTGGGGGTTATAAGGAAGGCCTGAATTTAAAAATAGCGGTATTTCGTTTCTTATTGCATTTTCGGCAAATATAAACATAACAAAAGTTGTTTATTTTGTTATTTAGAGTAACTTTGGTCATATTCATTTTTGTCTTTTAACAAAGTATAAACGAGATATACACTATAAACTAAAGCGGGAGTCAACGATTTCATTGAGCGCTAACGAGTAAACCGAACTAACAAAAACTCAGTATGTCAATTAGCATTAATTCTTCCATGGTTATAAGGGAGGCCTGAAATAAAAATTCGCGATATTTCATTGTCTATTTGTCTACGGGAAATATGACAATTTGGAGGACAGTGAAGACTTACATAAAAAATTAATTTTACTATTAACAAATGCCAACAACGGGAATTAACCCTAAACACTGGGACGGGTAAATGTCAAAATATTGTGCAAATTAAAGCCTTGCCAAAAAAATAACATCACCATTCAGCCTCAAATCAATTCCCGGGCGAAGCCGGGTATCTGAGCTAGTATATATATATATATATATATATATATATATATATATATATATATATATATATATATATATATATATAGTATCTATTTATATCACGAAGAATTTGTTGTACCGCTTTTGAGGAATTAATTACACAGATAGTGACGAAAAGAAAAATAGAGATTATAATGTGTATGTGACGTCATAGTGTGGAAATTCCTGTACTTACTAGGAAAATATGCTTATTTTGTCATTCACCTTGTGTGATTGGCATTGTTTTTCATTGAGGTTCAGAACTTAACCAGACATGAGCAATAGTTAGGTCTGAGCCTAAATATAAAAGTCCGTCATGCAGGGGCTGCGTTAATTAAGCAGATTTCCCTCTTGCGTCCCGTATTTTCATTTACCTCATGACGTAAAAGTTCAATGAGAACAATATTTGTTATTTATGCTTCAAATAAAGTGTTTCTTAATATAGCAGCTCATTGTGTGATATGACATGAATAGGAGTGGGGGGGGGGTTCGGACAGAAGGCCGAAAACTAAAAAAACGCAAATATCTCGGTTGATATTAATGATAATGAGAACATTTACATAAAAGCATTTATAGATCTTTTAATTTTCAATAAGATTGGTTCTATACAATTTTTCGATCCGTCGTACAGTAACAGAGATATCTTGAATTTTCGAAAATCCTCCCTGATTTCTCATGAGAGAAATTTGCTAAAAGCAATAATTGTCATGCCTGTAATTATAAACACTCGAGAAGGTGCCAATATTTTCCAACAATGCTTTTAGAATATTGAAGAATACGAGTGGTGCCGTCAGTGCGAGAGTGAAACTTCCACCACGAGTGCATGACCGAATTATATAAAAGTCCAATCAGAAAGCAGCCGAACAGAACAGATAGCAGTGCATTTATTGACTCCATCACACTGTGCGCGATACAGGTAAACAAAACTTACGAGAATAGTTATGTTCGACCTCTGGTGCGAGTTGATTGAGCAGAGAGGTCCCTTCCGAAAGCTCTACATCTTTCCTCTGACAGGTAGAGCTGAGCGCACTCCACAGACGCTTCATCGAATCTCCATAGGGTAGTATCTCATCCCCTGGCGCCCTAGCACAGAGCACAACGAACCAGGAATAAGAACAAGGATATGAATCCGAATGTGGTGACGTAATAAAAGTAAAATATGGATCCCAGGGTACGCGGAGAGTGCCTAGCGAGCTGTCAGAGAGTGGCGTGGCACACGGTAGCTGGAGATACACTGCCGTCAGATTGTTAACTCAGACCCCACCATTCCCAATAAGCAAACATACATACTCCCAGCAGGTAACCAAATCCCAATCTAATTTGCCATTACCCTGCTTCAAGGCTGGCTAAAGAGTAGTACTAAGATATTAAAAACACTAGTTCCAATGAATATTAAACAATGGACTGATTATGAATATGCAACCACGTCATAGTAATAGAGCATTCCACCAAGAATTTGCATACAAGCAATTACCTTCTGACGAAACCTAGAGCGTAGTTCGGAAGACCAAAACTTGAAATTGAAGGAATCACTCAGGGGGAGAAGGATCCAAGGAAAATTGCGCAGATACTGCAGACCATCTAAGCAGATTTCCCAAGCGCTGGGATATGATGCAGATTATCTCATCTCATCATCTATTCTACATTTCCACGTACTAAGAAACCAACGTTTAACAGGAATTAAAATGTAAACTCGATATGAGTTACTTAGAGACTGAAGTTCTCAAAACACAAACCGGATGAGTTCAAGTGGTTTACTGAAAGCTGAAACCGAAACGATACAAACAGCTCGACTAACGTTCGAGTTAGAGAAAATTATATTTTTCGATCCAACACATTAAACAAAGCTATTTTGAATTTTCGATTTCCCCTAACTCTGAACTCCCCCTCTTCCCATAGTCTATCTCAGTCATTCCCGAAGACGGAATTTAGTTCGCATAAAACTGTTAAACATGTTAAACATAGAGTAACCGATCAAATCAATGCCATGATCAACTAAAAACCATGGCCAAGGAAGTACCGCGGCGTCATCTGGGTATTTTAATCTCCAATAAATATATATTATTTTAAATATATTTTAGGTTTCAGTAAAGGGATTTACTGAATCCTAGAATTGAATATAATAAAAATTATACTGCAGTAGTACTTACAAGACTGGATATCGTTTTGATAAAACAGATATGTTTTATTAGAATTTACGTTTTTCTGCTCCTGTAAAATTCCACTACCCCCCCCCTCCAGTTAGAATTTTCCCAGTAAAAAATTTAATTTTCAGTTAGCGATCAAATAATTTCGGCCGCATTGATACACACGCATAAAAACATACACACACATTCCTATCCTATATGAAACTGGAATGGAACTCATTTTGACATCTACTAGGCTTGATAGGTGAAAATGTGGGCAAATTTATTTTTCACAAATTGAACATACTCTATATAGGATACTGTTCCTTAGAAATTTCCTTGAAGGAAAAAAATAATAAAAATAAATCCAAATATAAATGTGTACAAGTGGTATCATGGATTTCCTCATTTGATCCATAAATTGTACCACTTTTTATAGACATGTTCGGCGTTACGCACGAATTTATAAACTAAAAAAAAACATCGGGGACCACGATAGTGAAAAGTTCAAGGAGAGTATCACAACTCACTTTTGCATATACACTGATAACAATTAAATAAGGAATAAAGTGCAATTAGAAAAAAATACATATATTAAATGACTGACCAGTAACTTATAGTTCCTGCCACTGCAAGGCTCTGGCATCCATAATATTAATAACTGGGCTTTGACGTAACTAAAAAGATGTAATCAGATTTTTTGCCTAACACACTACAAACATAAAAGATAAAGAGCAAGGGTCAAATTGTCTCTGATGTTTTGACCTTGGAAGGATTTTAATTTTACATCATTGATTAAATGTCAGCTGATATCCGAGTACCTTATCTTATCAGTTTTTGTCATGCCTTAGTAGATGGAACTAACCTTCCGATAATTGGCCAAATGGGGCCTATTGGGAAATAAATGAATTAAAGTACATAATAAAATAACAAAAAAATACTGAAATGAATAGTTTGACTCTGTGCCACGTTTCTACGAGACACTGAAATGTAAAAATAACATCTATAGAGCCAGCTTATTGCAAAGAGAAAAAAAAAAAAATTCCATATTAAAAATGTCTCTATACTCTAAAATACTGCTATTTTCGCGGGTCTCTAGTTCATTAAAAAATATGACATCATGCCGCAATTGACCACCTTCAATCATCTTGACATTTAGTGCTTTAAATCAAACTACTGTTATACATTAACCAAGGACGACCAAAAAATAAATAAAAAAACTGCCCATTTATAAATATCGTGTAGCCTTATTATCCAGAAATACCACAGAATTAGCGACACCTGATTAGTTAGTAATGCCAAGTACACTTCGACCTGCGTAGCCTAGATGTAAATAAATAAACATTGATCAGTTTCATCATAAGGTCTAAATATAAACAAACTAACACAAAGAAAACAGCTGTAACTTTTAAAGTCCTTGCTAAAACAGTATATTTAAAAAAAGGATCTTTAAATCAGAAACAAGTAAGACTGTTTAAACTGCACGCACTGTTTCGTTACTTTCATATTTAGATAATAGCGATGAATTATTATTAATTAACGGGAGATGAGAAGGAGTGGGGTTATCTTTAGAGCTAAAGTGAAAAGTACAAATATCTCTGGTAATCTGCCGGATAAAGGAAAATGTAATGAACAAAAATGGCAGAATATTACGTTTTGAGCAAGATTTGGTACATAACACTCATATCATTTTTCAGGCAGACACGCACGCACGGACTCACACAAACAGAGTATTGTTTATGTAACATGAGTAGAAGTGGGGGTTTGCTGAAGATTGAAAACTGAAAAATGCAAATATCTCGGTTAATATTCAAGATAGAGAATAAATGTAAATAACAATATTTATAGTAAATTTAATTTTCAATAAGATTGGTTCTATAAAATGTTTCGATCCGACGTAGACGTATTTTCGAAATTCCTTCACTCTATCCCCCCCTCTCACTGGTCCGATTTCAGCCGTTAACGATCTTTCTTATAATATAAATCTATTAAATATAGAGTTTGGTGACGATAAAGCAATAAATGCCAACGCTAGACAAACAGACAAATATATTGATATATATACAATTTTGAACGGACCTCATTTTCGTCATCTCCTAGGTAGGATCGATGGACATTTGAAGAAAAATTCCGAAAATCTCGCCATGAGTACGACCTCAATAGCTGATTTCCCTTAAGGGAAGTCTACTGAAAGCTGGGCTATGAATCTTCCAAACAAAGATTGGTCATGTCTCCTATCGAAGGGAAAAAGTTTTCAGACGTTTGAGTAATGGAAGCAAAAACAATTCGCAGGTTTAAATAAGACGCGGCCTGCCTCCGACCAATGAAACAGTGCATGCCCAAGGTAATCCGAGATATAATCTATAACTGAAACACATTAGGAGCATTATAATAAAAGCATGCAATGAATAATTGAAGACTTGAAAATTTAAACCAAAGCTGAGAAAAAAAAGATAGGTAGCTTTGTGTGAAGTGAGCAGTAATTGGTAAATAAACCTAGATTGATTGTTAAGCATATCATATCAGAATATTTTAGATTATTAAGTAAATTACTTAAATCGTTATGCAAAGCAGATTAACAATCCGAAGAAGTTTACTTAGATAGAATACTGAGAAGTCATCGCAAGCGCTGCTTACACCAAGCATATATATATATATAATAATTTTCAACGGAGCTCATTTTCTGCATCTTCTAGGTAGGACCGATGGATGTATGAAGAAAATGTTTTGAAAATCGCGTCATGAGTACGACCTCTTGATGAGGGACCCTTGTTTCCCGGAGGGGTAGAACTAATAATATCCAAATTAGAGAAATATATTGAAAACAATAATTTCATAGGATAACATTATGACGAGATTGGTCCTAAAACATTCAAAGATATGACACATAATGACAGTGTTATTTACTGTTTTTAGATTGCAAACATATTTAAGCACTCACTCCACCAGGTTTGATTTTTTAAAGAACTTTATCTTTTGTGTTATATCGAATTTGGTAAAGGTTAAATAAAAATTGAGGTACCTAGTGAATTAAGCAACAAAAATGGTCATTGACGAAGTCATAATTCAACATTCTCACACGTGAAAGCAATTCATGGTATTTAAGCTTGGAGTAAGATATTTCGGGGTAAATTAGTTAAAAGAATAATATGTAAGAGGTTTATTCAAGCCTCAAAATTAAAAAAAGTTTAATAGTAGATAAATCTATACACTGGTAACACAACACCACATTGAATATTAATTAAATAAATACAAACGGTAACGGCTTTTCCCTCTAGGTGGAAAGCGAATGAAATGTAAACAAACAGGGCTGCCAACCCGACTCTCCCGGAAAGAAAAACAATTACTGAAATATATCAGAATATAACATATTAATTTGATTGAAAACTATTTACTATATCTAGTACTGTACTTTATAATGAGTCAGAACAATTTTTATCTCAATCAATCAAATTTAAGTAGTTCAAAAACTTAAGAGGGGGGGAGGGCACCAGAGCATATTTGCATGTATGTAGTAGAATAAAGGTCTCTTGAAAACAATATTTCGTATTAAAGCTTCGAATAATATGGTTTATTACATAACCGAGTATTGCTAGTTTAACATGAGTAGAAGTGGGGGTTTGCTGAAGGCTGAAAACTATACAATCTAAATATCTCGGTTAATATTCATGATACAGAAAATATTTATAGACTATTAAATTTGCAATAAGATTGGTTCTATACGATTTTTCGATTCAACTTATAGTAACGGAGATATTTCGAATTTTCAAAATTCCCCCCTCTAAACCCCCCTCCCACAGGTATAGACGAGTTTGGTAACGATCAAACAAAAATTGCGACCGCTAGAGCTTCTAACAAGCAAATACAGTTTTGAATGGACCTCATTTTCAGGTAGGGTCGATGGACATTTGAAGAAAAATTTCGAAAAGTGCGTCAGGAGTTCGACCTCAATAGCTGATTTCCCTTAGGGGAAATATGCTAAAATAATTGTAGAATGTTCTATTATCATCAATATCAGATGTGTAACATTTATATATGTACGATATTACATGTTAGCCCTTATTTCAGCACTCACTCCTTTTAGTTCGTTCTCTCTCATTAAAGAATTAGATCTTTGTTTTTGTATTGAACGTTTAAATAGACAGCGTGGTAACGATCACAAAATAAATCCCGTTGGCTTGCGGGCTAGCAGCTACTTAGATAATGAGAAATTTGAAATAGCATATGAGTGGGGGATTATTGAAGGCTGAAAACCCATCAAAACAAAATCATTTCTTTAATATTCAAGTTACAGAAAAAATTATTCAAGAACAATTAGAGCATTATTTTATCAACAAAATCTATTTTTCAGCATTTATACATCAGAGATTTAGCGGAAATATTTTCGATTTTACATTTCGAATCTCCAAACCTCCACGATTTTATCCAATCAAGTACTTCATTTTTATTTCATTGTTATTACTGCTGATGGTGGAAGTGATAAATCAGAGCTTTTAAGTATACACTATTGTGAGGATCCACGAAATGTTTATTTGATAAACCCGACTTAATATTAGTATGTTATTTTGTATTAAATGTTCTACAATACATTTTCTTGAAGAGAAATGGTAGAATACAAGGACGGACACAATTGTAGTCATTAAAATTCCTTTTCAGAGACGATAAAGCCATAGACGAATTATGATTTATTTTTTAAATATTTGGTGGTGTATTGTCAACGTAGCAACAGACGTATACGTACCTTCTCAACTGTGTCTCAACTCAAATTGTGTCGACCAAATAGCAATTTTAAAGTACTAATAATTTCGTTTTGCATCAGGAATCAATAAAAGGTACTTAACAGATCCCCGTAGCTTTTCGGCATAGAGCATTGTTAACCTAGTAGAGTGAGTCCCACTGACGAAATGATAGTAAATTCTTCCATACTATAATCACAAATATGGAATAAGAAGAATTCCGTTTAGCAGACACAATCAACGAAGTAATTACTCAACACAAAGTACAAATTCATGGTGAATTTTATTTTAATTGTAAATAAGACGGACAGACGATTGTCAGCTGCAGCAGAATAGTAAAATTATTTGTAGAATTTCTTATTTTTCAATGTCCGGTGAAATTTGTCTGTTTATGTTTGTCTAATACTGGTTATAACTTATTTTTCTATCATTCAAATTTCAGAAATTATAGAAGTAAGCATGCATAAATTATCGCAGTGACCCAAATAACAAATAGAGGCCTACTAGAGCCTAAAGACGACGATTGGGTAACAAGGCCAAATGAATCTTATTTACGGCCCTCTAAGATAGCCACCAAGGTTTGGACTGCAAGTACACCTTGGACGTCAATTTTCACTATCAATACCATTTCAAATGCCAAAAAAAAAAGAAGAAAAAGGTTCAAGTTTTTGCACTAAAAAAAAAAATAGAACAATAAGATTCCTTACAGCTGTGTCGTATTTGCCATGTTGACGTCCTTGGCTCGCCGTGTAAAGATTCGTGTGTGAATAAACCGAAGAACTTTCTCACACCCGACGATCCTGGCGGGTTCATATTACTTCTAATACTGAACTATCCGAATTTAGTCTCAATCACCTTTTTTTATTTTGGAGAAATTTTTTGTTGGGTCAACGAATGGCGTCAGGAGACCAGTCGACCTCCAACTCTTATATTTATTATACAGGAACAATTTTCGGTCTCATATAATTTGCCATTAACAAAACTACACGAAAGAATTCAATTATTAATACCAAAGTATATGGCTTCTTTGTAATAATATTCGAATGGACGTTTCAAATGTCGGTTGCACTTTGCCTCTTAGCCAATAGGCTGAGAAGCAATATATATTGTAACTAGCGGACCCGACAGATGTCCCACATGATATTTCAAGCGATTAGCATATTAAATTTAATAATATTATATTTAAAACAAAACCTACTAATAATAACACAAAAAACAACTTTTTTATGTGCACGTTTGTCTAAAAACCAATAGAAAATGAAATATCGCGAATTTTTTTTCAGGGCGCCCTTATAACCCCCACTCCTATTCGAACCTTAAACAATTTAATATAGCTTATGATCATGGAAGAATTAATGCTAAATTGCTATCTAGAATTTTGTTAAGTTCGGTTCAATCATTAGTGCCCAATAAAATTGTTGGCTCCCACTTTACTTTTTTAGTGTATATCTCGTTTATACTTTGTCATACGACAAAAGTGAATATCACCAAAGTTACTCTAAATAACAAAATAAACAACTAGTATCATGTGCATATTTGCTGAAAACCTATAGGACACGAAATATCTCTATTTTTAATTTTAGGCCTCCCTTATAACCTCCACTCATGCTCCATCTGCCGGGCTGATTCGTGAATCTAAACCATCCAGGGCGTCACCCAAACGCATTTAAGAGTTCAGTGACATACACACTTACAGTAGAATTATATATATAAAGATAAAATAAAAATTAATTGTCGACTATTTAAATTTAGTCATTGGTCAAACTTCTGTAAACGATAACTAGATCAGAACTGATTCGTTCGCCGTTCCAATGATCTGCGCCAAAATCAAATTTCCTCTACTAATTCTCTTACCAATCTGAGATCTGTAGGCATTTTCTTCAGGGATGGTAGTGTCTGAAGTAGTTAAAATGCTTTATTTCAGCAATAAAACTTCTGCATTCTCCCTCTTATCCAGTGCTATAACATTTATTTTAGTATAGATTTAAACTGATCTAAGACATCTTCTTCTAATCGACTCTACATCAGGTTTTAAGACCAGTGCAATATCATCTCCAAAACTGATGAAATAAATTGATTCCCTGTTTACGTATATGAATCGTATTTGCAAGGTAATACCAATGATGAACCGGAAATATAACAGATTATTTATGAGAAACTTCTTTAAGGTTAGGATCTGATTTACTGTGGGCGGTAGAAATCAACTAAGTAACTGATTATTGAAATGTTGTACATGTGTAATTCATACAATTTTTAACAAATTGCAACTGCACGCACAAAGGGATTTTCTTTGAGAATAATGATTATCACGACCACATTGAGCTGATTCAACTCCAAACAGCTTCGAGTTAATTGATTCATACAATGCATTTACAGGTATGAAGGGTGTTGTAAAGAAATGTCTGTGTAGGAATATTCCCGAAGACATTTCCACGTGAGGCAGGGTACTTATAAGATAATCTAAACGCATCTAAATATGATATTATGTATGATATACATACATCTAAATACAAGATTATCTATCCACATAAAATGTCATCGTCTCCATCAATCTAAATATGAGATTATCTAAATAAATCTAAATATCAGATTACTATATGCATCTAAATAGAAGATTATCTACATCGATCAAAATATAAGACCCCGAAAAGTCAGAGAGATCGAAATGCTGCATGTTATTATGTAGACATATTTAATAAATAACAGAAAGCCTCTATAGAAGGAATATACCTCGTTAAATGCCACAGTAATAGCTGTAAGTGTTATAACAGCCCTGATCATGCAGAAGAATGTAGAAGAAAAGTAAATAGGTATAGATACACGTACATATAATTTGAATGAACCTCATTTTCTTCGTCTCATAGGTAGGATCGATAGACACTTGAAGACATTTTCCGAAATGGTATCATGAGTACAAACTCAAAAATATAAATAACTAAATTGGATTGGTTAGTAGATACTCAGAAATTAGAAAGTAATGAAAGGTCGAGCTTACATCTATATACTATACATTAATTCACCACAAATGAAAGAACGTACATAATTTAATTTCATTAGTAATGAGCTATTATTATTCCTTTTTTAATAGTAAATGAAAAAAACACTCTTAGACCATGAAGAAACTGAATTCGAAAATACAAATTATTTATGAGAGAAATTCAAATTGATACAAGAGGACTTCACCGTCTACATACCATATTATTATACTTTTGATATTAGTTGATCATCTTTGAGTCACGCTTCGAAAAAAATGAGTGATTTCTCATCTGTCCCTCTATATATAAAAGCAGATTTCCCTTAAGAGAAATCAGTAATAGGGGTTGTACGACATTTTCTCCAAATGTTCATCGCTCCGACCTGGGACATGGCGAAAAGGGGGTTTTATATAAATATATATATATATATATATATATATATATATATATATAATATTCGTTAATGGCTAAAATCGGGTCAGGAATAGGAGGAAGGGGAGCCAAAAAGTCAAAACGCCCCCGTCATTATGAGTCGGATCGAAAAATGTTGCAAGAACTACCAAACAAACTAGAACCAATCTTGTTAAACTTGATGCTTTACATGCTGCAGTTTTATACATTTTTTGGTAACTCAAATATTAATTATATTAATTATATTATTCTTAATTTCTTATTTCCATCCTTCAGTAAACCCCCACTTGTACTCATAGGATTTTTACTTAGAAGTAAAGAATTAATGGTGAGATATGTTCACAAGCGCGTCATACCAGCACATGGGAAATCTGCTTAGATTAAGCAGCTCCTTTTTAATATGTTAAAATCAATAATTTTTGAAAGTAGCTCCTCTAACTTAACTAATATAGACTACACTTTTGGTACATAGAATAGTTTCTGACTATTCCGTGAATAAGTTATTATTGGTCTTATAAATGGGTACTCCATTCGCTCATTTTAAATGAAGATAATCTAAATACATATCTGATAGTGATAAAAATAGACACCTGAAACAATGATACAATCATGGGCTTTAAAAATTAAGGGCTTTGAAACTCACTCAGAAGAAAAGTCAGGAGATGAAGGGATGTAGTGTATAAAAACGAATCGGTGATAGTAGAAATATCTTGACCAGATGAAGTGGACTCACAGTTCTAGACTAGCAATTCTATCCATATCTCAAGATAAGGAGTAGGGATCCTCTCCTCATTAAGGAAGCTATTATCATTATTGCAATCTAGATAAATATATAACTAATTTAAGTAAAAAAAAAACCTAATTATGAAGATAATACTAAACCTTACTCACAAGAATAAGCAATTTACTTTACAGGCACTTCAAACTAATCAGTAACTGAAAATAGTCTTTCCGAAAATCATTTTATGTGCACTCTATAAACATGCGATCAGCTGCATTCTCCCTCTTATCTTCATAATATCATATCATATTTTCAATGGTTTCGAAATATAGTATAAAAATAGTTCTTATGGGGCAACGTAACTATTAGGAAACCCAATAAATCTACTCAAGGTTACAACATTCAATTTCTAACAATTTCTCAAAAAACATTATAAATAAATTTAAATTAAAGACTATGCATTAATTTCGAATAGTTTGTACATTAAACATCAAATTATGATATCTCATTTGCTTAAACGTACCAATATTCCTAATAACACACTATTTTAGGTAGACAGAGGGAAAGTCGAAGAAATTGGAAGGTGATCTGCAAGTATGAACCATGTGCCAGAGTACTAATAGAACACTGTGATCGTTCAAAGTTTTGAAGTCATAAAAAATGACCAAAATGATATGAAGTGACTATCCAATTTGCCAAAACTCAAAAAGTCCGTACGCAGGGGCTGCGTAAACTCAGCAGATTTCCCACGTGAAGTTTTAAAATAGAGAAATCTGCCTAATAACAACTGTAGTAGTAAGAAACCTCTAAACCTATACACGAGGGACGAATAGTTACGGAAACGGCCGCCAGAGCTCTCGGCGGAAAGTCTTGCCGACCACACGCAAAATACAAGTGCAAATATCTCGGTTAATATTCAAGATAGGAAATAAATGTATATAACAATATTTATAGTAAATTTAATTTGCAATAAGATTGATTCTGTACAATTTTTCGATCCGACGTATAGTAACGGAGATATTTCGAATTTTCGAAAATCCTCCCCTCTAAACCCCCCTCCCACTGGCCCGATTTCACCCATTAACGAACTTGATCTTTCTTTTTACATGAAACGAATAAATATCGAGTTTGGTAACGAGCAAACAAAAATTGCGACCGCTAGAGGGGTAACAGACAAATATATATCTATCTATATATATATATATATATATATATATACACTTTTGAACGGACTTCATTTTCGTCATCTACTAGGTAGGATAGATGGACATTTGAAGAAAAATTTCAAAAATTCCGTCATGAGTACAAGCTCAATAGCAGATTTCCCTTAAGTGAAATTTTAACACCAAGCTTTTTAAACTGTATATTATACCAACTTTCAGTATGAAGAAAGTTTTAGTATAACCCTCTTTGTGTTTGGCTTTAGAATGAAAATGACAATATGTCTCAAGATTATTGCATCTTCTACATTCCGCGATGGGTCATATTTCATTCGATACTGAATGATTCAGTTAGATAACAGAAGGTATTTCTTGAATAGTTTGTGGACGGATCCCTCCAGGAAATATATTTATAAGGATAACCTAGCCGAATGGCATTCACAGAATTTGAGCTAATTTTATAACGAACCTATTATATAAGTATAAAAGCAATCCAATTCTATGTAAAGAAATTAATTGAAATGAAATTAGTAAATTCTTAATTGAAAACAAAAAAAAACATTTCATTTTATTATATAATTTATTATATAGAATATCAATAGTTTAACAAGATTGGACATATAACATTTTACGATTCGACTCAATATATATATATATATATATATATATATATATATATATATATATATATATATATACACACATTTGTCTGTTACCGCTCTAGCTGTAACATTTTATGTTTAATAGTTACTATACTGTTTTATGTAAAACCGAAGATCAAGTTCGTTAAAATGGGAGGAACTCAACATATTTCCGTTATTATACGTCGGATTGAAAATTTCTATAGAATTAATCAAATTGTACATTGAATGCACTATAAATATTGTTACATAAATTTATTCTCTGTCTTGAATATTTACAATACCAGATATTTACATTTTTAGTTTTATGTTTCAGCAAACCCCCACTCCTACTCATGTCACTTAACAATACTATGTTATATCATAAACCACTTTATTCGAAGCTTAAACACCAAACATTGTGTGGTTCAAGAGTCTTTAATATACGAGATACATACTAAGACATTCTATTGGCCCCCCTCCCTCGTCTTTAGTCCCTGGATTACCAACATTTGAGTGATTGAGATAAAAATTATTCTGATTCATTATAAATTATGGTATTAGATATAGTAAATAGTTTTCAATAAATTTAATATGTTGTATTCGTATATATTTCAGTAATTGTTTTACTTTCCGGTGAAGAATATTTATTCAGCTGTGAGAGGTTGACTGACCTGTTTGTTTACAGTTCAGACACTTTCCGTTAGGAAGTTATTAAAATTGACTGTAAGATTTCTCATTCCCGTTGGCATTTATTCACTTAATATTTACGATGTTGTTAAGTGTTACCAGTATGTAAATTTATCTATTGCTAAACTTTACGAGGGAAATCTGCTTAGTTTACGCAGCCCCTCCGTGATGTATATTTAATTCCGAAACTGATCCTGTAAAATTGCGTGAACGGGGGGGGGGGGCTAGTTTCATTGAGGTAGGAAGCCAGGGGAAGATATTTTACAATCTCTATGTAGATATAGGGATGCGTTTGGCATAGTAGCATGTTTAATGAATTAAGTTCAAAGGTTCAGATAATTTACATGTACATATCAGGAAGAGACAGAGAGAGAGATAGAGAGAGCGTTAATCTCTAGGAATTAGGCCACGTGATTTCCGAACGATGTTTCAGTGGACACTATTTCAATGGGAATATATGAAGTATACTCTGAAGCAGATCAGCTAACACTTAGTACATATGTACTTACATTATGTATTTGATATTTTAAGGCGGAGACTGAAGCCATTGTTAATCAGATTGCAACCTTCTTCATTTCTCCTACAACAGGTATCCCGTCCCATTATTTCCACTTCTCCATTTACTCGCTTTTCTATACGACCATTAAAATCGCCCATTAACACAATCATTTTATTTTCACGATTTACATTTCTCATATCATCTAATTTTCCATAAAACAATTTTATTTTCTAGATTGCGGCTTCACTGTTAGGCCAATATGCTTGAATTAATGCAATTCTCTTGCTTTTAGAAATATTTAGTGTCAACGTGGCAATTATATTATTTATTTTCTTAAATTCAACGTTCGCCCTCATACTATTGTTAACAATAAAGCCTATACCGCCAGCCTTTCTGAGATGAAGTGTGAAAAAGTGTAAGCAGATTTCCCACGTGTTTGGTATTTAAGCTACAATATTGAAAATATGAGATGAGTAGGAGTGGGGCTTTACTGAAGACCGAAAACTAAAAAATGCAAATATCTCAGTAAATAATCAAGATAGTGAAAAAATGTACATAACAACATTTATAGAACATTACATTTGCAATAAGATTGGTTCTATAAAATTATCAATCCGACGCATTATAACGAAGATATTAAGAATTTTCGAAATTCTCCCACTTTAAACCCCCCCCCCTCCGCCTGGACCGATTTCAACCATTAACGAACTTGATCTTTCTTTTTACATAAAACGATTATATATGAAGTTACGATACGCTAGAGCGGTAACAGACAAATATATATATATATATATATATATATATATATATATATATATATATATATATACAGTTTTGAACGGACCTCATTTTCGTCATCTCCTGGGTAGGATCGATGGACATTTGAAGAAAAATTTCGATAATCGCGTCATGAGTACAACCTCAATAGCTGATTTCCCTTAAGGGGAATCTGCTAATAAATGTGATTACATTTAATATGTGAAGCTCATTAAATGTGCCTGTGTCCTTCCTTCTCACTTCTGCCAAACCAATAATATCCCATTTCATTTTTTTGAGAGCATTTTCCATTTCCGTGTTTGTTTCCTTTTCCAATGAGAGTTCTAGTGCCGATATAGACAGTGTCGTCATTTACTATTTGGGGGAGAGGGGAGGGGGTCATATGGCTAGATCTGATGACAGCAGGTGTGCAAAAGTAGTCACCGAATGGACATCGCAGAGGAAGAGATGGACAGACAGTTTGAAGGTGCTAGCTGGATCGGCTTGGATGAGGACTACTCGTGACCGGGATCTATAGCAGGAAATACGGGAAGCCAATAACTCCAATCCCCAATAGTTTTGGTCAAGGAGGGGGTTTAAACCTGCAAGCCATCAGGGAGGCCTGGACATTGACATATTTAAAATGCTAAAAATAAAAAAAAAGTAAAAAATGAAAAATGTTAATTATAATTCATTAGATAATTTTGTTTTATGAGGATATAGAAATTAGGTTTATTATGATTTTTATATTCTTTATTTTTTGTTCAGCTGTCAATAAAAAGGCATTATTATTATAATAAATATATATATATACATGTGTATGTCACTGAGCTTCTAAAGGGCTGGAGGTACATATTATACGATTTTTCGATCCTAAGCATAATAACGGCGATATTAAGGATTTTCGAAATTCTCCCCCTCTAAACCCCTCCTCCCATAGATCGGACTTCTGCCATTAACAAACTTGATGTTTAGTTTTTCATTAAACATTTAAAAATCATGAAGATCATATTACTCATATAGTTTGGAAAAGACCCCATTTCCTTCATCTCCCGGGAAGGATCGATGAAAATATGAGGAAATTTTTCAAAAATCGCGATATGAGTACAACCTCTTAATAGCTCTTAAGAAAAATCTGTTAATTACTTAAAACTGCAACTGCAGTAGATAATTCGCTGAGTAATACAATTAAGTTACTAGTCAAAAGAAAATAAATAATTTTTGCAGGGATGTAGCAAAAAAGACCCAATCACTAATACTACTGTATCACTAATGGTTGTTTTTTTTCGCAACAGTACGAAAGTAAAGGATCTCTAAATTGGCTTTAATAGCTGGAGTCAGGAGTAATAGTTCTTGGTCTCCGTTACCTGCGGACCTCCGTGACCTTCCTCAATGCTTCAAAAGTGTTGACAGCGATTTTGACACTTTCTAATGTTGAAATTCTTATGTCGCCTGATATAGTTGATCATGCGATCACTGTACCCAACACCTCAGACACTCACTCCCAAAAATGCAATAAAAGAAACCAAGAAAGGATTAAATGTGATTGCTCACCTAATAGCATCCACCCTGGTTCGGAAGTTTTTCACATTGGGAAGTCATCGTCGTACGATATAAAGACTATTAATTAACGGAAGGATCAAAAGGTCAAAAACACCTCCACTCTTAATGCTTCATTTATTAAAGACAGAGTACTTTCGGGGCGAACCGTCCCATCTTCAGTGCTCTAGAGCTGACATCTCCGGCGTGACTCCCTGTTTGACGTTTTGATCCTTCCGTTGATGATGGACCTCCACCAGCCCGCCCAAATCCCGACTATTAATTAACATTAAAAAGTCATTAATTATTCCAATCATGACACACAATGAATGTAGTAAGACGACTTTCCTCGCTCAGTTGCGGAAGGAAATGCTCAAAGAAATGAGTGCCCTGCGTTGACACCACCTACAATGGGTCGCCAGCCATCCAAGAGCTCAAAGTAAACATTGCATAAGTAGTAGTTGGGGTATGTAAAATCTGATGTCCCTCACGCAGGAGCTGCGTAAATTAGATTTCCCACGTTCAGGAATAATACTCTAGTAATCTCATTTCATTATCTAGTCTTTATTTTCCCCAAAGTAAGAAACCTATTTGAACAATCAATATGTGAAATTTAAGCTAGACACGAGATGTTTCAAAAGAAGGATCAAGCTAGTTGACGGCTGAGACGGTTTAGTGGGGGTAAACTTCGAAAATTCAAATTCTCTGTGTTATTATACGTCCGATCGAAAAATTGTATAGAAGCAATCTTAGTGTTTATGTCATTGCCTATAAATTTTGTTATATACATGTTTTCTCTATCGTGAATATTAACCGAGATATTTGATTTTTTTTTTTTTTTTTAGTAAACTTTTCAGCCTTCAGTAAACCCCCACTCCTACTGATGTCATAATAACAATATGCTGTTATAACATGAACATCATCATTCTAAGTTCCATCAATCTAAGACGAAATATATGCAAATTCCTTGAGTGATTTAATATTTTACGCACTTGTCTCATAAATGTTTATTTTATCTATACTATACTCGATATTTAACCGTTTCAGTCAATACTAAAGATCATATTTGTTATTGACTGAAATCGAAATTGGATTGGGGGGGGGCCTTAGAGAGGAGAGAATTTGAAAGTCAAAAAAACCCGGTTATTTAATGAGTCGGATCATAATTTTTTATAGAAACAATCTCGTTCAACTATTGATGGCCAACAATTGTTTTACTATGAAAGTTTTGTAGCACAACTATTAAGCAAGTCATTCATATACTCTTGTTTTCAGCCTTCAGTACCCCCCCCACTTCCACACAACATTTGATTACATAGAAAAAGGGAATATGAGGTGAGATGGGATCGGTAGTGTGTTATATCAGCACGTGGGAAATCTGCTTAGATTACGCAGCGTGGCGGACTTCTTACAAATCACTAAACTTCCGCTTCTGGTGCGATTTATAAAACTTAGTTGTCACTAGCGATTTCTAGTCTCCTGCCTTACAGACTCCTTTATTGTTGGATAGCCTCGTGTAGGAAGCAAATAAAATAACGGCACTTCTCTTGTACGTTGCCGTGAAAAGCAGGACCCCTGTTCACATGGTCAACGCACCAGGCGTACGTGATCTGTAGATGCGACACATAACTAAAAGTCGAAATGTAGATAAGAGGAGAACCAACTCATCGCAAACAGTCACAACCAGAAACGAAAAATTTGCTGAGGATATGTAAGTTAGAGTTAAGATCTAATTGGAATAATCAGCTGAATATATTCACGAATACTTAGACATACCCCCTAACCCTCTTTTTACAGGGGAGGAATGGGCTAAGGCCTTAATCTTCAAAGCTGTTATGAAACTTCAAACTAATTCAATCAAATGTAACATGCTTTTTAAAAGCCTAAAAATGATACCAAGTAACATGAATAAAGGAGAGGAGACATAAATATACATGAGAAATCCGTGGTTCATATTAATGAATCCATTAATTCATCTCATTAGGAAACATAAAGCTACTGGGATCTGCGAAATCAGCCAATTTCCTTATGCAAAGACATAGTATTTAGAAGGAATACGCTAATAGCAATGCATCGCTAACGACTCGACCAGAGTTGCCATGAGAGAAATTATTAATTGAAGTTATACGCTAAACATTTCTCCTAATATGTATAGTCAATGGCCCCTTCAAAATTAATAGAGGTGGAGAAAGAGGGGGGGGGAGAGAGAGAGAGAGAGAGAGAGAGAGAGAGAGAGAGAGAGAGAGAGAGAGAGAGAGAGAGAGAGAGAGAGAGAGAGAGAGAGAGAGAGAGAGAGAGAGAGAGAGAGAGAGAGAGAGAGAGAGAGAGAGAGAGAGAGAGAGAGAGAGAGAGAGAGAGAGAGAGAGAGAGAGAGAGAGAGAGAGAGAGAGAGAGAGAGAGAGAGAGAGAGAGAGAGAGAGAGAGAGAGAGAGAGAGAGAGAGAGAGAGAGAGAGAGAGAGAGAGAGAGAGAGAGAGAGAGAGAGAGAGAGAGAGGAGAGAAGAGAGAGAGAGAGGAGAGAGAGAGAGAGGAGAGAGAGAGAGAGACAAACACGCACACACACACAAGAGCATATTAACGTATTAGCGGTCAAAATATTTTGGTTGCCAAAGTTGATATTTAAACGTCTTACGTAAAACTAAAGGCCACGTTCGATAATGTCTTAATTAAGACCCAAGAGGAGTGGGGTTTAGAGACGGGTTAAAATAAAATTTAAAAAAAATCTGTAATACTCTGAGAATTACTGCATAAAAAAAAATAGTATATAACTAATTATATTGACAATTTATATTCTACTATTGTTGGTACACATTTTTACACTTCACTAACTCGAAAATAACAGAGTTAATTAAATTCTTATTATATCTTATTCCACGCTTACAAAGTACGTATCGTTTACTTGGGACCTTTAACTAAGAGAGATACATGGATAAATAAGTGGCGTCACGTCATCAATGTACATATTATGCTCCAGAGTAGGAATAGTAAGGGAGTAGACAAAACAAATTATTATTAAATTCTTACTGTGGGTAAGAAAAAAATAAATAAATATTTCAGTTTTGTGTTAGTTCAAAAAATGTATCAAGACTTAATTTGTTAATCTTTTTAATAGACAAAAAAACAGCTATATATATATTGTCAGTACCCATAAAGAAATTTGCAATTTTCTTCCCCTACCCCCCAATAATCCTTTTCCTTAGCTGTTTCTGCTCGTTAAAAATCGAAATCTACTAATTCTTAAGAAAGTTTATATTTCGAGTCACATTAACAGACGAACGAGTCGAGCGCGCTTTTGTAAGTACGTAAAAAATCAACAAGTCGTGTTTTAGCAGATTTCCCTTAGGCAAATCAGCTATTGAGGTTGTACCCATGACGGAATTTTCGAAATTTTTCTTCAAATGTCCATCGATCCTACCTAGTAGATGACGGAAATGAGGTCCGTTCAAAACTGTATATATGTATATATGGCGCTCTAGCGGTCGCATATTTTGTTTGCATGTTACCAAACTCGATATTTAGTCGTTTTATGTAAAAAGAAAGATCAAGTTCGTTAACGGCTGAAATCAGACCACGAGGAGGGGAGGATTTTCGAAAATTAGAAATATCTCCATTACTATTCGTACACTATCGAAAAATTGTACAGAATCAATCTTATTGCAAATTAAATTTCCTATAAATAATGTTATATACATTTATTCTCTATCTTGAATATTAACCGAGATATCTGCATTTCTATTACATCTGGGCCGGATAACGGACGAAGTGTCTTTCCCGCCAAAAGCTAGTTGGGCCGTTTCATTAGCTGCTCGGCTCTCGTGAAATTTCCCTATTGTAAAACTTCACGTTGGAAATCTGCTTGTTTTTCGCAGCCCCTGCGTGACGGACTTATATCGGTCTTCAAGAATATGAAGCGTGATCCGGTTGAGGGAAGGGCGACAGTTGCCACCCCAGGATCGTCTAACACCAAATGTTGTCAGCCTTGAATTTTGAAATTAAAATCCTCAATGATTTACATAAAATTGAGATATAAAATTCTATTAGAACAATAGAATTTTTATTCTTCATTAATCATACTTACTTTAGTGCCCCCCCCCCTTTAGATTACACAAATATATCTTACAGCTGGACCAACGATAATAGCGTATTCTCTAAGGAAACATTTCCGAAAATATTCATTAACCTACTAACGTCTGGGATAAGACTTTCTCAATAATATATCGTAAAACAAGATTAAAGAAAAATAGAACATACATAACTAACCAAATAATACCAAAAACCACTTAAACCAGCTGAGTAAAACAGAAATAATAAAGAGCATTACGCTGCTAAAAACTAATGACACACTAAAACATGGCAAGAACATAAATCTACAGCCATTGGAGAGATTGCTCAGATAAAACTGTCGCAATGTTCAAAGTGCGTGATATAATTACTAAAAAAAAAAAAAATAAAAAAAAACTCACCAAGACGTCTACGAAGGAACAAGTATAATCCGAGTAGTGAAACTGACACGGCTAGAATAAAAATCATCCAACCAATCACAAACGAGAACTGATCATGTCTATTTGACGTTGATAAGGGATTGAACAATGCAAAGAGTACGTGATTATTATACAGGAGCCGCGTGGGAATAGGGGTTATAGGTGGTCCGACAGCCGACTGTGATAAGCTAGCTCGGACAGCTGATAACACTGAGGGGAAGGTGGATTACTCAAGGACGCTGTCAGCTCCCACCTCTTGAGAACATCGCCATTGGAAGCGTGATGAAGCAGGGCTTCGCGAAACTTGCCATAACTAGTTAATGGGCGAGTGATGCATATTTATAAGGGAAATAGGCAAATTCTTTAGAAAAAAATGAGTAATTTCATCCATTATTTACGAAATCGTAAGTAATAATTATCCTAATCTATTGACAGCCTTAGTTCTGAAATGGTGTTATTGCCCAAAAACGTACGTTCTCGTGAAAATGAATATCTCCAGTATTTAAGGCCCGAATGAATACTCAATCCACCCATGCCAAAATCGTAAGAGAAACACCCCCCTCAGTAGCCTAATACTTATGAAAGTCATGTAGTACTAGACGTATCCACTAGTTGACGGAGTGAAATGGAAATCCAAAATAATGTAAATAAATGCTGCGTAAACTAAGCAGATTTCCAACTAACTGGTAGGGCATACTAGTGATCTAATCTCACCACATATTCTCTATTTTGTATGTAGAAACCGAAGAGCAGAAAAGGGGGTTTAGTACAGACTGAAAACTATAAAGTACGAATACTTGAATTACGAAAAAAATCCGTAGAACAACGATTGTAAGAGGTTGTAAAATAAGTTCGTAGCGTTTATCAATATTTCAATTTAATCCTCTCTGTGTTTATAAAATCATGTTTACTTGGTCAATAATGTTTACATATTCTAAAAAAGGATTAGTTTAGACGCTTTTATGCATCATTTTCAACCGAGATTCCTTATCTTTAAGTGTTATGATTGCTCAAAATGAAAGAGAAAAAAAATTATTTTCGTCATTTAATGATTTTTTATTTTCGAAAAGGAAAATCCGCTGCACAGACGGTTTGGCTGGGATGTGACCCCCCCCCTCACCCTATTCAGACCTTGCTCAACAGATTTTCACTTATTTCGGGCCCTTCAAAACTCTCTTAACGGGAAACACTTTAACTCGAACGATAACTGCAAAATACACATAGAGGAGTTCAATCTGAGAAGTTCTAGGAGGACGGAATTAAAAAATTACCTGAAAGATGACAACATGTAATAGATCAAAATGGGTCATATATAATTGATTAAAAATATTTACAAGAATCTGAAATATTTATTGAAATCGCCAGTAATAAACGCCACGAACTTGTTTTACAACACAATAGATCATCTTTAGTTTAACAAGATTGGTCCAATAACATTTTACAATACAATCCGACTCATAATACAGAGATATTGTGTCTAGGCTTCTAAGCAAACCTCCACTCCTACCCGGACAAATAAAGTCTAAAATAGCAGATATTAACTATAATCATTCGCCTAATATGTATACAAAAGGCTTCAATTCTTAGGAACCGTCCCAGGGAAACTATATTCCGTTGGGCGACTGGTATTCTTAGTCTCTCCCTTAAGGGAAACCTGCTAAAAAGATGATTTCATCTCCTTATCATTTTTAGTTTAGTTTGGCACAACAAGCCGCAAGCGAGTTTTGGTCCCTAATCTGTGCTGCCGCCATCCGACACAGTCCAACCACAGCAACCTGGGTCTCCCAACTCTGCGCTAGCTGAATATCTGTTCATTGGGTATTTTCTTCGGGATTGACTCATGAGGCATTGATCATTGCCACTATATCATTATAGAGGCTATTGATTTATACGCCTTCTACATTGTCCTTTCTCACAGGTGGGTTCATAAATTCGGCAAAGGATTTTCCTTTAAATGTTTCTTTTTTTGAGAGAGTTTGGTGACAAAATACATTTACTAAATAAGTATACACAAAACTGACTTTATTTTACTTATTTCTTATCGAGCCACTTTCAGGGAACACTAATAAATTAGATTTAGTGGCCGGAATTCAGAAGGAAACATATTAGAAATTATAAATCCGTCTTTAGGGCGAAAAATTGATCCTAAACACAATGCCTTGTTAAAGCTTTTTTGTTAAAATCTATCAAAGAAAGATACTTAAAAAATGTGTTTTGACGTCGAAGTAAACCTCCTCCACTCGTGAGGGGGACAGTAATTTGTAAAATAGAGCATGTTAACAATATTCGTTCCCCTCATTCGCACTGTCTGGGTAAAAGGAAGGCAGTACTTAAGCGAAAATGTCCGGGACTAGCCCTCTCTACACTTAGCCAATCCATTAATATAAAGACCGAATAAAATTCCAAAGCTTTTCTGAAGACAGGAAATGTGTAGCTCCTAAGCACCCTTCACGTCCAACACAAATATCGCTGTTGTGTTCTTCCTTTCTAATATTTACCGGTGGGATACCTTATATTTTATCCAAAGATACAAAGGATGATTCTTGACTATTTCTCTTCCCAAAGACAGGGTTTGTTAAAAAAATATTTAACAGGCCAAGTCAATATTAGGTCTAATCCAATATATTCACAATTTGAATATGAAAAAAACAACATTTTTTGAAAGTAGGAGCATAAATAACACCAGCGTAAATTATAATTTTAATTCCTAAAACACTTAATTCTTAGTTGAAGCGTTTTTCTCCATTCTCAAGGAGATTCTCACAACATAATTTAATGTACTTACCACTACTAGTCAGATTAATGCATAGATAAGAACTGATGAAACCAAAGATCCCAGGAGATATAATTGTATTCGAGAAGAAATTTCACTTTCAATTTCAATTCCAGTAGCTGTAATGATCAACATAATGAGAATAAAATGCATTTGTATAGCTCAAACAATAGTTTGATAGAACCATGGTTTATCATGTGTATGGTGTGATTTGTAAGGAAATGTAAGCATTGATGGGGCAGGAAGGAAAAGAGAATTCCTAAGGATAACCAAGTCATCAGGATCAATAATAAGGCCTTGTCCACTACGATTGTCGACAATACTAGAGGACAAGACCTTATTATGGGTCCTGATCAATTGGTTCCTCTACCATCCAGCATATTACACAGATAACCAAGAGTGTGGTGACCATCGGGGACAATTTCTTCTCACTAAAGACTAGCAAACGTTTGCTCAAGAAAACTTGAGACAAAAGTGAGAAGAATTGTCGAAAGTCAGCTTCAGAAGAACAGTGTGGCTTTAGAGGACAACGAAGCAGGTAAAACCTCACCCTTACCAAATAACAGGAAAAACTGTCGAGAAGGGTAAAGAGTTATCCGTTTGCTTTGGGGACCTCTAAAAGACTTTTGACATAGTGAGAAAAGAAGACATAGACTACCGTTGACTGAGAGAGGTATTGACCCAGGACTGTAATGAGTCTCTATAACAAATCCAGGAATATGGTTAGGACCAGGAACTCCTTATGACAAGAATTTGACACGACATTAGGTATTCACCAAGGTTGAAGTTTTATGACCGCCACTCTTTATAATAGTCTCGAATTTGGAACTTAGGAAGGCTAAATTACGAAAGAGAAAGTTTCGGTTACGACAGAACCTACAACCCGCAGGATACTCTACTAATACGAATGAAAATGGTTACACTGACAAGGAAGTGACTCGGAGAATCTGAGCAGCTGAAAGAATATTTTTTCATTAAGAGAGGTCTCAAAGAAAACTAATATATATATATATATATATATATATATATATATATATATATATATATATATATATATTCAATTCCAGTGAACGTTATTTTACCAATATATTTAAAATAAGTGAGTCGTATTGGTCTTTAGACATTCGCCCCACATGGCTGATCTATTTAATCCATTTTAACAGAAAACATTTTCCAAAGAAGAGTTTGTGAATATAATTTTTATCGTATCCAGCCTTTTTCCTACTTTTTTTTTTTTTAATTAGCTCAATTACATTGTGAGAATTAACTGTTCGGTTTGATTGCTGTGCCTCGAAAATCGAATCCTTCAGGAAGATGGACAAGAAAGGAAAACGTTCTTCCGCAACAAATTCCACACGACAATCCTCCAAAATTGAACCTTTTTTTTATCGTTGTCATACCTATAAGAGGTCACTGGCGGATGATCGAGTACAGCTGGTAAGCGCTTTCGATGAGAAGGCACCATCTCCAAGCTCATCAAAAAGGGTTTTTTTTTTTCTTCTTCCCTCCCAGATTCCACAAGTACGGACCAAGGCTGAATCCTGAGGACTGCCACTAGGTAAGACAATGAATGTTTTTCTGTCCTTAAAATAGCTTTGAAGTACACATTTCGAAGGTACAGAATTCTTTTAAGACTGCTTAATATTGAAGGCCAAAATTGAACCTTTAGCTTGCTCTTTTTTGTGGAAGTATTCGAGACATTGTGCAACTTCATTGGGACAATATTTCTAGACATATCTTGGTATGCGATTGGGTGTCATTTATCCAGATGTGATTTCAAAATCGTTGAAAAGTTTCCAGAAATCATTTTTTTCATACACTTCGAATTCTCTATTCATCGAATCCGCAATATAATTAAACATTCCGCAAAAACTTTGTCTTTTCGGCAACTATTTTCTGTTTACTTTTTTATATATCCCTTATATATTTTCTACTTGCTGTATTTTAAGACTGAGCAGATTTAGAAACGAAAGATAATACTGTAAACATTGAAAAGTTCATCTCAGAATCAGCTACAGCTTTTCAAGGTAAACATTTGTCTTTGTCATGCCAATAAAATGTTTTACATCAGAATCCTAAGATAATAGAGAGGAAGAGATAATGTTGAATATTTTTCAAATAAATAGATATCATAATATTTAATGATTTTATATATATTAAAAAAGAGTTTGTGAAGTCTTACCTCTGTTTGTCTTGAAGACCAACGACAAAAATACAAAAAACTGCAATTTAATTACTTTAAAGCTGAACTCGAGTTTAGGTCTGTTTGAAAATAAAGTAAAACATAAACCCTTAAGTGAAGCTGAGCATTTGCTTTATTTCAACTACAAGCAAATTATAATATAAGTTATTGGGAGAATATGTATCAAACGGAAACCCCTATTAGTCAATTCATATAAAGTCACTTTCAAATTCAACCTTTTTGTTGTTTTCCACACCAAATAAAGAAACATTGCACTTAATTTATATTATTCCTATTTTCTATAAATAAACAAAGTTGTTTAATTTTTTCGTTATTTTCAAAAATAAATTGACTACTTCTTTATAAATATCATGATACATTACTCTTAAATAAAAAAATAAAAAATTATTATAGACACATCATTTACATGTACCCCTGTTAAATTAAAGATACTCTATTATATTAAATAAAACAGTTATATATAAAGTACGTTAATGGTTGAAATCGAAATGGGGGGGGCGTCAGAGGGGAATTTCAAAAATTCAAAATATGTCCGTTATATGTTGGATCGAAAACTTGCATAAAACCTATTTTATTCCAAATTTAATTTCACATCAATTTTGCTGGATACATTTTTTTAGCAATATTAAGCTAGATATTTGCATTTTCAGTATTCAGGAAACTCGCACTTCTACTCATTTCATATTAACAATAAGCTGTTGTATCTTGAGACACTTCAATCGATATACTAAATATTGTTTTTATTGAACGATAATTCATTACCAAGTTATTTAATATTGTTCTAGTTTCAGCTTTTCGTAAGCCCCCACTTCTGCTCATCCGATTTTCAATTTAAGTACCTTCGTCTCTAAACACCTAATGTCCTGTTTACATTTTAGTACATTTCCTGTATTTTACATGTTAGTTACATTTCCTGTATACATAGAGAACGACAAAAATAGAGAAGAGATGAGTTTTAGAACTATGCGAGATGAAACGACCCAAACTAGTCTAGATGGATTCAGAGAGGGCTAAAATTGATAATTCTGTTGAAATCTGAAGTGCAAAATATTTTGCGAATAGAATGCTTTCTTTACACCGTACCACCAGGGGCTGCGTGAACTAAGCAGATTTCCCTCGTGAAGTTTAGTAATAGATAAATCTACATGCTGATAACACAACACCACCTTGAATATTAAGTAAATAAATACAAACGGTAAGAAGAAATCTATCCCCTCCAAGCGGGAAGCGTATGAAACAAAACAAAAAACAGGTCTGCCAACCCGATTCTCACGGAAGGAAAAAAAATTAGTGAAATATATCAGAATATAACACATTAATTTGATTGAAAGCTATTTACTATATATAGTACTGTAATTTATAATGAATCAGAATACTTTTTAACTGAATCAATCAAATGCAAGAAGTCCAAAAACTTAAGACGGGGGGGGGGGTCACCAGAGCATATTTGCATGTATCTATATAATAAAGGTCCCTTGAAAACAATATTTGGTATTTAAGGTTAGAATAATGTGGTGTATTATATAACCGAGTATTGTTAGTTTAACATGAATAGAAGTGGGGGTTTGCAGAAGGCTGAAAACCATAAAATCTAAATATCTCGTTTAATATTCATGATACAAAACATATGTATAGAACAATACTTATAGTTCATTAAATTTCATTAAATTTTCAATAAGATTGGTTCTATGCAATTTTTCGATCCGACATACAGTAATGGAGATATTTCGATTTTTAAAAATTCCCTCCCTCTAAACCCCCCTCCCAGGGGTCCGATTTCAGCCATTAAAGAACTTGATCTTCCTTTTTACATAAAACGATTAAATATAGAGTTTGGTAACGATAAAAAAAAAATGCGACCGCTAGAGCGTCAACAGACATATATATAATTTTGAACGGACCTCATTTTCATCTCCTGGGTAGGATCGATGGACCTATGAAGACAATTTTCGAAAGTCACGTCATGAGAACGACCTCAATAGCTGATTTCCCTTCAGAGAAATCTGCTAAAATATTTATAAAGTGAAGAGAAAAAAATCTATTTGCTTTGGCTTATATTTAAGCAACAAGTAGTACTGATATCTCTATAGTTGTCATTGTGGTGTGCCCTTAACTTCAAGTATTTGGGGAGCAGCTGATTAGAGAAGTGTGCTAAGGTACCGATGACAATCAGCATTTATAATAAGGAAAACAGCATTTATTTGAATACTAAACATGAACTATTCAATGAATAATAAGGTAAAGAGCTGTTATGCTTATTCAGAATGAATGACCGCAGCAAATATGTTAATCATGCTCTAGTAGAAATGTCCTTGAGAGCCATCCCGGATGGCATACTTTTTACAACCGAAAATAGTTATTTATTATACAAGTGACGAAAGTAGATCATTTTACAACTCGAGAGAAACGTTTACCCACACGTGTGAAGCGAGTGTGGTAATTTCACGAGAGTTGTAAATTCTATTTTCGTCACGAGTGTAATATTAAATTTTTTCTGTAATCGTCTAATACATGATCAGATCTAACCAGAATATGAACAAAATTAGGATGTTGTGAAGATTATGGTATGTTGTTGGTAGGTTATAAGCATGGTTGTCAAAGGTTATAAGCATAGTTATAAAACAACTAGTGATGATTGTGAAGTAGTGCAGTTATAAACAAGTGCAGGTTATAAACAAGGAAGGTAATTATTATTATATTTAAATTTTAAAATATATTGATTATTTCCACCAATAATTCATTCACATTTCAATTTATTTTATTAAAATAAATTCTTACAATGTTAAGAAACATTTAAAAGCATTTAATTTCCAACTTCAAATTATTTTTTAATTTATACTTATTACTAATTAAGAAGGCAATTCACTTTCTTAAAACAATTCATAAAATATATCTGAGTGTAACATATTAATTTTATTGAAAACAAGTTACTAAAGCTAGTGCTGTAATTTGTAATGAATCAGAATCAGTTTTATATCAATCACTAAAATTTTAGTAATCCAGGGCGGGGGGGGCTCAACAGAACGTATTTGCATATATCTCTCAAAGTTCCGTCATGAGTACAACCGCAATAGTTGACTTCCCTTAAGGGAAATCTGCTAAAACGTGTTATAAAATGTCTATTTGGCTTTTATTATTTATACTTTTAACTATAAATATTTACTTTTTATTATTTATTTATTTTGACTGTTTATTAATGTTTGTGGCCTTTCTTTTCTTACCTGAGGTATTTTTTTTTCTTTTACCTGTGTCCAGAATACCTCTAAAAAGGGAATTGTAAAACCCTGAGTGGATTTGACCTGATAGATCTCTAGTGCTGAACTGATCGTTCTAATTTATGGGGGATTGCAAAATAAATGACATTATTTAGTTAATAATTGTTAATTTCATTTACTTCTTTATAATACTTTTTTTCATTTATTTTTTTTTAAATATAAAAATTGTAATTTGATTTGATGCGGTTTAAAAGATTATCAACTTGTCATTTCTGTTTGTATTATTCACTTAATATTCATAGTGATGTTGCCAGTATGTATATGTCAAAGACTTGCCAATGTCCTCATTTGTCCAATGATCTTTTACTTTTTTCAGCAGATTTCCCATCAGCTATTGAGGTCGTACTCATAACGCAATTTTCGAAATTGTTCTTCAAATGTCCATCGATCCTACCTAGTAGATGACGAAAATGAGGTCCGTTCAAAAACTGTATATATATATTGTTACGTTTTATTACCAAAACCAGTAATAAGCGTTCACAGTTCACTGCACTGTCCTTTACTTCGCGGCACTGCACTGTCCTTTACTTTGCGGCACTGCACTGTCCTTTACTTCGCGGCACTTCACTGTCCTTTACTTCGCGGCACTGCACTGTCCATTACTTCGCGGCATTGCACTGTCCTTTACTTCGCGGCACTGCACTGTCCTTTACTTCGCGCCACTGCACTGTCCTTTACTTCGCTTTCCGGCACGGGGCCGGCCCTCCCCAGTGGCAGCAGTAAGCCCCCGCTGTGTAGCTGCTGGGTAGGGGAACCGTAGGAACAGTAGGTCCTTAGTCGGCTTTGCTGTTCCGGGCAGGGGATCACTCCTGCCTTAATGGGGTAAGTTCTAGCGGCTTACTCAAAGTGAACTACGGGCTGGGTGGTGTCCGGAGTGGAGGCTTGCCTTCACTGCCGGTCATAGACGTAGTGGTCGTGTGTTCAAAGCACGAGGACATACAGGCCAGGTAAACTGGTACATGTGTGGGAGCTGTTCTCTCGTGTGGGAGCTGGGTAGTAGGAGACTGTGCCTTCCAGAGGCTCGTAGCGAATCCTCAGTCACCATGAGGTTGTTGGATTGGTGTAGGATGGATTAAGGCCTCACGGCTTGGTGCCTCCTACATTGTAGCCACACCTCGATATGGGTACTCAATGTCCTTTACTTCGCGGCACTGCACTGTCCTTAACTTCGTGGCACTGCACTGTCTTAAACACGGCACTAAACTGTTAGGTACTTACAGTCACGGCACAACACTGTTCTTCTTATAAAAACACTTTACCGCACTGCACTAAGGCGCACTGTAGTACTGATGTGAACATCAAGACAGGTGAGAATAAAAACTGACTGCTCGTGGCTGGCCGGTTCCTTATATAGGTCGTCGGCATACATCAAAGGGGAATTGGCTGGGCCGTCGATGTCTTGTCTAGACGGGTCTCGAAGGGCCCAGACCCTCTGCCGGCTTCTTTGATCTATCTCGCACTTCCCAAATACCGCGACTCTCTCTCTCTGAAGGATTATTCATGTATTTAATTTTCGCAACACTGCCGCCCACTTAAGCCTTTTCGTCCCGAATAGGCTCAATATCGCCGTTGCCATACTTGGCTAGTCGCTCTAGGTGTACCACTTTCATTTTAGACCTCGGATTGTGGTATCTCTGTATCCTGTAGACAACGTCGTTCAATCTCTTGATCACCTTGTAAGGTCCCTTCCAATGCGTTTGCAATTTAGGGGATAGTCCTTTCTTGCGTTGTGGGTTGAATAGTAGAACCATTTGTCCGTCAGTGAATCCTTCCGTATTTGCTGCTCGATCATACCTGGCTTTCATTTTATCGCCTGTCATTTTATTACGGTTGCGTACAAACTCATGGAGCTCATGCAGGTCTTCCTGTGCCTGGGGAGTATTTCCATTGTCTTCGCAGGACGGTCCGGGTTTGGCCCCAAATTCCAAATCCGCTGGCAGTCTTAATTCTGTTCCAAATAAGATTTTTGCCGGAGTACGTGAGGTGGAATCATGGACGGCCGACCGGTAAGCCAGTAATAATTTGGGTATGTGCACATCCTAATCCCTTTGGTGTGTGCTAACCACTTTTCTGAGATATCCTCCAGTATCTGATTAAATCTTTCGACCATGCCATCAGATTGTGAATGAAGCGGAGTAGTAATTGTATTTCTTGATGCCATACAATTCACACATTTCCTTGAATATGGCCGATTCGAAATTTCGCCCCTGGTCAGAATGGAGTTCTATTGGAACCCCGTATCGGCACACCCAATTATTTACAAAGTATAACCGTTTTAGACTCCTGGTTTGGGATGGCATACACTTCGGGCCATTTACTGAAATAGTCCATTACAACTAGGACATACCGGTTTCCAGCCTCACTGACAGGGAATGGACCAGCAACATCGATGGCTATCCGCTCGAAAGGGGCACCTGCGTTGTACAGCTGAAGTTTGCCACGACTTCTTCTCGTTCGACCCTTGGCTGCATAGCACTGTTCGCAATTGGCTATCCAATCGATTACAGATTGCTGACATCCCACCCAGAAAATCGTTGTTTTATCTTTTCCAGGGGTTTTTGTAATGCCCAGATGGCCGCCGCTGGTACCATTATGGAACTGCTTCAATACCTCTTTTATCTTGGAAGTGGCCACGACAATTAGGTCGGTTGTGGTTTTACCATCTGTACTCTCCCAAGATCGATATAAGCAGTCTTCTACCAGTTTTAGGCTATTCCACTGGACCCAGTGTGATTTCCAAAGTGGGCTTTCAGCTGATGACTCATTACGGGTCGGTTTTCTGTTGCCCTCCTTAGCCGATATAATTTTCGCCAGACTCGGGTCATCTTTCTGAGCCTTCGACCAGTCCTCGTCTGAGCCAATACGGGAAAGTCGTACATCAATCACGCTTTCCTCTTTCTCGGCTTTAGTACAATGTTTGCATTCTACGTGACAAGGCCGTCTTGTAAGGGCATCAGCGTTATTCTGTTTCCCCCCTTTTCGATGCTCGATACTGAAGTCATAGCTCTGCAGGCGTTCAATCCATCGTGCAAGCTGACCTTCTGGGTTCTTGAACTGCAGCAGCCAACGTAGTGCGGAGTGGTCTGTTCTTAAGGTGAAATGTTGACCAAACAAGTATTTGTGGTAATGCTTGACGCACTCCAACACTGCCAGAAGCTCCCGTCGGGACACACAATAATTTCTTTCGGGCTTGGAGAGTACCCTGCTGTAGTAGCCAATGACTCTTTCTGCCCCTTCAACTACTTGAGAAAGCACTCCTCCTATTCCATAGCCACTGGCGTCCGTATCAATTATGAACTTCTGTCCAGCGATTGGATAGGCAAGGACAGGTGCTGTGCACAAGAGTTCCTTGAGCCTCTTGAACGCATCTTCCGCTGCCTCACTCCAGTGGTATGGTCGCGACTTTTTGGTTAGCTCGTGCAAGCTGGCAGCTACCTGAGCAAAGTTTGGCACGAATCTCCTGTAGTATGTGCAAAGCCCCAGGAAGCTACGCAGCTCGTGAAGATTTCGTGGTCGAGGCCAGTCCTTTACTGCCCGTATTTTATCCTCGTCAGTGGAGATGCCCTCTGCTGTTAACCGATGCCCCAAGTATTTGACCTCCTTCTGAAACAGAGCACATTTCTTTATGCTTAACTTCAGCCCAGCTGCTGTTATGCGACTAAATACTTCATCCAGGTTTTTAAGATGTTCCTCAAAAGTCTTCCTCATAACGATTATGTCATCTAAATACACCAAGCACGTCTTCCAATTGAGACCCTTTACCACACGTTCCATTAAACGCTCAAAGGTAGCTGGGGCGTTGCAGAGCCCAAATGGTATCACCTTGAACTGCCATAAAACATTGCTTGCGCTAAAGGCAGTTTTCTCTTTGTCCTTATCGGCTATCTCTACTAGCCAGTAGCCGCTTTGCAAGTCCAAGGTAGAAAACCATTTCGTTTCAGCCAACGTGTCTAAGGTGTCGTCAATTCTTGGCAGCGGATAGCTTTCTTTCTTGGTGACGTCATTGAGTTTCCTGTAGTCGACGCAGAATCTGGTGCTACCGTCCTTCTTCTTTACTAGAACTATTGGCGAGCTCCACGGACTCGAAGATGGTTCAATGACTCCATTCCGCTCCATTTCGTTGACAAGTTCCTTAACTTCGTTCCACTTTGCTAGGGGAACACTCCTGGGTGCTTGTTTTATAGGTCTCGCTTCACCGGTATTTATTTCATGTTTCACTACAGCTGTTCTACCTGGGCTTGTATTGCTTAGGGCGAAGACGGAGGCATGTGTCCTTAGCAACTCCTTTGCTTTGTTTCTGTCAGTCCTTTCATCCATTTTCCTCTTCTTCTGCAAGTAATTCGCGTTCCTTGGATGTCATTTTCGGGCATCCTGAATTTTTGTCACAATTAATTATTGCCTCTGCTGGCTCACATTGACCTATTTCAAAATTTTTGTTAATAATCTTCTCAATGTTGGATAGGTTAAGTACTCTCACCGGAACTCGTCCATCGACGCAGGTTTTCACGAGGGCTTTAGCTGTTATAATGTCATCTTTAAGTTCTTTTGGTTCTACTACCCACAACTGGTTATCCTCACAATCTTCTTGCACACGCGCCCATACTAAGGTTTCCGACTGGGGTGGCAATTTCTGGGCTCCAATGGTAAATATCCTCCTTACTGTGGTCTTGCTCTCATATCAAACATCCAAGGGTATCTCGACGTTGCGCCAGATCATAACTTGTTGACCCATGTGCAGATTGATACTGTGGGCTATCATGAAGTCTGCACAGATGATCACTTCGTTCACTATGTCGGCGACAACAAATACATGATCGGCGCTAGTGTTGGCGATAGTCAGTCAAACCTTGGCTCTTCCATAGACGGTGGCTGATTCCCCAGTAGCAGTGCGCAGTCGAACGTCGTTTAATGGTTCCACTGATCCTTTTACCAAATCGGGCCTAATTATAGACTGCGACGCCCCTGTGTCTATGGTGAGGATCTGCTTCCTTCCGTTAATGAGTCCACGAGCTGTAAGGTTGCTATTTTGTTGTTGTATTATGGAAATGGAGATTGTGGGGCCAGCGGTTGTAGGAGCAAGCTCTTGCCTCTCAGTGCTGGCTCGCTTAGTTTAACGGCGTCTCTTGAGATTTGGGGTTATTTGTCCGTTTGTTCTCGCTTGGTGGCGAAACAGATCTTGACCTTTTCTTCAGTGATTTACAGTTACGTTGAAAATGGCCGGCCTTGCCGCAGTTGAAGCACTTTGAGCGTGATCTGTTCTTTTGCTCCTCCATTATTCGCTTGACTAATTCTTCTATGTCACTCCTTGACATTTGGGCGTCATTTTGAATATCAGCCTCAAGACGTCGCACCTTGTAGACTTGTGGTTTTGAAATTACTTTAGCGGTCTCCTGAGCTAGCGCATAAGAGATGGTTTCAGCAAAGGATGATTTTTGCATAGCACACACCGCAAATTTAACATCTGGGTCCGGTATATCATTAACAAATGCTTCAATCTTAAACTGATCCAGGAACGGATGATTTTTACCTGGGTGTCAGCTGGACCAGACGTTCGATTTCCATGGCAAAATCTTGGAGCGTCTCATTCGGTTTTTGCACTCTGCCCCGTAATTCCATCCTGAACAGTTCTCGCTTATGCTCACCACCAAACTTGCGCTGTAAGGTCACCATGATGTCCTCATAATTATTTCTGCAAGCGGCCGGTAAACTCTCCAGGATTTCTGCAGCTGTTCCCTTCAGTGCCTAAATCAATTCTACCGCTTTCTCTTCATTATTCCATCCATTTCTACTGGCCACCGTCTCAAATTGGAATTTAAAAACGTTAAATGGTACATTACCGTCAAAAGTTGGGGTCTGTATATTGCTGGAATGTTCTGAAATGAGCCTCACCGGACCCTCTCGAACATGTAGATTATCCATTTGGAATTGTAGCTCACGTATTTCATCGTCTATCTTTCTTCCTAGGTTGGACACGTCCTCTTCAACCTTCTTCTGTGCCGCAGAAATGCCGCAGAGTTTTTCATCAAACTCGCTGGCTCTCTGCTCTATGGCTTCCACTCGTTTGCCCAATATCTCTAACATTTCATAGAGTTTTTGGTTAGTTGATCTAGGAGCTTCCTGCAATTTCTCTTCTAGCCTCTCGCAATTAGTTCTAGAAACTTCTTCTAGTCTTTCATAATTAGCTCTAGAAACTTCTTCTAGTCTTTCATAATTAGCTCTAGAAGCTTCTTCTAGTTTTTCGTAATTAGCTCTAGAAGCTTCTTGAAATTCTTGTCTTACTTCCGCTAAGATTTTCTCACTGTTGCTTCTAGAAGCTTCCTGGAATTTTTCTTCTAGCCTCTCGCAATTAGCTCTAGAAGATTCCTGAAATTCTTGTCTGACTTCCACTAAGATTTTCTCGCTGTTACTTTTTGAAGCTTCCAAGAGTTTCTGGTTATTTTCCGTGATAGCGGCTAAAATTGCATTTAAGTCCAATTTGCTACTTGAGATAGGATTACTTACACCAATGTCTTCTTTATCGTCAAACTCGTGTGTACTTCCTCGTCTTTGGAATTCATCTGTCAACCGACTTTGTAGTTCAGCCTTGTTTCCTGTTGTTGGCAGATCCAGTTTACCCAGCTCCTTCTTCAGATGTTCCACTTTTAGCTCTTCGAACTTCATTTTTGTTGATTTTAATTTTGCAATCCCACTTCTGATACCAGTTCTTACATTTTATTACCAAAACCAGTAATAAACGTTTTTAATAATAGTTCTTTTGGATTGCAAAATTAAATACTCGCAAGTTTCACAGTTTTTATCACTGCACAATTTATTTCACAATGCACAATACACTTGGTAATTATTCTTAATTACTACTCACAGTATACACTGATAGCGTCACTGTTTTTCAGATTACACAGTCCAATAATCCACTCACGGTCACTGAAATTCACAGAAAGACGGCACTGCACTGTCTTTTACTTCGCGGCACTGCACTGTCCTTTACTTCGCGGCACTGCACTGTCTTAAACACGGCACTAAACTGTTAGGTACTTACAGTCACGGCACAACACTGTTCTTCTTATAAAAACACTTTACCGCACTGCACTAAGGCGCACTGTAGTACTGATGTGAACATCAAGACAGGTGAGAATAAAAACTGGTACTTGTGTATTATATCCACCACATTTTAGTTCCACTAGTTCCACGCTAGAGTGCGGTACTGTTTTAAGTAGTACGATTCATTGCCCGCAAGGGAGGTTATACTTACCTTATAACCTTCTACGGAATTATAATGATAAATAAAAGAAAACACAATTTTTAAAAATAAAACATTTTATTCACATTTAGGCGGGAAATGTGTGGAAATACTGTTCTTCATATCTAAGAGACACAACTCCCTCATGTAACTGTTCCAATCAATAGCAGTCTTATTGGAAATTTTGAGTTGTTTTTTGCAAAAATTGACAGATGTCAATTCTTCACACCAGCAATAAATGAACTTCAATGCATTACAAAATGGAATTTTACTTCCTTCGAACCAAGTCCCAATCCAAACGCCGACTTGCTCACCACACTTTCTTACATTACGCTTCCAAAAAAAGACTTTTTTTCCACTATAAAGTTTCATACAATGTGATTTAGAACACTTTCTTCTGATAGCCAACATATTCCTGTCCTGTAAATATTTATCAGCGTCTTCTTCAGTCGTTGGCAAATCCCAAAGAGGCATTATTAAAGGACTAAGAAACAATAAACAGCAAACGCAACTATGACAAAAGATAACCTCATTAGCCTGGGAGAGCTAGCGTCGCACTTCAGTAGCGCATTCTAGCATGAAACTAGTGGAATTAAAATGTGGTGGATATAATACACAAGTACCTAAAAACTGACTGCTAGTGGCTGGCCGGTTCCTTATATAGGTCGTCGGCATACATCAAAGGGGAATTGGCTGGGCCGTTGATATCTTGTCTAGACGGGTCTCGTAGGGCCCAGACCCTCCGTCGGCTTCTTTGATCTATCTCGCATTTCCCAAATACCGTGATTCTGAAGGATTATTCATGTATTTAATTTTCGCAACAATATATATATATATATATATATATATATATATATATATATATATATATATATATACTAGCTAAGGTACCCGGCTTCGCTCGGGAAATCATTAGAGGCTGAATATTGAGGGTATTTTTATAGCAAGGCTTCAATGTGTACAATTATACTTCCCGTCTGGGCCTATTATTTTTCCATAAGGGCCAGGTAACTGTAGGGGACTTATAGAATAGAAATTTGAATTAAAAAGAGTAAATGAAAATGAGTTCCCAATCAATCCCTCTCTACTGATTGACACACCGTGAATAATTCAAATCATAATCATGGATGGCATTTATTATAATTAAATAGTATCTATAATGCACATATTTTCTGTTAAACCCGCTCCGGGATCACATACTTCAGATATAGTCGGTTATAAACAGACGTCAGCATATAAAAGGCACTGATATATTGTTTATTATTCAATTGTTTTAATTAACACATGTTATTTAACCAAACCTCATTTAGTGTAGAGTGTGATTTTGTACAGTTAACATGTGACACATTTTTGTCTAATAAAACCTAGTCCACAGGTTATCTATAGTTAAATTATTTCAATTTATTAGACAAAAAAAATTGTTAAGACTATGGATAAATTACTTCGACCAGAGCGGCTTGCAATTGAAGCGGATTCACAAACTGCATCACTAGAATGGAACCACTGGTACAAGACGTTTCAAAACTTCCTGCTAACTTACCAAGTAAGTGACAACGAGAAATTACGCATACTGGTAAATCACGTATCTCCGGTCGTTTACGAGTTAATTAACGAATGCGGTACTTACAATGATGCCATTGCCGTCCTAAAGAGCACATTTACAAAGTCGGTGAACGAAGTTTTTGCACGTCACAAGTTAGCGACTAGGCGGCAACAATCTGGCGAATCAGTTACAAAATATTTAGAAGCGTTAAAGCTACTTAGCAAAGACTGCAATTTCAAAGCCGTTACGGCCGAGACTAACCGTAATGATTGCATAAGAGACGCTTTCATTGCCGGTCTCCGTGAGTCCAACATACGCCAAAGATTATTAGAGAGTCCCAACCTTACCCTTGATGAAGCCTCGAGACAATCAAAGGCCCTAGAGTCGGCAATAGAACAGTCCCTTCAGTACCAAGAACAGTCGGTCAACGCAGTCCGGTCCCAGATGGCGGGCCCCAGGGACTCCATACGCTCGTCTAATTCCTCAGTCCGTTCATCCAAGCCTTCCCTACACTCGTCTAGGTCCTCTTCTCAGTCCTCAGGGGGCAGCTCCGGGAAGATTGCAGCTGCTGCTAAAAGGAAGTGCTACTTCTGCGGGTACGACTACCACCGGAGGACCTCTTGCCCTGCCCGTGAACAGATCTGTAAAGCCTGTGACAAGATTGGCCACTTCGCCAAAGTTTGTCTTAACTCTCGAAGGAATTTTGTCAAGGGCTGTCGGTGCCAAAAGCCCACAAGTGCTGCCGTGTCCGCATCGACCCATTCTTGTCTCAGGAAAGTTATCATTCCAGTTAAAATAAACGGAATAAAAGCCCGGGCTCTTATAGATACAGGGAGTTCACTTAGCTTCATTTCAGAACAGAAAGCTAGGCAATTGAAAGCCACAATCTTACCAACTCATTTAACGGTATCCATGGCGACTACTACTCTGAATTCCACAATTAAAAAGGCTTGCAGAGTATATTTGAAGATAGAAGATCATTTCTACCCCGGAGTAACACTCAATATTCTCTCTGATCTTTGTGCAGACGCCATCCTAGGACACGATGTTCTAAGTAGTCATTCGTCTATCGAAATTAAATTTGGGGGATCGCGGGACCCTCTCAATATCTGTGGGCTTACCATGGCGAGTGTTGAGCCAGTAAGACTATTTAGAAACGTCCCGCGCGATGTGAAGCCTATTGCGATTAAGTCTCGACGTCACTCTACCTCCGATGCCGAGTTTATCAAACTAGAAGTGCAAAAATTATTGAAAGACGGCATAATTGAGGAAAGTTATTCCCCTTGGAGAGCTCAGGTCCTCGTTACGCAGACAGAGAATCACAAACGGCGCATGGTGATCGATTATTCACAGACAATTAACAGATATACACAACTTGATGCGTATCCCTTACCGAGAATTGACGATATCGTGAACACCGTAGCGGGCTACGAAGTCTTCAGCTCTATCGACCTTTTTTTTTTTTTTTTTTTTTTTTTTTTTTTTTTTTTCTGTCTTTCCCACCTCTGCCCCTGCTGTACCTTTGGGTTTCCCCATACCAGCGGTCTCCATTTAATAAGAGATATAAAATTTTGAATACATAAATTGGGCCAGGTAACTTAGCCTAACTCACCGAGCACGGCTAAGCATTAAAGTGCAACATTTGGGAGATTTATTTTAAGTCCGAAAAGTCCTAGGGGAACCCGCAGCTGCTCTATCGACCTCAAAAGTGCGTATCACCAAATACAGATAACGGACGAAGATAAGCCATTTACAGCGTTCGAAGCCGCTGGCAAATTGTAGCAGTTCCGGAGCATTCCATTTGGCCCACGAAATGCAGTTGCTTGCTTTCAACGGACGATCCATAACATAATTACTCGAGAAGGACTTACGGGAGTCTATGCATATTTGGACGACATAACGGTATGTGGGAAGGATCAAGCGGAACATGACGCAAACCTGAGAAAATTTTTAAAAGCTGTAGAAAAATATGGTCTGACAATCAATGAACAAAAAAGTATTTTCTCCGTCCGTTCGATAAAATTACTCGGGTTTGTCGTAAGCAATAAAACAATACGCCCTGATCCGGACCGTCTCCAACCCTTACGTGAGCTACCCCTACCTACGAATACAGCCACCTTGAAGAGAGCAATGGGAATGTTTTCACACTTTTCTAATTTCATTCCTCAGTTTTCTCAGAAAATTAACATTTTGACATCAAGACCGTTTCCCATGAATAATCGAGCAGCTCAAACTTTTGAAATACTAAAATCAGACATAGAAAACGCTTTAGTCAGTGCTATTGATGAAGAAGTCATCTTTACAGTTGAAACTGATGATTCTGAACATGCAATAGGAGCTACACTTTCGCAGAACGGTCGACCTGTTGCATTTTTCTCTCGAACTCTCTACCATTCCGAACGACGACACTCATCGGTGGAGAAAGAAGCATACGCGATAGTAGAGGCAGCAAGAAAGTAGCGTCACTATCTACTAGGGAGGCACTTTAGGCTTATTACAGATCAAAAGTCCGTGTCTTTTATGTTCGATGGCAAACAACCTGGCAAAGTCAAGAACGAGAAAATCTTGCGTTGGCGTCTTGAACTATCCTGCTTCGATTATGAAATTGTATACAGACCGGGACGTCAGAATGAAGCAGCAGACGCGTTGTCAAGAATATGTTCTGCGATCGGATGTAATTTTAACAAGCTCAAAGAACTTCACCAAGAACTATGTCATCCCGGAGTCTCTCTGCTATCCGTTCTCTTCTGTGCACCGCTACGAACGAGACTCCTCACGAGCGGATGTTCAAGCACCCCAGGAAATCGGGTAATGGTAGTTCCACTCCCTCCTGGCTTCTCACGCCTGGCCCAGTGCTTCTTCGTAGAAACGTCAGACAGTCCAAGTACGAACCGCTGGTGGATGAAGTGACTCTTCTAGAGGCGAACCCGGAGTACGCCCATGTCAGACTGCCAGACGGACGAGAGACTACTGTATCTACAAGGCCCAAACCCCTACATATAGCAGTGAAGGAGCTAGACAAGAAGATACCCAGCTACAACATATGGACTCCAATTTGAACCAGGACCAGGGCTTGCTAGAAAATGAAGAATCAAGAGGTGAACCTACTTCACCCAGAAATCAAGTAGATGAACAAAGCCCGGTGGCTCAGCCGTCACCCCCTCCCCCAGCTCTCAGGCGCAGCTCTAGAAATCGTCGCCCTCCAGCTTATCTCCAGGACTTTTATGTTGGTGGGGGGAAATGATATATTGTTTATTATTCAATTGTTTTAATTAACACATGTTATTTAACCAAACCTCATTTAGTGTAGAGTGTGATTTTGTACAGTTAACATGTGACACATTTTTGTCTAATAAAACCTAGTCCACAGGTTATCTATAGTTAAATTATTTCAGGCACTAAGCTACTATATACCAGAATTAAAGAGTTTGATTCCCCACAACTTCCGGTATCACTCCTTGTGTAAATTCAGCGTGACTTTGTTTAAAAATTACGTGATAATAATTGAATAATGACAATGCTCATATAGGTTTCATTTCCATTGGAAATAAATAACGTTTCCTAGTGAAAATAAAATTAAAGTAGGTGGGGGGGGAGGGGGGCTGCAGAGATTTATAACCTCACAAATCTGAATTGTACATAGAACTACCTTATAAGTCTAAAAAACATAACACTATTAAGCCTATATAAAATAAACATTAATATGTACTAATACAATTGGTTACTCCCGCTATAGTTTTAGCGTATATCTCGTTTATACTTTGTTAAACGACAAAAATATGTATAATAAAAGTTATTTTAAATAACAAACTGTAACTGCAATAACCTTCTGTAATGTGCATGAGATAACAGGCTCCCTGGATAACCCCCTCCCCCTTCTTTTCGTCCATAAAATGTCAACACTGCTTATTTTCATGGAGTGGATGCTAATTCACATACTGAGTTTTGTTTAATTCGGTTGTCTTTTACATCCAATAAAATTGTTCACTTTCGCTTTAGATTTTAGCGTATATCTCGATAATACTTCGGTATAGGAAAAAAGTATATATAGCAAAAGTTACTTTAAATAACACAATGAACAACTTTTGTTACTTGCATCTGTTGAAAAATCAATGGGAAACGGAATATCACATTTTTCATTTCAGGCCTCCCTCATAACTCCCACTTCCATGGAAGAATTAATGCTAATTCACATACCGAGTTTGTTAAGTTCGGTTCAATCGGTAGTGCCCAACAAAATTGTTGGCTCCCACTTTAGTTTTAGTGTATATATCGTTTATACTTTGTTATACGACAAAAGTGAATATAACAAAAGTTACTTTAAATAAAAAAATAAACTACTTTTGGCATGTCTATATTTGCCAAAAAAACAATATAAAATGAAATACCGCTATTTTTTAATTCAGGCCTACCTTACAACCCCCCACTCCTGCTCATCACTAGAAATGGTCTATTTAACGAGCATACTAAAGAAATTAATTACAGCAAATATACTTTCACTTTAGAAGTTTTATTAAAATACATAAATAAAATGAAAATGTTTATATATTCTGTAATGTTTTTACGTTTAATAGAAATGAATGTATTTCACTTCATGCATTTCGACCTTTAATATATTTAAGCAATTGTTGAATACCATTTAAACATAAAATAGTGAAGATTACATAGTTGTGTGCCCCTCTTAATTCTCTGCTGAATTTTATCTGTCATCTGTTGCAATCAAATAGTAATGTAACTCCTTACTGATGTAATAATGTGCGTTAGGGAGTAGCAATTAATGTACTTAAGACTTATAGTGTAACAAAAAATTGTCATTTGATTTTCAACATCTCAACAAGTGCTTTTAAGTTATTCTTTATAGTAAATCAAATTTCAAAAAGACAGTTCACTAGATGATGTTCTGTATACAGACCCTAGGCACAGTAACATGTGCCGTCCTAAACAGTCACACATTCTTCAAGGTCTCTGCCTCAATGGCTCGATAATAAAAATGAGATGATTTTCAAGACTTACAGTTTTAATCAAGTTAAGGATTAAGAAAAATGCAAGCATAATTAAAATTATGATTATTTTTTTTTTTGGGAAAGAGCTAAAAAAACTGTAAACATTTAATTAAGAGCATTGTGGAAAATGCTATGGATTTATTATTTAAAAAGTTCCTTAAATAGCTGAAGAGGGGGAGGATTATTTTTTTTATTGCATGGACATGGAAAAATGGACTCAAAAATAAAATATATTTTTTTTAAAAATAAATTCTATCTACAACTCTCTCAACAGAACAAATGAGAATATTTTTGTACACAACAAAGTATATACAGGATCTGCAATTTCATAGAGTACATTCAATAATTTTCCTTTACAATCATCTATTTCTGGAAAATTTCTCTAATCTAGCAAAATATTCTTAATGCTCCAGGGTAACAATTGAAGTTAAAATAATCATCTTCTTCGGGTCAGTGAAAATCACAATGGTGTTTTCAAAATGTCAAGAGTGCTCATCCTCTATGAACAGCAGTTATTATCTAACTTGTATAATGTAGGACAACCATGTATATAAAATCTAGAAAGAAAAAAAATAGAACCTAATTAAAATCTCATTTCTAAATGCATTTCACCTATATTTTGATTGAAGACAAAACCGGTAGTACTATATACAACCTTGATATTGTACAGTGAATTATAATAGAATGAAAATAATGATCTCACAGTTATTCCCAATTAAATATGTATTATCATGCTTCATGATGTTTCAACCAGTTTCTGTCAATGTGAAAAATTAACTATAAAACTAGTTTTAAACATTTAACTCCAACATTATTTAAATTCATAGTCCTTTACACACTTAAGTTTCAAAAAAGATTTCACTTTGCTGTTGTTTGAAATTTGGCATAATTCTATTAGATATATTTTCCATATCAAACTAAATGTTAAAACTAAAATCACAACAACAAGATTAATAAGGGCAAAGAATTCTAAACTACTACTCCATTCATCAATTAAAAATCACACCTTCATAAAACACAGGTATGTTAGATTTTCCAATTGATATTAGTAGCTGTACTATTTAGAGTATAAGTATAAAAATATAAAAAACATACCTTAAAATACACCTTTCACTGAACCTCTAAACAAATAGGTAATGCAGCACATTCAACACCCCTCAGTACTAAGCACTTTTCAGTAAACAAAAAAAATGTACGAACAGAACACCATTTATTACTTCATAGTTTTATCTATCGCGCAACAAACATTTTCTAAATACAATTAAACAATGTTTATCAAAACGAAGTCAAGAAAAAAATTTCATTTGACAAAGAAAAAAAATTATTAAAACAAACGAATTTAAAATACGCGGGCAATTAACACAGGAAGAATCCAACCATTTGATTGGCTGAGAGAGAGATCACGAGACTTTGGAAGAAGGTGATTGGCTAAGGAGATCAACATGACATGTGACACATAAGACAGTATCCGGCATATATGCTGTCACTTGTAAACTAATTTATACTTACTGGTTGATGTGTAAATCAATCCATCAGATATTGTCAGTCGGAGAACATCCTGAATGGCGTTCAGCATTGGATCCGACTAGCCAAAAAGTAAACAATCCTACAGATGGCTTTAGTAATAGAAATTACTGTGAATTTTCAGCTTCGAAAGTTTTTCTTAGCTGTTGAAAAGGCGGTATGAGCTCTGTTCAAGTGAAGTATTGATAATCCTGAGTTACTCAACGATATTCCCGTACAGTAAATATCACGAGAGGTAAATGAACTGTTATCCTTAGCCCCAATCGATTTCGGGAGGTGCTGCGCAACTGTGTTTCTGTTGAGACTTTCGGACAATGTCAACTATTCTAACAAATGTTTAACATCAGCGAAACACAGTTCCTCCATTTTATTCATTCTAAACTGAAATTGCTTGATGGCAAATGGATTTAAAATAGATATGTTTCCTAATGTAGACGAGTGGACAGATTAATTTCTTATTCCCGGGACCTTTTTTATACCGGCTACCTACTAAATAGATAATATAGCCATTCCACAATCTATTCATCTACGAAGCATACCACATGCACATAATTAATGTTTATTTCCATTTCAAGTGACTTGAAACAATTCAAACTTGGTGAAAATCAGCGGCAAGTCAAGAATGTCTTATCGAGGGGAGTGTGACGTCATGTGATATCTCAATAATTCTCCTCCACTTTGTTTTCAATTTATGAGTAATAAGTACTGTTGGTATTGTTTCATATTTAATTTGGAAAACATTATAAGGACTTCTGAATTTCCTAATCCTCGTGGAAGTCACATTATCACATAGTTATTTCACTCTAGCTAGAAAGTATTCAGCATAGTTTTCAACTTTATAGAGTTCAGCTATTAGCAGATTATCCCTCAAGTGACATCAGCTATTGAGGCTTTAATCATGGGACGCTTTATCTAGTCTATCGGTGTAATGTTCACCGATCTTATCTAGTAGCTGCTGGAGCTGTGTTCCGTTAAAAAGTATTGTCAAATTCAACATTGGTCCATTTCAAGGTAATCTTCCCACACTCACCATTGTAATCTAGAGAACATTCGGGCTCTGGAGGGCTATTACCCCTGCTCACCGGATTGCGGTGTAGCTTTTACAATGAATTATAAACATCCTGATGAAGCTTGTGACCAAAAATTAGGGTAATTCTGAGCTATTATCCGGTTAACTTCAATTCCCTCCATACTGTAATATTACATTAGTGTAGTGCTGAATATTAATATTCAGTCCTAATTATGTGTCGGAAAACGAAAATATATTAATAAACTTAATTTAGTAGTCGTCTGGCTCACTATCGGTATCTGGCTCATGAACGACGCGAGATAAATTTTGTAACACTAAAATTTCCAAAATACGCCATCGGTGGTTAAAACCGAGGGTGGGGGATTTCTTGTTCTAACTTTAGTATAAAACAGGAGTACATCACATTTTTAGGACGATTGGTCAGATCTACAATGGCGAGGACGAGCAACCTCGCGTCTTTCATGAGCCAGATACCGATAGTGCCAATCTGACCAATCGCCCTAAAAATGTGATGTACTCTTGTTTTATACTAAAGTTAGAAAAAGAAAACCCCCACCCTCGGTTTTAACCACCGATGGCGTATTTTGGGAATTTTAGTGTTACAAAATTTATCTCGCGTCGTTCATGAGCCAGATACCGATAGTGAGCCAGACGACTACTAAATTAAGTTTATTAATATATTTTCGTTTTCCGACACATAATTAGGACTGAATATTAATATTCAGCACTACACTAATGTAATATTACAGTATGGAAGGAATTGAAGTTAACCGGATAATAGCTCAGAATTACCAAAATTAGCTTCATCTGTGAGGGCCTGATATTGAAGCAGACAATTGCTCTGTGTTTGAAAATTTCCAAGAAATTCCCTGCGGAAGTTAATGTGTATTTGATTCATCGTAAATCGTTTCATAGCCACCTTTCTTAATCCAGATATTCCTTTAAATTGTTCTCTCTAAGGGAATCGGCTAAGGCCGCTATATCCATGACACGATTTTCGAAAAATTCTTCCAATGTACATCGATCCTATATAGAACCACTCATCTCATGTTATCAATCTATATATATATAAAATTGTAACCTCTGTCTGTACATTGATTTTTTTCGCGAAATTTCACGATAACTTTTCGTTTCACATGTCATAGACACCATAACTGCATTTTGTTTCTTTGGTGTCTGTTTGTTTGTTTGTTTGTTTGTTTATTTGTTTGTTTGTTTGTTACCTTTTCACGCATAAACTACTGAACCGAATTTTATGAAACTTGGTATGCATATTACTACTAGCCCAACTTAGACTTTAGGCTATATTAATATTCTCTAAGACAAACAGGAGTGGGGGTTATAAGGGAGGCCTGAAATTAAAAATAGCGATATTTCGTTTCCTATTGCTTTTTCAGCAAATATGCACATAACAAAAGTTGTTTATTTTGTAATTTAGAGTAACTTTTGTTATATGCACTTTTGCCGTATACGGAAGTATAAATGCGTAATACGCTAAAAACTATAGCGGGAGTCCACAATTTTATTTGGCACAAATGACTCAACCGAACTAAACCAAACTCGGTATGTGAATTAGTACTAACGCCTTCCTTATAATAAGCCATACTAACATTTCTAGGGACGGGCAGGAGTGGGGGTTATAAGGGAGGCCTTAAATTAAAAATAGCGATATTTCGTTTCCTATTGCTTTTTCAGCAAATATGCACATAACAAAAGTTGTTTATTTTGTAATTTAGAGTAACTTTTGTTATATGCACTTTTGCCATATACGGAAGTATAAAGGCGTTATACGCTAAAAATTATAGCTGGAGTCAATAATTTTATTTGGCACAAAAGACTCAACCGAACTAAATAAAACACTCAGTATGTGTATTAGCACTAACGCCTTCCTTATAATAAGCCATACTAAGATTTCTAGGGACGGGCAGGAGTGGGGGTTATAAGGGAGGTCTGAAATTAAATATAATGATATTTCGTTTCCTATTGGGGTTTCGGCAAATATGCACATAACAAAAGTTGTTTATTTTGTTATTTATAGAAACCTTTGTTATTTACACTTTTGCCGTATACCGAAGTATAAATGAGTTATACGCTAAAAACTATAGCGGGAGTCCACAATTTTATTTGGCACAAAAGAATCAACCGAACTAAATAAAACTCGGTACGTGTATTAGGACTAATGCCTTCATTATAACAAGCCATACCAATATTTCTAGGGACGGGCAGGAGTGGGGGTTGTAAAGGAGGTCTGAAATAAAAGCGGTATTTCGTTTTCTATTGGGTTTTCTGCAAATAAGCACATGCCAAAAGTTGTTTATTTTGTTAGTTAGAGAAATTTTCTCAACAATTCTTTTTAATATGAACTACCAGGTACCTCAAATGAAAAAATTGATTCAAAAGTATGTTAATATTTTGTCCTAAATAATTCAAATCTATGCATAATGCACAGAAAACGGGAATTATGACAATATGGAGGACAGTGAAGACTTACATAAAAAAATAATTTTATTATTAACAAATCCACAGAAACGACGGGTATTAACCCTAAACACTGGGACGGATAAATGTCAAAATATTATGCAAAGTAAAGCCTTGCCAAAAAAATGCCATCACCATTCAGGCTCAAATTAATTCCCGGGCGAAGCCGGGTATCTGAGCTAGTATGCTAATATATTGGAACGTCTTATCTAAAGCATTACTGTGTATTGTGTTCGACGGACCTTTACTATGAGACTTACATGGATAAAGGCTCTTTGTGCCGGTCATTAATTATCATTTTACACTCAAGACTCCTTTGTCTCAAAACTAAATATATTGTTCATTAATGGTCTGGACCAGGAGAGGTGTGGGATTAAAAGAGTAAAATACATTATCTTCTATCTATCAGTGGCTATGGGTCTTTTTTTTTTAAATAAAAGGCTTCAACAAAACCTTATTAATACTCATACGATTTTAACTAATCATTCCAGTGACAAACAAGACTCATGATCCAACCATATAATATAGTGTTATTTTCTTTTATGAGACGTGACACCCTCATGGTATATTATATACACAGCATTAAGAATATGCTATGAAAAATTTAGCTTAGTTTGTAACCCACTCCAATGACAAATTTGTCATGACTCCAATGACCAAAAAAATCTGTTCCACCAGACCTTTCCTTGTTCTTGGGCTTTATATTGAAATAATTATGCTATATTGGTGGTTTAGCCTAGTAACAAAATTATGAAAGTTTATGTATAGTTATAATTGGTGTAGTAAAGACTTGAATGGTTTTGATAATGGGCCCAGAGTTGAGAAGATGGAGCATGGTTATCAAAAATTAAAATATAATAAACAATATGTCCTGACCTCCTCATTACTTCCTTGTATTCCCATTAAATTAAATATACAGCATATTTTGCTGCACTTCATATAAAATTATTTTGTCAGAAAGTAATTCAGGATATTTCTCAGATCAATAAATGTCAGAGCATGATTTATATATGATGTTCAAATATGGTCCTATGTATGGCTTCTGTATGTCTAATAGGAAGAGAATAATTAACAATTTCTATTTCAATCAAAGGGCCTAAGTTTGAAATTCTGAGGTCTTCTTTTTAAATAATGCATGAGACATGTACATGACTTGTGTTTAGGCTGAAGGTACTGAACATGTTTTCTCATTAAATAAGTTTATTATTGCTTCACCCTACATATCTCATAATAACCACAGCGCCTCTTCACGAGTAATCTATTAAAATTTGACTATTCATTCTAGAGAAATTTTTGCTAGAGGAGTGATTCAGTTTGCTAATTAATCCACCAGTTGATATGCCAAGATACATCACTGACTTGTGTGAAGGCTTGCTACACAGTTATCCTCCTACATAATGCCCAAATTACAACCAACATTTTTCCACATAACTTACAGGATACTATGATAACCATTATTAATTTATTATTGATTAATATTATTTTTGATTAGTTTGGTCTATATACAATACTTAGCCAACTACAACTTCTAATATTAATATTTGATCCATTTATTTTTGTTATTTTTAGATCCTTACCCACCCCCTAGCAACAAGATGAGGTATTCCGTGATCAGTTTTTACGTGGTGAGTGATCAACTTGACATAAAACCTCCGTTATCCAAGAACCTGGAATGAGTTGTCTACAGTAGACCGACAGACTCCATTGTACTCAGAGAGTCTATGGCCAGTTCACGTTGTCATCCCGCCTGTGGACGGAACCTAAGAGTGATAATCGTTAGTCATTCCAAGAGGGCTGTCAGATGTATATACTCTTCAGACTGCCACTGATCCCTAAAAACCTATTTTTACCTTCAGCTTGCTGGCAGGTAGCAGAAAAAAAGCTGGGCTGTTTATCATTTCCTATAAAAAAAAAAGGCTGTCACGCAGGGGCGGCGGAAACTGAACAGATTTCCCACGTGCTGGTAAGACACACTAGTGATCTCATCTCACTGCCTATACTGACTAAAAACAAGAAAATACGAATTACTCGCTTAATATTTGAGTTAGGAAAAATGCATAGAAAAACAATTGTAGAGCATCAATAGTTTAACAACATTGGTTCTGTAAGCTTTTACAATCCAACTCATGATTACAGAGATATTTTGAATTTTAAAATCCCCCTTTTATTCCTGGTCCGATTTCATTCAGCCAATAAAAAATATGATCTATAGTGATGACTGAAGTAGTTAAATATCGAGTATGGTATAGATCAAATAAACATTTTATTTATAATGTATAATATTATATTATTTTTAATATGCCCCCCCCCCCTTAATTCTCATTTACATGGAGTGTAATTTCAGTTGGATTTTTAAACAATCCTGTTTTTCTAGGTAACTATTTTTAGTGCAATTATTTACTTATTATTTCTTATTAATTAATAGAATAAATGTGACTATTCTTTGTACAAAGAACAATTAGGAATTGCAATGATAAAATAAACTACAAATAAAGTAAAGATTATTTATTTAATTTTTTTTTGTTTTTATTAATAATCTAAATACAAATCTAACTTTATATAAAACAACGAGATCACAATATAAGTAAGTATGTAAGGAACAAAATATAACTAGATCTCATTGAAAATTAAATATTATTCTTCATCCGTTTAATGCAAATTTTCAGAGCTCAGTAATAACAAATGAGTGACATTATATGCATTAGTAAATTTACACAAGTATGTAGAAAAATATAATTACAACTTTCTATAATACAAACATAAATGATACAAAATGTTTTATTTAATTAAAAATTTACAGCCTATAAAGGAAAAGAGGAACTTTTATTAACAGTGCCAGACTACATTGACTCATATTAATAATAATAAATAAAACACTTAAGTTACTTGGATTAATAATTATATAAATTAGTAAAATACTTTCCACATGAAAATGTGCCTAGGTCCAGTTCCAATGTCAATATACACTAAGCTATACGCCTGAAGTAAACTAAGAAATTAATCTTAAACTAATAATTAAAGGTGTATAGGCCTCTTAAATGAATATTACAACTCAATGTAAAATCAAAGAAAATATTTATATGTAATCATAACACATGATGCATAGGACACAATATGTATCAATAGTTACGAGTACATATGAATTTTTAAGTTTTTTTTTTCTTTATTATATAAAATATTTATAAAAAAAAAAAAAAAAAAATAAAAGAAAAAAATGAGGAATTTATTCATAGCCATTTATATGCATTATTAAAATTAATTTGAGTCAGAATCACTGATTTTAATGGTTAAATAATTATCATTCGAGAAAAATAAAACAAATATAATATACATTAAACTCAACGACAATGCTAATAATTGTAATAATAAAAACATTTACTTTACAGCTATTTACAATAAAAAAAAGATATTTAAGAGCTGACATGATAAGCTTAAATATACATATATATATGAGTAACTAAATAGATTGAATTTTATACAATTAAATCTTCAAAGCAAGAACTAAAAGTTAGTGGTACTTTGAGAGCGCTTAGATTTCTTCCCAATTAACCTCTCACCTTTGTTGTTATTAAGTGTAGCTGGCCTTTTAGTATCCTGTGATTGTGATCTAATAACCTTAACACACTTGTAGACATCCTAAAAAAGAATTAATATAATATTTAATAAGCAAGGAAATAGAAATTGTACACTTAAGTCAATTAAATAAACCAATGATCAAGAAATCCAAGTACAAGTTAAAGTACCACTGCAAGTAATTTTATCAGAACCCTAATATAGTACTTCATCTATATATAAAATAAAACTCTGAGGTTTGTCTGAAATTTCATTTAATATTTGATGCCAACTATCTTCTATTTGTATTTTGCCTTCCAAATACATTGTTCAAGCCTCACATATTTTCATCATTCACAATTTGTCATTATGCTATAGAGCATATGCCATTGAATCAAGTTTGGCACACTCTTATTTGAAATACACTAATACATTGTCATGTATCTTGGTTCACACTTATAAACTAAGTATATAAAAATAATAAATATTTTCATAATTATTATCACATTCAAAAACCTATTTAGAGGCCTTGATGGTTTTTAGTTCATTATGGTTAGTAGATTGGGAACCTGGAATTAACCAAAACTGGTAGTTAAAGCATAAAATTATATGGGCACAGGTTAGTAGTTAAGGCATCCGTCTATAATCGCACATGGTATAACCAACCTTGAGTGGTGGATTACATTCCCACCCAGAAAATAAGAATTTGTTTAGTGACAAACTCATTAAATAAAAGCATCAGTTAACAAAATGTTACACTTAAGACATGCATTATGAATTACCTAGAACTCTGAAAGGTTTATGAATTGTTAACAATCAAAAGCAAAGTCAATTGATTAATTTATAAATACAATGATACAACAATGATTGCTTTGTTGTAAAAATGAAAACAAATATGTTACAGCTCAGAATCATATTAAATTCATTATTTCAAAGGATTGACATCTCACAGAATCAAATGACAGATATTTACCTGCAACTGTTGTTCCAAAACTTGAATTTTCTGTTTTGCAGCCTTTAGTTCATGCTTATCTTTGACTGTCTTGTAAATCGGAGAAGAAACAGTTTCCATGATTAACTCAGCAGCACTTGGACGGCACTTCGGATCAGGATGAATCATTCTCTAAAAATAACATTTATTTCATCATTCAATGTAATAAAATTAACTAATATTAACAGTTAAATCTGATTTATGAACTGTAAATTAAAAAATAGTAAACAAAAATTAAGATCTAACTAAATAAAACTCTAGTCAAATACAAAATAAATTTCCTAATACCTTATTTACCTATTTTCATAATTTGTTTTCTTTTGCTGTTTCTAGGGGTTGTTAGTATAATACCTAACTTTTACACACATTGCATTATTTTGTTCAATCAACAATATGTACTTTGACATGTTCTTCAATAGTAAAGAGAAATATTAAAACCAGTGAATTGCTGGAAGTTTATAAAGCATAGCTCAATGAAACATCATGTGTAAAGCAGTGTTAAAATCACAGCCATTAAGTAAAAATCACCATCCATCCCATCTTACCAAGTCTTGCATTCCACAAAAAGAACTGAGCAGAATTAAAAATGTTTTCAGTTTATTTTGTGAAATACAAGAAGTTTTAAGTGGTTAATTACTTTTAAATGCTGTAAAATGGAGAGATAAATAACCTTTACTTCATTGTATAAACAAAGTATTATTATTAATATAATTAAACATTTGAGCTGCAGTTATTGTACTCAGGATATAGCTAAAATGATGATACTCAAGACACTTCTTAGATTTATGAATATTAATATTTTTGTATTGGAATATATTTATTTCATTTTAGATAAGATTGTAACCATAATGAAATCAAGTAGGGGAAATAATTGGTCAGTGACTCAGGTTCGCTATGTGAGTTACAGCGTTGCCTTTAATCTATCATGGTAAATCAAGAGTGACGAGTTTGATTCCCACCTGGGCAGAAGGAATTTATTTAGTGATGCACTCACGTTAATAAAAAAAAAAACTCTTAATTCAACCCTGGCTAGAAAAGGGTAACCTGTAGATAGCCCGTCCCAATCAGCCATATTAGCAAAATGTGAACATTAATAAACAATAATAATTCGTGAGAGAACTAATCTAATCATAAAGGTTGAAGAGAGGGATTACGCTTTTCGTGGCAGACCAGTATTTCGTCTAATAGATTTTGTAAATTATTAGCTAACAAGAAAAATTAAGTTGAAGAAAGTTTGTCATACCTTTATAAGATTGATAAATTCTGAACTCAAATGTGGAAGAGGATTAAGTTTACCCTCTCTTATACTATGCCATTCTTCTCCATTTTTTGGCAAAGGGCCACCTCCAGCTGCTTCATAAAGTGTCAACCCTGATAAGGAGAAAAATAGAATTAACATGGGAAATTCATTAAAATATTTCAAAAGATAATAAAAAAATAGTATTATTTTAAAACAGACTATCTCTTTAATGATTGAGGTTAGACAATGCAATGATTATACTCCCATCAAGTCTATAGGCTATCATTACAGTTGCGCATAAGTATGAGAGGCTCATTTATTAAATACAAAATGTACTAAAATGGTTTTAGTTGGGAAAGACCAAGTTTCCCAGAACTAGCTGGAGTCCCGGTAAATTCTGAGTTTATAGAGACCACTCTTCAAACTATTCTGATAGATTGTCATACCTATCGGTGAAGACCGTCGTCACTGGCTGTTTATTTGAATGTTTTGTACATTTATTATGCTAAATCATCCTACTCATATATAATATAAGCTTAAACCACTCAAAGCATGGTGTGTAGGAAGAATTCATAGGCGCCTAAGTAAATTAAAGGACTATAAGTATGTAACCAAATATTTTATATTTTGTTAAATCTAAATATGATTTCCTACCCTCTTTCTAGTGAACTGCACTGAAAGCGATTAGTGTTCATTAGGATTCTATTGTATAAGAATAGTAAACTTTGTAAAATATCCACCTACGAATATTAGTGTATTCATCTCTAATTTACAAAATTCAATAATTGTTGCAAAATGATAAAACTTACCTAATGCAAAAATGTCAACTTTGGAAAGGTCGGAAAAGTTGTTAAGAAGTTCCTTAGGTAAATACCGACAATCACCTTCTTCAACATCCACAATTTCATCCAGTTTAGTGACATGTCCAAGGTCAGCTAGAAATAGAAAATTAAATTAAAAATAACATAATGATTTATATTTGGAATAGTGCTCTTTAATTCAATTTTATTTTTTAATGCTGCAAAGTTTTCACATTCCTTATAGTAATATTTTGAAATGCTAAACAAAAACCATTTTTATTTTTTATTTGAACATATTTTTATTTGGAATAAACACAATTATTTTTATTATTAATTGTTATACTTCTTTCTTATCAACATCCATATATGCTACTACAGCTTATCAGGACTTATTATTACAGTTAAGCATAAACCAACTAATTTAATTTTAATTACATATACAAAATAAAATTGAGGGAACCATGCATTATTGGCCATTTTTCTAGCACTCTTTAGATATTTCAAATATGTTAAATATCAACTAGTTTTCATAAATTTCAAACAGTTGTTTATTTTATTTTTAAAGATTTTATTATAAATATGTACTCGTGTGTATATAAATTACTTTATTTTTTAATACTCTATTACTATATAAATCTGATGGAAAACTGTAACTCGATCAACCAACCTCATGGGTATAGTTTATAACAATATATACAACATACCTATTTTATAAATGGTTTCTTCGGTCGAGTCATCATCATCTCCAAATTCATCAGCATCAAGGAACATCTGCCTATAAAACATCCGTGGTCCTTTGGAAATTAGAATATTGCCAGGCTTTATGTCCATATGAGCCAGGTTCTTTGAATGAATGAATCTAAATAACAGAAATTATTTAATAGATTTATATCTTCAAGCCATAATTAAAATATAACAAAACTTTTAGACTTTTTAATCCCTAAAAAGTCTATGGTACATATGATGCATCAAGTCAGTTTGACCATTGTTAAATGGTTTCATTGAAATATTCTAGATATCAGCAAAACTGTAAAAAATGGAAGTCTCCCATAGAGGTGCTGAGTAAAATAAGCAAATTTCCCCAAGTACTGGAATGAGACACTGATATTATCTAATATTCTATTCTCTATTTTTCCAATGATAAAAAGCCTATATAAACAGGGCATAAAATTTAAGCTGAGCTTTAAATCTTTAGTGATACAAATTATCTTAGTGAAAATTGATTGACTAATTTCATATAACTCATTTAATATTCAAGTTAAAATGCATATACCACCTATTATAAGTTTATTTTGTTTATAATTCTGTTTCACCATAATTTGATCGTGAATAATAACAGAGATCTACTCCTTTTATGCCCCCCACCCTTATGATCGAGTTTTTATTAACAAACTCAACTTTGAAATTATTTATATATATATATATATATATATATATATATATATGTGTGTGTGTGTGTGTTCATATGTATTAATTAATAAAAAAACTTGAGTACAATATGTATTTCTCAATAGCTGGATTTTCCACAAGTCAAATGTGCTAAACATCAACTAAAGTTTCCTACGGTTAGTGTTTAAAATGGTTATCAATTCATTAGCATAACTGGCACTTTAGATTTAAATGGATGTAAGCAAAGAAAACTATAAACTCACCTAAGACCTTGAGCAACATGTTCAAGAACTTTCCTTAGCTGTCTTTCATCTAAAGGACCCTGTGCAATGGCTTCTTCTAGACTGCCACCATTACAGTACTCATTCTGCATATAAACATGGTCATTTTCTGTCCAGCTCGAATAGTTTCGGACAATATTAGGATGTTCCAGAACACCATGTGCATAGATTTCATTGTGAGCAATTCGTCTAAAATGGAAGAAAAATAAATTAATAACAATTAATCAAAGAAACGGATAGTCATTTGAAATGTAATATTCACCATTTAAAAATCCTAACCAAATGATTTAAAAAAAGATAGTAAAATGAATTAAAAAATTCACTCAGTATAGCTCATGTATTCAATGACCAACCACATGCATATATCACTTTATTTTCTCTATTCCTTTATTTTGTTATGTCCAAAAAATACGTAATTTTATAAAACTTTATAGTTATTTTTAAACTGAGGAACCATTAATTATTTATTGTGCATTGCTTAACATATGATTTCTTTTATAAAATTTCATGTCATAATTATTAAAACTTCAAATTTTTAAGAATATGTTTGAACGTAGGTGAGCTCAGCTACTTTTATTTCTTTTCCTAAACCTTTACAAAACTGTTGCTTTACGACCACTCATGTTTAATATTTTTTTATTTTTAATATCTCTGTTATTCTCTTCCTTGAAAAAAACTAAACAATGTATCAGTCAATTTTTTGTATATTTTTTTTTTCTCCACCCCATCAAATATATTATAAAGGAATATTGAAGATATAATTGAATGAAACATGAAATGGCCAGTTCAAATCTTAGGGTATTTTATTTAATACAGAAAAATTTAATGGTGGGTGCACACACACTCTCTATATATAGTAGGATTGATTGAAGAACAGTTAGGAGACATTTGAAGAAATTTTTCGAAAATCCCATCATGAGTACAATCTCAATAGCTGATGTCCCCCCTAAGGGAAATCTACTTAAAAATGTCCGACACTCAGGAGTTGCGTAAACTAAACAGATTTCCAGCTTGATGGTATGGCACATTACAGATTTCTTGTCAGCATATATTTTCTATTTCTAAGTATAAATCCAATGAATATATATATAATTAGCTGCCTACATGGTTACAAATTGGAATGTATACATTTTTTTCTGGTTGTTTTAAGTCACAAGTTATTTAGCTTTCAACTACTACTATGGGTCAAAAACGATCTGACCATAAAATAAAAATTAATGTTTCTCTAGTTTGTTGCTAGGCAGCACCACCGGGTACCATGTATTCTCCCCTTAGTAACAGCTGTTCCAATTAACCTCTTCGTCTTGTTTCCGTGATTACCTGTGTCTGTCTAATTAATGTTTTGGGGACATTTTTGACCCGTGGTAGTAATTACGTTATTAAAACATTGTTTAATGTATTCATAGTGATAGGACTAATGAGGATTTTATTGTGGATGGCAGACATTATAAGGATTGGTTGGCATATATGAACGAAGATGATGGAAATCAGAATCCTGTGTCTGATGGTAATAAGGATCTAATGAGTAATTACAGTGGCAATCAGTCCATTTGTTCTGATCATGATAAAGATTCAGAAATACAGCTAAATGAGAATGAATTGTGCAAAACGTCTAAACAGAAACATTTAACAATATGCTATAAATGTAATAACACAGGTTGCAATAATCACTCTGAATCTAAATGTGTCTGCTGGAACTGTGAAGATAAAGTTTTAATTTATTTGTTAGTGTAGCAGAGAGCCCCTCACAGTATCTATTATTTAAGATATTGAATCACTTTCTGTTTCAGAATGAGCAGAACACACTTAAATATGATAAGAAGAAAAATGGCCCTCTTAAAATTCCTTTTTATATACAGTAAAAACTGTGTAAAACGGACTCTGTATAAAACGGAAATCTGTCAAAACGGAAAAATTATCTCGGAACCGACCAACTTTATATCTAAAAACACTCTGTATAAGCCGGAAATCTGTCTAACCCGGAAACGGAAGGTTATTTTCGGTACGAAAAGTCACTTAAAACGGAATATAGCCAACTTTGTAATCAAACTATCTTGTGAGGGACAGGGTTCGAGTAATTGTTTAATTAGATTTAAATAGAATTAGGGCTCTTAGGTTTGAAAGTGATGGAATGGAATTTTCGAAGAACTGTGTCCTGTTGGTTTCATCAGTAATCCTCCAAGAATTTTTAATTTCCTTCATTTTTTATGGAGCGTACTTCCAGCTACTGTAAAAAATTGTTTTGTAAAGGCAGGATTCCCAAGTGGGGATGTTCAAAAGGAAGTTCACGATGTAATCGACAGCGATGTAGAAATGTCTGAACTATGCAGCAGAGCTAACCTTGATATTGAAAGTAAGGACGTGTTACACTTCGATGACAACCTCCCAGTAGTCGAAGACGTAATTAGAGCTGTTGATATTGTAAGCAAAGGAACTGAATCAGACGACGAAAGCAATTCCAGAAAATGAAAGGGAATTGAAAATAAAAACATTCAGTGAAGCGCTTAAAGCTGTAAATGATCTAGTGGAGTTTGCAGCAAATAAAAACTGCCCGCAATTGTTGGATATAATGCAAGATGCAAAAGAAATTATTTATAATCATTATTCTAAATCTGTTCACCAAACAACTATAACCGACTTTTTCAAAAAATGTTAATGTACATATATTACATACATACATACTTACATAAATTATCTTAATTTTAGTGTCTTGTATTAATGTAATGTAAATTTAAGTTTCGTAAATTAATGTAAATCTATTTGTTCATTTCAAATTACATATATGTTAATTGAGTTTTATTAAATTACTAAAAGAACACAAGTTATTGTTTTTTTTAATATGTACATATTTCATACCTTTTCTAGCAAACTGTCTAAAACGGAAAAATATGGCCGGACCAATTGCATTCCGTTTTAGACAGTTTTTACTGTATTGATTTTTATGTTATTTGAAGACTTGAATTTTTTTTTGCACTTTTTTTTCTAATTTAAATGTTTTGTTGGAAAGTGTAAAAAAAGGTTATTTTTACTGTATTTGTATTTTAAAATGTGTCACGTTTGCTATGTATTCCATTAAAAAAATATTTAAAAAATTTAAACTTTTATGTGTGGGTCATAAGAGACCCATGGTAGTACTTATGTAACTTTAAAACATGATAGTAGTTGAAGGTTAAATTGAATCAAACAATTACTTATTCCATTACATATAATAAGTTTATTTCCTATCCAGGTTGTAGAAAACAAATTCCCCAAAAAAAGAGGAGAACTGGTATATTTATTTCACAGGAAATACAGAAAATAAATTATACATTCCTAATGAACTTTGAAACCAATGGCAGTAATGAGACTCCAAATTTCTAACCAAAATTCATCAGTAAAGTGTTTAAAAGTAAATTGTGAACGTAAATAATTTACTATGATATTAAATAATTAACAAAATTTATTTAATAAAAAAACAAGTGAAATCCAAAAGATTCAGATGCATAAAAATTCATTAAGGTAAATGACAATATGAACACAAATAAAGGAAAGTTTAGGCCAGGTTAGTGACCCAATGAGTCAGACTGGTGAGTCAAGGTAAATCATTCACCAACAACCTGGATCAAAATCTACCATCATACAAATTTTAATTATATATTTTTTAATAATATCAAAAATAATAAAAGTGAAGTAAGATGAAGTAATTTCAGAACTTAGGAATTATTTCAAAACTATAAACAATTGCGAACATTAAATATATTGGAAAAGGAGAACAATAATAGATGTCAAAATGAAAGTATATACTGAAAAAGAACAAGGATGAAGAAATAATCACATTTGAAGATTTAACTAATACAACTAAAATTGAAGATGCAAATATTGTAATTAGATCAAGCAAAAAAAACCAAAAGATTGCTAACTACAACTTTTATTTCATTGTCAGTAAATTATATAATAAAAAAAAGTGACTAATCTTTTTCAAACTCCTATGTAAATTTGAAATTCTTAAAAAAAGCACTTTTATTAAAGACTTGTTATGACTTAACTTACTCATTATTAACTGGTTTTAAGCCCCTTTTCACAGCATATTCAATTCCATTGAGCCTGTTCAAACACTTCACCACCTGCCCATGTTCTCCCACTCCAATGACTTCAAGCTCAATAAATTCCTAAAAAAGATAATTAAGGTTTCACTAAGATTAAAACGTCAACATAAAAGTATAATAAGAGAATTTCAAAATTTAAACATACCTCTTGATATCTAGGGATGTTGAAGTCTGATAATCTAGGTTTTTTAAGTTCAATCGGAGAGTCCTGTTCTTCAAATGAATCGTCTTCATTTTCATCGGAATCAAACATTCGTTTCTGAAGCCCTCTAAAATGATACAACCAAAGAGTCAATAATTAACATATACGGTTAAAAAGCATTCATTAACCTGGTCCTATGGTGCATCAGCATAAATTAACTAAACAAATTTGTCATGCATAAACTTACCTCTTAGGACACTTCTTAGCTTTTTCGCTGGTAGTTCGATTGGCATTGTAATTAGGGGAGAATGGATTTACGAATGCTGCAGGGGAAAGTTGTTTTTCCTTTTCTAATTGACTATAATGAGACAAACGGGATCTTTGTAATCTCATGGAAGAATTTCTAGTACCTCTTCTGAAAGAATTCTGTGCACATGGTGACATATTAGGAGTAGAAGTTAGGGCTGGATCCAACCTTGACTTGATGAAAGGCCTGGGAGATTCTATGATTTTCATTGACCTTATCCTGCGATACGGCGGACTTTGCGGAGACATTATCACACCTAAAGACTTGTTCAATTTTATCGACTGGTCCATCGGTGGTGTAACTGGTCTAGATTCATCTTCGGATAATGGATCCGAGTTATGAATTAATATTGCTGGACGCTTAATAAAATCCAAGTCATCATCACTTGCGTTGTTATCCATTTTCATATCTTCACCCATTAAGAAACACTTCACTAACAAATATCACATCAAAAACAGATTAAAACACATACAAATCAAAACAAACCCTGACAAACAGCCATTGAACAAAACAAAATGGTGGAAAAGACGCGCCTAACCGTATGGGCATGTGTGTCGACAATGTTGCCAAACAAAAATAAGGTTATAACATTTAACGTTTAAACAACTAAAAAGGAACTAACCAACTTCTTTAAATAATAACAAGATTAATACTAAACTTAGTGCTGGTATACATAACAATGTTTACTAATGGGATAGAGATAAATATTTTTCAATGAGGAAAAGGGGGCGGGACAACTATTACCTGGAAAACACTTCAAACACATCTAATCTTAATAGGTAATATTAACTCCAAAAGACGGAATAAAATAAAGCAAGTAGTATATAACTGAAAACTTTATAACTTTCAAGAAACAATTGAAGGAACAAATAACAGTAAGAAGTCAGATGGAAATAACTGTTAAAATATTATTCATTTCGTCAGTAAGTGTACAGGTAAGGCACTTTTACAAACAAAGCACGTTCTATAATTGTATTAGGTAAGATAATAATTAAAAATAAAAGTATATAATGTAATATATATATATATATATATATATATATATATATATATATATATATATTGTACAACAAATTTTGCGATTAATTGAACAAATTAAAATACATTAGGAGAAGATTTCATGAAAATGTATTTATACTTTACTAAACTAGCTTTTCCTGTTTATAAGTTCTAGATTCCGCTTCAAAAAAAAAAAAAAAAAAAAAAAAAACAATAAATAAGTACATGAAACCATCCAGGAGAAACTAATTTCACTGATAAAAAGAGACGCCATCAGTAACAACCTCCACAGACAGCAATGACAGTACCATACAAAATTAAGAAAACTACCCCTACCAAGTGAAGAAAGAAAAGTCCAGAAGAAGAAATGATTGCTTTACGAACATGACAGCTTCAGCCTGCTGGCTTTAAACAGGAGCTAGCTAGCAGTATTATAGGCTTGGTGGTAAGCTCCAAGAATGCAGGTGATGAGGGCGAAGAGGAGGGAGGCTAGATCCCTGGACTGGCAGAATTCTGATAATCCAAGGTGGCTTTCATCTATTTATTTATGTATAAAAAAAAAAAAAAAAAAAAAAAAAATGCAGTAAGTGTATGTATGAGTAAGTATGTGAAAATGATTTAAATTTAATGAAAAATAAATAAATAAAAAAAAAAAAAAGTACATACAGTGTGAGTCATTTAATTGTAATATTAGCTAATTGTAATACCAGTAGAAAATAAGTACTTTTAAGAAAGAAAACTTAGATTTAGTTAATAAATAATTATATAAAAATTAGTAACTTAAATACCCTTAGGATATGGTAAGAGCATATACAATCTATTAGATAATATTATTTACAACATAAAGTATACAGACACTTGCAAACAGCATCATACTAATTTAAAGGGCATAATAACCTAGCTGTTGATTGCCCAAACCACATTAATCCTAATCCTAGATTCGGCTTCAAAATGGCCACGAGATTTTGATAATGGACTAACCCATTCAGACAAAAAGGACAATGTATAATACTAAAACCATTCCCGATGAACCTAAGTTGTATAAAACCGGCAGTGAGCCAAAAAAGTAAATACTGATATTTGTATTGATATCAATTCTATTTCATACTACAGAATGCACAAAGGATATTTAATTAAAAAATTAGTTCTCAGAGGTTTAAGGTGTTTGCCAGAGTTTCATCTAGGGACTCCCTTTAATCCCAATAGAATAGTAATAGTAGGCAACTAAATAGGCCGGGAGGGGATGGCGAGAAGCAGTTTTTTGGGGAACCCCCACTTTTAAACCACTAAGTACCTTTCACTTTTCCAATGGGGCTCCAAAAGAACAACTTAAAACACAACAAAAAAAAATCACTTTAAAAGTAAAATAAAAACAGACAATTTTTATTCTAATGAAATTAACACACAAATATTTCTAAAACATTAACTACAAAAAATGTATTGATGTACCTATTATGGAGTCACTACATTCATGTGGGGAAAAACTCACTCCTGTATTGCCATTTTACCCTTTTATCATTGGATAAAAAATGCACCAATTTTTTATCTAGTATTTCACTGAGTTAAAATAAAAAATTATCACATAATGTTACATAACAGCAATTAAGATTTTTTTCATGACTCGAAAATGTTTATTTGATGTATAACATACTCGTTTTTAAACGTTTCTATCAACACTAAAGATCATATTAGGTAATGGCTGACATCAGCCTTGGAGGAGGGGGGAGGGATGTTTCGAGGAGGAAATTAATGAAAATATTAAATATCTGAGTTACTTTGAGTTATATCGAAAAATTTCATATAACCAATGTTATTGGAATTTGACTTTTCTATAATTGTTGTTAAGTATTTTTTTTCCTATATAAAAATATATGTATTTTTGTTTTCAGACTTAATGGGCACCTAGTTGTAATGGGCTAATGTTTACTATAAGTAACTGAACACATTTCTGTTTACGAAGGTGTCATACTAAGAGAGAAAAAGGGAAAGGATGGTGAGATGAGATGCCCAGCACGAATAAAAACTACTTAGTTTATGCAGCCTCTAAGTGGCATCCATAATAATTTCAGGTAAGATACTTAAGAGAGTAATACCGAGATATTGTATGGTTCAAGACGAATTGGTGGGGGGGGGGATAGCAAATAATAATTTATAATTTATTTATTAACGTCCACTTTTTGCAACTTAGGCTAGTCGGAACGGGTTATCTACAGGTTACCAACCTTTTCTAACCAGGGTGGGATCGCAAATAATAAGCATTGAGAAATTAAACAAATCACCCAAGATTTATTTAGGAAGCATCACTGGCACACTCCTTTCGTTTTTTGGAGGGGGATGACCAGAAAAGAAGTGTATAATTCATAATATGTATAAAAATTATATAAAAGTCTCTTTTCGCCCAATTTATTTTGTGTAAACCATTTGAACATGACAATATAATTAACATATAGATTATTTTCCTTTCAAGGTTTTTTATTTACATAATATTATTGGAAAGGGGAGGCGGTCGCCTGGAAAGCATTGATAAATTCTGACTTTTTTAGTATTTGACACCTTAAGGATCACATGATCAAATATGAGCTTAATTTTTTCAGTAATACAAAAATTAAATTATTTATTAACGTCTACTTTTTGCAACTAATGCTAATTGGGATGGGTTATCTACAGTGGTCTCGAACCTACCGATTTTTCGGTATTTCTACCGAAATGGACTCTGTACTACCGAAATGCAATGATTTTTCCAGGGGGGTGCCATTCGGCAGGTGCGCAGATCGTGACTTTTTTGCGACTTTGGCGCATTACGTCATCCAATACCTATTTGAGCTTTGTTTACATAGTGAGCATCTCTATCTTTTTGTGATTTTTTTTATTTTTTAGTGCTATAACTTATTTTTTTCAAAATGCCGAGTGATTGTGCCGTAGCAACATATTCCAACAACCCTAGGAAATCAGGCAAGTCAGTATCTTTTAACCAGTTCCCGAAAAACCCAGAAATTAAGAAACAGTGAGTAGTCCTGTGCAGACGAGAAGATTTGAACTTTAATCCTGATACTTCACGGGTTTGTTCAGAACATTTCAGCGACAGTGATTATGAAAGGAATTTACAAGCAGAATTGTTAGGCTATGTTCCTAATAGATTGAAATTAAAAGAAGAAGCTCTGCCCCACCTGAATTTACCAGTGTCGTCCTTAAGTAAACAAACTTCTACTTCTGACTCAAAAAGTGAAACATCTAGACAATGTAGGAGTGAAAATATGTAAACGTGCCCTGTGTCACATTAATGAGATTTCTCCCAAAAAGAAGAAAAGTGATTTTTCAGCTAATACTGAAGACTACATGCCAATGACAGTTTTTAAAAAGGTAAGAAAGAGAATTATTTTCTTGTAATGTATCCTATAAAGCTCTATAGGAATTAATTTCCCATGGTCCATTAGTAATGATGTTACATGTTTCTTTCACAGTTATTTATTATATGGGACAGTGCGGTTTAAATTCATACACTCCACATATATCAGCAACAACTGTTTTCGACAAGACAGACTACATGCCAATGACAGCTTTTGAAAAGATAAGATTTAAAATATAAGAAAAAGAATTATCTTCCTGCAGTGTATCCTATAGAGCACTATAGGAATTAATTTCCCATGGTCCATTAGTAATGATGTTACATGTTTCTTTCACAGTTATTTATTATATGGGACAGTGCGGTTTAAATTCATACACTCCAATATATCAGCAACAACTGTTTTCGACAAGACAGACTACATGCCAATGACAGCTTTTGAAAAGATAAGATTTAAAATATAAGAAAAAGAATTATCTTCCTGCAGTGTATCCTATAGAGCACTATAGGAATTAATTTCCCATGCTCCATCATTAATTTGATTACATGTTTCTTTCACAGTTATTTATTCTATGGGACAGTGCGCTTTAAATTCATACACTCCAAATATATCAGCAGCAACAGTTTTGGACAAGCGGACTACATGCCAATGACAGCTTTTAAAAAGGTGAGATTTAAAATGTAAGGAAAGAATTATTTTCTTGTAGTTCTATCCTATAGAGAACTATTGGAGTTATTTCCATGGTCCATTAGTAATGTTATTACATGTTTCTTTCACAGTTATTTATTCTGTGGGATTTTAATGCATAGGCTCCAACATCAGTGCCATTCTCTTCACAAGGATTTAACTGGAACCGAGGCATCCCTGCGACTCGAAATATATGCATCTTTTTAGGACAAGAAGGATTACATGCCAATGATATACTTTAAAAATCTTGTACCTGAATGGACTAGTTGATGTTTAAAATAATTTACTAACATATTCTAGTAACTGGTATCTTAGTTTATTGCTTGGTTTGTTCAATGTCATTGACTTTAATTTCTTTGTATAATATTAGGCATAACTGTTTTCATGTTTTGAACATTTTATCTTATTATAGCAAAATTTTTCTTTGTATTGTGTTGATTATGTAGAAAAATTACGATTTTAAATATATCTCAATTTTAAGGAACTATTGTGTATTTATTTTTAATGGAATCTAATTTGTACATGGTTTATTTAAAGTAAAATATATTCAGCTAAAGTAATTTGTACCATTTATTGACCTATACCATTTTATAAATTTTGTATTCACCAAATTAATCAGAAAACAGCGTATATCGGTCGTTTTTAAGCTGGTTGGGGGCGTGGCTAGGAATCGAGTGACGTAGCAGGCTCCCTGCATTTTGATTGGCTATTCGTCAAATGGCACTACCTTATCTTATACGTACCTTGGATTTTTCCACGATTTCAGAAAATGCATGGAAATTCTCCTGATTTTTCTACCGATTTCACAATTTTGTGTTGGCAACCCTTTTCATTTATGTTGAATGTTAAGGGGAATCACCTTACAGCAAGTATGAGAGAGCAGAGTTATTTCGGATTGATACAGAGTGGCGCATTCTAAGAAATTGTGATCAAATGAAAATATTTTCTGATGAAGTAGAACTAATTTGGAATGAAGTAAGTTTGCTAAAGCGTGGCGATGAGACTCAAATGTTTCCCTTGTTAACTACTTTTATGTTTAATATTTTATGAGAGCATATTTTCTCAAATTAATATTATGAAAACAAAACAGAGAAATAGGCTATCTACTGAGTCAATCACTAGCCTACTGCATTCAAAACGACTTTTCATGGATGCTAATTGTTATGACTTATAAATTAATTTAAAAATGACTGCAAATATGGCCAAAGAATATTGGTGCAATCCGAAACATTATAAAAAATAATTTAATTTGTTAGATTTCCATTTTTGTATGGAATTTGTTTAACTTTCAAAATCTCTAAATTTCCAGTTTTTGTATTTAAAATATAAGTGTGTTAGATGTAAGTTAGTAGGTACGCTGATTTTTACGTTATTATATTTTTATGTTGTAAGTAGATTTTATGTTAAACCTCATATTTTTATGTTGTAAGTTGATTTTTATGTTATTATATTTTTATGTTCAAAATTGGTTTTTATGTTATTATAACATAATAATAAGTGGATTTTTTTGTTAAATAAACGAATTTGATTGAAAATTGTATTTTTTTTTTTTTTGTCATATACCGATTTTAGGTACAAATGTACCGATTTTAGTTGGTAGATCTACCGATTTCGCTCATTGACGTTCGAGACCACTGGTTATCTACAGCCCTTTCTAGCCAGGATGGGAGTGAGAATTTCCTTTAATGAATTCCGTCACTAAATAAATTCCTTTGCCCAGGCGGGAATCGAACTCGCGACTCTAAATACAAAAGTTAATAATCAATATTGTTGAAGCATGAGCAATGTCTGAAAATAAAAAAATGCATAAAATCCCAGTAGTAGCACACAGGTTTCGAACGTATCAAAACTTTCAAATAGCTAATTACTAATACTTATTATTATAAATACCAATGGTTTATTAGGGGACTCTAAAAATAAAAGTTCTAAAGGAATTTTTATAGATTTGATTCCCTTTTCTTCATTCATTCCTCTTCATCAACCTCATTGTGCAATTATCCGAGCCTGTATTTTTATAACACTAAAATAAACTTCCTGGTGTCCAATGGTTTTTTAATTTTCTAATGTTTTTCTAGTTTTGTCCCATGATGTGAAAATATCATTTATTTTCAGAAAAGATTTCGGATAGAAGCAGCATTTCTTTGAAAGATGAATGTTCTAAAGCAGTGCTTATCTTTTAGATTATTAAACCCAAATGTTTACCCACTGGCAACATGCAGGAGTCTTTTACAGGAAAGGGGTGTGTGTTTCACAACGAAAGTCATGCCACCTTTAGAAGAAGAAGGAAAAGACCCAGAAAAACCATCTAAATGGTTGTCATATAATGATAAACTTTATCCACCTCAACTTCCAGGAGAAGAAAGGAGGCCAGCGGTAATGAAACTTTCATTAGAAAACACTTTTACAATGCTTTATCAGATATTTAAATACTGCTTCCACGCATTTTTATCATCTACATCTTCCCTCAATGTTTATTTGAGTTTTATGGATAACCCGATTTATTTAATTCCGTAGTAGACGTTTTTTGTATTAATAATATTTTCCAAGACTAATGATTTTATCATCATAACCTATTGAATGTAATTTTTTTGTTAGTTATTTTAGTTTTTGTTCAATTTTTAACATAGTGACCATAGACTAGAATATTTTTAATTTCTTAATTATAATATTAGGAGGTAGTGAAGAATGTCTGGTGGACGTTGCTAGATTTAAACCTCCGGATTGTTGACTGAAGTTATTAAACTGTAGGGGTACCAGGATTCAAAGTTCCCAGACCTGTTAGGCAGCTGAGTAGATACTTGAATAAACCAATGGTCTGTAATGTCGCCATAACTCAACAGTGGATGAGTCAAGGTGAGCACTTGACTTCCCACCGAAGCTGTGTGCTTAACCTGACACAAAAGCTTGTAAGAAACCCTTGTCATTCTTTGTTATTACTTGAAATAAACAACCACCTTTTACAATTAAAAACACTATTAACTGTATATTGAAAAAATCTTTTTAAATTAACTTGTAAATCTGTAGAGTTTTAATTAGGGAAATCACCAACACAATCACGCTTGTGCCTTTCTATATAAAACTACATCAGATTCCAATTGGTGATTGCTTCATAATTCAAACTCCTTATATTTTTTATCCACATGCATTAGATATGGCTATAAAAGACATGGAGAAAGCTTTAATTCAAAATTTAAAGGTCACAACTCAATATAATCAAATTCTTTCATCTAAATACATTTATATAAATATACCCACAATTTCTGAAAACATTATTTTAATTATCATTCTCCTTAGTAGATGACGTAAATGTGAAAGTATATATACTTTAAGAGGGGCAGAAATTTATATTGGATTATTACAAACTCGAAACTTAAACGTTTTGTGGCGTAGTTTTTGTCATTTTTAATTTTTTGTCTTCTGTAAACCCCTAATCCAGTGAATTTCACATTAAGTAATTATAGAGCTAAATATCTCAGGTTGCTTCATTTTGAATTATTCTTTACATAGGACTCTTATGAGAGAAATAGTTAATAGATTATTATATTACATGATCATTAAAAATTGTATTTGCATAATGTTTTAGTTGTTATTATTGTACTCGATTTTTAAGTATTACAAGCTCATTTATGTCGGAAAACGGTTAAGAGGGAGACTGACTGCAATATCTTAAATGATGACATAATCAAACTATGTACTTATGTTTATTTCACACAGTAAAAGTTCAATGAAAGCAACGTTTGGTATTTAAGCTTTGAAGAAAGTGGGCCATAATAAAACAGCTTATTTTTAATATGACATGAGTAGGAGAAGGGATTTACTGAAGCCTAAAAACTAAAAAAAAAAATACAAATATTTCTCATAATAATCAAGATAGATAAAAAGTGTATGCAAAAAGATTTATCAGAAATTATCAATGATTTGTTCTATACAATTTTTCAATCTAGCTCATATTAACAGATAAACTATATATATTTGAAGAAATATTTCAAAAATCACTTTATGAGTGGAAACTCAATAGCTGATTTCCCTAAGGGAAATCTGCCAAAATAAATTTGCCATCTTCTGATATGTTTATGATGAAATTGTTAAGCCTAAGTCAGGTCCAATAACTTCCTTTTCACCTTGCTTTTATACAGACTTATACTTGTACCTGTTCTGATTTTTTTTTTTTTTTTTTTCATTTTTTTTAGTATGTCTGCCATAAGAAAACTAACATTAAATATAGTCCTAAAAAAATGTGGTACATAGCATGCTTCGTTCGTGGAATGTCTGTGGATGAAGCATTAAGACAGTTAAATTATATAACAAAGAAAGGTGCTGTTGCAGTTCGGGAAACAATTCTTGAGGCACAGAAACTAGCTGTAGAACAACACTATGTTGAATATAAGAGCAATCTGTGGATAGGTGAGTGTAAAGTCTAGTACCCTATAATTGGTGTTCTTGTTTCTTTTTTTTATACCAGAATTTGAATTTAAAAATTCAAATTTGTCTTTTACCCTTAAAAAGTTTTAATGATTTTTCTTTCTTATATCTCTAACTCTGTTTAATATTTCTTTAGCATTTTACAGCAAAAGTAACATTTAAGTACATACTATTGCAAAAATATTTGGTTTCTTAGTTTCTTCAGTTATTAAGCGTTTTTGAGGAAACTTTTTGAATTTGGCTAAAAATAACATTAGCTATCATGGAAGTAAATTATTTTTTTATTTTATTTTAAAATTTATGTAAGCAACTGTGGTTCACATACCATCATTGTCATCGAATACTGTCATTACGGGCTGCTCGTTATTTGAGTACATCTAGCAATCACTTTCAGTATCAGGGCACCTTCTTTAAGCATGTCAAAAGTTCTTAAATAGAGTAAAATGTATGAGGGGCTTGAAGATGATGCCTCATATTAGAAGCGCTTCCCAGGCGATTGGCTACTAACGTCACTATAAGCCAACATTTTTGGCTAGTGTAACCAAACCACTGAAAGCCAGATATTTTTCCAGTTCATAAATATTGTATAAAGGAGCTTTTAGATTATTAAATTATATTTTTTATTTAGAGAAAAATTTGTTGTACCTGCTGGGAGGCGAATCTTGGTATTCTAGTTATCTAGTGAAGCTCTCTACCATTTAAGCTACAATCAAGGCTCAATAAAATACTGTGTTTATACTAAGCTAAGGAGTTTCCTATTTTAAGATGTCAGATCTTAAAATGATTAAAGTTAATTATGGCTATGCCGGCAGGGAGTTTTTCTCTTAATTTCAAATTAGGCATATAAATGACATCAATTTACTTTCTACATTAACTGAAACTTCAAACTCTAGCCTACAGATAACATGGGAATTTACTTAAGTGCTCTACTCAGTATCTATTTAAGGTACCTTTGTACACCATTAGATGGTGGTGGATATTATTACTTCTTTACAGATCCTTTCTTTCCGAGAATCCTTCCTTTTGTTTGATTATCTATTACCGTTATCTGTGGTGTAGCAAGCCTTTTCCTTTCTCTGAAATTCCAATTGCTTTGTCTTACTAAGTGCTTCTATACTTTGTTGAGGCCATCCTACTATGTTCTGCCTAATTGTTTTTGGACACTGAAATTCATTTTATAAAGAGGTACGCAAAATAAATAGCCTGTGACTCAAATGGTAGAATACTCAAATAATCAATATCCAGGATACTAGAGTTTGACTCTGACCTGGTACGTAAAGGATTTCTCTCTCAAAAAAAATTATTAATTATTTACTAATGGTATATATCAAATCATTAAAGTATAGACTTTTAGATTCTTGTGTTTTCATCTTATTCATTTGGAGATCTGATGTTTTAATAGTGATGATAAGAATATTACTTGCTGCAAATATGTATTTTTAAGGATGACTATAGTTTCAACTGGCTGTATTCTACTGTATTAAGTGGTCTTTCCACTACCATAATAGTTATAATAGACTTATCTCACATGTTTGAAATTTGTCGCTGAGAGTCTTTTGTTTTAGCTCTTTCATACTTAGTGAAATTATATTATTATTAACCTATTAAGTGATTATTATTTTGGGAATTTATTTGAGATTTGTGGCTCAGGGTAGCCATGTGAGATACAGCGTTGGCTTTAATCTCACATGGTAAAACTAGAGTGGCGAGTTCGATTCGGGCAAATACAAATTTATTTAGTGACAAACTTATTAAATAAAATCCTTAGTCCCATCCTGGCTAGAAAAGGGTGGTAACCTGTAGATAACCCGTCCCAATTAGCCACAGTAGCAAAAAGTGGACATTAATAAATAATAATAATATTTGAGAGTTTGTAGCTTCTTACTTACTCTCATGACCAATAGGGGCCAACTACACTCATGAGTTAGCCGCCTTTGCCATTCACTTTGATCTTGTGATTGCTTTCCAGATGTTGCTTGCTATATGACCTTTATGCTGGCTTTCACCCCTATATCCATCTTGGGTGAGGCATCCCTTCGCTTCTTGTACTTTATAGAGATTCTTATATGATTTTTCAAGGGGTTTCTGTGAAATTCATTTTTACAATGACCTGCCTATAGCTAAACCAGACAGAAGACCCAAGGGCCGGTAGCCTTTCCCCTTCACTTGCCAGACGGGTATATCACTGCATTAATCAAAACAGCTTTCTGTTTGACTGACACTTAAGCCATCTGAATTAACTTCTTAACTCTGCTTCTCAAAAATTCTCTATCACAGTCAACAACACGACTTCTTTTAAAGAAATTAAGAGTAATTTAAAAGTAGGTATTTTCTGTTGTACTTTGTAAAAATGATTTTTTTTTCTTCTAATTACGCTAGCTGTAAATGATTCAATATAAATTTCCTTCTTATGTTTGTTCTTTTTTCTCCTCAAGAGTTGTAAATAAACATTTCGAAGCAGTTAGACCCTACTAGTTCTTATTTCCTTCACCTATAATACATTTGACTATGGAGATTGAAACACCTATTGCTTTACTAGTAGCTCCAGGTATACTATACTATATTAAGATTATGCTCCTCTTTTTGGCTTTCTTAAATATCCGGCTGCATTAAACACTATTTGCCGAGCATTGTGCCAAAATCCCGGACATAACTATTGCAATAACTTAAAGAAAATTCTATTGATGTAAACACGGCTGCACTTAGAGCTAAAAGGGAAAGTGAAGCAAGGTGTTGGAGGGGGAATGAAGATAGGATGGGGATGAACATGGGGGTGTCAGAGGCCCAATATAGTTTTTTTAATGTGGTGCCTCAATAGCTCATCCTAGAAAGTTTAATTTTCTGATTTATGCCTGCTTCCCTCTACATCCTTCTTCATTGTGCTCACCACAAACACCTATATCCTACAGGATTTTTGTTTAAAATATTGAGTGCTTGATTTAATTTGTTTTGAAATCTGTCTATGCTTATGTGCTGTATAAAAAGATGGGTGCTCAATTGGGCTGTTGTCTCCTTAGAAAGGAATTAATATGTTTTCTGTTAATTTCTGGAACTTTTATGTTTTAAAAGTAACAATTGGTCCTTGTGGTTTTTTCCTGGAATCATGTTTATTTATATGGTTTCATTTATTTTAAGCTATATTTGAAAAAAAAAAAAAAAAAAAAAAAAAATAGCTCTATGGGAGTATACTTTAAGTTCAAAGTCATCAGCATAGTACATACTTGGATCTCTTTTGCAATTAAACCATATTTTAAAAATATATGTATACATGTGTATTTTAGCACTGAAATAGCTTACTCTGTTTGAATGCACTTATGCCCAGATCCAAAAAATGCCAGACAATTAAATAAAGTTATTTCTATAGGATGGCCAATATTAGTCCATGATCCTTAAATTCTAGTATGTATATATGTATGTATATATATATATATATATATATATATATATATATATATATATATTGATGTTTTTTTGTTTTTTTTCAGCTGAATCATTTGTGGGCAAAGGCCATGTTGTAAAAGGTGTTCGGAGACATGCACGACTACGCTATGGTGAAGTTGAATACAAATATTGTCATTATTTTGTTCGACTAGAAGAAGGCAAGCCTCCATTAAATTATTACAATAAGCCCATTTTTGATAAAGATTCTCTTTTAATGGATTGGCTTGACAAAATGAGAAATAGAAGAGTAATTAGTTCTTTATAAATTGTCTTTAGAATTTTTGTATGTAATAAAAGTAAATTACTTTAAGTAATAATTGTGTTTATTTTTCTCGTTATTACAAAAAAGTAAGCTTCCACTAATCTTATGAAATTTTCCTACATCATAAAATCCTAGTTTTCATGACTATACATCTATTTTGTTTTCATAAAGAAACTTGTTATTTTTGGCCACATCCATTAACTACTTTTCCCTGAAAACAGTCACTGGGTAGCGCCTAGACCTCAGTTGTAGCCATTAATTATGTGTTTATATATTCATTAGCTTACGCTGTTAGTAGATTTCCCTTAGGCGAAATCAGTGATTGAGGTTGTCTCCTCTTCAAACGAAAAAGTCTTTTCGAAAAAATGTTCAAATGTACGTAGATCCTACCTAGGAGATGACAAAAATGAGTTTGTTCAAAATTATATATAACTTTATCTCTTACCGCTCTTGCGGTTATAATTCTTGTTTGATTGCAACCAAACTCAAAATTGTAAGTTTTTTATGTAAAATTAAGGTATTGTAAAATACCTATAAAAAATTTTGTGAGATTCTAATGTCTTTGCTGAATACATATAAAATTTTTGTGATATTCTAATTGTTAGTTTGCTAACAGGGCACTGATGATTGGGCAAGTGCTCTGAAGGCTCTCTGTCACTTGAATTAAATACTTGTGAACGGTCTTTTGTTAATGGCTTAAATCAGACCACAAAGAGATGAAAAATCGAAGTAGCTCTGTTGTTGTAAGTTGAATTGAAGAATGTTACTTTCATAAACCCCCATATAATAACTATAAACCAATATATCATATGCTGTCTTACTGCAAACTTAAATACCTACTATTCTTTTCAACAGACCTTTATTGTGTGATATAAGTACATACAAATATGTTATGGGTGACATCAATGTTCTAGAGTCAAAATTGTTTATTTGATCAATACTCTACTCGATATGTAACAAGTTCATTCAACACAGATCATATTTGTTTTGGTTGAAACTGAAGCAGGAAGAGGCGGTGGGGGATTTGAAGTATCTCTGTTATTATGAATCAGATCAATAAATGTTGTAGACCAATCTTTTTAAACATTTAATGTTCTACAATTGTTGTTGTTTATGATTCGTTGGTTACTTGTATTTTTTTTTGTTTTCAGCCTTCAGTGAACCCCCACTTCTGCTCATCTGATTTTTATTTTTGTGTAAACCGATTCACTGAACATCTCATGCACAGCCTACATTTAAATTCCCGTTTACATATGCTTCTTACTATAGCAGAAATGAGAAAAGATGAGGTTACGAGTATATTATCCAGGACATAGGAAATTGCTTAGGTTATGAGTATGTTGGATATTTATTTGTTGCCTTGGTGGAAATCAAGAATTGCTCTCACAGCCATTTGTTACATTTTATGGTTCATCACTAATAACACTAGCGTGATTCTCAAGGATAAAAACCTTAAAAGTTTTTTCAATGCTATAAAAAAAGTGCAATAAGCAAAAAAACCTTGAGGGGAATAAAATTTATTGAGAATAAATATAACAGATGTGAACTATTGAATAATAAAACCGACATGCATTTGTTCCATTGCATCTATATAACATAGATGAATCAGTGACGAATGAGTTTGTCATAATGTTTTCTTAGAAAGTTAGTAGAAGAACATTGTCTTGTCATTGTTCATCCATTTAATATATAAATATTGTAACATGTACAATTCTAGAGCTATATGATGAAATATAAGAGCTATGATAAATGGCAAAAGCCGTGGGACAGTTTGCATTGACAGAGTTTTTGTTAGGAGTACTACTCTTACATCGTAGTGGATCAATGTGTTTTAAATGTAAAGGGAAGAGTTTGGAGATGAACAATTTTATTCCAACTGCACAAATTTATTGTTCAACAAACAAACTCTTAAACAAAAAAAAATCTATAAAATATTTTCGTCTTGAGGAAGCAATGGAATAAAGGTCAAAGTGAGCTGGGGTTTGTTTGCTGTCTGCCTACATTAAGTAATTTCCCCTGCTATATTATTTTCATCATGGAAGAGTTCGCTACTTCTCTGTTGTAACATGAAGAATTAATTATACAGTCGACATCACTCTTGGAAGTCCTGCTTGTCATTCCCTCAAAAATCGTCGTTATACTAGTCCAGGCCTGGTGAATTTTTATAAATAATTACTTTGAACATCTTTTGGTGAGAATGCCATTTATAATATTCATTATTTGTATCAAATATTTGTTAATAATTTAAACTATAGTTTATACCTTACCACCATCTGCCCCACATTTCTAACCTGAGGTATATGAGTATTGTTATATTATTGATAACTAGCTAAGGTACCCAGCTTCACCCGGGAATTCATTTGAGGCTGAATGAAGATGGTATTTTTTGGTGAGGTTTTACTTTACTTTACTTTCCACTATTTTTTGACATGTCCCTATCCCAGTGTTTAGAATTTATACCCGTCGTTGCTGTGGATTTGTTAATAATAAAATTATTTGTTATATAAGAGTTCACTGTCCTCGATATCTTTATATTTCCCGTCTCCTCTGCATGTAGTTTTTTTTTTGTAACATAATGGACCATATAATTCATAATCATAGAAAGTATTTTATCTTCCAAACCATGTATGAATAAAAGTTCCTTTCCCTTGATGAGGTACAAAACCCAATGGTGACATCTGTTTCAGGTGCGTCAATACATCTATAACCCCCATTCCCGTTCGAACCTAAAAATTTTAATATAGCTTATAACCATGGAACAATTAATGCTAATTTACATATGAGCTATGTTAAGTTCGGTTCAATCGTTAGTGCCAAATAAAACTGTTGGCTGCCTCTTTAGGTTTTACTGTATATCTCGTTTATACTTTGTTAAACAACAAAAGTGAATACAACAAAAGTTACTCTACATAACAAAATAAACATCTTTTATCCTGTGCACATTTGCCGAAAAACAAATAGGAAACGAAATATCGCAATTTTTAATTTCAGGTCTCCCTTACAACCCCTACCCCTGATTGTCCCTAGAAATATTGGTACAGATTATTATCATGGAGGTGTTTGTGGTAGTTCACATACTGAGTTTTATTTAGTTCGGATTAGTTTTTTGTGCCCAATTAAATTATTGACTCCCGCTATAGTTTTTAGCATATAACTCATTTATAATTCGGTATACAACAAAAAAGTATAAAACAAAAGTTACTCTAAACAATAAAATAAATAACTTTTTTTATGTGTGTATTTGCCGAAAAAACAATAGGAAACGAAATACAGTTGTCCCTCGATAATCCGACGTACTCGGTAGTCCGACGCGCTACAGGCAGCAACATGCATCTCCCTCCCACCGCTCGGGCAGGAAGCAAAACAAACCTGCAGTGAAAAATGGCAAGCACAAGTGTGAAACGTAAACATAAAACATTAAGTTTATCTGAAAAATGGGAAATTATTAAACGAATAGACCGTGGTGAAACTCCCAGTGCAATATCTAAAGAGTATGACATTGGACGACCTACTGTCTACGATATTGTGAAAAATAGGGAAAAAATTGAAAAATTCATAAAGTCTGTTGATGATGAGCCTGTACATGTATCCTGGTATTAATAAATTACATGTACCTTTACTGTTTCTTCCTTTTTTTTAACTTCATTGTGTTCAAACGCGAATAAAACATCTTTGATAATATGACATTTTTGGTAATCCGACATTTTCGGTAATCCGACACTCTCTCGGTCCCTTAACTGTCGGATTATCGAGGGACAACTGTATTGCTATTTTTAATTTCAGGTCTCCCTTATAACCCCCACTCCCGTTCGTCTCAGAGAAAATTAATATAGCCTAAAGTCTAAGTTGGGTTATTTGTAATATACATACCAAATTTCATAAAATTCGGTTCAGCCGTTTATGCGTGAAAAGGTAACAAACAAACAAACACACACCAAAGAAACAAAATGCAGTTAGGGTGTCTATGACATGTGAAACGAAAAGTTATCGTGAAATTTCGAGAAAGAAATCAATGTGCAGACAGAGGTTACAATTGTGTGTGTATATATATATATATATATATATATATATATATATATATATATATATATATATAGATGAACAAAATTTTATTTATCTCCATTCAGAGATTTTAATCTCCTACAAAGAAATCTATTATTAACTTAAATAATTCAAGTATAGAATTGATTAGCTCATGAATTAGTTAATTTAATTAATTAATTAAATTTTTTAAGTGGTCTATAAAATCCTCTTCTTAATGTGACTAGAGTTTGAAATTTTTAATAATTTATTAATTATTAAATTTTGTAGTGCTATGAGCATAAGCACAGTGCGTTTTGGGTATCATTAAGTGAACCTTTTGGTCTATAATGACATTCACGAACTCTAGGGCACTATAAAATATATTCCTCATTTATTTATGTTTCATTAATTTAATAATAAATCAATTTTAATACATTTAGCACCCTCAGTAAATTGGCTATATATCACAAATTTATTTATTTATCCATTCATTATATTTTTCAATTTTATTGCTATATATATATGTTTGTGAAAGTCCAATTTCAGCTTAGCATTTGAGCATGCAGGTCTTACAGGACATTATATAGTGGACAAGTTACAATGAGTCCTGACTAAATTTGAATTAAACTCCTTAAAATTTATGAGCTCCAATTGGTTCAGCACATCAGTTTAAGAATTAAAAATCTGCTAATTAGGGAACATATTATTCATTGCAGCAACAGGATTTATAGAATGAGGTATCTAAAAATCAGACCAACATGTGTTAAACATATCTTAACAGCCCTATCCTTATATCCGTCTTGATGAACGGTTTCCTGCTATATTCATAGTGAAAGGTTCTGTTGAAGTAGCATTAATAGGTGTATTTCAAGAAATCTAGAAGAAACAAAAAGGGGCTGTGTAAGATACGCAGCAAGGGTGGCGAGATCAAAGACAAAGGGCCCAGACTGACGTCACCACGTTGATCTTTTCCTCTTGTCTCTCGAAATTTGCTCTAGAAGCTTCCTGAAATTCTTTTCTGACTTCAGTTAGGATTTTCTTGCAGTTGCTTCTAGTCTCTCTCTATTGGCTCTAGAAGCTTCCAGAGTTTCTAGTTATTTTCCATCATAGCGGCCAAAATTGCACTGTCGAAATGTAATATTTAAACAATACTTTCTGAAATTAAGCTATGTATATATAAAATGGATTAAAATATTTTCAATGTTTTGGATTATTATTATTATTTATTATCGTCCACTTTTTGCTACTGTGGCTAATTGGGGCGGGTTATCTACAGGTTATCACCCTTTTCTAGCCAGGGTGGGACTAATGATTTTATTAAATGAGTTTGCCACTAAATAAATTCTTATTGCTCAGGTGGGAATCGAACTCACCATCCTAGGTTTACCATGTCAGATTAAAGGCAACACTTTAATTCATATGGCTAACCTGAGCCTCTGTTTTGGATTAAATACAGTGTTATTGCCATTCAAGTTATCCAGAGATTTCCATATCAGTCATAATAAGTGCTACAATGCCCTTGCATGGCAGTTCTGTTTATTCAATGTATTTGTTGCAGTATTGTATACATATATTACATGTTTATAAATAATATTATAACCTGAACACAACACTAATTGAAGTTACGTGTTTTTGCTAGTGATTAGGAAGATTAAACATTAACATACAAAAAAATAAGCTTTATATATCAAATATTCTATTTCACATCAGAGTCAAAATTTCCATTGATAAATACTTTTTCTTGTTTTTGAGAATATTTACTTCCAGATGATGGATGCAGTTAACTAATATCTTTCTTTCATATATGTCATAGAGAAACATATTTAGTCGAATTTTTTAATTAGTAAAAGTTAAAAGAAAAGTCATTGTTAAAGTACTGTTCATAAGCTAAACTAAACAATAAAATTTGGAAGACATAACCAAAATAAAATAAAATTGTATTTACAAATTCTTTAACTCTAAAAACATTTCTTTATACAAGTGAGTTTTAACTTTCTTAATAAGAGACACATTTGGTTTCTTTGAGCACAGGTGGTCTACTACTAGTTGTCCTCGAGTATAAATTCCTGGAAAAAAAAAACAATATCTAAGTGGTTTTGAAGAAAAATGTTAATTATGACATGAGGGAGGGCTTTCCAGGTAGTTTTACTAAGGTTTTTATATTTAATTTTAATTTTTATTTTATCAGTATTTTTTTTTTGACATATTATGAATATCATGACCCCAATTTTTTTTTTTTTTTTTTTCATTTCCTGTAGTAAGTTATTATAGAGTGGTATTAATTTTTGTTTTTTAAATGACACTTTATAATTCCCAACTTTTCAGAATTAGCCATTCTACTTAATAAAATAAAATTTGCCATATTAACCCGGGAGAGGATATTTGGGATATTAACCCCGAATTTTTGTTACTTAAAAGGTGTCCCCGTGAGCATTTCCCTCACATGCTGACACATCTTTATTTTTTATTTTATTTTTACTCAAAACCTTTTAAAAAACACAGTATTAAATTATTTTAATTACATTTAAATTATTTTGCATAGAAGGAGGGAATACTTGAGGGATAATTAAATTTATTTACATATTTAAAGGAACTGAACAATATAGAAAATTCATTATTTTTACAATTCGAACATAAAAAAGAGACATGTTCATTGCAAACAGGTTTGTTACAGTTAAAACAAGTTTTTTTCAGTTTTTCGATTTTTCCTTCTGGAGCAAAGATGGCATAAACCCTCTGCCCTTCTTCCTGAAATCCTCGAAATTATAACCCTCAAATCTGTTGGCAAAGATGGTATCCGTTCTCGATTTATAAGATTGGTTTTATAAGATGCAAAGCCAAGTTCTTCAAGTAATTTCGTCTTAAAATTTTCTCCTGGGTGTTTGATTCATAAATTATTATCTTCTTCCCACTACTCATTCTTCAGCAAAGGAAGAAATCCAAGCACAAATATTGTCTGCTTTGGGAAAAAACTACTAAAATAAAAAAGGGACCTTAAAAGTGTTACCGTGAGGGAAATGCCGCACAATGGAAAAAAACTGTAACATACAGAGTGTCACCGTGAGGGAATCCCCGCTTTCGTTATTCCTGTACTTTTCGGGAAGCTAACTATGACTGAGAGGTTTTTTACTATAGCCCATACATCAAAGTTGACCTGTCTGAGTATGTCAGTCAACTTCCCCCCCTCATCAGGTCCAGCTAGACCAAATTCAAGAAAATTGAACTGCTTGATCGATTTTTATACTTAAATTTCAGTCTGCGTGAGGGGAATGCTCACGGGGACACCTCTCCCGGGTTAAATGTTGCTTTCAAGTTTTACATAGAAATTTTGGTACAAAGTGATTATAACGTATATTTTATATTATATAACTATACTTTGAGATACTACTACTTCTGACGAAATTTTCACTTATTTGTGAGATTTTTTTCAACAAATTCTCTCAAGAGATTTACGGTGTCCACAAAACCAATGCACAAAACCAAGTGCAACATCTTTTTGCAAGAAGAATTTTTTTAACAATTCTGTGCATCATGGGTAGACATACTATCAGCCCTCTCTAATTTACAGCTTTCAAAAACCAAATCAGTTGTTTTCTATCCTTTTGACTTCTTTGTACAAAGTAAAGACAGTATTGTAATATCAAAAATATTTGGTTTTTAGATTTCAACGGAATTATCCGTTTTGAACCTCCCTAAACTCATTTTGACTATTTATGGCAGTACAACTCTGCATATCTAGCATAATTAAAAAAAATGTCTAACTTTAGAATGTTGAATTTTCATTTTTGGAATTCCCGAGTTGTCTAGTTGTACACCTTCCTTTTTGATCAAAATCGACTAAGAGGAAAGGGGGTTGGAAGATAACTGAAATATAAAATTTCCCTCTAAGTATTAGAGATACCAAAAATTTGTATAGAACTGTCTTTGTTTATCATGAAAGGCCGTCTATAAATTATGTTCTATGACTTTTTCCAATCTCATGCATTGGCATGGAGATATATCACTTTCTAATGAAATAATTTTAAATGAAGTGCAACCCAAAATTTTGTTTATTTTATTTAATAGGAGTAAAAGGAAGTTATGTTCTGCCCACATCAGCTTTTTTTTTAAAGTAGTCCCTCAGAATATCACCAATATATATATATATATATATATATATATATATATATATATATATATATATATATATATATATATATATATATATATATATATATATATATATATAATAAACAGTGCCTTTTTCTTCAAGAAAGTTTAATTTAAGACTGGCTAATAAAGTATTTTTTTTTTCTTTAAGGAATAATACAACAAAGGTACATACTATAGGTGTTTGTTAAAAAACTTTCATCAATTAGCAAAGATACAAAAACACTTTTAAATCACCCTGGTACACGCTAGACCATTACCAGACACACATAATGTAAAATAAAATGTATATTCATAGATACGAAAAATACTATATTAACAAACTCACTTTCATTATTTACCAACATTTTTTTTAATATAGCGTTAGCTTTGTATTCCAGTAATATTATTTGTTCAGTGTGTTAGATCGATGAAAAGATAAAATAATATATATTTACCTGATAACTCAACAGTTGCATAAACATCCTCTGAGGCTTCAATCAAATCCCTGTAATAAGCACAACAAAGTATTAGAGAAAATTTTGAGTAATTATCAATTTTCATAGAATACTGAGAGTTGTTCTAAATAATATTTAGCCCTATCCCGGCTAGAAAAAGGTAGTAACCTGTAGATAATCCGCCCCAATTAGCCCATAGAAGCATTAAGTGGACGTCAATTAATAAATAAAAAAAATTAATATATTAGTTAAAAATTAAGAAATGGTAGAAAATAATTTGAAATTTAATGGCATCAATTACAAGTTAATAAGATATTTTATTATTGAATAAAACATGGCACGTCCAAATATTCTGAGTCCAATGGTCTTGGTCTAAAGAAAGAAATGTTCCAGAAACAAAAATGCAACGAACAAATTATTTTTTCCAAACCTTATATAAATTTCTAATTTTAATGTTAAAACTCAGTAAACAAAAATCAAAAGAACAGAATACAATACAATACCTATTTAGAAAAACGCCAGCCAATAATTGATCAGCATTAATCCACTGCACATAGCCTAACTTCTTTGTCCGTGCAATTATTGGTTCCTCAATCGTATTAAAAAGGGACATAATTTTACCTCCACTTTTACCCAGAGATTCTCGCCACTCCTGAAAACAGAACCGGTAAATAAATTATAAACTAAAATCTAAAGGCTTATGGCTTTTTACTCACACCTTTTCGTGAGAGGATGAAGGCATTTTACAATGCTGTAATTGTAAGTGAAACTATCATAAGTTGCTACTTCTTAATTACTTATAAAATGATTGATTTTAGGATATATGGTTTATATTTTTTATTTTTTTTTTTTAACAATGTATTAACATCAACTTTATTCTATTACTGCTAATTGGGGAAGGGGGGGGGTTAACTATTGGGTTGGCAAATAAGTCCTTGTGATTTCTCAGTGTGAAATGAAATTCTAGTGGATTATAGACAACATTTATTTTAATCTACAATATATTGACTATTATTTAATAAAACTTATTCCTGTCTTTCCACTAACTGTATAATGCCATGTTCTTTGAACGTGTGGGGTTTATTGTTAAAAAACTTATACATGTGGCTTTTGATGTCCTCTTCCTTTTGGAATTTCTTTCATTCATGGAGTTCTGCAGAGACCGGAATAAGTGGTAGCCACTTGGAACTTGGTGTGGTGAGTAGAGAGGGTGGGGCAAAAGGTCCTATCTAAGTCCCAATAATTTATGCAAGTGACCAATGAGATGTGAGGCCTACCATTCCCTTGGTGGAACACAACATCAGGTAACAAACAAATAAACAGACACCAAAGCCACGATTGCAGATCTTGTGTCTATGGCATGTGAAATGAAAGAGAATCGTGAAATTTTGAGAAAAAAATCAATGTACAATTTACAGAGGTTACAATTTTATATATATATATATATATATATATATATATATATATATATACATCTTAACAGAGACAGTTGCCTTTAGTGAAATTCAACAAGGAATGAACAACTCAATCCTTTTTTTTTTGCTTTAAAAATAAACAAACAATTATAATAGCTTGTGAATGAGTAAATCAACAGAAACAACACACTTCCAAGGAAGATTAATTGTAAAATAGCTTCAGACCATTGTTTCTTGCAAGTGAAATAGATTACTGATGACTGTAAAATGAGACCCATATTAGAGGACTTTTACAAAGATAAGTCATGCAGTTTTAAGAAGTCTGTCCGAACCTAAGTAGATCTTTCATCTGGTGCAAAGACACGACACGATCATGGCATCATCTCCTCATTCTATTCTAAGTGAAAATCACATGAATAAGTGTGCAGAAAACTAAAAAATACTAGTTACTCTGATAGCCTTCATGCTAGAGAAAAAGTGCAAAGAGCATTTGTAATTTTACATTTTCAACAAGGTCGATGACATAATGCATACATTTTTCAATTTGACTGATAACCATGGGTTCTCATTAGGTACTCATGTATACATATAAACAAGCTCATGCATACACACACATATAAATAAGTGAGCTCACACTCACGAGATCATTTACAGTCATGGTCATAGAAATTGCATCACCTATGACTGTTATCTTTTTAATCCTAAATGCCTATACAATCTGTGGGAATGAATTTGTTTACCTACTAGTATTAGAGAGAGATGTTATCAGTGACTCATAGCTCAGTTGTGCCCAAGTAATCCAACATTAAGCACGTTATTTCCTATCATTATGCCCTATAGACTGAATTTCAAACAAATGTCTTATGAGGAAAAAGTTAAAATAGTGGCATTTGCTGAAGCTGGAATTTCTTCTCGTGAGATAACAAAGAGGGTGAGGTGCAACCAATCCACTGTGGTCAGAATAATAAAAAAAAACCTTTCCCATGGATCTACCGAGCAAAAGTAAGGGACTGGAAGGAAAAGGAAGACGGATGAGCGTTTAGATCGCACGATGATGAGATTATCTCTAAAAAATCGCTTCAAAACTGCTAAGAAAATATCTAGAGATCTAGCAGATAGCAATTTAGCAGAAGTAAGTCGAGAAACAGTGGGCAGACGATTAGACGAAGAGAAAAAGGTTTATGGGTAAGAAAACCAGCAAAAAAACCATTTCTTAACAAAAAAATGAAACAATCTTGGCTAAATTGGGCAATAAATTTTAAAACTTGGACATCTGATGACTGGAGGAAAGTGATATTTTCAGATGAGAGTAAGTTCAACATCTACAGTTCTGATGGTTCTCCATACGTTCGACGTCGGCCAAATGAAAGATTTGAAGAATCTTGTACATTAAAAACAGTGAAACATCCAGTAAGTGTGATGGTCTGGGGATGTTTTTCCTACTTTGGAATTGACAAAATGAACTTCATAGAAGGGATGGTTAATGCAGAAAAATATAAGAAAATTTTGGAAGAGTTTGATTCCCTCAATGAATTCTCATCTTACACACTGCGGAGACTTCATTTTTCAAGATGATTCTGCTCCATGCCAAAGAGCCAAATCGGTAAGTTAATTATTTATTTATATAAAAAAATATGTTAGCTGTAAGATACATTATTTTCTACTGCCTTTACCATTGTGTTTTTGGATAGGTAAAGCAGTTTTTAACAGAAAACAAGATCTCAGCTCTACCATGACCAGGCAATAGCCCAGATTTAAATCCCATTGAAAACTTGTGGATGATAATAAAGAAAAAAATTAATATTATGAAGCTTAAGGATAAAGATAAGTTGAAGCAAGCAATCAAAAATGTTTGGAATGAGGAGATTAGTGACGAAATAATAAAAAATTTGGTCGACTCAATGCCAAACAGGATCACCTCAGTGATCAGGGCTAATGGTGGTTCAACAAAATACTAATTTATATTAATATTTCAATTAATGTATTTTTAATGATTTTATACCATTTTTGTAAATAAATTCATATGATTATGTAAAAAAACTTTTTTTTTCTTAAATTACTCATTAAGACTAAAGATTTCATTTATTATTTTATGAATATTATAAATTTCTTATTTGGGGTTTAATCATTTTTTATGGCTAATAGCATACTATTTTCTTTTAAAATAGATTTAAAAATTATTAAAAGTCAATAACAATATTGGTTCAAGGAGATCATTCATTATTTTTAAGTGATGCAATTTCTATATCCACTACTGTATAATTCAAAATTCATTATTAACTTTAATATGATAATAAAGAGAGTACTAATAAAATATCCAATAAATAAAATTTGACAAGAAAAATAATTCACTTACAAATGAAATATAAGTATCAAGGCAAGTTTCCCAAGGTAGTAAAGTTATCTTAGAGCCAAACTCGGATAGAACAATATGAGCAGCTTCAGGGTCCACATGAAAATTAAATTCGGCACTCATAGTGGTGTTACCTTTTGCTAGAAAATGTTTTGAACAAATAATTTATTTACATGATTAATTTGCACCAAAATTAACCCAAAAGTTATTTAACTGGTTGAATAACTAAATACTGAATAAACATTTTTATTTGTGGAATACGAATAAAAAGTTCTATATTCTTATTTACACTTTCATTCTATTAATAGGATAAGAAGGAAGAGATGCATCATTATCAACTTTGCCATATACAAGCTCCAATCCATGTCAGGGTATCATCTCAGCCAGAGGGACCAGTTGGTAATTAATCCCAAGAGACAAATGGGTTCAGTTGAGGATAGAAATGAGTTCTTCTTGTGGAAAGCCTGGTAATCCAGGATTGTCATATTGACTATGCTAGTTACAAAGCACATCTTTAAGGTTGGTGACAGAAGATACATGCTTTGAACAGGCTGACAGAGCCTATAGCTCTTGACGGTTGCCATTTGTAGGATACCACTCCTTTGAGTAGCTACTCAATTGTCACACAGAGCTGACTGAACGCTGGAGGAATGGACAGAGAACCAAAATCTAAACTCGGTGGCTGGGCATCTACATAAAATCTGGGGGGGGGGGGTGATCCCAGGGTTTGAACCCGTTGCTTCTAACTTGGTAATCCACTGAACCACCAACAACCATTATGTTCACACATAAGGTTCTAAGGTCTGTCAGAGGAAAGTAGAAAGTAATGTCGTAGAGGTAAGCCAATGTTACAACTTCAGCTATAAGACATTAAAATTTACTTCAATTTTAGCAGATTTATCTTTGGGGAAACCAGCTATTGTAGCTATTCTACATATAACATATTTTTTTTAAAAAATTGACTCGAATGTCAAACTTACATTTGGCAATATATATTTTATTTATGGAGTGAGAACTCTCATCAAGGAAAACCAGAGATGTGGATAAAAACCAATGCTGAACTGATAAAGCTATATGGAAACCTATTAGTACATGTGCTATTAAGAAGATAGCAGGTTAGGACTATAAGAAAGGATAGAGCCCAACAGTGTATCCAAAAAAATGATGGATGGCAAACCAAGCCCAAGAAAAAGTAGCTGAATAACCTGAGAGAGGAACTGCGCAGGCTGGATGTCAGATTCTGACCACACAAAATGGTTTTAGGTGGAGCTGCAAGGACTGTAGTGCCTAATAGCTACTTCCTTAAAATAAATATTTTATCCGGCTTTATTAAATAAATAAATAAAATTATTAAATATAAAAAATGTTACCTGTATAATTGCCACCCATTATATAAACTTCTTTGACATTTTCCTTGAAGTCATTATAAGTTCTTAATGCAAGAGCAATATTAGTAAGAGGCCCAAGACAGATCAGACTTAATTCTCCTATTTGAAATAAATAAATTTGATTTTAAACTAATGTATTAATAATAGTCATAAACAATATACTTAGTTATGCACCTAGAGCATTTAATGCAACTACCACTAATTGGGATTGACTATACACAGTTTAGGTCTAGCCATTGTAGGTTTATAAGCCTCACAAAGCCCACATGGAATATTAAGACTTCAACACAATAAAATCAAGTATTCTGTAAAAATATAAATGTGTGTGAAAAAATATATACTCAATAGCTAGTGTCACAACACAAACCTAGCAATATCTGGGTTATTATATTTGAAAGAATATTTACCTTTGTATTGTGTTGAAATGCGATATAGAGCTGCGATACCATTTTCTTCTTGGACTTTAGGTATATCCTCAAGTACAGGTAATTCAACATCTCCAAAGCCATTCCTTCCATGAAAGTACTGATGATCAGGACCAGGAATGCCAGTGGAGTCCCTTGGAAGTAAAGGTTTTTCAGCACCCCGAAAAACTGGGATCTAAATAAAGGAAGTTTTTCTTTATAACACTAAGTTTTCATTTTTTTTTTCTTTTATAATATTCTTAAAATTAATTATTTCCTTTTTAATATACCTCTGATTTCCCTGCAACCTTTAGAAAATATGAATTATTAGAACACACATTATCTACATCACTGTTGCCATTTACACAAGTAATACCCACAATATTGACAATGTTTTGAGAATTTAATAGAACATGCAAGGCCCATGCATCATCAATGCCACAGTCATTGTCAATTACAGCATATTTGGTCATCTTAGTATGGTGGGTGTAGGAAAGTATGCGAGAATGACTCCAAATGAACCGTAAACTGGATAATGACGTTTTATTCATCCAAATTTATTTAACGAGGGAAAACTGTTCCAAAGATTAAGAAATTCTTCATTCCAAGGAAGAAATATAGGAAATGGACAATGTGTAAGGAATAAACATTAATTATCATATTTTTCTTGATATAAATAAAAATATGTTTTATATTTTTAATAGTATTAATTAACAATGCAGTATTACTTTTCCTTATTCTGGGTACGAAAGTTTTTCATGTAATTTCAATGCTTCCTAACTACTGACGTATGAGACAATTGACATTAACTATAGTGTTGTTAAGTTGTTACAGTGATGGAAAAAAGTATTTGCACATCATATGTTTATTAATAAATGAGTTCAAGGAAACAAAAAAACTTGCTTTCCTTTGCAAAAATGAAAAGAACATTTATTAAAAAATGAAAAAACCCTTTTACAAAAAAATAAAAATACTTGATAATCAAACAAAATAATTAAAACAATAAAAGTGCTTGGAAAAAAGTATTTGCACACTTCCACATTTGCTGGCGTGAGCTAGTTTACAAGTTAAAACTCAATTTTAATAGTTTTAATATTTTGTAAATAGGCCATTTGCGTCAATAATTGCTTGTAGACGTCTGGGCATTGAATTTACTAGGTTTTTAAATAAATCTAGGTTTATTTGTTCCCATTCTTGAACAAGAAGTTGTTTAAGGTGATGTGCACTAGTGAAATGGTGTTTTCTTACATTTTCGTCAAGGGTGTGCTATAAATTTTCAATTATATTTATATCTGGTGACTGAGGAGGAGTGTGGCGCTGTCTTGGAACATTTATATATTAACCACTCCTTAGTTCTCCTCGCAGTATGTTTTGGATCATTGTCTTGCTGGAAATAGTACTGATCCTGGATTCCCATTTTTTCGACACTAACACGCAAATTACGGCGCAAAATGTTCACATAACCTTCCGCATTTAAATTGCCTTTGATGCTCACAAGATATCCCACGCCATGGTAGGAAACACACCCCCAAACCATAACATGCCCTCCACCATGCTTTACAGTCGTTAAAACATTTTGCTTCTTTAGGGCTTCATTACGATGTCGCCATATCGTCCTTCGACCATCTGAACCAAACAAATTAAATTTGCTTTCGTCAGAAAAGACGACATTTTTCCAAAAGCTTAAGGGTTTTTGTACATACTCCCTAGCAAAAACAAGGCGCTTTTTGCGATTCGTTTCACTGATGTATGGCTTCTTTCTCGGAACCCTACCATGGAGCCCTTCCGAATTCAAGGCATATCTAATTCTCCTGCTACTAACCTGGACTCCAGACGTTGATTGGACCATGGCAACCAGCTCCCGCAAACTTATCATGGGATTTTTAAGAGCTTCTTTTCTTATTTTCTTCTTCAGTCTGGGAGTTAACTTTTTTGGATCCCCTTTACGCTCACTGTTTTCAGTTGAACCACGCTCCTCGTACCTTTTTATAACGTATCTCACCGTAGAAAAATTCAACCCTAAGAAATCGGCAATTTGGCGATATGTTTTTTGCTAATTCCTCAGTAAAACAATTTTTTCGCGAGTCGCGATACTCAGCTCACTTGTCTTTGGCATGATAATTGTCTATTGATTGAAGAAAACTGTTTGAAAGACTAGAGAATACTGGTAATAAACGATAGAGATAAATTAGTAAACAAACCTATGGACACAGGAGGATTAATGCAAAAGTAAACAAAACTTGTGAGTCAAAGTAGACCAAGTGTGCAAATACTTTTTTCCAAGCACTTTTATTGTTTTAATTTTTTTGTTTCATTATGAAGTGTTGTCATTTTTTTACAAATGGTTTTTCCCAGTTTTTAATAAACGCACATTTCATTTTTGCAAAGGAAAGCGAAGTTTTTTGTTTCCTTGAACTCATTTATTTATAAAAACATGATGTGCAAATACTTTTTTCCATCACTGTATATTAAGACATGAACTTAACCAGTAATTTTATGTAACACTTATATTTGAAAAAATAAAAGAAATAAACACATGCTAACACCATAACCTATAGTTGGTTATCAACCTCGACCCGGCTGAGATAGTTTTTGTAAATATAATATGTAACTCACTGGTGCTAGAGGCGGCTAAGCGTCCTTGCAGGCTTTTCACTCATGTTCACTACAAATTACATTTAACGGTAAAAGCGGGCACACAACAGTTCCTTTTTTAAAATGTTTCTTAGTTTAGGCTCTTGTGAGATACACGCACTTTTTGATGGTAACCTAGCACGAAGATAATTTTTTATATCATATGTTTTTTCAAGCAATGTTGTTAATTTTATCTATCATATGTTTTTTTTTATTTTTTAAAAAAGTAACCGCTACAGGATTCCCCTCCTAGATGACGGAGTCAGGAAACCATACTTTTTTCACTGGTCGTCCGGATCGGGTCCTGTAGGGCTCTTGAGGTGCATGGTCTGCGGCTGGTGTCTTCAGACAGGACGGTAAGGTGTGAGACTGAGAATTGGATGGTGGAGGGTTGTCCAGCGGTTTTTCGGACGGTAGGAAAGCTGGTTTTAGCCGGTCTATTGAGATGGTTGCGTCGCGGCCTGGGAGTTGTACCAAGAAGAACTTGTCACCTCGCTGAAGGACTCTGTGTGGTCCGGAGTAAGGGGGCGTCAACGGACGTTGGGGCACAGTCTTCTCTGACAAACACATGCGAGCAGTTTCGTAACTCTTTGTGAACGAAGGTCTTCCTGGTGCTCTCCTTAAACTCGGCTGGTCGGAGTTTTTGAAGATTTTCCTTCAGTTCCTGCAGGAGAATGTGTGGATCGTCTGATGATTTGTGATCTTCTAAGAACTCGCCTGGAAGACGAATAGGGCAACCGTACACCACTTCAGCTATGCTCGATGATGTATCATCTCGCATGCTGGCCCTGAGTCCAAGGAGGACGGTTGGTAATATTCGATTCCATTTGTTGCTGTTCAGGTGTGCTGTAATGGCTGCTTTAAGGGTTCGATGCCACCGTTCAATGCAGCCGTTGGCTTGGGGATGGTATGCAGTCGTCCTACCCTTTTCAATTCCCAAGAGCGCAGTAAGCTGATTGAAAAGTTGCGATTCATATTGTCTACCCTGGTCGGTAGTTATTTTAGAGGGCACACCGAATCGGCAGACCCAGCCGGAGTAGAATGCGACCGACACTGTATCAGCCGTGATGTCAGGCAATGGTATTGCTTCAGTCCATCTGGTCTGACGGTCTATCATCGTGAGACAATAACGGTGTCCGTCGGAAGGTGGTAGTGGACCAATTAGGTCCAAGTGGACGTGCTGAAAGCGAGTGGCAGCTGGGAATTTCCCTGGTGGTGCAACGGTATGACGATGAATTTTAGCTTTCTGACATGCAATGCAGCACCTAGCCCACTCAGCTACATCCTTATTGCAGCTTGGCCAAAAATACCGTTCTGTTACCATCTTTCTAGTGGTTCTGATGCCGGGGTGGCTTAAGTTGTGGATCTTGACGAATGCACTGTGTCTAAAGTCCCTTGGGAGGTATGGTCGTGCCTTGCCTGTCGACATCAAGAAGGACAAAGAAGGGTCTTGTCGGTGCCAGGTATCTCAACGGCCTGAAACTTGAGATTCTTCTGTTCCTGAAGTCGACCGATCTCTTGATCTTCTATCTGAGCGAGGGAAAGGGCAACAAAATCGTCTGGAGTCTGGATTTCCTCAATCCTCGACAGGGAATCCGCGACTATGTTTTCCTTCCCTGGTCTATAAATGATCTCAGTTGTGAACTGACTAATGTAGGTAAGCCAACGAATGCGGAGAGGAGGAGCAGACTCAGGCTTTTGGGTGAATGCATGAACTAATGGGCGATGGTCTGTGATGATTGAGAATACTCGGCCTTCCAGTTGAGGTTGAAAGTGTTTGATAGCCTTGTATATAGCCAGAAGCTCCCTGTCGTAGACAGAATAATTCTTCTGTGCTTTATTGAGGGCCAAAGAGAAGAAGCTTAGAGGATGCCATTGGTTGTCTTGTTTTTGCTGTAAGACTACGCCTAGACCTATGTCAGATGCGTCGCATGCTATTGAGATTTCTGCGTCTGGGTTTGGATGGACTAGCTCTGCTGCTTGTGCAAGGTTCTTCTTAGCGTCCTCAAAAGCTTTGAGCGTTTCCTTGTTCCAATCAATGGGAGTCTTGTCGTTTTTCTTGACGTTGTGCAACAGACTATTGAGCGGTTGTTGTATAGAAGCAGCATTGCGAAGACAAGGTCGGTAGAAATTCACATACCCATAAAGTGCCGAAGTTCACGAACGTCCTTGGGAAGAGGGAATTCTAGGATAGCTTTGACTTTTCCTCTAGAGGTGTGATGCCTAATGATGTTAGATGGAACCCGAGGAAATCAAGCTCTGGCACGCCGAAGATGCACTTGGATGGGTTCACAGCGAGTCCATTCATGACGAGATGACGAAGTACTTCTCGGATGTGGGTCTCATGTTGCTCTTCGTTGTCTGAAGCGATCAAGAAACTAAAACAGGAAGGGTAGATCTCGAAATTGATTGTCCACAAAACGCTGAAAGCTTTGACCTGCGTTCTTTAGGCCAAAACTCATTCTATTATATTCAATGAGGCCAAATGGAGTAATAATGGCAGTTTTCTCCCTGTCTTTTTCTGCTATGGGTATATGATAATAGGCCTTTCGCAGATCTATTTTGGAAAAGATTTTTTTGCCATATATCTCCATGGTGAAATCTCGAAGCTTTGGTATTCCATATCTATCGGGAACTGTAATGGCGTTGAGTGCACGGTAATCACCACACAATCGCAGGGTACCATTCTTCTGAATGTGAAATGGACTGGACCATGGACTTTTTGAAGGTCGGCATATTCCTTCGTTCATGAGGTCCTGTATCTCCTTCTTGACCTTCTGATAAATGCCTGGAGGCAAACGACGGTATTTAGCCGATATAGGGCGTCCTTTGGTCTCAATATGATGTTCCACTGTTATGTTGGATAGTCCCCGGATGGGAGTGACCTTAGTGACCGTAGGGAATTCACCTAGGATGCGGGCGAATCTATTGTCCGCTGGAAAAATGGAAAAAAATGGTATTTCTTCTGATGATATTGTTCCGGTGATGCTGCGTCCGGAGTGCTGGTCAATCAGCCTTCGGATCCTTAAATCTACCATAAGCCGATGCCAGTACAAAAACTCCGCACCTAATATGGCCTTGGCGACGTCCGCGAGGATAAAAGTCCACCTGAGAGGTTTTTCGAGGCCTAAGTCAACTTCTCGTGTGATTTCACCATAGGTCGCAATCGGGGAGTCATTAGCTGCTATTAAGGCGAAATCAGACGGAGTCTTTCGCCGTCCTTTGGGCACAGGTAGGAGAGATATACTTGCCCCTCTATCAATGAGGAAAGGCTGGCGAGTGGTTCTATCAGTCAGGAATAGGCGGCGGTGCGACTGGAATGTGAAGGTTTCCGCCACAACCTTCACATTTCCAGGTTTAAAGGTGGCTTGTCGGATCCCCAGTTGCATGGTTGAGTGCAGCGTCGAGCTTTATCTGAATCTCCGGTGATAATAGCAGAGACCTGTGTCTGCCGACTGTGATCTGGGGGTATGGGCCAGGCTGCGTCCTCTGCTGGCGCCCCTTCCTCGGTTCTTCATCTTCAGGACGCGCAGAATCTCGTTGACATCACGGCGAAGAGCTCGGAAGTCTCCGAAACGGGATTCACATTCGCACGCGGAGTTCGCGGTTGACGCGGCTAAGACGGATGACGCGGTCACGCACTTTTCTGAAGCGTCTCGGATGGCGTATGTCTCAGCTGATGGAGATACCTCCAAAATCTTATCTGCTACTTCCGCCAGTTTTTCTACATCGGTGTGCCCAGTAGATATAAGAATGGGTCGAAAGCGCGGAGGTAAATTCTTCATCCAGAGGGTGCTGATGAAATCATTAGAGACGTCGGTACCGGGTAACGGCTTCATTTTTCTGAGAAGCTGTGAAGGAGTCTGATCTCCAAGAGGCATGTCTTCTAACAGTTTCCGAATTCGGAGGGTTTCGGACTCTCTGTAAGTGCCGATAAGTCTCGCCTTCAAATCCTCATACGGCTGTTCCGTCGGATTAGTGACGATGTCTGATACTTGAGTCAAAACATCGAAGTCGAGGTTAGGTATGACGAGCTGGAACTTTATCATGCTAGAAGTTACGCGGGAAGTCGCGAATACCGCCGCGATCGTCGCGAACCATAAGCTAGGGTTCTGTTTCCAGAATCCGGGGATTCTTAAGCTGGGACCTTGATATAAATCGATTTGAGGTCGAGGAGTAATAGACTCCTGGGCGGGCTGAGGTGAAGCCGGAGAATCACCGGGAGAGAGATCGGGATCGAGAGTTTGATTCGGCATGATGTATGAAAAAGTAATTAAACTTATTAATAAATGTCTATTTCGTCGGTTATCAGATCACGTCGGGGGCACCACTGTTAAGTTGTTATATTAAGACATGAACTTAACCAGTAATTTTATGTAACACTTATATTTGAAAAAATAAAAGAAATAAACACATGCTAACACCATAACCTATAGTTGGTTATCAACCTCGACCCGGCTGAGATAGTTTTTGTAAATATAATATGTGACTCACTGGTGCTAGAGGCGGCTAAGCGTCCTTGTAGGCGTTCCACTCATGTTCACTACAAATTACATTTAACGGTCAAAGCGGGCACACAACAGTTCCTTTTTTAAAATGTTTCTTAGTTTAGGCTCTTGTGAGTTACACGTACTTTTTGATGGTAACCTAGCACTAAGATAATTTTTTATATCATATGTTTTTTCAAGCAATGGTGTTAATTTTATCTATCATATGTTTTTTTATTTTTTAAAAAAGTAACCGCTACAGTGTTATTCATATTGGCGAAACTTCGTTTTACCAGGCATTCTATTTAAATTTGGCGGGTATCAAGGTACGTATAATATAATAATAATAAGGGAAACAATATGGGATCAGTTTACTTCACGTTCTAAGACCAGATGCTTCAAATTAAGTCTGCTTAATATTTTCCCCATAAACAATATTTAAGAAAGATATTGAAGAACATGGGCTTAGGTTAGCCATGTGAGTTAAAACGTTGACCTTAATTCCAAATGGTAAACCTAGAGTGACAAGTTTGATTCCCGCCTGGGCAATAGGAATTTATTTAGTGACGAATTTAGATGCAATAACCCATCCCAATTAGCCATAGCACAAAGTGGGCGCAAATAGATACCATCTATTGAAGAACATAAGTTTCTACATTAAAGTTAATCTCGTGCCGGTTAAAATAAATTTATCGTAATTGGCACGATATCGGCTTGATAATTGCTTATTTCTAATGCCACGGCACATACATTTGCCTTCCAGAACACGGCAAGCTGAAGGTTGCAACAAACTTTATTTGGGTGAAAGTGTATTTTAGTCCCCCCCCCCTTGGTGGCGCACGATGACGACGGCGGGCATTTTATTTTTGTAACTATCTTTTTTAACACTTTAAAATTTCCAAAATACACCATCGGTGGTTAAAACCGAGGGTGGGGATTTTTTTGTTCTAACTTTATATTTTTTAATACTTTAAAATTTCCAAAATACTCCATTGGTGGATTTAAGCGAGGGCGGGGATTATAACGAAACAAGATGGCGGCGTAGGGGGGGGGGACTAAACTGCACTTTAGCCCTTTATTTGTATACGGGACCCAAAGAAAGTCTAAACCAAAAGCAGTTATAGGTACATAGAATTCTAAAAATGAGATATTCAGAAGGTACTTAAGGTTCCCAGATTACAAACTTGGTTGATGATTCAAACAATTATTTTAATTATTCCGCATGCGCGGAAATAGAGCAGATTACATCATGTAATTAAAAGAGATCAAGAAGTAAAATAGTCTATTTCAATATGCATGTTACATGAAGAAATAATAGGGTCTACATTGTAAGTTCAGAGATTCGCTATTCTTGACAAATTCCCACATTGGTTAAGGCTTACAAAATACTTTTTGTTCTCCTGATAAGTTTTAGCAGATTTCCCTTAAGGGAAATCAGCTATTGAGGTTGTACTCATGACGGAATTTTTGAAAATTTTCTTCAAATGTCCATCGATCCTACCTAGGAGATGACGAAAGTGAGGTAGTACAGTAGTCTTTTCACGGAAACTGGCGGCTTGGGGGGGGGGGGAAGCCAGCAGGTCGATTGGTCAGATTGGCACTATCGGTATCTGGCTCATGAACGACGCGAGGTTGCTCGTCCTCGCCATTGTAGATCTGACCAATCGCCCTAAAAATGTGATGTACTCTTATTTTATACTAAAGTTAGAACAAGAAAACCCCCACCCTCGGTTTTAACCACCGATGGCGTATTTTGGAAATTTTAGTGTTACAAAATTTATCTCGCGTCGTTCATGAGCCAGATACCGATAGTGAGCCAGACGACTACTAAATTAAGTTTATTAATATATTTTCGTTTTCCGACACATAATTAGGACTGAATATTAATATTCAGCACTACACTAATGTAATATTACAGTATGGAGGGAATTGAAGTTAACCGGATAATAGCTCAGAATTACCTTTTTTTTAAAATTTGATTAACAGTTTGAATTTCAAATCATGCAGGCGTATAATTTTGAGAGAAATAGAGAACAGTGTGTGCGGATGACGTAATTGTCGTGGAATAGCAGCAAGTGGGAGATCTGGTTAGTTCTGGATACGATATAACTGTGATTTTTATTTATTAACTTCTACTATGAGACAGCCGTGACATATTCCTAAAAGGGCTCTCAATGATAATATACACCATAAATGATTTAATTTACACGTAAGAAACAAGGCTCTGAAGCTTATTAACAAATTCATCTTCCTTGTAATTGTGTTGTTCTTCTCGTTGGAGTTATTCGTTCTTGAACTATGACAACTGTTTATTTATTTTATGAGGCAAATGCAAATCCAGATGGACTAGTTTGGTCATTTAAAGTGCATTCTTAGTATAATTTGAAATGAGTTGTTTGCAAGCAGTAATTAGTGGGAAGGATTTAGAACCCCTGAAAGAAATCTCTGTACAATTATCAAAACATCCTCTACACACTTCTATCATGTCTTTGCAGATAGAAGTAAATAAATATCTAACTCAACTAGTTAAAAATCCTGAAGATGAAGACATTGATAGTAATAATTTTTCTTTCTTATTAAATTAAAAATTTTATGTTTTACTTTGTATAATGAGTACTAGGTGCTGTCACAATTTTAATGACATACCACATTCTTTTTGTTCCTTTAATGATTCCACTAGTTTTGGGAATAATCAAAGACTAGTGGAATCATAGAAGAATTGTTATACATCATAAGTATTATAAATTTAATTATATGCAACTTTTATATATATATACATACATACAGATTGTATATTTTAGGAGTAGACTTTAACACACATGTACAAAGTACCACATTCTCCTTTATCATTTTTCACATTAGTTTTTGCAAATATGAAAACTATTTTGTGTAGAATGGACATGGCAAGCAATCTTATATTTGGATAGACTTTTTTTTCCCTCTCTCTGTGAAGGTTCATTAGAAACTGAAAACATTCATCGGAAACATCAATAAATATTTGAAATCGTTTAGGCATACCACTTGCCTATATATATTGTATATAGACAGCTTAGTTAACTTGTCTATGAACAAATGAAAATATCAAGGTTGCTGGAGTTTCAAGAAAAAAGTATGATATTTAACCACATCTTAAGAACCTCAAATACAAAATATCCAACAGCTCTATTTATTTGTGATATATATTCATATTAAGTATATTCACCTCATCAATTGAATGTCATTTACTGCTTCTCAGTAAAAATGTTATAAAATTCATATATTTTAAGTAAAATTAATTTATTAAATAGAATTGAGCCATTTCTAAGACAATACTATTTATTTCAGAAATATTTATTGGGTATATATTAAAACTCATTCACACTATCCAGGTTGAGTCCACTTTTAGCCTGGCTGGAAAGTTGCTCACATTTATTTATTGGAACTTCCGCTTCTGCCAGAAATTCAGATTTTTTCATATATTTTGTAGACCAAATTATAGGAGTACACATATTATATTATATACTCACTAGTTTATACGCAAAAAGTCTGTTAAGACACAAGTTTGTAGCTCTTCCATTCATGTGTGTTTACATATAAAGCAGCATGCCTTTCAGGAAATAGTTTTTGTACGAGGTAATAATACATTACCTAAATTTACTTCAATAACTAAAGTGGAAAGGAATTATTTTTTTTATAGAGTGCCACCATATGGATTTTACATTTCTACTGGTGTGTGCTTTAGGCCTAATGTGGTAAATTTTGGTCAAGAAAATGATCATTATCATTATTATTATAATCATATAAATGATATGAATATATATATATATATTCAGTTTCTCTATTAAATCGTTTAATAATTATGTCTGTTATTTTTTAGATTACATGGATGCAAGTGAAGCTGAGGAAAGTGACTTTGAAGTAGAATATGATGAACAAGGACTTGAGACATACTTAAATAGAGATTTAGCCTACTCAAGATTAGTAAAAAAATACAAAAAGTCAGATGAGCTTAAAGAAACATGATTAAATGTTTTTTTATTATTTGTATATTATTTTTTTTAGATGAATCAATTAAGAATATGGATTAAAATATACCTATTGAAAATAGCTTCTTAAGGATCCCACAATATTCTATTATGTCTAAACAAATTGTATATAAATGTTTATATCTCTGCCCTTAATGAAAATAAAATACTTTTTTTTTTTTTAAGTTTACACACAGCTTCAGTTATAAAATGCTGTCAATAACCTAATCCTTTCATAAAAAAAAAGTCCGTCACGCAGGGGTTGTGTAAACTAAGCAGATTTCCCACGTGAAGTTTTACAATAGCGAAATTACACGAGAGCCGAGCAGTTAAGGAAACGGCCGAATTAGCTCAGCTCAGATTTAATAAAAATGCAAATATCTCGGTTAATATTCAAGATAGAGAATAAATGTATATAACAATATTTATAGTAAATTTAATTTGCAATAAGATTGATACTGTAAAATTTTTCGATCCGACAACCCGATATTTTGAATTTTCGAAAATCCTCCCCTCTAAACCCACCTCTCCCACTGGTCCGATTTCAGTCGTAAACGAACTTGATCTTTCTTTTTACATAGAACGACTAAATATCGAGTATGGTAACGATCAAACAAAAATTGCGACCACTAGAGCGGTAACAGACAAATATATATATATATATATATATATATATATATATATATATATATATATTTATTTATTTATTTATTTCCTTCCTGAAGTAACCCTACAGGAAGGGAGTTTATTAGCCACACGTCCCGTACAGTAATTAGTACATAACGTGTGCTTGGTACATAACATTTTTTTTTTTTAAAAACTATAATAACATAAAATATTTATACAATAAAATTATATACAACAAACAAAAAGAAAAAAAAAAAAAAGAAAAACTAAAACAAAATTTGGATTCAATGCTGAATAATTAATTTAACTGTATTTCAGTTTCAAATAGTTCAAGAAGTCATACATTTCTTCAGCAAACTTTTTTAATGGTTTATTATGTTTATAAAATAATAGTTTTTCCTCAACAGGCCAATTTTCTTGTCGGCATTTTAATTGGGATTTAAAGTCTTCTCTTTGGTCCGTTAGTAGTCTGCAGTCATAGAGCAAGTCTGTATGTCTGTTCAGTAGTTAAGTCGCAGTAACAGTTACTAGTAACTATTAGGCCAAAACGATTAAAGTAAGAATCTGTTGTTCCGTGTCCAGTTAATAATTGTGTCAAGTAAAAGTATATATATGTATATATATATATATATATATATATATATATATATATATATATATATATATGTATTATATATACACACACACACATACATATATATATATATATATATATATACATGTACATATTCATATATAGATAATTTTAAATGGACGTCATTTTTGTCATCTACTAGATAAAACTGATGAACTTTGAAGAGATTTTATCATCATGAATACAATCTCAATAAGTAATTTCCCCTGAGGAAAATCTGTTGAAAAGTAAGAAAAACAAAATTAAATTTTCTGTTTTGCATATGTTCTAAAATTAATATCTGTACATAATGTATTGGTGCTATAACAAGTAATGAATTGGTTCCACCAGTGTATATAATAGAGTCAATTCCTTCCATTAACTTCTATCATTTGATTTATGGGCACCATCTTTAAGCCAGTTGGAAGTTCAAGAATTTTGAAAGAAATAAGATTAAACTTTGTTTATGCATTGTTTCACTAACAACCGTGTTTAAGAAAAAAAAAAGATTTCCTGAATTTTAGTATTATAATTATATGTAACTTAATTAATTATTACAAATGTTTACTTATTCATATCCATAGTTTCTGAATGGATTAATAATCTTAATGGAGTCAAAAAGTTTTGTAAGCCATCATCAATTACAATTTCTTTGCATTGAAATTTAAAGAATTTATGAAAAATTGGAATAGGAACAAAACAGAGGACAAACAATTTATATTAACATGATTTATTTCATTAATTTAAGCAGGCATTAAGTAGAAAAGATATAAATGCATATTTTTAAAGAAAATTTATAATGGAATTAATTAAATGTATATACAGGATAGGAAACAAAGTGGTCACAAATAACAACATATTTATTTAAAAATTATATTGTGCATTGCCATCCGGCACATGATGTCTGTTCGCTTGGTGCATCGCTAACTTGGAATGTTTTTCCACCATTATTGGATTCCCACAATCCTGGGGTTTGTATAATCTAAAAACAATAGATAAATATATAGTTCATAGATAGTTTTATATTAACTTTTCTGAGGGTAAAGAACTGATCTCAGAATTTTCCTCTACCACTACTGCTATGAGAAATTAAATTAAATACATGCATAATAAGGCATTAAAAATTACCAGAATTTAAACCTAAATTAAGATGAATAATTAACTTTTAAAAAAAATTTAAATACAACATTAAAAGGATTGAGGACAAAAAAGATACAATTCATCTCACTGTAATATTTATAGTTTTTTATTTTTAAATTGACCAACTATTGATATCAAATATAGCCAAGATGTAAAGTTCATTGTACTCGTTTTAAAAAAAGTGGGCCTAACTTTATTACACTAAATATATAACATTTAACAAATTAATTACTAACAGTGTCTGTCACTTTGAATTTCCTTCATAAACTGTACTCAAATTCATTATTAAATCTGCCAAATACCTTAGAAATGTCAATCTGGTGGACAGTAATCATAGTTGCCAAAAAATCTAAATAAAAATTTTATGAGAATGCCACAGTTGAAATGTTTTGCCAGAAAATGATGAATTACAACTCCAATGTTTGAAACTGAAATATTGTTTTTCCACTATAGTCAATTTTTCTGCTCCAAAAACTTGTTAAATTAGAGATATTCATCCTTAGTTCAGTGTTTTAAACCTTCTATAAATAATTCTGTTTTTTTTTTTATTTTGGCCTGTGCCCCCCCCCCCCGCAATTATTGTGTATAACTCTATTAACTAAGTCAAATGAGATATGTGGGGTACACGTCTACTACACCAAAGGATTCTATAACATAACCAGGTGATATTATGATGTTTCGCAATTTTCTTCATGCTGTTAATAAAATAAAGTATTCTGCCTCTAATATATATTTTATATAGACATTACAAATCCTTAGAAAGAAAAAAACCAGCATTGTAAACATGTGGATTATTTAGAAAACAGAACATCTTTGGCTGAACTTTTACAGAAATTTAACGATGATATAGAAATTTTCAGATAAAGACCAGAATGTAATCAACTGGAAGACAAAAGAATATACTCATATTTTTTTGTGAGCCTCCATTCAATTTTATTTGGGAGACATGAAATAGTAGTATATGAAACCAAGCTTCAATTAAATAGTAGACAATTTGAATGCTGAGATAAGTAACATAATTTCATCTATTATTCTTGGCTACTATTTCTACAGAGCTACAAAAAAAAAAAAAAAAAATATTCTTTGTTTTTGTAATGATAATGGATATTTGAAATCTTGACTTCAAAGCAAACTTGAACATTTCGAACCATACATGTCAAATATAAACTCTTATTTTCCAACCAGGTGCACTCTTTACCTATTACTGAAAGTAATAAACGAATAATGATGATGACTGAAAAGGTGAATCTAAAGGAGGGTGTAAGGGTGGCCAACAGCACAGATAAAGGACACAATGTTTCCATAGTCTTGTTCAATATCAAATGACAATAGAGAGAAAATATAAATTACTTTTCTGCTTATCATTCCTTTTCTTGGCTCAAAATTGCAATTATAAGTTCAAAGGACCTTCCCGTTTAGACTCCATAGCTTGTTCTTGAAGGAGGTATCCAGAAATACTTGATATTTATAAAAAAAAAAAAAATGGCTGTCAATTTTTGATTTGTTAATGAACTTATTTTGGTAAGTAAAAACATGTACTATTTTGAAGAATATTTCATTATAATTGATTCCCCAATTCACAAGGTAGTTAATATATAATTCAGTATAATATAATCCAGTAAGTCACACAAATAAAAAGGCAATTAATAATAGGCAGTGACCTTCAAGTTGTCCACTCCACAGGCCAATGCTGATATTTCATTTCTTACCCAACCTCCACAACACTAAGCATCCAGATGAGTTTAAGAGAAAATAATGGTACCTCATGTTTGAACCTTTTTTATTTTAAGGGTAATTATTAGCAATACTGTCCATATTGCTGTCTATACACAGCACAATATCTATAATATAATACAAAGTTAATTATAGTTAAATAATAATTAATACCTTTTGAACAAGCTCCTCAAAAGCACACTGAACACCATCTTTGGTTTTTGCACTAGATTCTATAAAAAGTGTTGCATGTCGTCTAGCAAATTTCATACCCTCTTCACGACTCACCTCTCTTTCATTCTGAATATGTAAATAAAAAACGAAAAGAGTAATTAAGAAAAAAAAATGGATAGTAGTTTCACTAAGCCCTAATAGATGAACATGAAAGAGTATTTGAGCAAATAGGAAAAAATGTAAACAGGGCTTGCAATATACTATAAATAAATAAAATTAAATTCTTATTATTCACAATTATAGTTATTAAATTTTAGTCTATTTAGTTGAATTTTAAGGTCCCTCAGGTACATTCATTAGTTATATAGTGATAAACATTAGATGAGTACTATATTTTTTTTCGATAATACTAACAGTAATTAATAAATTATTTTATCCTCAGGAGAAAATAGTAACAAAGGAAGTACTTAACTAAGATATAATCCTTGTTTAATCACAGCTACAACTTCAGACAACAAAAAGTAAAAAATTTACTTGCCACATCTATTTTATTTCCCACGACCATCTTAACAATATTGCTTTTGGTTGAATAAGTGTCCAGCTCAGACAACCAGGTTTCCAACTTTGTAAATGTTTGTTTAGTTGTAACATCATATACAAGAATTGCTCCCTGGGCATCTCTGTAATAACTTGGTGTTAATGTTCTGAAGCGTTCTTGGCCAGCAGTATCCTATAAAATCCTTAATAGTTGAATATATCTACGATGGCGAACTAAATTATAAGGTTGATAACTATTCTTAACATACATAAAAACACATGAATAGACTTACCCAAAGGGCCAATTTTACCGTATTTCCATCAATCGTAAGTTTCTTTGTTTTAAAATCAACTCCGATTGTAAGGGACTGGTCCGGATTAAAACTGTCTTCAGTAAATCTCAGAAGAAGACTACAAACAAAAACAAAAATGACAATTTATCAAAAGTGAAGTGAAACTGTAAGACGTCTTCATAACGCAAACCTTGATTTTCCAACACCGCTTTCTCCAATAATTAAAATTTTTAAAGTTGTTAAAACATCCTCTTCCATTATAGGATACCGCGTAAAATAACAAAATAAATAAAACGTTTAATAAAATTACTACGTAGATCGAACCCAACCGATGACACCTTACATCATAAACATTCTAATAGATGACTAGTGTCTGCTGGGAATCAGCTGATTTTTGCACTTGATTAATGGATTTCAGTTACCAAACCAAAGAGGTTGAAGGTTTAATACTAGCATTTTGTGAAACCCATATATTGTTTTAGTATTTCCCAACGTTTTCTTCTTTAATTTAATTTTGAAAATTGTACATTTCTACTTTTTTTTAACTGCCTGAAACAAAAATGAAAATGAAGTTACTGTGTAAGTACAATTTCACTGGAAGCCTGTGTTGTCGGAGAACCTTAGCACTGTCCTTTCTTTGGCCAACTGGTGGTTAGGTTGGTCCGCTCTTTTGTGTTTCGTTTCACACGTGAAAATTTAGAGTAAGATTGATCGCTTTATGAACGGAACTTTAACTTCTAATTAAGAGAGTACTGTTTATGTAATCCGTGTCTCATTTATGCACCGCCAAATTGAATTTTATTACATATTCTGCTAATAAGGTCGTAACTTGATATTTAATTGGCAGAATGGTTTTATTAGGCCCTTCAATGATCTCGTAATCATCCAAACTATATTAAATTTGGGACGTCTTTTTCCTAGTGTGTCCTACCTATCCTTTAACTTAGTAATTATCTCCATTTGTTAAGCTATTGCAACTGTGTAATCAAATTCGCAATATGCCTTCCGATGCTAAGAAGAAGCAACAGCAGAAGAAGAAAGAAGCTGCAAAAGCAAGACAACAACAGGCTGGAAAGAAACCGACGTCCAAAGTTGAAAATGGCGAAGAAAAAGATTTATCTACTACGAATGGCTCTGGTGAAAATTCTAATGGTTCAGTGGAAATAAGTGCTGAAGGTTAGTGGGCCTGTTCTTTTTTTATTTTATAACAAAAAATGAATTGCATATTGTTCTTTTCAATTATAATTTCTGCGTTGAATGGAGTCTGCCATGCATACTGTACACCTAATCCAAGACAGTATGTGTGTTCAATTATTTGATCTGAACCTCCTCATAGTGACCTTAATTAGTTTTGTTTTATACTACCAACAAGTTAATTACATGTAGATATATGGGAAGTTGATAAATATTTGTATCTCTTCACATTATCTATTTGTTTCATTTTCATCTTTGTTTTATAATCATTTCATATTGGTGGCATTATCCCTTTTTTCTTGTATTGAATGTAATTTAGTTTATATTTTGGACTTTGTATGTCCTCAAGTGTTAATCCCATTACTTTCATGTTTTACTCAATCTAAACAGAATTTTATCTTTCCATTTTATTCTATTGGACCTCCAAAATGCTCTGTATTCAACAAGGCATGAACATTAATTTATTTACCCTTTGGTTGTGTTGGTACAAAAAAGAACATCCAATTTAAATTTTAAGTAAACAGAAGTGAAATTGACAGATTTAATTATTTTTTTAAAAAGACTATTTTAATTTCAATAGATTGAAATAAGGGCTACTTGGGAATTTAAATTAAACATTTTAAAGAAATAGGGTCATTATATGCCCCTATTATTACTTGGTCTTAATAGCCCCATTTTGTATCCATGTCACTCACTTTTCTTTTACAGTTTTCTTTATTTCTTGTTATTGAAGCATAAAGTGTGAAATGTTGATTATAAAATGTTTTATTTAAACTAGTGAAATCATGGCTTAACTCTAGATGTGCAAGTAGCATATCCACAGTGACATACAAAATAATATGCTAGCAATGAATACTTAAGCATAAAGAATTATTTGGATTTTTTTGCCTACGACACTTATTATTAGTATACTTTTCATCAATGACTTAGAGGATACTTGGATTTTAGCTAAAAAAGTACTCAATCAGTCAAAATTTAAGTTCTAATTTATAAAAATGTTGCTGGCGCGATGACCATCATTGTTTTGGTTTTCCCTCCATCCTTTCCACTCCTGTTTACAATGAGAAAATATCTCCTTGTTCTCCCTCTGTAACAATATTGATTTGCTGTATATTTATTATTTTTATTGTAGTATTTTACTCTCCTTCCCTTGTTGTCTTTTCCTCTTTCTTTTTTTTTTAAATTCAAAATTTTTGTTACTCTACACAATCTCAAAATGTTTTACTTGCTCTTGTTATGTAACTGTTTTTAAAAAAAAGTTATCTGTATACCACGTCCAAAACTATTTTATACAATTTTCGTTGTTTGTAGCTCTGAAGAAGGATTTCAATGGTGTCTGAATCTGTTGGCTCAAAAATGTACTCATATTTTGACTGATAGCGTACTTATTTAGCCGATTCCCAAAATCTTCTTGTCTTTTTTCCCAGCTTTATGCAACTTTTATGTCCCTGCATTTTTCAGTAGAATGTGCAATACCTGAAATGAAGATTTGTGCACTTGGACATCCTGTGTGTGTGTATGTATATATATATATATATATTTATCTATTTGATATAACCGATGATAGACTGATTGTTTTTTTTATTTTATTTATAATTACAGAAGCTCTTTGTCAGAAATTAGAATCTGATGCGAGGCTAAATGCTGAAGCAAGGGCATGCACTGGTTCCATTGCAGTCCATCCTCGATCTAGGGATGTTAAATTTGACAATTTTTCAATTACGTTCCATGGAAGCGAGCTTATTCAAGATACTCGGCTTGAGCTCAACTGTGGTCGACGATATGGTCTAATCGGTTTGAATGGGTCAGGTAAGTCAATAACTTCATCAATTTTTCATTTTTTGTCTCTTTCTTTTTTAAAGTCTTTAAGAATTTCCCTTTGCATGAAATTTGATGTTCTATTTTCAAGATCAAGTTAAGAAAGATTTAGTCTCCTTGTATCTTTTATTTTTCAACGACCTGGTCCACGACATTAGTGGCAGCCTTTTATGAAGCCACTCATTGATAAATAAAAAATATTATGCACTGACTGATCTTTCTTGTCCCGAATTACTGGATCTTAAAACATTGAACACTCAACATTAATTCCCTGGTATTTAATTTATTATCAATACAAACATTTTTTTTGTTTTTAATATTTCAGGTAAATCTACACTTCTTGCTGTGCTCGGTAATAGGGAAGTACCTATTCCTGACCATATAGACATATTTCACCTAAGTCGAGAAATGCCTGCTTCTGATAAAACTGCTCTCCAGTGTGTGATGGAAGTTGATGAAGAGAGAGTGAGGCTAGAGACCTTAGCTGATCAACTGGTGTTAAACGAAGATGATGGTATGTTCTACTTTAAATATTGAAAAATACCCTAAAATCCTGTAATATTCCATGTTTTTCCATGGTTATCTTGATAATTGGTTTAGTTTATTTCAATGAATTAACAACTAAACTTTTCCTTTTAGAAATTCAATGTATTTTAAATATTTTTTCGAAGCCTGCCGCATACTTATGGCCTCACCCACCAGATTCCAACTTCTTTGTTCATTACCTCATGGTGTTAAATGTATGAGACCAGTATCTGTACTGCTAATTACAATTTAGTGTGTAATCTTTCGTTTTGTACCTTTTATTTCTAATTTGGCAGTGTTCTTTAGCACACGGGAGCACCACTGCTACCCTCTTTCTAGGAACTAATATTTTTTTATTCTAGAAGATTGCGTTCAAGGGTCTTTTATAAAATTAGATTAATTTAATAATTATTAAAAGAATTAACACACTTAAGTGGAAAAAGAAACCAGAACACTTTAGATTTTGAGATACTATTTTGGCATACTTGTGATTTTGTTTACATTTTGGAGACTACAGAGAGAAATTAAACAACAAAATTTTAAACTTACCACAGAGAAATTATTCTGTGAAATGCCTTTGGAAATTTTTCCCCTAGAATCTCCTCCCAAGATAATTATTCGGAGTTGGAGGATCGATAATAGTTTGAAGTGCTATATCTCTGAAATAGCGTATTGAGCACATTATCAAAGATGTGTTTTCTTGAATTAGTGTATTTCTTAGGCGAAATCCTGGTACTCCAAAATGCAGAAATCGTCCAAAATTTTAGGGAACTCTGTTTTTCGAAAGGAAGGGAATATCAAGATGGAGTGGCCAACGTGGTCCCCAGGCCTCAACCCAATTGAAAAAAGACTGTAAACTAAGCAGATTTCTCATGTTTTGGTTGGAATGGCGAGCTTAAGTTATCTCAAACAAGATTACCTATTTCTCCACTAATAAGAAGCCAATGTATCCGAAATTTCAAATTTTAGTTGGACACTACATGATTTCTAATGCAATTGCTGAAAAGTGAAAATTTCTTATTAGGAATGGGGGTTAACTGAAGACTACCTATAAAAAATACATATAACTTGCTTAATATTCAAATCAGAGAAAAAGTATATAGAACAAAATTGTAGAACATTAAAAATATCTTGGTTAACAAGATTGATTAGGTAACATTTTTTGACCAGACTCAAAATAACATAGATATTTTGATTTATTTATTTTAAATTATACATTTTATCTTTCAGCTTTAATTGTTTAAATGTTGACTATTACACCGTTCATGTAAATATAGAGCTCTCTAGAAAATATAATCTTTATTGATGGCACCACATTGAGCATACTTGCATGTATCTCACACGTCAAAGGTTCAATGAAAACCATATTTGATATTTAAGGTAGAAATGAGAAGGTTTATGATATATCAGCTTATTGTCAGTATATGTGTATGCTACTGAAACTATTGTCCTTCAATTTCTTTGCACCTGAGTGTATATATGAAAGCTGAAATGTAAATATTGAAAGAGGTTTTCTTCTATTTTCTAATGATCTTTCCATACAGACAAGGTATTTTTGGGCTTTCAATGGGAATGGACAGTTCAAAATGGCACTACAAACTGTTTTGCCACCAAGCTGTTCCTGTTACAGCTGTTATCTCACACCTAATGTGAACTAATACAAATCTATCTGTTAGAAGCCAGGTTTTATTTTTAAAAGCTTAGCTTTTCTTAAGTTCTAGCTTAAGTCAATTGTGTAATTTATGGGCTCATTTTAATATAGCCAGGTCCCGTGAATTTTCAGGAAAGGAGGTATTTATATGATATGGCCTATTTTTTCAGAATCACAGGAACAGCTGATGGATGTGTATGAAAGGTTAGACGAACTTTCTGCTGATACAGCTGAGGCTAGAGCTGGGTACCTCCTTCATGGTCTTGGATTTACAAAAGAAATGCAAAATAAGAAAACTAAAGATTTCTCAGGTATTTTCTTCAATTATAATTGCAAATTAAAAAATAAAATTAGTCTATGAAATGGAATATTCATTTTCTAGAAAAAAAAATCGAGAATAGGTTTGTTTAAAATTTGGAGATGCTAGCATATTAATTTATTTTTCCTTTTGAATGACAAACATTAACATTGATTTTAATTGTTTTAATTTACCAACCTTTTGAAATGTGAAATAATATTTTTTAAATATTATTAAACTGTCATCATATTTATAGTTTAACTGCATTTAAAAATATAAATCTATTTTTTTTTCTGTTTATTGTATTAGTTATGTAATGTAATTAGACCAACAATTTCAAATCTGTAATTAGATACATGTGTACATCTGTGAAAACAGAAAAGCTTGTTCCGGAAATAAGAGTCTTAAGATATGGAACCACTCATTATGGAATCTCTGAGTAACACCACTCCATATATGTTAATTAGAACTATTAATAAAATAAATTGATAAAACTTCATCTATGAAATATATGACTGATTACTGGGTAATATAGGATCTATTGAAAATTACTATTAACATGTTCAGTATTTCAATTAGGTATAGTTTTTTTTATGCAAAATTATTATTATGCAAATGTCAGTATTTACCTTGAAGATGTCATCAAGTAATTTATTTTCATCTATCTAGTTTCACACAAGTAATAAGCCTCTCTTCAATTTTATTATATTATTGATGGCATTAGAAATTCAATATTTTTCTATTACATTGAATTATTTCTTTTGTGTATTATTTTCTGTAACTTCTCTTGAATTTGATTCTGATAACTCTAGTTCCAAAATCAGTAGTTGGATGATCAACATAAGTTGTGAATAAATTCTTGTGAATGGCTGAGCACTGTAGGATTTTCTACTATTTGCTAATAGGGCAATACTTCAATTAATTTTAAGGCTCTCTTTTATTGTCATTTCTTTAATATCATTTGCTATACTGATTACAGGAGGTTGGCGAATGAGGATTGCTTTAGCCCGAGCTCTATATGTGAAACCCCATTTACTTCTACTTGATGAACCTACTAATCATTTAGATTTGGATGCTTGTGTCTGGCTTGAAGAGGAGTTAAAGACGTATGCAATTAATATTTTTTGTTACTTTTTATAGCGGATAATTTTAATCTTATTCTCTAAGGATGAGTACCCTTAAGTCAAGTAAAGGCCTGTTTGCCATTTGCCATCCATGGCAATATCGAGGACTAACATACTTTAATACATTGATATGAGAACATCACTACTAAATAAAAAAAGTATTTTTATATTAATTTTGCAAATCATGTTTGAAAATGAAATAACTAAAAACTAAGTTACAATAGCAACTCCACTTTAATATATTTAGGATACTTTTTATATAACAGTTTCATAATATTATGTTGTTGTTGATTTTAGGTATAAAAGAATTTTAGTTATTATTTCGCACTCACAAGATTTTCTGAATGGTGTCTGCACAAATATTGTACATCTTCATAAGCGAAGACTAAAGTATTATACGGTAAGCTTTAATAAATATTTAGTTTTTATTTTCATCTCAAAGATTGCTTATTTGAAACCTATTTTTTCAATTTAGGGAAATTATGACGCGTTTGTTCGAACAAGGCTGGAATTATTAGAAAATCAGATGAAGCAGTATAATTGGGAACAGGATCAGATAGCACATATGAAGGTAAATATTTCAGAGATACTTACTACTAATAAACTTGCTTTGTTTAGGACTGATACTCTAAACAACAAAATATATTTAGAGCTCTCAAATTTTTGGGGATTGAAAACCCAATTTTTTGAGTCTGTTGACTCAGACAGGATCCCTTATTTCTATCGAGTCTGGGCTCAAGTGGAGAAAGCCTACCTATACTGTATTGCGGAAAGTTAATGTTACGTGGGAGTTTTTGTTCTTGCGGTCTTTTCCTTAAGCATATTTTCTTAAATGGGAGAAAAGTCCATAAAGCCAACTTTTTAGTTCAGACAATATTTCAAATTCTGGTGTCATATTACCGTGGTGACAGTTTTATGTTAAATTCTCTCATTTTTATACTTAGACTTTTATTTAGAAGTTTTGACTCTTCCACTTATATAGATGATGTTGGATCACATAATACTTCATATAAATGGTGCATTGAATTGTAAAGAGAAAAGTTCACACTGGAGGATGCTGAGAGTGCAGCAAGGTTGTGAACATCAGCGACTATTCCATTGAATATAATCTTAATTTTAAGTTGGGACGAGATCTTAAAAATCTCTTTGGAACATCAATACTTTTTAAACAAGATGTTTTTGGATATTGTAGTTGAGTTGCATGTTGTGACTTTCCTCTTTATAAAGATCGGGTCATGCAAGAAAGGATTAAATAACTATTTAACAGCTATTAGTCTTTTCCCAGAACTTTCCAAATAAACTAACATGAGGATTGATTCTATAAAATTCATAATTTAGCATATATAGAAAAATGTCTTAACATCCATTTGTATTGATCAAGGTAGTGTTATGATGCTGGTGAAGACATTATTGTTTTCATATACTAGTTTACTGTGATTATTTTATTAGATTCACATAAGTATTTTGTTGCCTCAAGAATAAATTTAAATAAACTGTTAGAATAGGTTATCCTAAAGACTATATAGTTTTACAATCTATTAGGCAACACACTTTTAAAATACAATATAATTCAAATATATATTATCTATTTGAATGTTTGGCCATAATGGAGCTCCCTCCATAACATCCAAATTGAGTCTTTATTTTATTTAGACTATAGGACAGCATGTATGTTATGCCACTATAATTTGGAATTGTTTAAAAATGCTATTTTATTCTGTTGAGTAAGGAAATCAATGCTTTATATTCTTTAGTTTAGTTATAATTAGTAATTATTCTCTCTACATTATTTTTAGAATTACATTGCCCGGTTTGGTCATGGCAGTGCTAAACTCGCTAGGCAGGCACAAAGTAAGGAAAAAACTTTAGCAAAAATGGTTGCTGGAGGTCTTACAGAAAAAGTTATTTCCGATAAAACAGTTGTGTTTTATTTTCCATCTTGTGGAACCATTCCACCTCCAGTTATAATGGTTCAAGTAAGTATTTTATAATTATATTTTGTGATTCTATCTCTTAAATTAAATTGCCTAAAAAAATGTTGTACGGACCTACCAACGATTCTTTTTTTTTTTTTTAATAGGCGCCTTTTAGAACATAGTCCATTATCATTATATATTATCCAGGGGAGAGGATACTTAATTAACAATTAAAAAGGCAGCTATGCATATTTTTTGGTGCGATGATGTCAGTGCCATACCAGAAAACATGTTATCGCCATATTATAATCTCTATATCTCTCCTTTCAAAGTGTACTATATGTTGACAAGACTTAAATTTTAAGTAGACACCAAGGGTGTTTTTATCTTGTCTCGTAGAAATGTGACCTCAATTCAATCTTCATTGAAAGAGAAATGTCCGAAGGTCAGTTGATGAAAAACCCATGAACTAGCTCCACTCATTTTTCATAAAATGTTTGATTCACGCGACTGCTGAGCTGGCTAGGTCGAATCCTTTAATAGTGTATTACTCCTAAAGAGGTGTCTTAAGGTGTTTAGCAATACAGTCGCTTAAAGTGAAAGTCATAGAAATGGGCATTTACTAAATGACAAAATTACCAATAACTGAATTAATAATCAAGTTAGAGTAAAATGTATAGAATAAAAATTGTATTATATTGCATTATTAACAAAATTGATTATATACAATTTCTCAAGCAGTATAATAATAGAAATAGAGAATAAAATATTCATTAGTGATGTCACAGTTAGGAAATCAAAGCTCGAGGAAATTTATCTTGGCATCTCATATACTAAAAGTTTGACTGCAATACATCATATTCAGAGATGTTATATGATATATGAGGGAGGGGGGATCAGGCTCTTAAGGAAAATTAGCTAAAATAATCTGTTAACATTATTTTATTAGTTGATGCTTTTAAAGAATAGTAATGCGCTTTAAAAACTTTCTTCAAAATTTCGATTTTTTTTTTTTTAGAAATACTTAATAATAGAACAGCATACTTTAATACAGTATATATGCATTTTTTATCATTTAAATTTTTCACATATTTAGCTTAAATTAGTGAGTCATTCAATCTGTTAAAATTATAGTACATCAAAAATTATCTTCTTCTATTTATCTGTCTTATTTAACTTATTGTAGAATGTGAGTTTCCGATATTCTGACGACACTCCCTTAATTTATAAAAACTTGGAATTTGGAATTGACTTGGACACAAGGCTTGCTTTGGTTGGCCCTAATGGTGCTGGTAAAAGTACCCTGCTTAAATTGTTGTATGGCGATGTGAGTATATCAAAAATATATTTTTGTATTAAAATAAATTTGTTTAAAACTTAATTAATTGAAAATCAACAAAATTTATTTAAACTGATATTTTTTAGCTTGTACCAACTGAAGGAATGATTCGTAAAAATTCTCACTTAAGAATGGCTCGGTATCATCAGCATCTCCATGAACTATTGGATCTTGATATATCTCCACTTGATTATATGATGAAGTCTTTTCCAGATGTAAAAGAAAAAGAAGAAATGAGAAAAATTATTGGGAGGTATGGTCTCACAGGGAGGCAGCAGGTAAGGCATATTTCTTACTAAAGAGCTGCATACATACAAATTTCTATTCTACTTCCTATTGTTTTGTTGTTTTTTTAATCAGAATTGTAAAGTGCTTTTTCATGTCAAGGGTTTTAGCCATTTAAGTAACAAACTTTGAAAATAGATTAAAAAGTATTTATATATGTATGTATATATTAATAACATTGTCTCATAAGTAGTCACAATCAAAGAAAAATGTTTGCCATTTTTTTGTTAACATTCTTGCTACAGCTGTTAATATTCCAGCAGGTCAAAACTGCTTGTAGGCAACTGAGCGGTTGTAAAGTTGGCCAGAGACTTTCGAAGTCCATTAGCCAGTTTCAGAGGAAAATGGGTATCTTAGTAATTACTTGTCTAACCTGAGTTCTTACTTATTGCTCCCAACCTCCACAAGTCCTCCAGGTTATTAAGCCGCCTTTGCCTAGGCCTGCCTCTTTCCCTTTTTCCTTCTGGTGTACCGTTTAGTGCACCTTCCTAGACTGCCTTATGGGTTACCTTCTATCATCATTTGAACCCCCCCCCCTTTTGAAACCTCAGATTAACAGAATTTGTTTTTCATCAGGTACTAAACACTAAAAACTTTTCATTCAAATCGGTGGGGGGAAGGCCGTGCACTCCCCTTGTTAGTAAATGTATTAAATATTATTCATTTCAAGTGTATTTTATTCAGTTTTGTAAACAATTTTTTTTATTTAAATATTTGAAAAACAGGAATAATTATAAAGATAATCTGTTGGAAATAGAGGTTTGTGAATGAACATTCACAAGTTGTCAAGGCAGCAAATGACTTCTGTGTCTGAATAATAAAAACATCTTTTTTTTCTCTCATTTTTATTTTTATTTCTAGGTTTGTCCCATTAGGCAACTTTCAGATGGACAAAGATGTAGAGTTGTGTTTGCATACTTAGCTTGGCAAGCTCCTCATCTGCTCCTCCTTGACGAACCGACAAACCATCTTGATATGGAGACTATTGATGCTCTAGCTGATGCTATAAGAGATTTTGAAGGTGGAATGGTACTTGTATCCCATGACTTTAGACTTATTTCTCAGGTATGCATTTTTTCAATACCATCATCATTGGATGGTTTTTCATTAAATGGTTTTAATATAGTTTTGTATTAAAAGAAAATTAAAATTGTTTTCTTATATTGGTTTTATCACTACACGTCCTAATTAGAGTGTTCTACCAGATAAAAATCAGTAACTGTACCAAGAGCCTTTTTAATAAGTTGCTACTCCAACACAAACCTGACCACCCATATTACTTCACATTAGAGCTTTGGAAGTGTATGCCATATGCTTGTATTATTTAAATGCTTAAATATGATATTTTGAAGGATTTGACTTTGTTATTGCAAGTGTTACCATCTCTTAGGACATTTCCTAGTAACAGAGGTTTCTTTGTGTTTGTAGAATTCATTTAGTGACAAACTCTTTAAATGAAATGTTTAGTCCCGCTGTGGATGTTAATAAATAACAGTAACAATATAAAGTAGCTGTATATTCTATTCATAATATTTAAGTTTGTGTTTTTAGGTTGCAGAGGAAATATGGGTCTGTGAAAAAGGAACTGTCACTAAGTGGCAAGGTGGAATCCAAGGCTATAAAGAACATTTGAAGTCTAAGATAGTTAAAGAGAAGAAGAAAGAAATAAAGAATTAATTTGAAGATATTAATTGTTATTCGCTCTGCACCGAAACTTCCTCCTCCACATCAGATATTTATGTTCTCAAAGGCTATGTTCCCTATTCAATCATTTTTATTTCGAAAATACATTTATTATTTCCATTTCTGACATTTTTAATTAACCCTAACCTCTTCCTAAAGGTATTACTGTAGAACCAATTTTGTTAATAAACCGTAAATCTTGGGACAGGAAGAAATGAAGGTGACCACTCCATACATAGAAAAACAAGGGATCCCTCTTGAGTGAGGTTAAAGATCTCTATATATTACATTTAAAACTAAATGATAAAAGTTTGTTATTTGCTGAAATCTGACCGGATGCAAAATGCAAAATAGTAAAAGATCTCCCTTAGTATATGCATTGGATTGAAAAAGACTATATAACTAATGTTGTTGACAAGCTAAGTTTAGTCCTCGTAAGTTTTATAGTACATTTTTCTCTACCCATCTTAACAGTTCTTTGTATTTTTTCTATTTTCTGCTGTAAGTTAACTCCCACTGCTTCTGCTCTTTCATTTTTCACTTTAAGCTATTATATGACTAAAGTTTTCATGCAAGGCTTAAATTTCAAGCCTTGTTTACATATGATTTCTGTTAATCCATAGTATGATATATAATACGCACACTTCTCACCTTATGAAGTAACATTTCCAAAATTTCAAGTATCTGACATCATGAAATGTGTAATTTTCATTTCACAATGCCTATATTATCTACCTGTATGAGGATCAGAATGTATTCACTCTTTGTATAATAATTAACATAGTGAAGATAACTAACACGTGCTAACTAATGAGATATGGCTCAGTTATTTTGAGTTAGCGCTTAAAATATATGATTGTTTGCTAAGTTATTCATTTTTAATTAACTAACAGTGCTTCCTGAAGGCAATGCATATGCTTTTATTATGTTAAAACATTTTTGTAATTGGGAGGATGTATTTGAAGCTAATGTATGATATATCATACAGAGGGCATATTCAAGAGATTTGTTTTTCATTTTTCATATATAACATCTTGGACAAAAGGAGTTGGAGAAGGTCATTAATTTAATCCAAAGCAATAAGTTAGTTGATTAAACGTCTAGTGTCATTGGAAAGACGTCTGAAATTGAAGTAGTTCTTGTGCCACCAGATGATGGTAATGATACCAACAAAGATGACGGGGCAAGTGATGTTGAAGGTGAACCACTAACTATAAAAGAGACCTTGGGGCTGGTGTACTTGGTTACAAATTTAGAAAATGAAGAAACATATTGAATGAGATGGGATAGTAAACAGGGAAAGGCTCCTTTTACACGGCCTACCATTATTCAAAAATATAATCAATATTTGGGAGGGGACAAATGTTTGATAGTATGTGATCTTTATAGAATATTTGCTTCAAAAAATGGTTCTGGCCTCTGGTACAGTTTTGTCTTAACAGGTGAGTGGTAAATATATGGCTGATCTAGAGAAATTACGAACAAATGCTACTATTAGAATTCCAAAGGATTGTGTTTAGCTCTTCTGGCCACCCCGTCCTTGAACGACCTCAGGAATCATGCCTAGAAGAAACACATTTTGAAAGGATAGATCATTTAATAGAAGGCATCGCAACACAGTGTAGATGTGCTAAATTTCTATTTGGAAAGTGCAATGTAGCCCTCCATTCAAAAAGTTGTTTTTTTCACTGTCATCTATATATATATAAAATTGTAACCTCTGTCTGTACATTGATTTTTTTCCCGAAATTTCACGATAACTTTTCGTTTCACATGTCATAGACACCATAACTGCATTTTGTTTCTTTGGTGTCTGTTTGTTTATTTGTTTGTTTGTTTGTTACCTTTTCACGCATAAACGGCTGAACCGAATTTTATGAAACTTGGTATGTATATTACTACTAACCCAACTTAGACTTTAGGCTATATTAAAATTCTCTGAGACGAACAGGAGTGGGGGTTATAAGGGAAGCCAGAAATTAAAAATAGCGATATTTCGTTTCGTATTGGTTTCTTGGCAAATATGAACATAACAAAAGTTGTTTATTTTGTTATTTAGAGTAACTTTTGTTATATACACTTTTCTTTTATAACAAAGTATAAACGAGATATACGCTAAAAACTAAAGCGGGGGCAACTATTTTATTGGGCACTAGCGGTAGAACCGAACTTAACAACACTCGGTATGTAAATTAGCATTAATTCTTCCATGATTATAAGCTATACTAAAAGTTTTAGGTTCCAAGGGGAATGGGGGTTATGCGGGAGGCCTGAAATAAAAATTCGCGATATTTCATCGTCTATTTGGTTTTTGGCAATCGTGCACATAACATAAGTTGTTTACTTTTTTAATTAGTGTAAATTTTGTTTTATAATTTTTTTTTTTGTAAAATAAGGTATGAAGCAAGTATTTGCTCAGAAATATTGATATGCTCAACAATACATTCCAATATGAACTACCCAGGTATCTCACCTGGATAAGTTAATTCAAATCCATGTTAGAATTTTATCCTTAATAATTCAAAAGTATGTTATTTTTTAACGCCAGGAACAGTTTGCACCAAATAAGGTATACTGCCCCCACCCTTCTCTAATAATGTATTTAATACATTATTTAATTAAAACGTGAAAAATATTTGAAACAGTTTTAGAATTGTGAAGATAATGTAATATGATTTTTTAATATATTTGAATGTATTAGAGGATAGCTATCCAAAATGCATTGCAGGTTGGCAGCACTGAGGCTATGTAAGTGTCGAGCTACTTCCTTTGTACTATCAGTTCTGCCGCTTCCCTTCCGACCTCATATTGGTCTATGTTTACATGTTAATTGATGCTTATAGCAATGTATTATTATTCTCAGGAATGTGAATTTCTTTAATTATCATAAATAAATAATTTACTAGAATAAACGCTAGGGAGGTGCACTCAGGTATTTCTGGTATTTATTAACTCTGCTCCGTTAATGTATTATGATATACTTTACTGAAAACCAATATGAATACACAGTTTACAATCGAGACTTATGAAAGAGTGTTTTAATAGAGGCTATGACGTACCTAAAACAGCTGTCACCGTTGGACATTGTACCGCATGAAGGGAAAGAAACTTATTCATACATGGTTTGGAAGATAGAATACATTCTAGGATTATGAATTATATGGTCCATCACTTTATAAAAAAAAAACTACATACACAGAGGACTGGAAATATAAAAATATTGAGGACAGTGAAGTCTTAAATAACAAATAATTTTATTATTAACAAATCCACAGTAACGACGGGTATAAATTCTAAACACTGGGATAGGGAAATAAAAAAAATATTGTGGAAAGTAAAGCCTTGCCAAAAATATACCATCTTCATTCAGCCTCAAATGAATTCCCGGGCGAAGCCGGGTACCTTTGCTAGTATTCAATAATATTTAATTACTCTAAATTTATATTTTGTATATATTTAACATTATTTTGTCATATATGTTATTTTTTAACCCTCCGTTGTACGCGCTGCGGTCCTCCGTGCCCAAGCACACAAAAATGTAGTGGGATTTCCTGGCTATTCAACTTAGAAGCCAATGCCCTACCAATATGCTTTTCCCAACTCCCCTCCCACACAGTCAACGCACTCGTGGTCTTCAGAAAATATATGTCAGTCGGTCATGGCAGTTTGAAGTGAAGGGGTCGTTACTTGGGCATTAAGGACCGCGCGCGTACTTATTTGTTACTCAACTTTTGGCACGAAGGGCCGCACGCGTACTTTCTCGGAACTTTTTTTTTGACATGTCTCAACCACGAAGATTCTACGAACCCCATGAACTTGCTTTGATTTTGCTAAAATTAGAAAAAGAGTCTGACGGGGAATCGGTTTTGGACTTTTCGGATGATAGTGAAGGGGAAGAAGAGCAAACTGATGTTGACAAACATTCAAGTGAGAGTGAACTCTCGGCCGAAGAGGATGTTGAAGTTAGAGAAAGGTTAGATTTCGATGTATTTTTAGGTAAAAATAATGAAACTATTTGGCTCAGTGATCCTCTTGCATTCCATTCCACCAAAACAAAATCAAAAAATATTTTGAAAATTTTACCTCGGCCAACCTCAAATTCTAAAGGGGTTACATCTGAATTGGAGCTGTTCTTTAAATATTTTCCGGTCGAGTTGATTGATAAAATAGTATATTTTACCAATTTATACATTGGAGACAGAAGAGAAAGTGCTAAACACAAAAAAATAGAGAAAAAAAAGGAATTTAGAGAAATAGATTTCAATGCTACTTCAAGGGCCGAAATGAAAGCACTTTTTGGGTTGCTGTACCTTTTCGCTTCACGGAAGGGAAATCATACTTTAGCACAGTCGGGAGATGGGACAGGAATGATGTTGTGTAGGGCAGCATTTGGCATAAAACGCTTTAGTTTTTTGCTTGCTGCCCTTCGATTTGATGGCAAATCAACTAGAGAAGAAAGAGAAGTTGGTGACAAACTTGCCGCAATAAGGGAAGTATACACTGTCTTCGTTGAGAACTGCAAAAAAAATTATTGCCTGTCTCAATTTGTAACTATTGATGAAATGTTGACTCCTTTTCGCGGTGAAGTTATATGCACTTTGTGATGCCAAAACCACCTATAATTATGATTTTTTGATCTACTGTGGTGCACAACGCCCAGGCCCATTTCAAATGTCCAACAAACCATTTGACATAGTAAAACGTCTTATGCAACCTATTCTGAATACCAATAGAAACCTCACCACCGATAATTATTATACCAGCTTTCCCTTAGCGGAGTACTTATTACAACATGGAATAACGGTATTAGGTACTAGGAAAAAAAATAAAGCATAAATTCCTCTCGAATTTTTGGCCGCTAATAGAACTGCCCTTTCTTCTTTATTTGGGTTCCAACACAATATAACACTTGTTTCTTTTGTGCCAAAAAAAAAATAAAAATGTTGTATTGCTGTCCACAATGCATGACAGTAAAGATATTGATCCAGATTCCAAAAAAACAATTATTATTCAAGATTATAATGCCACGAAATCTGGAGTGGACACTGTAGATCAAAAATGCTCAACTCTCAGCACATCCAGATCTACAAGAAGATGGCCTATGGCTTTATTTTTCAGAATGTTAGATATTGGTGCTATAAACGCTCATGTTCTTTTTGTTGCGAATTATGTCCCGAAAGGCGGGGAAGTTGACTTGAAAAGAACAACATTTCTTGAAAAATTGGCTTTCAGCCTCCTTGAAGAATAGTTCAGGGAAAGAGCAAAAATGAAATATTTACCCAAGGGCATTCAACTATTCCTTTGTCAATTCCGAGAATCTGAAGAGCAACAGGCTGGGGTGAAAAACGAGGTTCAAATGAAAGGACGATGTTATGGCTGTGAAAAGCAAAACAATATAAAAACAACCGTACGTTGTTCAACATGTTCACGTTTCATTTGTAAAAACCATTCAACCCGCCGAGTAACCTGCAATGAGTGCACTGCCAATGAAGAACCAGGTCTCGAGGAAGAAGATTAACAGTTGCCTAAGAAGTTGATTTTTCAAATAATAATTAGCTTTTATGTTTTACTTAGGTACTTTTTGTTCCAAAATAAAGTTATAAATATCAGCAAATATTTTTGTTCAAGTCCCACATAATATCATATCATAATTGGTACATACATTTCATATTAGTGATAATGTATGTATGAAAACATGGGATGGGCACAGAGGGCCACGCGCCTACAAATTTGTAAAAACTTTAGCGCGCACAACGGAGGGTTAATGAATTGGTTGATTTTCAAAGGTTTCATGTCAATGCAACATTTTCACTCCCTAATGTAATGTGATAATAAATCATACTCTAGAAAAAATGGTTAAGTAGGTACAAAATGAAAATTATTTCAGATTAAAATTATTATAATAATGTTTCTAAGAGATAATTTGAGATTTTTTTTGTATTTTGGGCATTAATGGGTTAATAGAGTAGAATGCACAAGGTGTCTTAAGTGAATCAATCCAGCATGGAGGAAATCTGCTTGGTAAATACAGCCACGTAAGACAATCTTCTTCACAAGGAGAATGAATACACACTCCTTAGTCTTTGTCAGGCCTTACCAGCTCCAGGAACTTAGTCGTTCCTCCTGAGGCTTTCTTATGAATTAAATAAATTAATTGAAAATCAAGAACTCAATCAAACAGTAATACAAAAAAAAAAAAATGTAATTTGAAACTACATTTTTGTTTTCTGAACTTGAACATCTTACTCCGTGATGACTCCATGCCAGAATAAAGAGTATTTAACTAATTTGTTTTTTTATAAATATTCATCTATGAACAATTAAGAAAATTAAAAATTTATTACTAACAAAAACAAATGATAGAAGTAAATGTTGGCATCCTTAATAGAAGTAAATAATTCAAATTTGGCAGAGAGTTTTACTTGAGCTTCCTTGTTTGTCAAAAGTATTTATGAATAAATAAACAATATAAAATATAAAAATTGTTTTATACATTTTTTATTACTTAAATTTTAGGCAATAAATAATAACTGAAGAATTTATTTTGAGTTTGTCTATGCATCCACTAATGCCCAATCCACTTCTAGTTTCGATACTCAAGCAAGAGTTAGAGTCAATTTTATTCAAACTAATAGTACGAGCTGGAAGGTAGGTGCAAAATAAGTACAACAGTTGCATGCCAGTTTTGAGTCCTGGTTTTAGCTTCAAATATATTGATTTAGCACTTTCTATCTATCTATCTATCTATCTATCTATATATATATATATATATATATATATATATATATATATATATATATATAAAATTGTAACCTCTGTCTGTACATTGATTTTTTTCGCGAAATTTCACGATAACTTTTCGTTTCACATGTCATAGACACCATAACTCCATTTTGTTTCTTTGGTGTCTGTTTGTTTGTTACCTTTTCACGCATAAACGGCTCAACCAAATTTAATGAAACTTGGTATGTATATTACTACTAACCCAAGTTAGACTTTAGGCTATATTAATATCCTTTGAGACGAACAGGAGTGGGGGTTTCCTATTGATTTTTTGGCAAATATGAACATAACAAAAGTTGTTTATTTTGTTATTTAGGGAAACTTCTGTTATATACAATTTTTTCGTATACCGATTTATAAACGAAATATACGCTAAAACCTAAAGCGGAAGTGAACAATTTTATTTGGGACAAAAGACCCAACCAAAATAAATAAAACTCGGTATATGTATTAGCATTAACGCTTTCATTATAACAAGCCATACCAACATTTCTAGGGACGGGCAGAAGTAGGGGTTATAAGGGAAGCCTGAAATTAAAAATAGCGATATTTCGTCGTTTCCTATTGGTTTTTCGGCAAATATGAACATAAAAGTTGTTTATTTTGTTATTTAGAGTAACTTTTGTTATATACACTTTTTTCATATACGGAATTATAAACGAGATATACGCTAAAACCTATAGCGGAAGTGAACCATTTTATTTGGCACAAAAGACCCAACCAAAATAAATAAAACTCGGTATGTGTATTAGCACTAACACTTTCATTATAATAAGCCATACCAACAGTTCTAGGGACGAGCAGGAGTGGGGGTTGTAAGGGAGGCCTGAATTTAAAATAGCGGTATTTTGTTTTCTATTCGTTTTTCGGGAAATATGAACATAACAAAAGTGGTTTATTTTGTTATTTAGAGTAACTTTTATGATATTCATTTTTGTCTTTTACCAATGTATAAACGAGATATACACTATAAACTATAGCGGGAGTCAACTATTTTATTGGGCGCTAACGATTGAACCGAACTTAACAAAACTCGGTATGTCAATTAGCATTAATTCTTCCATGATTATAAGCTATATTAAAATGTTTAGGTTAGAACGGGAGTGGGGGTTATAAGGGAGGCCTGAAATAAAAATTCGCGATATTTCATTGTCTATTTGTTTTTCGACAAACATGCATATAACAAAAGTTGTTTACTTTGTTATTTAGATTAACTTTTGTTTTATACATTTCTCCAGGAACAAGTAATTTGAGTAGAAATATTGATATGCTCAACAATTCAGTCCTATTTGAACTATCAGGTACCTCAGCTGGAAAAATTAATTCAAATCAATGTTAATATTTTGTCCTTAATAGCTGAAATCTATGCATAATGCACAGGAGACGGGAAATATGACAATTTGGAGGACAGTGAAGACTTACATAAAAAATTAATTTTATTATTAACAAATACCAACAACGGGTATTAACCCTAAACACTGGGACGGGTAAATGTCAAAATATTGTGCAAAGTAAAGCCTTGCCAGAAAAATACCATCACCATTCAACCTCAAAGCAATTCCCGGGCGAAGCCGCTGAGCTAGTTTCTTTATAAATTTGTAATAAAAACTCAAACAATTCCAAGTCAAAACAGGTTTTATTTTAAGTTAAAAATTTGTATTCACTAAATTTTACATTGTCACATTTATAATAATGTACTTTATATATAAGATAAAATAGTTTATCACAACTTTGTAGGCAACATATCTATAGTTTGGAAAAAAATTATAAAAAAGTTATACAATAGGAATAAAATAACTTTTATGTATTTCGTATGCCGAGGGCTTGTTCTAATTCAGCTCTTTTTTGCTGAACTTTTGTGTAGAAATATCTGCAAACAGCTTCCTGAGCCCAATTCTGATAGTAGAATTCAGCCCTCCTCTCTTCTTCAGGGTTACCAACTACATCAGTCATTGTCTAGAAAGAAAAGAAAAGATTAAGAAAATACTATATAAGCATGTAAATATAAAATAAATTCTTTGATATACAAACACGCACCTTCAGATCTCTAGTTTGAGAAATAATCCATTTATTGATAAACTGTTGCGGATCTTTAGCAAAACTTAAGAAAAATTCTCTATTTGTTTTTAATTGGTTAATAGTATCCACAGTTTCATGAATTTTGTTATCAAGACTCTGCAATTTGAATAAAAATAATGGATAAATAAATAATATAAATATTCTAAATAATAATTCTGAATACTCTTTAAAGTGAAAATTCCACTCTTAAGACAAAATATACCTGTATTTCTTGTTGGCTGGCTGTTGACAATAAAAAGTTATTCATTTGAGTTTTTAACGTATCATCTACTTCTACATCAATATCATAGCAAGCTGTCTGTTTTTGTTCAGCACCTTCAACACTAATAAAGCAATATAATTTTATTAAATAGAAGGAAATACTTGTACTCAAGATGCTATAATTATAATTGACATCATCAAATATTCATTCAATATAAGTAAATACACACAAATTGATAACTCCATAGCTAAGAACTTATTTTTATTTTTTAGACAAATGCTAACAGACCAAAATTTTAAATAGTATCAACTTTATTTTCCATGTTACTAGCTAGAACTCTTAATAAATATAAAATTATTAGAAAAAAATTAATATTATATGTTTAACTTAGACATTGAATTAATTCTCTCCAATCAGAGAAGTTACAAATACAATACATCATCTATACTAAATGAAAATTTTATCTAAAAGTAAAATTAAAATTGGTTCTCGATTTGTCGTATTAGCAGAAAGTGGTGGTAAATAAATAACAAAAAGGAAAAACCTCAAAATAAAATTAATTTACGTTTTCAATTAAGCTATTACTAGATTATAAGATGAACTACACATATGAGAAGAAAACAGAATTGATAAAAATGCTGTTAGGAAACAAGAAACACTAAATGTAATGGAAAAAAAGAGACTATTAGTTCTTAATATATAGATCAAAACTATCTATATTGGTCAATCTGAGTTAACTTTTTCCTAAAGGTAGGTGGGTAGGGTAACTCTAGCAATAGATAAAAATCATTTCATTGGTTTTCGTAGTTGTCATTTTTCCTATCCAATAGTAAAAAAGTATGGATGGCATTTATCTCACAAGAATTTGCCAAAAGACAAAAAAGAGTTTGTATGTTGTAAATAAAATTTCCAACTTTTCACCAACAATATTAATATACTTTCCCCTCTAGAATTAACTTAAAATTATCATGTGATACTATTCTCCAAAGGCTAATAAAATTCCTTACAGCTAGTATTCTTTATTTAACCCCACCTTACGTTACTAACCAAAATACAGTAGATTTCTTGTTAGTGATTTTTTATTTTTATTTTATCCTCAGATTGTTTTTATAACAGTGAATAATAACATTGAATTTTTTTTATTCAACAAATACTATATATTAAGATTTAACTTAGCCTATGATTTGACCAGCAGTAAGGAGAAGAAGACCTGGAATACAAAATTTAATTGAAATTGCATTACTTTTATTTATATTCAAGCAACTCATAAATACTGGCTTTAAACAACTATAACATAAAAAATGGTCATAAATAATTGAGTTTAATACCAAGCTAAGTAATATTTAATTACTAGAAAAAAATATTTGTAGACATAGTGCATTTCATTCATGTGCAAGTAAGATTATAAGCATGAATATAGTTATCTCCGGCAGAAGCTGAACCTTATAAGAAGTGCCAGTGGTCAATGTTCAGCATCCATACTACACAAAGTGCAGAGTATCTCATTTACTTATCTTCAACTGATATGAAATTCTCTACATATTTTCTTGTATGCCTCGTCAGAGGTCCTCCTCACGAAGAGGACTACCATTATGTAAAACATGCATAGCAAATATTTAAACTGAGTGTTTTTGTTGACCTATATATCCTTTGTAAAGCTTTGTACTTATTATATTCAGTATTCCAGGGTATGGAAATGGCATTCTACCCAGTATCAATATCAGAGAGATGAATTTTCACACTGGTATTTTCTCTATCAGATTATGTGTTATTTGGTGCTTTCCCGTGTGTTATAACTGTGCATATTAATACAGTAACAGGACAAGGAGCAGAAGAACCCGATAAAGTGTGCGGAAAGAACTAGCGTGAAAATTGGTTTCACTGATAATGACACTGATGACAAGAAATATTGAAATCAAAACAATGGAACAACTATCCAGTAAAGCCTTAAACAAAAAATATTCAATTATTTTATTATGAAATAACAATTAGAAAAATTGCAACTATAATAAATGAAAGAAAGGGATCCTCAACATACACTAATGGGTACCTGATAATGTGGTTGATTACAATTGGATCTGGTGGATGGAGTAGTGGATTCAGACGTTGAGGAATTTCAGCGAATTTCATTCGCTGGCATCCAAATGTTTGCTCCAAATATTTGTCACAATTAATATATTCCCTTTCATGAGGGTCCTAACAAAAAATAAAGAAGTGTAATAGCACAATTTCACAACAAAGATAAATTTCATTGTGAAAGAAAAAATAGAAGAAAGGAACCTGAAGTTTATGAGTCTTAATATACTGCCAAAGAGCACTAATTATCACTGGTCTAGTTTGAGTATGAACACCAAGAAGTCGTGCAAGACGAGTATCCAACTTAAATTGCAATGGCTGGTAATCTAGCAAAAGAAGTATTGTACATCGAACATTCTTATCACCAGGTCTCTTAACCTGAAAAGTAAAAAAAAAATTAATTAATGCTATACGAAAAGCCTGGCACAGCAACATCCATAAAGAGTTAATCACACAAACGGCTTTTGGAGGGAGGATATGAGGTCTTCATTATAAAATAATGATCTCTTAATCATTTGTAAACATGTTAAAATCCAGAAATCCCCTCATACTAAACATGTGAGATTATTGGGTCAGAAAATATTCCTCCCCAACTTTGTATAAAAAATGAAATTAGAAAAAACACTTGCCTGAAATCCATCTGTCTCCTGAGTTGTTGGAGTCCTATGCCACTCAACTAAATGATTATCTGGCCCATAAAGCTCTTTGTCAAGTTCTATGACTAGGCTTTTGAAGAATGAAGAAAATTTCCTCTTTACCTGCAACGGTGGAGGCTACTTCAATTATAAACTGGTCAAAATAATATTATTAGATTTGTACAACCAATGAAATATTAATCAAAATTATATTTACTAAAATAATACTTTGTGAAAACTTGACATACACCATACAGACTAACTGAAAATGTTAGAAACAAAACAGTCAAACCAATTCAAGATTAAGAAAGAAAGAGCAGAAGTGGCAAAACTATAATTTAGATGCCTTTAATATTTGAAGACAAATTACTATAATTGTACATTTCAGAAGGGGGCTGAGTTTGATTATATTAATTTTCATTTAGTCAACTCAAGAAATTAGAAATCTTATAAAATTGTAGTTGTTAATATTTTTCCGAATGAGTTGCTTTTATTTTTAAGCTTAACTTCATTTTTAATGACCACATCAAGAAATGGAAAACAACTTTAGAATAAAATCAAATCTTTCTTTTCTTAGAAAACTTAATGTACATACTAAAACCATTGATTTATTTTTTTATTTATCAGAATAAACCCAGACCATATACAATATTTCATTTTATCCACAATGCTGAACAAATCAATTGCAGTTAATACACACGTGTATTTTAAAAATTTAAATTCTGTAATTTTATTATATATTTGTATTTTAGGCCTCAAAAAAGGCAATAAAAAGTACCAAAACATCAGCAGAGCAGCTTTCTACTACACACTTGACCGAGTGCCACAAAAAAGAATACAACTAATAAACTTTACTGTTAGTAGCTAACATGATTTAACAAACAATCTTAAAACTAAAACTACATATACTTCAAGAAACCTTGTTAGGGTCATTTTTAGAGTCTTCTAGAAGCCTTCCTTCGACTCGAAGTTCCCACGATGCAACACTTCCTTCTTCAGTTTCAGTTGCTTCCTTTGCAGGATAAAATGTATTGGATATAAATATGCGTAGTTTCCTCTTCTGCTTCATAGGACGCTTCAAAGCTTCCTGAAAGAAGAAATCACAAAAGAAAAATATTTTCAAAAATATGACGCTAAGTTAAATTAATTCCAATTTTTGAGATTGTGACATTGTGTAGTAAATTCCCTATACAGGGATTGGCCCAAAGAATACAACTGCATGTCCTATTCTCCCTTAGTAAGTATCCTAAATAAACAACACTTAACTACACATGAGATGTTAAATGACTAAGATAAAATTGATAAACACTTGAAGAAATCTTTTGTCAAGTGCCATAAGTGCAACCTCAATTTTTCAGCTGATTTCCCCTTAGCAGGTGACACAATTTCATACTTTCTAAAGTGTTAGACTTTTTGTACAGAGAAACAAGTTAATGAAATATAGAACTAAAACAAAATAATTAACACAAAGAGTTATCTAAAACATAAATTTACCTGGATGTCAAGTCTTTTCCGCATTATAGTAGAATCCAACTTCCTCTCAAATGCCAATAGATCCATGTAGGCCTGGGACTCAGGAACAAGGTCGCGCACCTTCTGAGGCAGGATCTTATCCGCAAGTTTCTTCTTCTTCTTACCACTGCTTCCACCAGTTGAAGTGTGAGGAAATTCCCTGTGTGCCAGCACCAGCATTTCCACCACAAGTTAGTTGACAGACCCAAACACCACTAACTACATTCATGCATGATCACTCAACCCGCCCAAAAAAAGTAACTAGTTTGAGCAATAGCACTACTCAATTCTCTGTTTTAAAACCTGAAGCTAATTTAAAAATAAATCCACAAGTTGGGATATTTACATGAATAAGTCCTCAAAAGAAAATAATTAATATTGATACATTTCTGATTAAGGAATATATACAGAAATTGAAGTTGTAATGGGTATTTGCTAATTAAAACAGTTGATTTACTGGATTGGAGTTTCTTTTGTCTTCACCATAGTATTCAATATAAAGGATAGGGAAGGACGTTCCACCTATCTTGATACTTGACAAATATAATTACATTTGCAAAATCAACTTGACAATAATAATCAATATACTGTTTCTTTTTTTAGATGTTTATCAATCAAATCAACATAATTGTGCAAAATTTAGTTCGATAATAAGGCTCATTTGCTTGAATGGCAATGAGAACAAATAAATTTGATACAATTGGACAGAGGAAAATTCAGAAGCTATTGTTGAAACGCTGGTTCATCTACAGAACATAACTGTTCGTTATGGGATGGCGGAATTAAATGGACTTATCTCTTCACAGAAGTTAGAGTTAATGGAGACCTTTGATTTTAACAAAACATGGTGATACAAAGAGTGTCGTACCATTATTTTTTGCAGGAAACACTCAATGAACATATAGTCTTGTATAATGCTTCTTTTAGTAACTAAAATCAATGCCATAGTTTTTTTTTTTTTTGTGTTTCAATTAATTTCAATATTCCATACCTCTAAAAGAACACTATGTATGTAAAACACCACTGTTACCAATGAAACTAGCCCATCATCTTTCTCTTACAGCATATACACAAGAAATCTGATATTCTTATTTAAATAATAAATTAACCAGGCAAACCACCCAACAAATCTTTTCAAGAAAAATGAAAGAAGGACTGGAATGGTTTGAGAAGAAATAATATCAGTTGCAGAAATCATGCATAGGTCATGGGGGTAGCACACTGAAGTATAGATCTAGCTTCAAATCCCAGGATGACACTAAATTTCTTAAGATAACCAATTACTTTACTAAGGTAAACTCCAAATTTAGGCTTTTATCGATTTCATTTCATCATGAGGAAATAAAACCAATGCAAATTTTAACCCTTCATTGCACAAGATCCATCTGTCGAACCTTTACCTGAAGTGATTTCCTATAAATGAGCGCACTTTAAAATAAAATAAAGGGCTTTTATTTTTATTTTTTTATTAGACTCTTCAGGGATACCTCTATAGGAGGACTGTGCTCCTATACCTTTAAATATGATTTAATTGGGGCCAAAATGACTAAATAAATTTTTTTCCTCTCATTTCTTAGATTCAGTACTACTACTTTAAATATTGAAAAAAAAAGCCAAGGCTCTTACCACCAAATATCCCAACCGTATGGAAGGCACTGTTCCTTTCATGTGAGACTGACCTCTGTGGGTTCTTGAGATAGCTAACATTACAGAAGTCTGTCCTGTCCTCTTCAAAGATTATATCATGGCATACAAAACTTATATTTTATTAATACATCATGTAGCCACAAGTTGAAAATGAAGTTACTGGCTACCTTAATGAGGTGTGTATGTATTGAAACTCAGTAGTACTTATAAAATAAATTTTAGCAAAGAGGGCAAATAATAATAAATTGGATTATAGACGTGACTCCCTCAATCAGGCATCATCAGTAGCTGTTCTGGTATTGACTGCTAAAGTGGGACTGAAGCCTCACTCCAACAATGGAATCCATAACAGCTTTTCTGACTGATGATAAACAATTAGGACACAAGCACTTTCAATGAAGCAATTAAATCTGTGGTCTTATCTAAGTTGAAAATAAGTTACACCACCATTGCCTCCTATCATTTGTTCCATTAATAATAACAATAATACTTTGGCTTAACAGGCTACCAAAGGCCAGAGGTAATTGGTAATAACCTGCCGAACAGTGATAGGTAATAAATAGATCATGTAGTCATACATAAGGCTTTTCCCAATTCTATATAGAAGCTACTTTTTTTCTTTTTAAGTAGCTCTTAATTATCTCAAGATGCTGAATTGAAAATGGATATCAGTTAAAAGTTCAACCCTAAGCTTATTAAAGAAAATTTTGTATACTATTCCTGGGACAGAAACCTGGATCATCTAGTATAGAAGCTCTCTGGGTTTTACACCTGTCCCTCAACAAATACCAAGAAGCATTTTTAAATATAACTCTGGAAACCTCCCTTAACAATTTTATTAATGTTTTCATTCCCCGAGTAAAGTACTAACAGCTTTAATAAAATTCTTAGATCTATAGTTAAGGCCTTCCATATCACAAAAAAGAAAAAGAAAAGCATAAGCAGTTGGTAGGAAGATATTTAAGCAAATTAAAGACACCATAGGGTAGCTGGCACATAAGAAACCAATGTTAAATGGGCAAGGCATTGAAAAATACCACTGACCTGTCACTGGTCACAATAAAGGCTTCTTTTATTATTATTATTTTTTCCTTTTATTTGAATATATTATTATTTATTTATTTATATAATAATACGTACTTTAAATTTTAAAAAAAGACAACAAAAATATGATTTATTTATATAAGTATATGTACTTACAAATTAAAAAAGTACATCACACAGGAGCTGGCTAAGCAGATTTCCCTCGTGACACTTAACAATAGATAAATCTACATACTGGTTCACAACACCGTGAATATATACAAAAGGTAATAAGAAATCTTTTAGTCAATTGTAATAAACCCCCGTCGGCCAACCTCATACCAGAAAGAAAAACAATTACTAAAATATATCAGAATATAACATATTAATTTTATTGAAAACTATATACTATATCTAGTACTGTAAGTCATAATGAATCAGAATAATTTTTGTCTCAATCAATCAAATTTTAATAGTTCAAGAACTTAAGATGGGTGGGAGTGGGTTACCAAAAGATATTATCATGTATCTCGTATAATAAAGGTCTCTTGAAAACAATATTTGGTATTTAAGCTTCGAATAATGTGGTTTATTATATAACAGAGTATTGTTTATGTATCATGAGCAGAAGTGGGGGTTTGCTGAAGGCTGAAAACTCTAAAATGTAAATATCTCGGTTAATATTCAAGATAGAGATTAAATGTATATAACAATATTTATAATACATTTAATTTGCAATAAGATTGGTCCTAAACAGTTTTTTGATTGACGTATAGTAATGGAAATATTTTGAATTGAAAATCCCCCTCCTCCCACTGGTCCGATTTCAGCAATTAAAAACCGATCTTTCTTTTTACACAAAACGATTAAATAGCGAGTTTGGTAAGGATCAAACAAAAATTGCGACCACTAGAGCATTAACAGACATTTTATACACACACACACACACACACACACACATATATATATATACACATATTTTTTTTTATTAACTACTCACTGGGGAGATAGTGGATACTTACCCGCAACAAGGATATTCGCAATGAAGGTAAGAGGGAAACGAGCACTTCAGAAATGGAGCCCCTGAAGAGGTGGCATGTAAGCCATGAAACATGTAGGACGTTATCAATAAGGTTTGAGCGGGCAAAAATATTGGACACAAAATAAGAAGAATATAAATCTATATATGTATACAATTTTGAACAGACATCATTTTTGTCATCTCCAGACTACACACAAAAACAATAAAAATATCAAATCTTAATGCAAATAATCTTTGATTTGGACCTGCTTTTACTCTTCTCAATTGTTAGGATTTCCGATGCCAGCAATTCAGAAAAATCACCAAAAGTTATTAAAAAATAAGGAGTCCCTTATCAGAATCAGAATGTATGTGTTTGAAGGAACATCAAATAAATCAGTTCCAGGACATCGTAACGAGGCTATAGGAACTAGGATAAAGTTATAACTGATTTTTCTCTATTTACCTTTAAATAATAATAAATAATTGGCGGCATTCTTTTTAAGATAGCTGTGTGCATGTAGTGTTCTGCGAAAGATTCTTCTCAATAAATCAATATAATAATTGCTTATGAAGATGTTAAAGGAAAAATAACTATAGAAGATAGCCAGGAACCACAAGCACTTAAGGGTTATTGAAGTTTAAAGAAATTATTTATTACTTTGAAGTTAGAAAAAAGCATCTTCCACCTCAGTACAATAGTTTGCAAATCCGAACTGGATTAAAAATATGAAAAGCTTAGAAGCGCATTTTGAAGTGCAAAATAGTTAATGTGCAATCACATAAAAATCTAATTTTAGTTTTCAAGACCTTTAATATAAAGGTTGTGCATTAATTAATTTAAAGTGACAATAATAATCTGCATTGCATGCTTTCTCCTTAATTAAAGATTTATACATATATATAAAAAAAAAGCAGAAGCTGGCACACAGAGGGGTTAAGAGTTAACAGATTATATATAAAATATATTTAAATAGTGAAATCATAACCCCATATTATTAATTGATTCTAAACTAAAAACTAAAATACAAGCATTTCTGAAATGCTTTTAGTGAAGACAGAAAATTAATTTAATAGTAAGTATCATATGTGAATAGTAATTAAACAAGTAATTAAAATAAAATAAAAGAATTAACTATTGCCTGAAATTATTAAACAACAGTTCGTTTAAGTAAAAAATAATTGCAACATGGAAGAGTTAAAAGAGAAGAAGAAATTAACTGAATTAGTAATATATATATTTCATGTGACAATTTTTTCTAGTTTTATGATAAACAGTTTTGGAATTAATGAAATAAATGATAATAAAAAATAAATACTCTCTATTTTACAAATTAAATTAAAATTTTCCTAAATATTTTCAAGTTGAAGTTAAAAAGTCCGTCACGTAGGGGCTGCGTAAACTAAGCAGATTTCCCTCGTGAAGTTTAGTAATAGATAAATATACATACTGCTAACACAACACCGTGAATAAATACAAACGGAGATAAGAAATGTTTCATCCAATTTCAATATCCTGCCGACAGGAAGCGTTAGGTTACAAATGTAAACAAACGGGTCCCGCCTCACACCGGAAAGAAAAACAATTACTGAAATATATCAGAATATAACACATTAATTTTATTGAGAACTATTTGCTATATCTAGTACTGTAATTAATAATGAGTCAGAATAATTGTTATCTCAATCAATAAAATTTTAGTAGTCCAAAACTTTAAGATGGGGGGGGGGGAGTCACCAGTGCATATTTGCATGTATCTCGTATAATAAAGGTCTCTTGAATACAATTTTTGGTATTTAAACTTCCAATAATGTGATTTATTATGTATCAGAGTATTGTTTACGTAACATGTGTAGAAGTGGCGGTTTGGTGAAAACTGAAAAATGCAAATATCTCGGTTAATATTCAAGATAGAGAATAAATGTATATAACAATATTTATAGTAAATTTAATTTGTAATAAGATTGATTCTGTATAATTTTTCGATCCGACGTATAGTAACGGAGATATTTCGAATTTTCGAAAATCCTCCCCTCTAAACCCCCCCTCCCACTGGTCCGATTTCAGCCGTTAACGAACTTGATCTTTCTTTTTACATAAAACGCTTAAATATGAAGTTTGGTAAGGATTAAACAAAAATTGCGACCGCTAGAGCGGTAACAGACAAATATATAGATATATATATATATATATATATATATATATATATATATATATATATATATATATATAGATATATATATACAGTTTTGAACGGACCTCATTTTCGTTATCTACTAGGTAGGATCGATGGACATTTGAAGAAAAATGTCGAAAATTCCGTCATGAGTACAACCTCAATAGCTGATTTCCCTTAAGGGAAATCTGCTAAAAGAAATCCCTAAATGAGAAAATAAAAATTCTTTAGAGGGGAGGGGAGAGGGAGGTTTGTAAAAAGTCATATACTTTAGTTATAATAAGACGTAACTGCTAGTCTTTCAAGTTTTATTATGAACCTACACTAATTTAAATGTTTACATAGTAGTTTAGATACCTAAAATTTAGTTTAACAAACAAAAAAAGGATCAGGGCCTTCTAAAAAAGCCATGTGGATACATAATAATGCTCTCTGCATTGTTTTGGCCTTTCTCAACAGAAGTGCGATAATTTATTATGAAGTGGTTTCATAATACAGAGTAGGCAAAGGGGAAGGGGTGAAAGAAAAGTCAAATTAATGGAAATTTATTTTGGCACTCTCGGGATTCAAATTAAGATTACCTGATATAAGCTCAGAACAATATTAGACAACTATGCCCATTCCATTGCAGAGAAATTACTTCATATTCAAGCAAATATTAAGTAAATCATGTATTTTATAAAAAATATGGGATGTTATGTAATTGTATTATAGGCTTTAATGTTCTAATATATTTCTTAAAAAAACCAAGAGTTTTGTTAGAAGAGTGTCGCATCTGTTGTTCTATCTAGATAGATTTTACACAATGTTATTATTACTTAAAACAGTAAAACCCATTTTGATAAACCAATTGATGCTATTTTCATTGGTGTATTGGAACTTGCCAATAGTAGTTACAGAATGTAATTACAGTAGAGCATTGATTATCCAATCAATAATAATCAGTTATCCAAATTTTGAATTAAAGTAACTGGCTTTACCAAAAAGTAAATTCACAGAAGCAATCACAATAGCAATGTTGTCAGAGCATAGAAAGATCAGTGATTAGAGATGTGATTTGAAAATAGTTATTCTACACATTTTTATAAAGGAAGAACCCTGCCTAGTGATTTCTATTCTTAGCAGTATATGGTTTATAATTCTCGGATCATATGAGATGTATGAGACACAGAATATCTTTTTGTTTAACAGCTATGTATGTTTAGTTCCAAATAGATTTTCCCCTTTCTTTTTTAAGGCCAGTTGCCAGGCACGATTGTTTTTCAAATTCAATCCAATCATTTTAAAATTTATAATAAAGGTATTCATAGTTGAATGTTTGAAGTGAAAGTTACATCTTAAAAAGAGAACAAGTAGAGTTTTCATTAAAAGGTAAAATCAAAATCATTATGCAACTAAAAAGAGGTGAAACAAGACAAACATAGCTACAGAGTTTGGTAATAATAATAAATGGGAATACAAAATAATTCCTTTCAATGGCAAACAAGTCCATAATCTTGACATGAGAGGTATCCTGTTTACAGTGTAAAACTATAAAACCCCAAAAAAATACGAAGATGCCATAAAACCTTTTTTTTTTTTTTTTGAAAAACAAGGCTTGTGGCAGCCCACATCAAGGCTTATTTGGCAATTCATTGATACCACGTTCTTTGGCTTTGGACATGAGATTTGCACAACCATGATTCATGGTTGATTGTTTTATATAGTCCCTTTTTCTGAAAGTGAATTTTGATTATCCTACCACCCCCCTACATTAGGACGGATCGATGCTCTACTGTATTACTACAACTGATTTGCGGGATTAGACAAATATTTCAAACATTTTAAAGAAATTAAATCATATATATCAATTTGTCAATATTTTGAATGTAATTCTTATTGTTAAATGTGCCATGTATTCAATTGATTCCCTTAATGAATAGGCATGGTACAATAATCAATTTATCAAAAAAAACAATATAAGTAGAATCGTAATGTTACCCCTTATTTTGCTGTTGTGGAGGCCTTACATCACTGGGTCGCTTCTGTGCCTGTGGCATAGGGGGCCGGATTGGGCTGTAAGGCTGCTGCTGTGGCCGTGCCATCATCCCACCTCCCATTCCACCGCCTCCCTGCACAAAGCCACCTGCTTGCCTCTGTTGTAACTAATGCAAACATTTCATATCAAGAAATGGAAGAATTCCAAAAAGTAAAAAAATAAAACAAAAATAAAATTGTGAAAAAAAAACACAAAAAAAAATCCTAATTTGAAAAACAAAATTATAGTCCTGAAGAAAAAAGAGTGGTTGTGATAAGTGGGAAAATAAGTACGTTATTGGTCTACTAAATTAAAACAAAGTTTTTTTTTTAAATTTGTAAACTAATAAAGAACATCATGCTTTTCCCATCTTTCCTCATTTTTAAAATAAAGTATAATACCTAACTTGAGACGCAATAACCTATATAAGGGTAAAGCCAGTCAAACTTGACTTTTGTGTGAAAATAAATGGAATTCACGTGGAATTGGTATCCATGTGTGACTTTCAGCAGAACCATATAGGGATCTCTCCATTTAAGTAACTCCTCCACTACCTCAAAAATAAACGAAAAATATCATACAGAGAATTTAAGTACACCATCTACTGATGAAAATAAACAATGGCATAATGCTAATCAATTAATTAGCATAAAATAAACAATCGGCAAGGAATTACTAAACAATCATATCCATTATAATGGCTATTTGGTGAAAAGGGGATCGGGTTCTGAATATAATCTTACACACTCTTTTAATCCCACAACTTTGGCATAGAGATCTACTTTGACGTAAGCTTTAGAACATTATAATTGTTTGTTTCTTTTACCTAGTTTTTGTCAAGTATATTTACAGTAAAGAAGAATATCATACATTCTATAAGTCTTTCTTTATTTTCTGTTCTAAATTATTTAAAACCATGGTCACTTTAAAGAAAATAAATTTACAACCAGACTTTGTATTCAAATACTTCTTCAATAAAGAAGACATGACAGAGGTTCCACCTTCCTTTCATTATTAGAACAAAAGAATTTATTTACACTTGAACCCACCCTGAGTATAAATTAAGCAATTGAGAACCAAATTATCATCCCTAGTGAGCTACTAAGAAAAGTAGCAGATATTGTTAACACATCTGCCTACTTATTCTTGAAATTTGTGTGGCACTAATTTATTCCACATTAGTTTGGGATTTCAGAGGTCATTGAGAAATGTACTATTCAGGTGTTGCATACAAGGGAAAAAATAAAAAGAAGTCAAACCATAAGTGATGAAAATTTGGAAGGCTCCTGAGTTTTGCAAAAGTTTATACTTAAAGAGAAATGTCTATAAAAGAATCATTCAATGGCACAGATTAGAGCCAGAGGAATTTATGTAAAGTAAGACTGCTATATCTCAAATTAAGATTTTAACTCAGGAAAAATAATAAAAAAATAATGAGGTTGAGAAGACAGCTTACACATCATCAACTTTGTAAGATTCTCAGGAGCTACTGAAAGTGCAATCAATAAAAGTATAACATTAAGGTAAGCTCTGAGTAAAAAATATTACAATATGGCCAGTCTAAAACACAACAAATATATGGTATTTTTTAAATTGTGTTGATGGCAGTGAAGAATGAATATTAAAACAGATTACTGAACAAAATATCCATGAGATCTCTTATAAACCATTCTTCTGTTAATCAAAGATAGTTAAGTGGACAATTGTTGGTCCTGCTTCCATGGTAATTAAGGAAACCATGAATTTTGTAAACAACTTTCTCAACTGTACATTTTAAATTGGTAGACAATAGAATACATATAACGACATCAAAGAAGTCCATAGCCTTTGGAGCGAAATTAACTACTTTCAATTTCAAAACCATGCTAAAATTTTGTTCTTCCTGAACTAGAAAAAGATAAAATATACAATACACAAACGAAAACAAGACTAGAGTATGACAACTAAGTGAAACTCATCAAATAATTTTTCATTAACTTAAGAATATCAGAGCTTCAACTGTATGCATAATCAGTAGCAAAGGATCAGGGGAAAACTAACTACTCCTAAACTGAAGAGTAAATTTGAGTGGAGAATGTTTGGCATCCGATAGGGAGATGTACAAGGCTATAGTTGAGGACAACATCTCAGGGGAAATCCGACAAACAGAGAGAAATCAGATGAACTTACAGGGAAAGAAGGACTAGCATATTGCCTGAGAGGTGGTCCCGAAGGAGCTGGGTAACGCTGAGGTTGTTGAACAGGAGTTGTAGCCGGCTGAGCAGCAGGGAACCTCGTCGCCATCTTCACTTCAAAGCAAAATTCACAACAGCAAAACAATCAGTTTCTTTCCAAAGAGATATGGGCTTCAACACACTTCCTTCCAAAGCACTATAAGATCAAAACTTTGGTATATATTGCATCCAGATTGTTATTCAGAAATAATAATCAATATAAGTATGTAGTCATGCTTTTAACTATTGAAATTTATTTTCAACATCCTAGCTCAACAGGTATGAGTCATTTCTACTTGAATACGAGCTTCTAAGCAAAACTCTATTCCAGTGGTCTCGAACGTCAATGAGCGAAATCGGTAGATCTACCAACTAAAATCGGTACATTTGTACCTAAAATCGGTATATGACAAAAAAAAAAAAAAAAATACAATTTTCAATCAAATTCGTTTATTTAACAAAAAAAATCCACCTTATTATTATGTTATAATAACATAAAAACCAATTTTGAACATAAAAATATAATAACATAAAAATCAACTTACAACATAAAAATATGAGGTTTAACATAAAATCTACTTACAACATAAAAATATAATAACGTAAAAATCAGCGTACCTACTAACTTACATCTAACACACTTATATTTTAAATACAAAAACTGGAAATTTAGAGATTTTGAAAGTTAAACAAATTCCATACAAAAATGGAAATCTAAGAAATTAAATTATTTTTTATAATGTTTCGGATTGCACCAATATTCTTTGGCCATATTTGCAGTCATTTTTAAATTAATTTATAAGTCATAACAATTAGCATCCATGAAAAGTCGTTTTGAATGCAGTAGGCTAGTGATTGACTCAGTAGATAGCCTTTTTCTCTGTTTTGTTTTCATAATATTAATTTGAGAAAATATGCTCTCATAAAATATTAAACATAAAAGTAGTTAATAACAAGGGAAACATTTGAGTCTCATCGCCACGCTTTAGCAAACTTACTTCATTCCAAATTAGTTCTACTTCATCAGAAAATGTTTTCATTTGATCACAATTTCTTAGAATGCGCCACTCTGTATCAATCCGAAATAACTCTGCTCTTTCATACAGGGTGGGGCAGTCAAACCGCACGATTTAACAAAGCCAGTGTAGTAGAGGAGGTGTATGGTGGGGGAAGTAGCAGTGACCGGAATGTTCTAGACGTTTGGAAGTTAGTAACCATGGAGAAGTGGACCGGTGAACAGCGCGGCTTCATTGTTACAGCATATTTAGAAAATGGCCGAAGTTTCATTCGTGCACAACGCGAGTTCCGCCTACATTTTCATCTTGCGCCTCGTGCGCCTGTTCCAAGCAGGAAAGCCATTTCTGTTTGGACTAACAATTTAAAAACAGCGGGTAAAACAACAGTAACAAGGGGTGGTAGTGTAAGAACTGTTAGAACGCCCGAGAATGTGGAAGCTGTACGTGAATCGTTTACAAGAAGTCCACGAAGATCTGCCAGGCGCCATAGCATTGCTCTTCCACCTTACTGGAGTAATATTCAAAAAGTAACAATTTTTCTGTTTATAACAAAAATTTCCATTCGTGTTCTTACTATTTGTTGAAATATATTACTTAAAAATATTTTCTGTGTAAGTTATTTTAATACCTAAAATAGTGCCGTTTGACTGCCCCACCTTGTACTTGCTGTAAGGTGATTCCCCGTAACATTCAACATAAATGAAAAGGGTTGCCAACACAAAATTGTGAAATCGGTAGAAAAATCAGGAGAATTTCCATGTATTTTCTGAAATCGTGGAAAAATCATTGCATTTCGGTATTTCGGTAGTACAGAGTCCATTTCGGTAGAAATACCGAAAAATCGGTAGGTTCGAGACCACTGCTCTATTCTACTTTCGAAAATTTCCCTTAAAGGAAATCACCTATTGAAGTTGTACTCAAGGAAAAAATACTTATGAAGGATTTTTCGAAATTATTCTTCAAATATCAGTGATCCTACCTAGTATACGACAAAAATGAGGTCCGTTTAAAATATATATATATATATATATATATATATATATATATATATATATGTATATACATCTGTTACATTCTAACGGAAGAAATTTTGTTTTATCGTAACAAAATCATTAAATAAGCGTTTATATAGAAATTATGATCAACTTCCTAAATCCAATCAGTGAGAGGGGGGGGGGCTTGTTTAATGGGGGAGAAAAGCGAGAATTCAAAACATCTCCGTTATTTTTTGTCTAATAGAAAAATCATATATAAACAATGTTTTTGTAAATTTAATTTTATTAAATTCTTGTTCTAAACATTTTTCCTCTATCTTGAATAGTAACCAAGATTATTCCATTTCTTAATTTTCAGCCTTCTGTAAACCCCCACTTTCATTAGTCGGACATGAATATATCATTAAACGTCAAATTCCTTGCTTAAATACGAAATATTTTTTAAACCTATCTTTATTAGATGAGATAAATTAAAATATGTTGTTTAAAGACGTAATAAATTGAGTTATTATGTCTTATTGAAAAATGTTTATTTGTATATTACATGCTTGATATTTAACTTTTTAATTTAACACTAGAGATCAAAATGAGCACCAGCGGAACGAATAAATAAAAAGTCTCCCTCCTAGGGGCTGCATAAACTAAGCAATTTCTCACGTGCTGTTATAACACACTTGTGATCTAAACTCACCACATATTCTTTATTTATATTAGAACAAGAAAGTACGAATAAATTTCTGAATAGTTAAGTAACGGAAAAATTCATAGTATAACTATTGCAGACCACCAATAGTTTAAAAAAGTCCGACACGCAGGGGCTGGGTAAACTAAGCAGATTTCCCACGTGAAGTTTTACAATAGAGAAATCTACCTAATAACAACTGTAGTAGTAAGAAACCTCTAAACCTAAAACATTATTTAGGGCGTAATAACCCAGTAGTTTCTAGCCCCAAAAAACAGTTAACCTAACCTCTAAACCTATTCACGAGGGACGAATAGTTATGGAAACGGCCGCCAGAGCTCTCGGCGGAAAGTCCTAACATAGCCTACTGGTGACCACACGCAGAATACAAATGCAAATATCTCGGTTAATATTCAAGATACAGAATAAATGTATATAGAATATTTATAGTAAATTTAATTTGCAATAAGATTTATTCTATACAATGTTTCGATTCGACGCATAATAACGGAGATATTTTGAATTTTCAAAAATCCCCCCTCTAAACCCCCCCTCCCACTGGTCCGATTTCAGCCATTAACGAACGTGATCTTCCTTTTTACATAAAACGATTAAATTCCGAGTTTGGTAAAGATCAAACAAAAATTGCGGCCGCTAGAGCGTTAACAGACAAATACATATATGTATATATATATATATATATATATATATATATATATATATATATAATTTTGAACGGACCTCATTTTCGTCATCTCCTGGGTAGGATCGATGGACATTTGAAGAAATTTTTCGAAACTCGCATCATGAGTACGACCTCAATTGGTAAAAAAAGTTCGTCACGCAGGGGCTGCGTAAACTAAGCAGATTTCCCACGTGAAGTTTTACAATAGAGAAATCTGCCTAATAATAACCTATTCTCACGAGGACGAATAGTTAGTGAAACGGCCACACTAGCGCTAGTGCGCTCGGCGGAAACTCCCGAACATAGCCGACCACACTCACAATACAAATCCAAATATCTCGGTTAATATTAAAGATACAGAATAAATGTATAGAACAATATTTATAGTAAATTTAATTTGCAATAAGATTGGTTCTATACAATATTTTGATCCGACGTATGGTAACGGAGATATTTCGAATTTTCGAAAATCCCCCCTCTAAACCCCCCCTCCCACTGGTCCGATTTCAGCCATTAACGAACTTGATCTTCCTTTTTACATAAAACGATTAAATTCCGAGTTTAGTAACGATCAAACAAAAATTGCGACCGCTAGAGCGTTAACAGACAAATATATATATATATATATATATATATATATATATATATATATATATATATATATAATTTTGAACGGACCTCATTTTCGTCATCTCCTGGGTAGGATCGATGGACATTTGAAGAAATTTTTCGAAACTCGCGTCATGAGTACGACCTCAATAGCTGATTTCCCTTGAGGGGAATCTGGTAAAAAATTGGTTCTACAACATTTTAGCAGATTTCCCTTAAGGGAAATCAGCTATTGAGGTCGTACTCATGACGCGAGTTTTGAAAAATTTCCTCAAATGTCCATCGATCCTACCCAGGAGATGACGAAAATGAGGTCCGTTCAAATTTATATATATATATATATATATATATATATATATATATATATATATATATATATATATATATATATATTTGTCTGTTAACGCTCTAGCGGTCGCAATTTTTGTTTGATCGTTACCAAACTTCATATTTAAGCGTTTTACGTAAAAAGAGAGATCAAATTCGTTAATGGCTGAAATCGGACCAGTGGGAGGGGGGGTTTAGAGGGGGGGATTTTTGAAAATTCAAAATATCTCCGTTATTATGCATCGGATCGAAAAATTGTATAGAATCAATCTTATTGTAAATTAAATTTACTATAAATATTCTTATATACATTTATTCTGTATCTTGAATATTAACCGAGATATTTGCATTTGTATTGTGTGTGTGGTCGACGGAACCCCGCCATGTTCCGGACTCTCCGCCGAGAGCTCTGGTGACCGTTTCCAGAACTATTCGTCCCTTGTGAATAGGTTTAGAGATTCCTTCCTACTACACCTATTATTAGGCGGATTTCTCTATTGTAAAACTTCACGTGGGAAATCTGCTTAGTTTACGCAGCCCCTGCGTGACGGACTTTTAAATTTTAGAATTCCCCCTCTATACCCTCATTATCATGATATAATAGCTTATAGTTAATATGGCATGAATAGGAGTGGGGGGTTTACAGTAAGTCGAAAACTAAAAACTCCAAATATCTCTGTTAATATTCATGTTACAGAAGAAATAGACAGAACAACATTTATAGACCATTAAATTAGCAATAAGATTGGATCTATGCAAGTTTTTGGTCCGAAGCATAATATCGGAGATATCAAGAAATTTCCCGCTCTAACCCCCCTCACCCGGTTGGATTTCAGCCATTAACTAACTTGATCATTACTTTTACATAAAACGTTTAAATATCAAGTTTGGTAACAGACAACGTGTGATTTCATAGGGGGGGGGGGTAGAAGAGGGAATTCGAAAAGTCAAAATATCTCAGTTATTTTGAGTCGGATAGAAAAATGTTATAGAACTATTCTTTTTAAACTCTTAATGATGGAAACCTATTTAGCTTACGCTGCCCTTGCGTGACCAACGTTTATAAAACTTGAAATGGACTCTAAAATTTCGAAAACGTCCGCCACGCAGGGACTATATAAACTAAGCAGATTTTCCACTTGTGCTGGCATGGCACATTTATGATCTCATCTCAACATATATTCTCTTTTTCTGCATAAAAATTCGATGAGTCTATTGGAAGTGGGGGTTTACAAAAGACTGAAAACAAGAAACTACGAATAACACGATTAATATTTAAGTTCCAAATAATGTACATAGCAGTTTTAGAATATCAATAGTTTAACTAATCGGGTCTATAACATTTTTCGAAACGACTCATAATAAGAAGATATTCAGAATTTTCGAGTTCCCTTCCCTATAAGCCCCCCCCCCCATGTTCCTGGATCGATATCAGCAATTAACGGATATGATCTTTTTAGTCTTGAAAGAAATGGTAAAATATCGAGAGTATAGAATATACCAAATAAACATTTCCGAATCAAGAAATAAAAGATCAACTTTTGTAAAGATCAGACCAAAATTGCGACCTCTAGAGCGTTAACAGATATGTAGTTTCGATTGGCCTGAAGACATTTTCGAAAAGCACGTCATGAGTACACCTCAATAGCTTATATCCCTTAAAAGAAATTCTCTAAAATGTATTGAGCTTCCATAGATACTAAACGCAACAAACCATCCCATCTCAGAACTAGGAGTAGCTCTTTGCAATCGATTTGTTTTTTTATCTTGCAATGTCCTTCTTGAACGCAACAGGCATGTAATAGCCAGTTTCTGTTTACGCTCAGATTAGCTGAGGTAACTTCAAAACTTTCAAAAAGAAGGAACTTAATTTATCTCCCGATTTCCTTAATAATAAATTAAACAAAACTTATTAAATGGATTCTAGAGGTATAGAAAAAGTTCCCAGTGTAGCAAAGGAATCAGTACTTGTAGCCAGTTCTTCATTACCTGAAGATACTCCTATTGTTGAAGGTGATTTTAGTATTAAATTTATTTAATATTTATTCTGAATTGTATTGAATAATCTGTATTTTATATTAGTTCCTTAAAATACTGATAAGCATGTCATATATAACTTATAGGGAGGGACATTTTATGAATGCTTTAAAGTGGTGATAAAAAACAATATACATATACATTACTGCAGCATCAACTGAAAATTATTTGTTTCAAAGCATTTTAGTATAATTTGATATACTGATTTCATCAAGCAAGGCTCTACCATAAATCTGAATTCATAGTGTGTTAAATTTTATTTAAAACAGAAATAAAATGTTTCATGTAATCAGTTATATACTCATCACATCAGATGACCTTGCATAAAGTGTCAATTACTCACCATGTGCTCCAAGAACTGGCCCTAGATCCCTATTTTATATAATATTTTTCAAACTTATAGTTATTCATTAACATGCAGTTTGTTCTTCTAAAGCTAAATGGAATGGTTTATTTACAGGTTACTGACTATTTCTAGCCAGGGTGGGCCTAAGGATTTTATTTAATGATTTTGTCACTAAATATTTCCCAGGTGAGAATCGAACTCAGGACTACCAAATGAGATTAAGTCCAACACCTTAACTGACATGGCTTATCTTAGCCACCATTTCTTTAAACCAAAAAATACATTATCTTTATGACAACTATGTTGATGTGTTCAATTGTCTTATACAGAATGAAGTTGTTTGTTTGAAAAGAGACTTTGATATAGTTTTAATACATAATATGAATTACACTCACTTTTTTCTGGACCATAAGACCCCCCCCCCCCCCACCCAATCACAATCGGAACTCTGCCCATAGACTGAGGACATGGGGATGTTGTCTTAAAGTCTATTATTTATAACTGAAAAGTTAACTTCAGCCCACAATAATTTATTTACACCCCCCCCCTCTATAAATCGACCTTGCTAGTTGAATTTACAACTCATATCTAACCTCGGGAAACTAGACAGTTTTTTATAAACTGTCCAGTAAGATTCTCTGAACTTCTTAGATCAATTGGTTCTTCTATGAAGTTAATTTGGAAAAATTTCAGTAAAAATAATGTCAACTCTCTCTGGGATCAATCATTTAGCTTGATGATATTTGTTAGGCATATTATTATGCCATTCATAATATTGTGAATCAGGTAGTATATTATACTCAAACTTTTTAATGGTTGATAGACATGATATTTTTTAAGCAGAATTTGTATTCCACAGAAATGGCCTTTCTACTTTCATTTATTGCGAATATTTATTTTAGATAAGTATACATTGTCTTTATAATATTTTCTACAAAAATTCTAAACTTGCTTTAGTGATGATTCAATTTTAATATCAGTGCATTCATCAGAGGGTAATCAAACTTACCTGTATTATTAATTTGCATTAAATGAAATTACTTGTCATAGTCATAGGTTTTAATATGTTTCAGGTTATGAATGGAATAATGGAATTGATTATTCAAAGTTATTACAGTCTTATATCAACTCTGGATTTCAATCAACATCCTTTGGACAAGCTATTAATGAAATCAATAAAATGGTATGGATTCGTTACCTATTTGATTTTGGCTTGAGCATAATTAGATTCTTAAGCTTCTAAATAATAAATTTATTTTTATAGTTTTCTAAAACAGTCTGATGAAACATGTACTTTTCATATACCATAGAGTTTGCCATGTTACCAATCTCTGACATTTAACAATGAATCCAGTTAAATCATACAGGACAAAAAAAAAAGTTGATACTATCATAACTGGATCAGATATACCCTTACATTGGACTACCAGATACTAACTCAGCTATGTTCCACAACCTAGGAAATTTCTCTCGTTCTGGCTGAATTCTATAAAATGTACAACTTCCCTCCAGACATTATTTAAAAAATTGTTGCTTTTTTGAGCAAAAAAGTGAATGTGTATATATATATATATATATATATATATATATATATATATATACACACACACACACATACATCCATATTCATGTCCGGAAATGGGTTCCTCTCACATAGCACCATGGACAGCTTACTGAACAAGGAATTTGAACTTCCAAATGTCCTCCTCTATAGAAGCTAGTCTGTAAAGAAGGTTAAAATAAAAATCTCTTTCTCTTTTTGTTAAAAAACATTGGTTAAATAGACAAATTATCATATTATTGAGAGTTTATACTTATTAATTTCTGAGGAATTTATATTTATTAATAATTTTCTTTTTTGTTTCAGTTAGATTGTCGAGAGGTTCCTTTAAATCCTGACCAGCTAGACATGTTAGAAGAAGATCCATTCATTAAACGTAAATCAAATTGCACTATATTTTTGGGTTTTACATCAAATATGGTTTCTTCAGGACTAAGAGAAACATTGAGGTTCCTTGTTGAACATAAAATGGTTGATTGTATTGTCACAACTGCTGGAGGTGTTGAAGAAGATCTAATAAAGTGTCTTGCACCTACTTATATTGGAGATTTCAGTCTTGATGGAAAAACCCTTAGAGAAAAAGGAATAAACAGAATTGGAAACTTATTAGTTCCTAATGACAATTACTGCAAATTTGAAGACTGGGTCATGCCTCTTCTTGATGCTATGGTTGAAGAACAAAAGTTACAAGTACAATTTAACAAGTATAATAAACTCATTACTTTTTTATCCTGTATCTTATCTCTGCCTTTTTCATTTTTTATTTTTTTTTTGTATGCATTATTAATACATGCTTACATATTATTATGGGGGAATTAAACAACTCTCTTATCTCCTATGTAAAAAGTTTCTTTTATTTCAGGGTGGTTATATTTTGAAACGCAAGTATATTCTATAACAGAGAAACAAGCACAGACAATGCTATAATTTGTATATTGTCCCAGTGTTTTTGACAAGCTTCCATCAACCATCAAATTATACTAATTGATGAAACTGGATGGTGAAGTTTCATTTTCTGGTAGACGTTTTCATTAAAAGGCCAACCTACACTGGTTATACATATTTTCTCTACTACAGAGTTAACTTTCACAACTAACTCATCTTCAGTGCTTTGTATGGCACATTATAAAATTTTTCTCAAAACTATATACAATGCAAAAACATTGAATTTTTCCTTCTTTGAAGACATTTTAGTCAATTGTCATCTTTAATGTTTCATTTTTAGTGCTTTTCTAAAAAGTGTATATATTTTTTAAATGTTGATATACATCATGCAAAACACTGAAGATTAGAGTATTCCCTTGAAAGTCAGCATTGCAGTAGAGAAAATAAATATTACCAATGAGTTTGGCCTTTTAATCGAAACAGCTGCTTGAAAAATCTTTTACAACAAATACATTAAATTTTTCTGTCTTCCAACTCACAAAAATAAATAATAAGTGTCCTTTATTCTGGTTCCTTTTTAGCAGATTTCCCTTAAGGGAAATCAGCTATTGAGGTCGTACTCATGACGCGAGTTTCGAAAAATTTCTTCAAATGTCCATCGATCCTACCCAGGAGATGACGAAAATGAGGTCCGTTCAAAATTATATATATATATATCTATATATATATATATATATATATATATATATATATATATATATATATATATATTTGTCTGTTAACGCTCTAGTGGTCGCAATTTTCGTTTGATCGTTATCAAACTGGATATTTAAAAATAAAGATCAAGTTCGTTAATGACTGAAATCGGACCAGTGGAAGGGGGGGTTTAGAGGGGAGGATTTTCGAAAATTCGAAATATCTCCGTTACTATACGTCGTCGGATCGAAACATTATATAGAATCAATCTTTTTGCAAATTAAATTTACTACAAATAATGTTACGTACATTTATTCTGTATCTTGAATATTAACCCAGATATTTGCATTTTTCTGTTTTCAGCTTCTGAGATGAGATCGGCTAACTTTGGGTCTAGTCATGAGTTTCCGTCAAGTGCTAGTTTGGGCCGTTCCTGTAACTGTTTGACTCTCTCTTCTGAAATTTCTCTATTGTAAAACTTCACGTGGGAAATCTGCTTAGTTTACGCAGCCCATGTGTGACGGAATTTTTTTCTGATTTGGCAAGTATGCCAAATTAATAATCAAACATACTACATTTAAACTATATGTACTTTATGACAATCTTTGAAGTAATAGCTAAGACTTCTAAAACTGCATACATACAACTTGAAATATAGACTGATATAAATCTCATATCTATAGAAATTATACTTAGCATTACATGTAAATATAAACGTCCGTCACGCAGGACTGCGTAAACTAAACAGATTTCCCACGGAAAGTTATACAATAGAGAAATCTCCTTACGAGTGCCGAACAGTTACGGAAACGGCTGAACTATCTTTTGGCGGGAACAATTAGAAGCGACAATAGCTCGTCCGTTACACTTAATAGAAATGCAAATATCTCGGTTAATATTTAAGATAGAGAATAAATGTATATAACAATATTTATAGTAAATGTAATTTGCAATAAGATTGGTTTTATACAATTTTTCGATTCCGACGTATAGTAATGGAGATATTCTGAAATTCCCCCCTCTATGTGGGGTGATCTCTTAGATTAAACAAAAATTGTGACCGCTAGAGTGTGGACAGCCAAATATATATATATATATATATACACACACACACACACATATACATACACATACATACATAGTTTTGAACGGACCTCATTTTCGTCATCTCCTGGCTAGGATCGATGGACATTTGAAGAACTTTTTTGAAAATCGCGCCATGAGTACAACTTCAATAGCTGATTTCCTTTAAGAGAAATCTGCTAAAATCAGTCAAGTGTTGAGTCCTAGTGTACACAAAGAGGTTCTGATGTCCTGGCATTTCAAAAAGCTGGGTACTTTCTTTTTGAATTTTGAAACATTAATTTATTTCTGATAGGTAAACAATTGTAGGGAGGGGAGGGGGTGCTGAATTGTACTATTGAAATTCAAGTGCTGGTTCTTTTGAAATAGAGTCAACATCAAAACAAAAATTGAACTCTATTTGCAAAATTTATTTGTTCAGTGACATCTTCTCATATTCATCTTGTCAAAGTATTTTCAAACCACATTCTATCTACCTCCTCAGTTTATCTCAAATGAGAATGAAATACACTGAGGAGGTCAGTTGCCATAACAAATATATTTATACTTTTCTTGCCTGCTTCTAGAAACAGAGTCATCATACCTGTTACTCTTACTCGAATTCATCATTTGAATGTATATATGTTTCCCCTGGATTAATTGCCTATCCTTTTGGTATATCGGGTGCTCACAGATTGTTCAGTTCATAGTGAATTATTTATATTAAAATTATTAGGACATTTTCCAATTTCAATAGTTTCTCTGATTATTCTTTAGTGGTACTTAGATGTGACAGGCAATACCAGAAGATCTCCTTAATCATGACATGGCTATTGGAAGTCTACAAGAATATATTTTCTTTATAAGATTTTTAAAAGTATATTTATCATTTATGGATTTATAAATGATAAATATACTCTATGTACGAGTTAAAATAGTAGTTATGCTGATGATAACATATAATATATGTAATAATGAATTCTGTACTTCAGGAACATGAATAGCTAAAATCTCTTTGAAGCTTTGTGGGTATGCTTAATGGCTTATAATTCTACAAAATTTAACAAGAATAACATATCTCATTTTCACCACCCATTCAGACGTGGATAAAATATTAGAGTTGAAGGATTATTAATTTCTGGACTTGATCATTTTGCTCTGAACTTCTGAAGTACAGAATTGAGGATAATTCATTGATGCAAATGGAGTAAACTCAAAGGTATATTGATAAGTCTGTTGGGTGTGAGAAGCAGTAGTTTTCAATGAAATAAAAATTAGCAGTGCTTAGCAAATCTATACTTTGTGTAGTTTGCGAATGGTTTGAGTAAGTTTGAGCATTAATATTATCAATATACAAACATACACAGCAGTTTCCTATTAATTATTTTGAACATAAATATGGCTTTTTCACATTTAATCTCACAATGGTAAACATATGTGCATCAACATATATAACACATAACAGTTTTAATATAATATTTTTTTTGTAGGGAAAGATTTGGTCACCATCAACAGTTACTGAGAGGCTCGGACTTGCCATTAATAACAAATCTTCAATATGTTATTGGGCAGCTAAGAACAAGATCCCTATATTTAGTCCTGCGCTGACAGATGGCAGTTTGGGAGACATGATGTATTTTCATTCTTATAAAAATCCAGGACTTGTTTTAGACATATTACAAGGTTTGAAAACTTTTATTTCATTATAAATTATTGAAAACTACTTGTACTGCATAAGTCAATGCAGAATACCTAAATATTAAGGAATACCTTACTTAAAAAGGGGCACGGCAGTTGACTTCAGTACTCTACTATCATAATAGAAATGCTGGATTTGAGCTGGGAATTTTATTTAGTTTTGTGGTTCACACTAAATTTTATTTAGTGTCTGGGTTTGGAGGCTGAACTACCCGATCTTATAGTGTCCACTCAGTATCAAGAGACAATAGAAGAGCTCTTTAGTACATTAAGGTAACCAGTCCCTTGACTATCCATCAAATCTGTGTGGCGGACCTTGGCCCTTCATGATTTATGGGATTAAAGATTTTTTTTCTTATAAGTGGCAGAGGTTCAAATTTCTGATAATTTTTTTTAATAAATTATTATTTATATAAGTACTACTTCATGTAATTCAACCTGTTAACTGCAGTACATATTTTGTGTTTCCCAGAATGCCTTTTCAGATAAACACAATAGATATATTGCCTTCTCAGTCCATGGGCTATTTGGATACTGACAAAAAAATACTAGTAAAAATCAGCTGATTTCATTTGATAAGCTCCATACAATTGATTACAGGTTTGTTTGAGCTGTACTATGTGTGCAAACACCAATTTGCTTATAGTTTGAACTTGTGTCAAAACGAACCTTAAATCTCGATATTAAAAGAACCACATATTTTATATAAAATTTCAAATTAGTAACATAAAATTGATTACTAAGATAATTACACTCACACAATAATATAATAACTCACTAATAATTCCCAATCAGGAAATAAATTAAATTCTTGTCTAAATGTCTATTGCTTTTCTGTTTTATGGCTGTACTTTTATTTTTTATTATATGAATAATTTCTTTAAATTTATTTTTTCCTTCCTTTGTCATTTATAATAGTTTCTCAATTACTCAAAATAGAATTTTACATTAAATTTTAAGTTAATTTAAGCTATAATGACTTATTCCGCTTTAAAGATGAAGATATAAAAATAGATTTCTATTGAACATGTTTGGTGTTGTTTTTAGAGCTCACTAGATAGAATATGATTACACTCTCAAAACCAATTGTAAATAAGTAATCAGCTGTTAAAGTAGTTAGTATGTTACCCGCTTCATAAAGCAATAGTAACTCTTGGGCCAAAATAACGGCTGAAATCTGACCAGTGGGAGGGGGGATTTTTGAATATTCGAAATATCTCCGTTACTGTACGTCGATCGAAAAATTGTATAAAACCAATCATATTGCAAATTAAATTTACTATAAATATTGTTATATACATTTATTCTCTATCTTTAATATTAACTGAGATATTTGCATTTTTAATAAGTGTGTGTACGGCTATTGTTGGATGTTTCCGGATTAGTTCAGCCGTTTCCGTAACTGTTCGGCACTCGTATAACCTACCCTGTCTTCGTTCTTGCCTTCTAACCTTTTACTTTGTGAGATATATGCAAATAAGTTCTGTTGATGCCCTCCCCCCATATTCAAGATGGTGTTGTGTTACCGGTTTGTAGGTTTCTCTATTGTAAAACTTGATGTGGGAAATCTGCTTAGTTTATGCAGCCCCTGTGTGACTGACTTTTTGCCTTCCTGCTCATTGTTGTGAATAGTGCTGCATCTTTAAATACCAATGTGAGTTGGGCGTACAAATTTATAATCCCATGTGATATTTCCTCACATGAGTCCCCTGATCTGGTGGGTGGCAACTTTTCGTCCATGCTATCTAATCATGTATTATTTACAGAAACCAAGAGATGATCAAAAAATATTTATCAAGTGTAATACTTTGTGAAGGTTTATTAATAAAAATTTGACTCTCTGCCACATAAAGAATGGTTGTAAATTCAATTCAGGTACAGTTTTAAGTGAGCAAGTATTAAAAATAAAAGTCTGCCACGTAGGGGCTGCTTAAACTAAGCAGATTTCCCACGTAAAGTTATACAATAGAGAAATCTACATACAAGTTGCCGAAAAGTTATGGAAACGGCCGAACTAGCTTTTGGCGGAAACGAATAGAAGCGACCATAGCTTGTTCGTTACACTTAATAAAAATGCAAATATCTCGGTTAATATTCAAGATAGAAAATAAATGCATATAACAATATTTATAGTTAATTTAATTTGCAATAAGATTGGTTCTATACAATTTTTCGATGTGACATGTAGTAATGGAGATATTTCAAATTTTTGAAAATCCCCCCCTCTAAACCTCCCCCTCCCACTGGTCCTATTTCAGCCGTTAACGAACTTGATCTTTATTTTTACATAAAACGATTAAATACCAAGTTTGGTGACGATTAAACAAAAATTGCGATGCTAGAGTGTTAACAGACAAATTGCTAATATTTTGGGTTACTTGTATGCTAGTGTCTTATGCAACTGTGATTGAACTCTTTTGAAAGTTTCATGGTTAATGTAATTTTTGTTGAAATTTATTTAAAAATTAATTTCTTGTAAACCAAGCATGCTTGTGTTATATTTTACTGTACTCAGTATAGGGATCTTCAAGTGGGGTTTTAATTTATTTTTCAGTTTTAATTTAAAAAAAAAAAAATCAAAAATAAGAGTTTTTTAAAATAAAGTAAAGTGAGATAAAAGCTTTTTTTACCTTAATTATTTTGGGGGAGGGAGATTGCTTGAGAGTACAATTTTGTTTTTTGTTTACAGACTTGAAGAGGCTAAATTCAATGGCAGTGAAAGCTCTCAATACAGGGATGATAATTATTGGAGGTGGTGTTGTAAAACATCATATATGCAATGCCAATCTTATGGTTTGTATTTATCTATTTGTATGTATAATTGTTTTTCTTTTAGTGAATTCCTTCTTGGGGGATATGTTATTTCCATAGATTGTATGATACAATATAAGCATTGGTGTTGTAATGGAAAAATAATGAAATTAACACAAGTGAATAATTTATTAAAAAAATAATACCTTCACATTGATTTTAATCTGCTGATTTCACAAACTACTCATTCTGCTATAGTAAAATAATGAATGCTTTGTCGTTAAGGATAAAAAATAGGAACCCATTCTTTGAGATATTTAAAAAGATAATGCTGTTATTATTTTTTGTTTTGTTTTTGTAAGAAATTCAGATAACCATTTTTACAAAAGCTGTCCAGATCTTAGTGTATCTATCTAGACATGCCTATAAATGTTTTGGGACTGTCGAAGGGACATTTATTTCCATTGGAATAGGCAGCTGGAAAAGTAGGAATCAAAATTATTAACAGTAAAACTAGTTATGCGTTGAAAGGGTGAAGCCAACTGGACCAACAGGAATATGTTCCTATTGACTCCAAAGCATTTGAAAAATTTACCCACTTAGTACCTGCGATGACATGTCAGATTGACATCCAAAAGAAGTTTTTAAGGTCTATATTGACAGTTTAGAATGATCATTCTGCCTAGGCCCACAAACTATCAGGTCATTCCTTTGTTGTGGGTCAAAGATGGTAGATTAAAAAAGTAAAACTATCATTCCCTTTTCATTCTTCTTTAATAGAAGGAAACTGCTGTGATCAAAGTATCTCAAAAAGTAGGATAGCCAAGAGTCAAGCACTTTGAATGGAGTGGTTGATTATTAATAAAATAAGCATGATTTCAAGGGGAAGAAAATACAACCATCACAAAAAATACATCATCAAATTATATTGAGAGCTACCTACAGAACAAGACAAATTAATACGATTGAGGCAATGTTTCACTATTAGGGTGTAGCATTGAGGAAAACGTCAGGAGTAAAGCTATATCTTGTATTATATCAACTTATTATTGCCTATTTGTAAGTATTGCCTGGAAGGTGGTGACTCTTGGTATAGCCTTAAATGCTTCTCAATTTGTTATAGAACTTTTAAATTTCTATTGCTCTCTTTCAGGAACTATTCCTCGTATTGAATTTTTAAGGATGAATTCTATCTAAGGATGTTTGCATAGCAAGAATCCCTGATTAAGATTGTTCTTTTCTACTTATGACTCTTTAGGGAACTTTTAAAGAAATTAAGAGTCTATTGGTTCAGTAAATATAATTGCAGTGATTGTTTGAATCATTTTGACCCAATTACATTGTTATACTTATTGGCTCAGTGACATGTGGATCGGATACCATGAGTTATAGTACTCTAATATTAAACATTTTTTGTCTCTACAAGGGTCTGAACGCCATCTCTTCAGGAGCACCGCAATGGGTGTTGACCCTGTAAATTTGGTACTTAACATGTAAGGCTTTTATAGGTTTTTTATTGTGGGCTGTTATAAATCAAAACCCTCCCACCAAGACATGAGAAGTATCTTAAATGAAATACACTGTCTTAAACATTTTTTAAAATGTTTTGTATTTATACTTTTGGCACATATCTTTTCATTTACAGAGAAATGGTGCAGATTTTTCTGTCTTTATCAATACTGCTTCAGAATTTGATGGTAGTGATAGCGGTGCAAGACCAGATGAAGCAGTTTCTTGGGGGAAAATTAGAAAAACAGCAAAACCAGTGAAGGTTTGTTCACCTCAATATAGTATTGAAACCATGAATTTTATTAGATGTATATTTTTTTAAGAATTTGTTATGTTTTACAGGTTTATGCTGAAGCTACACTCGTATTTCCACTTTTGGTTGGAGAGACATTTGCAAAAAGGCATTTCAAAGCATGAAATATTAGTAATAAATGTTTTTGTTAACCAAATAAAGTTTAGTTTAATTTCTATTAGGCCTATGTTATTTTATTAATTAAGTCTATGTTATTTTATTTATTCTTCTCCTTTACATACCTCATTAAATCTTGTTAATTTGCTGTGACAAATCCATTTAGGAATATTGATATTTTAATTTTATTTATTTCTTTTTAGGATCCGTTATCTCCAACAACAATGAACAACAATTGTTGCCTTTATAGCTTCAACATAGATTGTCTATCTATTTATCACATTTTCATACAAATACGGGGTGTGGCTATTAAATAACGAGACTGACGCTGTAAAACATTTTATTTTTATTTCATACATTTTTACTTATTATCACCTTCAATATACACCCCTCCTTTATCCCTACAACGCTCCATGCGAACCTTCCATTGTTCGAAAAAGTGCTGGAAGTCTTTTTCTGTCAGCTCCTTCAGGACGCGTGCCGCTTTCTCTTTCACAGCTTCAACAGACTCAAATTTTGTTCCTTTTAATGCAGATTTCACCTTAGGAAACAAATAGAAGTCGCACGGCGCAAGATCCGGCGAATAAGGCGGATGGTCTAACACTGGGATGCTGAATTTGGCTAGAAACCTCTTAACAGACAATAGGAATGAGCCGGCGCATTGTCTTGGTGGAGAACCCATGACTTGTCCTTCCACAATTCAGATCGGTTTTTCCTTATTCTTTCGCGGAGTTCAGCAAGAACGTGAAGGTAGGGTTGATTAATCGTTTTTGATCGACGTATAGTAAAGGAGATATTTCGAATTTTCAAAAATCCCCCTTCCCACTTGTCCAATTTTAGCCATTATGAACTTGATCTTTCTTTTTGTATAAAACGAGTAAATATCGAGTTTGGTAATGATCAAACAAAAATTACGACCACTAGAACGTTTTTATATATACTTTTGAATGGACCTAATTTTCGTCACCTCTTGGGTAGGATCAATGGACATTTGAAGAAATGTTTCAAAAATGGCGTCATGAATACGACCTTAATAGCTGATTTCCCTTAAGGGAAATCTGCTAAAAACTTTCATAATTAAATACAAAATATATTAATTATTTAACAATATTAAACACAAACAAGTACTACTCGCATTAATCAATCACCAATGCTAAGTAAATTTATGTAATATATATACTTCTTAGATTCAGTAATATTGGGTAATCAAGTTATCCCTACCAATCATGATGAAAAAGTCTTGTCACTAAACCAATCAGATTTCCCATGAGCAGGTATAACATGTAAGCAACATGCTTCAACTCAGCATCTGTTTCTTATTTCTCCTGTAATAAGAAGCATACATCAACAGGAAATTGAAAAACTGGCCATGAGTAGTTTAGTGAGTCAGTTATTCAAAATGAAAATCGCTTGAATAGAAATGGGGTCTTACTGAGACTGAATACAAGAAATGAAAATATTTCACTTAATGTTTGTGATGGAGAAACAATGGATAAATAACATTTATAGGAAATTAAAATTGGTTGTATTCAATTTTTTGAACCGATTTGAAACTCCCTCTCCTTTGGTCCGATTTTAGTCATTAATAAACTTAATCATTAGTTTTGCATAAATGTTTAAAAATCTACATCAATAATGATCAAACAAATACTACAACCTCTAGAGTGCTGACTACAAATATATATATATATATATATATATATATATATATATATATATATATATCAATACCATGTCGAAACTACCTTGAGATTTTGGTCTGTACAAAGACAACTAACAGAATGTTAAACAAAACCAGAGCATCCTCTAATTATGTTGACTGTTGTATTCCGAGGCATGTACAATAGTGCACAGTTACTAAAAAAAAACTTTTTTTAAAAATGTTAGGTGGGCTGAGTATTTTATAGATAAGAGCTAAGTTCTGGTGGTACAGGTTAGTTGGTCCACCTAATGGACCAATAGAATAATGAGGAAGTTGAGCTATCTGACCAAATGAGTCAATTAGTTTTGTCTCCTGAAAAAGAACAAAGCCCCTAAGGAAATCTCCTCGATATTGCTAAAGCAAGCATTCTGGGAGGTTTAGATTAATGAAATAAAAAAAAAATTAGAAGAATCTAATATTATTTTTTCATATAAAAAGACCAATAAATTTCTATTTGGAAATTATAGAGATATTCACAGCCTAGAGATTTCAGAGGACATTTGTTTGGGGTTACTGAGAGATTATAATATTGGTTACTCTAACATGAAATTCTAATCAGTGCATCAAACACCATATTTGATAAAAGGGCCAAGGGTTTCATGGAAGGTTGTGGAAAGCTAATCTTGAAGGGAAGATTGATGTAAACAATAAGTGGTCTCAAACTTTTGGACTGTTTGAAATTAGGGCAACTCCTGGAGTTTCTTAGTGGAGTAATAATCTCTTTTCTAATTACGTATTAGTCTTTTAGTGTTCCTCCTCACAAAATATGTGTTATATGAAGAACAAGTTTCTCTTTAGGCCATTCATAGTATCCTGGTTTCTTTCCCTTCTGCATTCTCTTCAAATCAAGGGTTTCTTTCCTCCCCCTCCCATTTCTAAATAGTTAGATCTTACCTTTGCTGTATTCTAACCCCTGCCCTAAGGGACATTAATAGATATTTTATATACATTCTTTAAAAACTATGAAACAAAAAATAAATAAATTCATTATTATTAACACCTAGTAAATGTAGACTTAATAATGCTATTTTATAAACTGTGTTTAAAGAGTAATTTTAAGGTAAAGTAGGTATAATAATAGATAAACACAAATTAGTTTTTACATTTTGATTTTTAATAGAAAAAAAACATTTAATTTTTACAGAATATCAGGATATTATTTAGAGCAAGCTAAGTGCTTACCATTGTTATTGTCATACATAGTAAGGGGTATTTGTTGATTATTACAAAAAATATTTGCTAAATTAAATTTGAAAAAAATGTATAAATAGATATTTTCTAAAGAAAAAAAAAAAATTATTTCTTAGGCTGCTGTGGCACCAGATCCACAACAAAACCTTGCAGTGTTGTTGGCAAAAGAAAGGACTTTTATCTCACTTCATATTTGTATGGGTCTCACACAGTAAAAGTTTAATGAACACAATATTTGTTAATTAAGTTTCGAATAGTTCGTGGTATAATACAGCATTGCTATTCTGACATGAGTAGGAGTTGGGGTTTAAGGAATGCCCTTCGAGTACATCCTCAATAGCTGATACCCCTTATAGGAAATCTGCTAAAAACAAATACTCTTCCACTCAGAAATTAGTAGTTTGCGACTGAGTTTCTTTGGCATTGAACTTTGAGACCTAGGATCTTATCTAATTATGGTATTGCTGGAAATTGAGAATTGATTACATTTTCAATAACAATAATATACGTGCTACTTTACACTGCAGTAGCTGCTTGTAATCCAGAAGATCCCAAGACAACAGTTTTCTGCGTGATTTGCCCACGTTTGAATTTCTTCCCTCAAGTTAAACTCCTAACCAATGCAGGATTCATGTGCTAGTAATGTTTTATTTTTAGCAAACGTGTTGAATTACAGTGTGAGTCATTTCATAGAATCCGGAACTAAGATTAATCTCAAGCGAAATCAGTTACACAGTAATGGAGTGCATTTCTAATTCCATTTAAGTTATAGATACCTCTTTTCTCAAGTCTTCTGCTACCTCTATGGTTAGTGGTAAACATTGTGGCGCGATGCGCTTTGGAACACACTTCCAAGCCGGTTATCCGTGATATACTTTTTTATTTTAAATATTTTTACTTCTTCGGAGCCTTATTTCAATATGGAAACGCAACAAACGGAAGGTATTTGAAATTATCCTTTTATTATTAATAATATGTTATTACTTTTTTTTATTATTATTGAGATAAATTTTGTCGAATTTGCTTTTAGAAAAGACTTTACTTTGAAAAACAGGCAATATTTACTACATACAGTCGAATGTTACCTTGTTTCTTTTAATTATTATTTTTACTTTTATATTTATATGAATATATTTAATGAAGGAATTTTTACTTGTCTTACATTAGGAAGAGGCTCTGTTGTTTACAAGTTTTTACTTCTTACATTTCAGAATGGTCATCAGTTTTTCATGTACATGTAATTTTTCCTGAAAACCATCTTTTATTATTATTACTTAATTTAGTAAAGTACAATCTCATTTAAAAAAAAAAAAAAAAAAGATCATAAAGATCATATAAATATTCCCAGGAAAATACATGCATTTCAAAGACATTCAGTTGTGGCTCTAGTTTTATACATTTGATTTTACAGATATGTGGACCCCTTATCGGGAGTTACAGGCTGCAGTGGAAAATGCAATTATCAGGCCTAATGAATGTCCTTTTGATGAGTTTGAAAAATTATTGGCTAATCATCGGCAGAATTTCTTAACTCTTTTAAAGAATCCTGTAAGTTTCTATTCTTATTTAATTATTCCTTGAATGTGTGTTATTTAGTGGAAATGTTTTGCTGTATGTTTTAGGGTGTTTTATATGAATTGTATTGTTTACTATTGTTTTCCGATATAAGCGTAAGGAAATTTTATTTTAAAAAATTGCTGTTGCTTATGTGATGAGTGTTTTTTTTTTATTTTGTTATATACGATATACTATTATTATTATGTATTATTTATTTTTTTTTAAATAAAAGAACTTTAGTCATTTTAATAATTATACACCTGTGGCATGTATGTCATAAGAAAATTTGATATCTAGAGGCAAGATGGGCATGGTATATTTATGGTAGATCAAGTAGTTGAAGTATTAATTTCTATTATGTATTTAAATTGTGTTATGAGTGGGTTTATAGTTTTTTACTGTTGTACACTTATTTTTATGATATATTTTTTAGCCCAAGAACAAAGAACATAGAGATGCATTAGAAAAAGCAACAGTTAATGAAATGAAGATTTCAGGACTTGGACCTGTTACTCTTCCTAAAGATATTGTTGCTGAAGCTATCATACTGTCTGATATGTATGACTTGAATGAACTTATGTCATTAGATTTACTGGGAACAGGTGAGTTATGTATTAATTTTTTTGTCTATTAGAGTTTTTTTTTTTTAATGAAAATTCCTGTCAGTTATTTTTACTATGTTTTAACAATATCACTCCCATTCATATATATTTATGTGCATATGGTCAGGAGCTATTTATTCCAATCATCGATTTTATTTTGATTCTGTTCATTACAATGGATATTCTAAAAATGCCAGTTTGTTATAAATGGTGAATTTGTACCTGGAAGATGGAGTTACTCATCCTACTATTGCCTGAAAGAACTCATCTTTATAAATATTATTTTTTGAATACTTGTAGGAGGAGATGTAATGTTTGATGATGTGATTTATATAAGGACATTTGGATAAAAGTTTGAAATATAGGTCCTCTTTCTACAATGCATTGGGTCATTTTGGTTGATTATTAAAAGTAGAAATATGTGCAATATGATGCCTCATTTTTGGTGATATTTATGTTTTTGTCAAGAAAGTACAAAAGAAAAAAAATCAACCAGTAATTTTAATTTTTTTAATGAATTAATTTTAATGTAGGTAGGATGAAAGAATTGGCTATGCTTCTACTATAATCATTTATTAAAATGGCAGAGCGCTTTCGATGCAGTGCATCATTGTCAGTGTCCTGTTGACATACAAAAACAATAATTACTATCTCTATTAAAGTATTTTAGATAAGGGGTAAACTCGATAACATATAACAATAAAAAATATCTTTCTTAGAACTAAATAACATATAACACTTTTCATACATGTGATGTATGAATCCTACCTACATTAGAAGTTACTTCCACCTGCCAGAATACCAACTCAGAATTAATTTTAATTAAAATTCAAAACTTTTATGCATGCACTCAGATTATTAACACGTAAAGTGCTGATGATGCTTGAGGCGCTTCACGGGGTCTTCCCTCATGGGTTGATGACTCGCTAGGCACGTTATCTCCTCTCTCAACATGTACCTGTTCTCCTCACTCTTAGCCCGTTCCTATTCACCTATTTTCCACCAGCGTTCAGTATACTTCCAGCTTCCTTGCAGTGCAGCTCGTTAGTAATTTTATTGCTTTCTTGAGCCCAAGCTAGAAGTGAACCATAGCGTTTTTGGTTGTATCAACTCTTCAACCTTGTTTTAGGTTGACACATACTTATTAAAAATTGTAAATATGGTATTTTTTTTTATTTACTTTACTGTTGTTAATGATTTAATTTATAGAAATTATTTTAATATTTTTTTAAATATACTTAGAATAATTTTAGCTATAATAAGGGTATTAGATTTATACTTAGTCATCATTTAAAATTTTTATATATAATTTATCATTAGGCCTTTGAAAATAAATCAGCATAATTTGTGATATTAAAAAATCAAATGGGAAATAAAACTTCATGAAACGTATAATAAAAAGGTTTGAAATCAAGTGCAAATTTAAGTAGTCTCATATCACCACTATACGCAAACCAACATCTTCGAAATGCACCCAACCTTACAAAAAAAACAAAAAAAAAACGGAAAAATAATACCTATTTTCTTAGAGGATAACCAACTATTTTCGGTCAGCAACGAAAATGTTAAAGTATCCTTAGTAATCAGGAGAAGCTAACAACTTAAAGAACTCATTTCAACATAAGGTTAGCAGAGAGGACAGAAAGGAAGTCCCCCCCCCCTCTGTATTCAGAGTTGCCAACCATGCTCACACTCATTTAAGATCTCAGTTCTGTTTACATTAAATTATCTTAAAAAATCAGATTACATTACCTTCACAATACAAAAAGTGAATGCTCAATTAATTTTCCTGTTTTAATTAAATTAAGTATTAAATACATTTAAGGGGAAACTGGTATTTCTTATTAATTTAATGTTTAGGAGAGAGGAATGGGTATGGCAATATAACTACTATTTAGTAAACACAATTTAGTAATCTATACATATTTCAATGATGATAATTTATAATCCATGGTAAAAAAATAATAAACAGGAATGGGTGGGTAACATGTTTAGGGATATAAAATACAAATTTTTGAAAATAAAACCCCATCTTCATTCATGTCAAATTATGCAAATATTGAATATATCAATCAAACAAAAATTACTTTTGAAAAAATTGATAGAAGAGTGATAATAGACAAATATATTCTCCTTAAATCTTTCTACACCCAATATTTAATATTCTTCAGGTTTTCTAACTAAATAAAAGCTGTTTTCTTCGTACTTATGATTGGAGATTTTCTCATGAAGTTTCAAATATTTTATACCACTTCTTCAGGGACCATTTCTTTTTCTATAAATTATCAGAATTAATTTAGAAAATCCTAAAAGCCATTTTTTGGTTGTTTTATGAATTTAAAAATAATTCTAAATATCAATAAAAAAACAAAAAAAAAAAAAAACAACCTTAAATGAACTCAGTTAACAACATCAATATATCTTAATTTCAGCTCAGACTCAAATGGCTAATTATCCTGATCTACCACGTGGAGTGGTTGCAGTATTGTTGTATTACGATGGCCGTAAAGCACTTGTTAGTGCTCTGAAAACATTGGTGAAAGCAAGGACAGGTAATTTATGGACAGTTATTACTGACCAACGTATCAGTGATTATGTTACAACATATACTGATGAACTACTCCAGGATGGCCTTATCATAAAGATTTTGGGTAGGTATATCATATTTAGTTTGCATTATTAATTGTCTATTGCTTATAGAAATAGAAATAATATACACACACTCACTCGTATGGCATTACTCATTCTTGTAGATTGTAGAAGTGCCATTTCCAGAGGTTTTCAATAAACATAGAGCACTGTTACATATACCTTTTATTCAGTGCCTGATTTCAATGGCATTTCCTCAGTACTCTGAATGACACAATGATTACAGTTTAAAAAAATGTATGTGTATTTGTTATGCGTGCATGCGTGGTCATGCAAGTGTGTGAATAAAAATGTTTTCATAACAGTTTGAAATATTAAGCAAATAAAGTGAACTTGACTGAGTGTTCAAGTGACTGTTGCTTTCAATATTGTTTTTATAATCTAATATGGTTTTTCTTTAGGCTATTTTTTGGTAATCCAAGAAAGTTAGCGTGATCTGTAATAATTTTAAATAACTGTAAATGGTGAACAAACTAATGTTTATTCAATTTAAAATTGAAAGAATTGGTAGAAGGCCATAAAAAATAAACTCTATTGAAGTGTTTCCATGATGTATTGTGCCCTTTTATAATCTATAAGACACCAATACAATAATTGGAAAATTATTTGAGTTGTTTATTTTTTATGTCTTTTAATCTATATTGTAAAAAGTACTTTTATTTTGGTTAATATAATATTTTGATGTATTTATATACATTTCTTGTTTATCTAATGAGAAAGCTCATTTGGGACTTATTTTATTTTGATTTGTCATTAAATTAATTTTTACCTACATTTAGAGGGCTTTCTAATAGCATTCATAACAAACAAACAGGCCTTCCGTCCACAAACAGTTTATTTAATAAGCTCGAATATTTTGAATTTGGAAAAATGTTTTCTAATAATATTTTACTTTATGTAGGTCAAGAAGTAATATGTTCAAAGACTAGAATGAGTGTCCATTATTATTTTTATTTTCAATTGTTATTTAATATTCTTTATTAATACCTTTTCAGATTTGCTTAGCACAATGGACTCAACAAAGGAGTTAGAACTTCTTCAAAGAAATCATGCCTTAGGACCTCCGAAGTACCACCAACAAGTTCTTGAATTGTATGAAACAACAAAACAAGGTTTGGCTGAAATTATATTCCTTTGGTCAGCACAATCAGGACTCCCAAAAGAACAGACATTTGCGTAATTATTTAATTTAATACTTTCTCAAAGATATTTATATTAGTCATTGTTATTAATATAATAGTTAATGTTTTCATTTTAGATTACTTAACTTCCTCCGGAATTTAAAGCCACAAGAAAATGCGAATGGTGCTATTGATAACATATCACTGTTGTTAGAATTAGCATTCTTATATGCAATTGATATTAGTTTAGTAACCAAAGAGGATGGAACGGGTAATACGTGTTCCTCGCATTTTACTTTAAATTAGAATTAATTAACATTCGTATTGATGTAATTCTTTGTTATAGTTATTCAGAGAAGAATTCCTCTTCTATCTCCTGGAGAAGAGTTTTTTGGTGCTTTACAGACTGAAATTTCAAACCAGAACAAGACCTGGGCATCTCCTGGTTTGCAATGTTTTACCGTTATGGGATGGGCTGTGACTGTTTCAAGCTTACGTCTTGCTCCTCAGCTCGTTCCACCTGGTGGTATGTTGAATCAAATTATTTTATTTCCAGTTTGAACTTAGAAAGATATACTTAATTTAAATATTTTTACTTTAGAGCTATATTTTCATCGTGCTTGGCCTTTGGTCACTAATGTTTATTTTTATCAAGTTAAAACTTTTATCAAGCGTCTTCTAAACTGCTCGAATTTGATTGAATGGGTGGTAACCTGTAGATAACCCGTCCCAATTAGCCTTAGTTGCAAAAAGTGGACGTTAGTAAATAATAATATTAAATATACGGAACATGTTAAAAATGAAATACCAATAATTGAAAACAATTTTTTATTTATTTATTAAAATTAAATAAACACCCTAGAAACAAAAAGTAAAAAAAAAAATCCTGAAAAAAAGTCGCTCCCAGCGAGATTCAATCTCGAGATCTTGTGGTTAATAAAAAGAAGATGCTGCCACTGATTCCCTTTGAAATACTTATCTTAACAACACCTCAAGACTTTTATGCAATCTTTAACATTTTTTTTAGACGAACGTGAGAAGTGGATTGTCTCGCTTTAACCAAATTTGTTTTTCATTAGGTACTACACACTGAAAAAGTTTGGAACAAATCGGGGGGGGGGGAGGGGGGGTGAGGCCATGTACTCTCCTTATGTGAGTCTCAATTTCCTTTATTAAATCAATTTTACAAATTAGCAATCTGATAATCATTTCCGTCTCCAGACTGGATTTGATCATTATTGAATTATTTAATTTGATTAATATTAATTATATTTTAAGTGGTACATAAATCCACTTCTCAAATGCCTAGAGTTGGAACTTTAATTTGTTTAATTATTCATTTTTAATTTTATTCATGTGCTTAAGCCAAGTACTAGTTTGGTCACGTTAAGTGAACCTTCTTATTTCTGTCTATAATGACACTTAACTGGCTCTAAGACACTGAAAAATACATTAATCCATATGAAGAAGTAAATATATAATAATATGATATTTATTTATTCTAAAATATTCTATTTTATTACAATATATATATATATATATATATATATATATATATATATATATATATATATATATATATATATATATATATATATATATACAGTCGTGGTCATAGAAATTGCATCATTAAAAAATAATGAATGATCTCCTTGAACCAATATTGTTCTCGACTTTTGATAATTTTTAAATCTATTGTAAAATAAAATAGTATGCTATTAGCCATGAAAACTGATTAAAACCCAAATAAGAAATTTATAATATTCATAAAATAATAAATGAAATCTTTAGTCTTAATGAGTAATTTAAGAAAAAAAAAGTTTTTTTTACATAATCATATGAATTTATTTAGAAAAATGGTATAAAATCATTAAAAATACATTAATTGAAATATTAATATAAATTAGTATTTTGTTGAACCTCCATTAGCCCTGATCACTGAGGCGATCCTGTTTGGCATCGAGTCGACCAAATGTTTTATTATTTCGTCACTAATCTCCTCATTCCAAACATTTTTGATCGCTTGCTTCAACTCATCTTTATCCTTAGGCTTCGTAATATTAATTTTTTTCTTTATTATCATCCACAAGTTTTCAATGGGATTTAAATCTGGGCTATTGCCTGGCCATGGTAGCGTGAAGATCTTGTTTTCTGTTAAAAACTGCTTTACCTATCCAAAAACACAATGGTAAAGGCAATAGAAAATAATGTATCTTACAGCTAACATATTTTTTATATAAATAAATAATTAACTTACCGATTTGGCTCTATGGCATGGAGCAGAATCATCTTGAAAAATGAAGTCTCTGCAGTGTGTAAGATGAGAATTCATTGAGGGAATCAAACTCTCTTCCAAAATTTTCTTATATTTTTCTGCATTAACCGGACCTTCTATGAAGTTCATTTTGCCAATTCCAAAGTAGGAAAAACATCCCCAGACCATCACACTTGCTGGATGTTTCACTGTTTTTAATGTACAAGATTCTTCAAATCTTTCATTTGGCCGACGTCGAACGTAGGGAGAACCATCAGAACTGAAGATGTTGAACTTACTCTCATCTGAAAACATCACTTTCCTCCAGTCATCAGATGTCCAAGTTTTAAAATTTATTGCCCAATTTAGCCGAGATTGTTTCATTTTTTTGTTAAGAAATGGTTTTTTTGCTGGTTTTCTTGCCCATAAACCTTTTTCTCTTAATCGTCTGCCCACTGTTTCTCGACTTACTTCTGCTAAATTGCTATCTGCTAGATCTCTAGATATTTCCTTAGCAGTTTTGAAGCGATTTTCTAGAGATAATCTCATCATCATGCGATCTAAACGCTCATCCGTCTTCCTTTTCCTTCCAGTCCCTTTATTTCGCTCGGTAGATCCATGGGAAAGATTTTTTTTTATTATTCTGACCACAGTGGATTGGTTGCACCTCACCCTCTTTGCTATCTCACGAGAAGACATTCCAGCTTCAGCAAATGCCACTATTTTAACTTTTTGCTCATAAGACATTTGTTTGAAATTCAGTCTATTGGACATAATAATAGGAAATAACGTGCTTAATGTTGGATTACTTGGGCACAACTGAGCTATGAGTCACTGATAACATCTCTCTCTAATACTAGTAGGTAAACAAATTCATTCCAACAGATTGTATAGACATTTAGGATTAAAAAGATAACAATTATAGGTGATGCAATTTCTATGACCATGACGTATATATTACATGTTACGTACACTTACATGTATATATAATCTTCCTTATGTCTTAGTTACTCTGGAAAATGCTGATGTCATAATGGATGAAGCAATTGAAGGAAAGTTGTTTAATTATTTGCATACATCTGTACTTCAGAATGAGATGTTGTACAATGAGGTATTTTTATTTGATACATACTGATGATATATACTTTTTTATTTTCACAATCGTTTTTATAAGCATGAATAATTCTTTATTTTCAGATTTTCATGCTGAAAAGAATGCATAATTTGATGGTTGATTTCATTTCCCAAATGTCTCAGAAAGTAAGAGAAATGAGGCTACGAGCAGAAGAGACAGACAAAACAATCCATGCATATATTCATGTAAGAAAATAATTTAGCAATTTACATTAAAACTAAATGTTTAGTTTTTTAAATTGTTCTAATTTAGTGTTTGTAAAAGGCATATTCAATGAGTTACTATATTTTCTTTTTTTTTTCTTTTATGTTAAAAAGTTAACTTAGTTTATGCATCTGGATGCAGATTCTAGCCTATTATTTATTCCCTCCAACAAATCTCTGTAAAAGTGTATATATATTTGTAATAAAAGTTTTTTTATTTATTGAGTTTTAAGAGAATAGTGGTCGTACTTTTTGGCAATTTTCAGAAAAATGTCTTCGAATGGCCATTAATACTTACAAGATAAGTAGGTGCTGTAGCACAAAGTGGACGCTTATAAATAACAAACAACACTTACTAGTAGACAAATAAATGAGGTTCATTCAAATCAAAATATATATATTCTGTAAATACTGCAGCATCTTTCTTTGATTATCAAAGTAGACATTTAAACATTTTGTTTAAAACTAAAGAAGAAGTCTGTTAATGGTTGATTGTAGACCAGGAGGATTGGAGGTTTTTGGATGAATAAAAATGTACAATCCCATATTATGTTATATCTCTGTTATTACAAGTTGGATCAAGACATGTTTATACACAATGTACTACTATTGTTGTCAATAACATTTTTTCTCTTGATCACATATCAAGAAATATGTATTTTGTTGTTTTCAGTCTCCAGTTAAACTACACTCTTACTCTTGTAGTTCACATAAATATCTTCATCACTAAACATCATATGCCCATCTTAAATGTCGAGTTTTAAACCTCTATTTTATATTCTTTTCTTATTATGGCAGAAATAGAGAATTGAATGTGAGATTATATCATTAGCAAGTCGGAAATATGCTTAGTTTATGCAACACCTGCATATTGTACACATGTTGTTAATGAGCTTTAATTTTTTTTAAATTCCATGTATCAATGAGTAACTATTTTAGTTTTCTTCCAAAAGTAGTCATTCATCTTGCAGCAGTTTAGATATAAATAATTTTTTTTTTATTAATAAATAAAGTGTAAATTGAATGCCTTCTGTTCACTAAATGTTTTATTTAACAGTTAGATCTTTTAGAGATTATGTTACTACCAATTGTAAAATGGTCATCTCTTTGAGAATCTTGCTTTTACCCACAAACTCCTGGCTCCAAGATACAGAATATGGCTCTGAATTGCTATGAGATGACCAAAACAATTTTACAGAAAGTCTTTCAAGTTGTAAGCACTATCCACACGTTCTAACATTTTGGTTTTTTGTTGTTAATTTGTCCATTTCTTCTTTCAGGAAGGTCTGGATCCCCCAACAAATTTGTCTCATAATTTCAAGGATATGCTTTTGGCAATCGCAACCCTTTATTCTAAAGACCCTCTTAATTTACAACTTGAGCTCGACTATTGGTGCCCTCCTGAAGCTCACCATCATATTACATCGTTTGCTTTCAGGACTCAGTCGAAACAGGTATTTTTGCTACTTAAATAATTATTATTTATTTTATATTAATATATATTATCCTACATATATTCTATTTACAGATGTCCTTATATAATTTTGTGCTGCAAACATGTGTAGTTCTACCGTCAACACTTTTTGTTCCTTACCTCACCATGTTACGATCTCTAGCCTCATGCCCAAAAGGTGCCAACCAGTGTTTTCATATGTTAAGAAACAATGAAAATAAAAATATCACTTGGGATCATTTTTTCTTAAGCTTCAACAGGTAATATTCAATTTAAGGAAATATGAAATTAAAAGATTAAGTGTATTTACTCATATTACTTTGTATATGGTTTATTTATATACATATTTAAATCATTGTTGCATTATTATATTCTATGATCATGTTTATATAATTATAGGTATTATAGCTATTTAAGACAAGAAAGTCTTCCCAGTTCTGATACTGTATATAGAACAGGCCCCTATAATAAAGGTATTTCTAACCAAGAGTTAAATGGTCTTGAAGCTGTACTTGATCTTATTCAGACAATTGCTGGTGAGTATTATTTCAATTTCTATTGCATAGGAATAACATATTAAAAAACTGATTTTCTTTTTTCTATATACATAAAACTCATAACATTGAAATGCTATATAAAGTCCGTCACGCAGGGGCTGCGTTAACTAAGCAGATTTCCCAAGTGCGTCACGTTTTTGCATTTATCTCAAAAATTAAAAGTTCAATGAGAACAATATTTGGTATTTAAGCTTCAAATAAAATGCTTCATAACATAATAGAATATTGTTAATATGAGATAAGTAGGATTGGGGGCTTACTGAAGACCAAAAACTAAAATATGCAAACATCTCTAATCAAGATAGTGAAAAAATATACATATCAACATTTATAGAACATTAAATTTGCAATAAGATTGTTTCTCTAGTATTTTTCGATCCGGCACATAATAACGGAGATATTAAGAATTTTCGAAATTCTCCCCCTCTAAACCCCCCCCTCCCTCTGGTCTGATTTCAGCCGTTAACGAACTTGATCTGTCTTTTTGTATAAAACGATTATATATCAAGTTTAGTAAAGATAAAACAAAAATTGCGACCGCCAGAGCGGTAACAGACAAATATATATATGTATATATATATATATATATATATATATATATATATATATATACAGTTTTGAACAGACCTCATTTTCGTCATCTCCTGGGTAGGATCGATGGACATTTGAAGAAAAATTTTGAAAATCGCATCATGAGTACAACCTCAATAGCTCAAATCTGCTAAAAACTTAGCATTCGTTATATATGTTAGCAAATCTTGTAACTCTTAATTTATCAGACTTCCCAGTTACTTGATGCCTGAAAGTCTCTTGAATTCTGCATAATATTCCAATTCTATTAATTTTTCAGAGTCAATGGATAATTAATGTTATTTTTAAAATTTATTTAATTCAAAACCAACTAGGCATTTCTGAAGAGATGGAATTTTATAGGTAGGATCTTTGAATAAATGGATTAATTTTACATTTATGGGCAAAAATAGTAGCAGTTTTACAAATTTCTGTTATTGTAAAATTATAGTTTAGTTAGTTTTATGAATTCTGCAAAGTAAATTATATAATTAAATTATTTTTTTTTACTGGACATTTCCTAGGTTGTAAAGTACACTTCATTGCATTCAATCAAAATGTTTCATTCTGAGAAATAGTAATATATTTAACAAACTTTAAGCTAAGATTCACTTAGCTTTAGAATTTAAGTACAATTTATATATGTAGACATTCAGATGCAGGGGGGCTCAGGTTAGCCATGTGAGTTAAAGCGTTGCTTTAATTTCACATGGTAAACCTAGAGTGGGGAGTTCGATTCCCGCCTGGGCAAATAGGAGTTTATTTAGTGATGAACTCAATAAATAAAATCCTTAGTCTCACTCTGGCTAGAAAAGGGTGGTAACCTGTATATAACCCGTCCCAATTAGCCATAGTTGCATAAAGTGGACGTTAATAAATAAATAACTAAATAACATTCAGATGCACGCTTACACTTGCTTATGTGTACACATAATCATTTAATTGCTTAATCATTTTCAGTACTGCAATTAGGAGGATAGTACTTCATATGTACAAGTAGTTAAGCTTTATATTCTTGGTTATTTATGAGATGTGGGTTTGATCCCCAAATAGGATGTTGTTTTTGATAGAATCACTAAATAAAATGCTTAGCCCCACCCGAACTAGAAATGAAGTGGTTAACAGTTAATGGTTTGCCCTAAGTTAATGCTAATTAAGTTGTTGTTAATAGTACCATTATAATTATTTGTTGTTATTTTTTTTTTTAGAAAATGACCCCCACTGTGCAGAAATGTTTTGCCATGTTTCTTCTTGGTCAGCGATGTCTGTGCTCCTTGGATTGGCAACATGTCCAGTTCCTTTGTCTCTAAAGTCACATCTCTTCAATGCTTTATCTGGTTTTGCTGCATCACCCACTGTGGCTCCAACACTGTGGCATGCTATTGAGTCGGCACAAGTTATTGCCACTGTACCCAGCACCAGCTCTTTCCAGCGTAGAGGCATTCAGGTTTGACTTTTAGTTTGGCATTAGTTCACTCTCAATTTTTGAAAGTTCAGTTTGGCAGCCCCCTATTGAAAAAAGAGGAATGGACCGGAAAAATTTTAAAAAAAGTTCAGTAAGGGGAGGGAGGTCTCCCCAATCTTGAATGGTTGATTCAAAATTCATTCACCTGCTAGATGGCCTGAAAAGAGAGTTCAAGGTAGCCGATACATGTTTGGGAGAGATGTCAGGCCGATGGTTGCCGCGCAGCTTATCTCTTGTGTTCAGAAAATTGCTTATCACAATACTTAGTTTTAATTGGATTATCTGTATGCAAAATTGTCGTGTGAAAGTGAATACTGTGATTAAATTGTCACTTTGCAGTCTTTTTGTAGAACTATGGAAAAAGGTTGTTTAAAAGAAACTACCTTTTTTAAAAAAATTAAGAATTTGTGAAGCTGCTACAAAAAATCGAAAAAAAGTGAGGGAATTTAAGAAAGCAGCTCATTTCCAGGGAGATATACATAATGAAACTTATGTTTCTAACAGCTTCTTACTTTTTTTTAATAGTTGCTTCATCATTTTCACTGAAATTTAGGACACAACAAATAAATAAAGTAAATTAATGGGTGGCACCTTAAGCAACCACTTTTTATGGGAAACATTATTTAAAATTATAGACAAAAATATGTAATACCAAATTAGTATGCTTGGCACAGCCTGGATTCAACTGTGCTGCTGTACTGCTTGGCAATACATGTATAGAGATTTCAGTTTAATTAGGGGTCAGAGAACGATGAATAGTTCTGGCCTAACTGACAGACCTACGTGGAAGCGTATAGTTGGCTTAACGGTGATAGCTGAAAAACAATCATAAAGTAAAGCTTCCCCTTTATTTTATGGTGTTTATTTAGTTCCCGCCTCCCCAGTCATTGCTTGCAATTCTTCTGACCATGCTTTCAATGGTATTTCAGCATTTTTTGCGTTTTCCTCAGTGCCCTTACTTATACTTGCCTAATTCCATTTTCTGTTTCTTTTTTTCTAATTATTTACCCTTAATACTTGATTCCTTATATTCATTATTTTTAGAGTCTACCAGACACCACTTTATTTAACTTAACTTTATCTGTACCTGTCTCCCTTTTATCAGCCATACCTACGTCAAGGTAATGCCTGGACATACTGATTGCCCACAAATCTTGCTCAACTTAAAATGCACTTTTAAGTTGAATTAAAGAAAATTAATTGAATATTTTGTTAAAAATTTTTTTCCTTTTATTTTTAACAAAATATTTTCTGTAATTTTAAGTTATGGTTTAATTTTTAGGTGGAATTAGAAGAAATTGAATGCCGAAATGAAGAGTACCCCTTGACTAGGAGTGTTCTACGTCTTTTTAATGCTTTGACTGACAAGCCTATTCCGAAATTGCTGGGTGCTTCCCAGAGAACTCCTGGATTTGATCCTTATTTAAACTTCATTCTAAACTCAATCCTTCTTAGATTTAATGGCAGACCATACAAAAGTGAAAAAGAAAAGGTAAGATAATTAATTTAAAGGCGAAAACTGATCATTTAAATAAAAATGTGTCATTTATTTTTTAAAGTTGTATTTATTAGGATAAACTATAAATTCAGTGTGAGATTTCCAGTTTCCATAAATTTGAATTTTAATTGAACTGAATAAAATTGTACATTGTAATGTCAAATGGAACTACTTATAATAAATGATACTAGTTGTTTATTCTTGGAAGATATATTGATGAAATAAATTGTACCAGTTGTATGAGATATTTTTTAGCAGATTTCCCTTAGAGGAAATCAGCTATTGAGGCCGTACTCATGATGCAATTTTCCGAAAATTTCCTCAATGGACTCAAGACCATGCCCATTGGTCTTACCTAGGGTGTGATGAAAATGAGGTCCATTCAACATTTATATATATATATATATATATATATATATATATATATATTGTTGCGGAAATTAAATACATGAATAATCCTTCAGAGAGAGAGAGAGAGTCGCTATTTGGGAAGATATATCAAAGAAGCCGACCGAGGGTCTAGACCTCCTAGACCCGTCGAGTCCAGCGTCGAATGGCTCAGTCAATTCCCCTTTGATGTATGCCAACGACCTATATAAAGAACCAGCCAGCTGCGAGCGAGTCAGTTTTATTCTCACCTGTCTTGATGTTCACATCAGTGCGACTTAGTGCAGTGCGGTAAAGTGTTTTTATAAGAAGAACAGTGTTGTGCTGTGACTGTAAGTAACAGTTTAGTGCCGTGTTTAAGACAGTGCAGTGCCACGAAGTAAAGGGCAGTGCAGTGCCGTCTTTTGAGAATTTCAGTGACCGTGAGTGAATTATTGGACTGTGTAATCTGAAGAACAGTGACGCTATCAGTGTATACTGTGAGTAGTAATTAAGAATAATTACCAAGTGTATTGTGCATTGTGAAATAAATTGTGCAGTGATAAAAACTGTGAAACTTGCGAGTATTTAATTTTGCAATCCAAAAGAACTCTTATTAAAAACGTTTATTACTGGTTTTGGTAATAAAACGTAACAATATATATATATATATATATATATATATATATATATATATATAGAGAGAGAGAGAGAGAGAGAGAGAGCTTTGTGGTAGAGGACTGAATTTATCTGCAGGAATAAACAAGGCCTATTCTCTCCCATGACAAATTTATAGGACGAAGTGTACTTTCAAAGCACTTCCTCCAATTTTAGTGCTTGCAAAGAGCAGTAGTTTGTGCCACAGCAGCTGGGCGACAAGTCCCCATTCGTTGAAGAAATTCATCTGCCTTGTGAATTCATCCAGGTTCATCTGCATGTTTACTTTAATTAGCTAGTTATAGGATCATTTTAACTCTTTAAAATTAAAATTTATTCAGTTTTGAAGGTTATGGCTTTATTTTGTTTCTTTTAAAATTTGATTTGTTTATTTTTAGTGGGAAGTGTGTGAACTAGCTATGTCAATTGTATGCAAACTTCTTGTGCAATATAATCCTACCAATGATGATTTTCTGGCAAAACATGTTCAAGCATACTCAATGGGAAATGCTCAAGTTAATCCGCCACCTGGATACCATATCATGATAAGCCTTTGTTCTAAGTCAGAACTATTGCGCCTGGTAATTTTTTTTCTTAGTTTAATATATCTCATTTGAAATCAATACTTCTATTAGACTAGAAGCGTTATATGCCTAGCAGATATACCTGTTAACTGGAAGCCCCGATTTTTATGGAAACAGGTGACAAGAGGTTCACAAAATATACAGTTGCCAATTACCTTACAAATATGTAAACAACAATAATGGCATCAGGAAGAGTGGGGTCAACTCCATTTGAAATCACAAATTTCATAGCATATTTTATGGGCCACTTATTGTACGCATTTATCTGTATCAGTATGAAAACTACAACTTAAAAGTACCTCCAGTCTTCCCTAGTGCTAGTGAAATATAGGAGAATGAAAAATTTCATTATTTAAAAATGTTAATCAGGAGAGGGAGCAGCCTGGTGGGCAATGCTTCTACTCTTGATGCTGTTCTAAAGGAGCCAGGTTCGAATGTGGGAAATACACATTAAATTTTATTTAACTCTGTGTGTACTGGGCTTCAAGGTTGGAATTCTATCTGGTCGCTCAGTGCACCATGAAGCAATTGAGTATCAACTTATTAACTTGAATAATATATATTTGTATGTAATAATATCAGAATATGCCAAGGATCTTTCTTTTCATGGAGTCTCATGCCAAAGATATTAATTTTTCGAAAATGTTGAATTAATATGTTAAAAAATTAGAATATTTTTTGTGTTTCTTATCAGATAACTCAACTACTTCATGGGTTGTGAAATGGAAATTGAGTCAGTTTTCTCCATAATCATTTTTTCCCCCAATAATATCCTCATATTTTGTATGCTAAATATACACTTTGATCAATAATTTTCATATTCTGCTTTAATTGGAAGGGATTCTGCTTGGTTAACAGACCTGTGTAACATTCTTTATAGCAGTTTTCTTTAGAAAACAACTATTAAGGTTGCTCATATGACAAAATTACATGAAAATGTCTTAATAAGTACCAAAAGTAGGTCCATTTGAGTTTTAAAAATTGATATGTATATGTAAATCTATAGATTGTTTATCTGTTTCTTCTCTAGCAGTCAGAAATATTGAGTATTCAAACCAAACTTTATATTTGAACTTTTACGCAGAAAAGAAAGATCGAGTTTGTTAACGGCCAGAATCGACGTTGAGGCGGGGGGGGGGTGTTAAATTGGAAATTAAAATTTCTCCATTATAATGAGTTGGATCGAAACTTGTATCACCAATCTAATGCAATTTTAGTTTGCTGAAACGTTGGTTTTATGGATTTCTTTCATCTGGCTAATGGTTAACGGGATATGGGCAATTTACTTATTTATTTAGGAAAAGAGCTATTGAGGTTGCTCACTCGACAAAATCACACAAAAATTCCTTGAAATCTCTGCCGAAGCCAAAGTGTTAAGTAAAAGTAAATATAATGTTTTTTATATCCTCCTGCTTGACGGACTTTTTATTTATAGTATTGTTGTCAGTGTTGTTGTACATCTTTATCAGTCAATGAAGACATGAAATCTTAATTTCAAATAGAGAAGAGATAACAATTTTTAAGAATTCATTTCCCTGATGTCGATAGTGTGCCACTGGAACACCAAAATTGGTATCATACATATAATACACTCTAGACCTTGTAGGCACTTTTTTCTTATATGGCATTCTTATAATCATATGAAAATGAATATAGGTGCAATTTTTGTCAGAAATAAGATGGCCGACTTACTTGGTATTTGAACCAAAATCCTT